>CM019695.1:24569619-25169619 GCA_009760885.1 Achatina immaculata
TAAACCTCGTTTTATATCTTTATACTCATATGTCATTGTTAACTTTTCTTCCTTGTCCTCGACTTCAGTATATGTTTGTAACAAATGTCATGACTTTACTGTCTCGCGCAGCTATGTGGGCCACATTTAATTGTGAAAACTGCATCCATTATATATACATGGGGCTTCCGCAAGGGTTTTCCACAAATGCTTGTCCTATACCTTTTTTTCTGCTCTTGCCCAGGTGAGCCCTCTATTGCTCAACATCCTTTCTGTTGTTTTTCTCCATGTCTCTTTTGGTCTACCCTTACTTCTGTTCCCATGTGGTGTCCATCTTAGTTCTATTTTTGGTAGTGAGTTGTCAATCATTCGGAGCACATGTCCCAACCAACGTCTTTCCTCAACAATTGCTTTCAGTGGCATCATCTGCGTTTCTGCCAACAAGATGTTATTTCTTATGGTTTTTGGCCAAAATATTTTTCTAATTCTTAGTAAACATTTAGTCTGGAAAGAATTCAACTTGTTTTCTATGGTTTTGGTGATTTTCCAGCATTCACTTCCATAGAGCAGTACACTTAGAACATTACTCTTAAATACTCTGATTTTCGTATTTATGATTAGTTTTTTTTTACATTTCCATATAGTCTGCAACACTGTCAAAGCCTGGTTTGCTCTAGTAAGTCTGCTGTTGATGTCCTGTGTGCTGTCTCCATTTTCTACTACTCTACTGTCAAGGTATACAAATTCATTGACATCCTCCACTAACTTGCTATCTACTCTGAGTACATTTCTGTTGTTCACATTTTGCTTCATTAACTTTGTCTTTCCTACGTTGATCTTTAGTCCTACGTTGTTTGCATTCTGAATTGGCTTGTTTATTTTATCTTGCATATCTCTGTGGTTGCTTGATAATAGACAAATGTCGTCCGCAAAGTCAAGGTCTTCCAGCACTGTGTCAAGGGTCCAATGTAATCCTCTGCGTTTGTCTGATGTTGACTCCTTCATTAACCAGTCTACTGCCAAGATAAATAATGTTTGCTATATTGGACATCCCTGCTTCACTCCTGTTTTTACCCTAAGCTGCTGAAGGTATGTTCTCCACAGACCACTTTGCACTGAAAACCCTCATATAGAGCTTTGATTACATTCACTATCTTGTGGGGGAGGCCATGCAATCTTAGGATTTTCCACAGTGCACCTCTGTTGACACTGTCAAAGGCTTTCTCAAAATCTATAAACAATGCATATGTTGTGCTATGCCACTCTGATATTTGTCTAAGTATAAATATGTGGTGTATGCATGATCTTCCTTTCCTAAATCAAGGCAGTATGTCTCTCTCTCTCTCTCTCTCTCTCTCTCTCTCTCTCTCTCTCTGGTTCATGCCAATCAAGCTTTGGTCGTCATTGATTTCCAGAACCATCTATCATTTTGCTCTTTCTATAAGCTGTGTTTTGGACAGTGTTCTATGCCATTCTTTAAGTCCGTCACGTATCTTGTTTCTTTGTTTTTTTTCTGTCTTTTTTTCCCTCTAGTCTTCATGTTTTCACTAGGTATTCCGGTCTGCCTCTTCTTAAAACACGTCCTACAAATCTGGGATGTCGTGTTCTGAATTTTGAAATAGTTTCTCTCTCTTGTCCAGCTTCCTGTAGAATCTCTTCCAGTAGATTTTGAGTGCTCTTTATTACCGTTCATGCTTCGCATCCATATTATAACACAGGTTTGATGTAACACCGAATAACTCTCTTTCTGGTGATCATCGACAGAGATTTATTGCACAGTATGTTTTTCATTTTCATAAATGCTGACTTGGCCTGGGATATTCTGCTGCTTATTCCGGTTTCGCATCTTTCGTCTTGTGTTATTATTGTTCCTAAATACTTACTTGAATTCTGTGCCTTTTATTTTTGACCAACATAATGCTGGCTTTTCTTTCTTAGATATGACCATGGCTTCCGTTTTCTTTTTATTTAAAATCTAAGTTCTTTCTCCTTACATTTTTCTACGGTTTTGTCTAATAATGTTTGTAGCTTTTGTTTGCTTTTCGCTATCAGTACCCTGTCATCTGCATATCTTAGATTATTTAGGTTGTAATCATCTCAGTGCTATTCCAGGCATGTTTTCAGTGTATCTCATAATCCTTTCGCTATAGAGGGAGAAAAGGTAAGGGAGAAAACACTTCCTTGCCGTACTCCTATTTTTATGTTCTGATACTCTCCTGTTTTCAACAGAGATGCACTGTGGAAAATCCTAAGATGGCATGGCCTCCCCCATAAAATAGTTAATGTAATCAAAGCCCTATACGAGGGTTTTCAGTGCAAAGTTATCTGTGGAGAACATACCTCCAGCAGCTTTAGGGTACAAACAGGAGTGAAACAGGGATGTGTACTATCACCAACATTATTTATCTTGGCAGTAGACTGGTTAATGAAGGAGGCAACATCAGACAAACGCAGAGGATTACAATGGACCCTTAACACAGTGCTGGAGGACCTTGACTTTGCAGACGACATTTGTCTATTATCAAGCAGTCACAAAGATATGCAAGATAAAATAAACAAGTTAACCCAGAATGCAAACAACATAGGACTAAAGATCAACGTAGGAAAGACAAAGTTAATGAAGCAAAATGTGAACAACAGAAATGTACTCAGAGTAGATAACAAGTTAGTGGAGGAGGTCAACGAATTTGTATACCTTGGCAGCAGAGTAGTAGAAAATGAGACAGCACAGAGGACATCAACAGCAGACTTACTAGAGCAAAACAGGCTTTTGCAATGCTACAGAATATATGGAAATCAAATAAACTAAGCATAAATATGAAAATCAGGATATTTAAGAGTAATGTTCTAAGTGTACTACTCTATGGAAGTGAATGCTGGAAAATCACCAAAACCATAGAAAACAAGTTGAATTCTTTCCAGACTAAATGTTTACGTAGAATTAAAAAAATATTTTGGCCAAACACCATAAGAAATAACATCTTATTGGCAGAAATGCAGATGAAACCACTGACAACAATTATTGAGGAAAGACGCTGGCGATGGTTGGGACATGTGCTCCGAATGACTGACAACTCACTACCAAAAATAGCACTAAGATGGACACCACAGGGGAGCAGAAGTAAGGGTAGACCAAAAGAGACATGGAGAAGAACAACAGAAAGGATGTTGAGCAATAGAGGGCTCACCTGGGCAAGAGCAGAAAAAAAGGCGAAAGACAGGCACTGTGTCAAGGGTCCAATGTAATCCTCTGCGTTTGTCTGATGTTGACTCCTTCATTAACCAGTCTACTGCCAAGATAAATAATGTTTGCTATATTGGACATCCCTGCTTCACTCCTGTTTTTACCCTAAGCTGCTGAAGGTATGTTCTCCACAGACCACTTTGCACTGAAAACCCTCATATAGAGCTTTGATTACATTCACTATCTTGTGGGGGAGGCCATGCAATCTTAGGATTTTCCACAGTGCACCTCTGTTGACACTGTCAAAGGCTTTCTCAAAATCTATAAACAATGCATATGTTGTGCTATGCCACTCTGATATTTGTCTAAGTATAAATATGTGGTGTATGCATGATCTTCCTTTCCTAAATCAAGGCAGTATGTCTCTCTCTCTCTCTCTCTCTCTCTCTCTCTCTCTCTCTGGTTCATGCCAATCAAGCTTTGGTCGTCACTGATTTCCAGAACCATCTATCATTTTGCTCTTTCTATAAGCTGTGTTTTGGACAGTGTTCTATGCCATTCTTTAAGTCCGTCACGTATCTTGTTTCTTTGTTTTTTTTCTGTCTTTTTTTCCCTCTAGTCTTCATGTTTTCACTAGGTATTCCGGTCTGCCTCTTCTTAAAACACGTCCTACAAATCTGGGATGTCGTGTTCTGAATTTTGAAATAGTTTCTCTCTCTTGTCCAGCTTCCTGTAGAATCTCTTCCAGTAGATTTTGAGTGCTCTTTATTACCGTTCATGCTTCGCATCCATATTATAACACAGGTTTGATGTAACACCGAATAACTCTCTTTCTGATGATCATCAACAGAACTTTATTGCACAGTATGTTTTTCATTGTCATAAATGCTGACTTGGCCTGGGATATTCTGCTGCTTATTTCGGTTTCGCATCTTTCGTCTTGTGTTATTATTGTTCCTAAATACTTACTTGAATTCTGTGCCTTTTATTTTTGACCAACATAATGCTGGCTTTTCTTTCTTAGATATGACCATGGCTTCCGTTTTCTTTTTATTTAAAATCTAAGTTCTTTCTCCTTACATTTTTCTACGGTTTTGTCTAATAATGTTTGTAGCTTTTGTTTGCTTTTCGCTATCAGTACCCTGTCATCTGCATATCTTAGATTATTTAGGTTGTAATCATCTCAGTGCTATTCCAGGCATGTTTTCAGTGTATCTCATAATCCTTTCGCTATAGAGGGAGAAAACACTTCCTTGCCGTACTCCTATTTTTATGTTCTGATACTCTCCTGTTTGATTATTAGTCCTGACTGCCGATATTTGTTTCCAATATAACTGTTTTATGATTCTCATGCATTTTATTCAATATTTATGTCTTTTAACATATATATGATTTCTTTGTGATTTAAGGACGGTATAGAGATGCCTTGTTCTTTCCATTTGTAGTATGTAGCCCAAAGCAATGTCCATCTTCGTCTTTTGATCTCTTTAGTGATGTTCTACGATCCCCGCTAGTTTAGTTATTTCTTCGTTTGTCACACGTTCTTTCCAGTGTATTCTTAAAATGCTCACGAGGCATCTTCCTTCAAATCCTCTCAAATCTGCATAGAATACAGAAAACATGAAAGATAAAAACCAGATAAGACGGTGGACCTTGAATCCTGTTTTAACTTCTTGACACTAAGCGTAGACCTTGAATCGTAAATAGTTTTTCGTTGTATCCTAGTCAATCCTAATTTCTTGTATGTACTCCACCTCTCTCCTTCTCTCTCTCTTTCTCTTTTACTCTCTCTCTCTGTCTCTCTCTCTTTCTCTCTCTCTCTCTTTTCCCCTCCCTATTTCCCGGTTCAGCGTGTGAGCATTGTATAAAGACTATATCTCACTGCAACTAAGAGAATAACAACATTTCACACCAGCATTTAATTCTTGCTGGTGTTTAAGTGTTTTTATTTTTACATTAAAAAAAGTATAAAGTACCGAATGTTGTACTGAGACAACCGGTACTTCGGAAAGTACTTCATGCAAGGTGAAAGAGATGGGTACAACTGTACCAGTTTCAAAAATTCTAGCGCCAACACTGGAGACGTAAGACAAGGGCCTGTATCGTCGCTTGTGCTGCCCTCATTATACAGTGGGAACTTCACGTGAGGCATATAATTAAAGTGTGAAAAGAATTAAAATAGGAGGCCACAATATCAGTAACCTGACAAACGCAGATGACACCGTTCTGTTAGCAGAATATAAGTTGCAGAAACTTGTGAACAAGATTATTGAAGAGTTCAGTAAAAACGTCAAATAGCTAAACAGCAACAAGACAGAAGGAGCGGTAGTATCAAAAATAATATACATACCACAGTCCTTCCAACAGGAAGACACTGCCACAAGTTAATACATTCAGTTACGTCGAAGCAACAGTAACAGCTGATGGCAAGGGAAGTAATGAAATAAAATCACAAAATAGGTAAGACAAAAGCAGCTTTTATGACATGAACAAGGTAATAATAAATAAGATGTCACTAAAAATGAGGTAAAGAGTATCGCCGTGCAGTATAGAATCAGTATTGCTATATCAGTGTGAAACTTGGACAGTTAGCAAAAAAGATGACAAAGAAGTTAGAAACAACGAAGACATAATTTTGAAGATGCAGTAAATACTCTGGACAGAGAGAATAAACAAACTAGTAGGCCCTCAAAGAAGTTTCAGAACAAATTAAACTAGTTAAAATTGTAAGTAACAAATAAAAGTAATTAAAATTGTAAGTAACAAGTTAAACTAGTTAAAACTGCAAGTAACAAATTAAAGCAGTTAAATTATAAGTAACAAATTAAAATAGTTAAAATTATAAGCAAAAAAATTAAAGTAGGTAAAACTGTAATAGAAAGACAATCAAAGTTTCTTGGACATTACACGAGAAGACAGAATTGGGAGAACTGACCGAAAAATTCAAGGGAAAAAGGAAGAGAGGAAGGCCTAAAGAAGAATATATCAGTGGACTGACCAATAGGCAGTGAAAAAATAGAAGCATTTGAATTGTTCGAAAACACCAAGGACCGCACAAGATGGAGAAGCATGATCCCCAACGCTGTCCGGCACGGCATTTACGTGGCATTAAGTAAATGCTGTTAAATAATACAATAATAATAATAATAATAGCAATAATAATAATAATGTCTACTGAACAAGGCACGCTTGTAGTCATTACTTTCACGCAATCCCGCTTCCGAGACCCACCAAGAATACAGGCTAAAGCACTGTGATACTCTGAACCCCTTGTGGTCCTTTCGCGGAACTCGTGTGGTCTATTTTGGACCACACAGGGGACCACAGGACCTAACGAGGACCACATGCGTGAATTCAGTAGGTTCACAGTGCGGTTTTTGGTGGTAGAAGTGAACGAAGAAGAAGAAGAAGAAGTAGTCATTACTTCAGTAAAAACACTTTCGTTACTTCATGTCCTACCATCAAATTTGGTTACATCTCCATTGATTAAAATGGTCTCTTTGTTCTGGGCTTCTGTCCAAGCTAATGTCTGCCATCTTTCTGTCTATTAGGAAATGTCCTTGTGTGGTTTCAATGTATACTATTGGACAAAAGTTAAGGGGTTTATTTCAATTCTTAGAAAAACAAAATCAACTGACTAACAAACAAGCCGTGGTAGTACCAAAGAAAACAGCATTTAAAACTGAACAAATTCAATCATTTCATTTGCAAATTGGAATAGAAATACACATACAGCAAGCTGGCGAAATCACTCACCCCTCGTCCAAAAATTCACAAGAGTGGTCTTCAAACAACAAACATGTCAGTATCGCGTGTGGCCACCGTTTGCTGCCAGACATTCGACGCAGCCTTGCCTCATCGAGTTAACAAGGGTTGTTAGGATATTCTGTGGGATGGCCTGCCACTCTTGTTGAAGGAAAAGGGTCACCTGGGTGACATCACCTGGTGTAGGATGATTTGTCGAATCCCGTCTGCCTAAGACATCCCAAATGTGCTCAATGTGCGACAGATCGGCTCAGTAAGTCGTCGATCCTCCATTATCATGTCATGGATTCTGCCGGTGGTTTCATCGGTGGTTATCGTTCTCGGTCTTCCTGAACGTGGATCATCTTTCAGACTCTCCCTTCCATGTTTGAATTGATCTGCCCATTTCTTCACTGTGCCGTAGGAAGGGGCACTCTCCCCTAGAGTCTCCGCCATATCCTCATGGATCTCCTTCGACGATAAGCCCTTGATGCAGAGGTAGCGAATGACTGCTCGATAAGAAATTTTATCCATTTTCACTGCTTATGCCACCCCTTACCACTTCAGTAGCCTGTAAAAATATTGGTTGCAGTTAATTTCTTGAAACTTAGCGTTTAATCTTACATTAACCTGATCTACAAATGCACCTAATATCAACAGTGTGTTTCAAGTATTTATACCTTATGCCGAGAACTTATCAATCACCCCTCGTAACTTTGTCTCGGTATTGCACGTATTGTATAATATCTTCTTTATAACAGACTTACATGTCTGTTCCTAACGTGTGAAAGACGTTTCTAATTCATGTCTGGTCAAAAGTAAGATAATACTTTATTTTAACTTTTGTCCAGCGCCCATTAACCTCACTATAGTTTTTAATAATGTGGAACTGCCTGATAATAGGTTTTTTTAGTATATGGGGGGGGGGGGAGCGGCCGAAGACGCTGTCCGATTTGACAATTAGCGACCTTTAGCTGACACGTCAGCCTCATGGATGGCTAATCATAGTTGACCAAGACCCTGTCCCACCTCTCCTGTGGTACCCGCCCCATGCAGGATTGCCCAGACTATCTGTGCAGGGATCGCCGTAGATCCCATGGTGGTGGAGTCTAGTAAAGAAATATTGCATAGCCCATGGTGGTGGTGTCTGATAAAGAATTATTGCACAGCCCATGGTGGTGGAGTCTGATAAAGAATTATTGCACAGCCCATGGTGGTGGAGTCTGATAAAGAAGTATGGCACAGGCCATGGTGGTGGAGTCTGATAAAGAAGTATTACACAGCCCATGGTGATGGGGTCTGATAAAGAAGTATGGCACAGCCCATGGTGATGGAGTCTGAAAAAAAGGATTACACAGCCCATGGTGATGGAGTCTGATAAAGAAGTATTACACAGCCCATGGTGATGGAGTCTGATAAAGAAGTATTGCACAGCCCATTAATTTTATCTCCACTCATGGGCTGAATAAGAAGCCCCTATAACCCTCTCCCGATCCGACACCATGGCTGTGTTTCAATATCTTCGCCTCAACGGCTGCAGAGAACATTAGCTCACAGTTCGAGGGAGAGAAGACCATGAAGAAGAAAAGACGAAGGACAAAAGATGAAGAACAAAAGACGAAGAAATATAAGTAGAGGTGTTTGTGATAAGATAACTTTGCCAATGGAGAAAAGTTATGTCAGGCATGTTATTAGCTTATCAGCTTCCTTAGGTCTTTTTGACTGCTTACAGTAGAACGTTATCTCCATTTTGTTATCCTCTTTCTTCTTGTCTTACAAGTTCTTTTCATCAGAATCGCCTGCCAAAAACTTCAAACTCTGAACTACGCCGAGAAAATTAGAACTACAAAACAGAACAAGATTTAATTAAACCAACAAGATGCAACATTTTTTTTTCTGATGCACTTTATTCGTTAAAATAGAAAATATGTTAAAACATAGATTGATTATTCCAAAATTGTATCGATTAAAATTTTTTTTTCTCTAATACAGATATACAAGCAGTGCAGATTGTCCTGATTCCAGTGTCCAAGTTCTGGGAAACTCTTCGCTTGTAGACGTCACCAAAGCCGTTGTTTCTCTTCCCCTGCCTATAAAACCATCGGTGACCACCAAGACGATGATGGCATCTGACGACACCGTAACGAGATTGTCAGTCATAGCCAGACAAGGCAGTGTAGAAGCTGTCAATTGTTTCCTATCTGAAACTGGTATGGACATTAACTCTCAGAACTATTTGGGCTATACTGCGCTGATGTTAGCTGCTGAAGGCAATCAGATGGAGGCTGTAGAAAGTTTGATTGCTGCTGGAGCCGATATTAATAAGAAGGATAACAACGGAGACACAGGGTTAATGCTCTGTGTACGGTCTGGAGCAGCAGACTCTGTGAGAAGATTGTTACATGCTGGTTGTGACGTCAACCTCTGTAACAACTCCGGAAATTCTGCTCTTTCATTTGCTTGCATGGTCGGAAACTCCCAGTGTGTTCAAGACCTCGTGAAATCTGGCGCCGATGTGAATCTGGCAAACAATATGGGACTCACATCTCTGATCATTGCTGCATATCAGAATCATATGGACTGCGTTAGAGTTCTTATTCAAAGCAATGTCTCATTAAACGCGAGAGATGTTCGTGGATTCACAGCGCTGATGATGTGTACAGACCGTGACCATGTGCACATTCTACAAGCTTTAGCCGAGGCTGGTGCTCAGCTGGACGTTGTTAACAATGATGGGAGCACAGCTTTGATGCTAGCATGTTTTCTTGGAAGAAATGAATGTGTGAGAAGTCTGATAAACTGTGGTGCTTCAATAGATGTGAGAACCTCTAGGGGAATGACCGCGATTATGTTCGCTGCAATGTCTGGACATTTAGAATGTCTTCACGTTCTTGTAGAAAATGGTGGCAACGTCAATTGTTTTGATTCATATGGGACCACTTCCCTTATGTTTGCAACTTTAGAAGGCAGACCTGACTGTGTTCGATACCTGATTGACGCTGGCGCTGAGGTTGACTTAGCTAATATTGAAGGCATGACAGCACTCATGTTTGCAGCACGATCTGGGGATGCAGTCATTGTGCAGATGCTGTTAAACAACGGAGCAAATGTAAACTCTATGAGTGACAATGGCAATACGGCTTTGATCTTGGCACTAGCTCACGGTCATTTTGATTGTTCAAGAACGCTGATAGACGCTGGTGCTACTCTTGGTGGCAACCCTGACTATGAAGTGAACATTCTGATGACCAGTGTCATAGATGGACATGTACAACTTCTTCAATGTGTCCTAGACGCTGGTGTTGATCCAGACATCAGAAACGACTGCGAATACACATCGCTAATGATTGCATCAGAAACCGGTAATCTTCAATGCTTACAGATCTTGCTGAGAGCTTCTGCTGACGTTAATATTGTCAATTATGATGGCGAAACGGCGCTGACTCTAGCAGCCAGAGGAGGACATGTAGAATGTGTGGAAGTTCTGGTCAGAAGTTCAGCTAATGTCAACTGGAAAAACATAGATGGAGAATCTCCACTTATGCTGGCAGTCCTTGGTGGACATGACAAGTGTACAGAGGCCCTTCTTCGTTTCTCACCATATGTTAATGCAGGGAATAGAAATGGTATGACTGCCTTAATGATGGCTTCAGAACTCGATACCCGTGAGTGCCTGAAGCATTTGCTAGCATCAGGTGCTAACGTGAATCTTTCTTGCTCAAATAAGGAAACAGCTTTGATGAAAGCAGCAAAAAGAGGCAATGAGATTTGCTTTCAATTATTGTTGGAGGCAGGCGCAGATGTTAGCGCTAGAGATATGTACTCTCTGACACCGTTGATGCACGCATGTCTAGGAAGCAGTGTTTACTGTGTGGAGAAACTGGTTTTAGCTGGGGCTGATGTCAATGTCGTTGGTGAGAGAGAAATTGTTCTTGGCACTGGTGGTTTCCGTAGATTAGGAAGAACGACTTGTAATCCTCTGATGATGGCTGTGAATGCTGGAAGTCCAGACATCATCGCTTTATTGTTGAAAGCTGGGGCACGTATAAACTGGGCCAACAACAATAAAGAAACTGCTTTGATGACTGCAGCAAGACAAAACAAATGCTGTTGTCTGCGAGAGTTGGTTAAACAAGGAGCGGACATTAACCTTCAGAACGAGACCGGAGAAACAGCGCTGATGATTGCTTGCAAACACAGCTGTCTGGATTGTTTGTCTGTCTTAACAGAAATATGCGACAACGTCAACGTCACTGACAATAAAGGACAAACAGCACTGATGTATGCTTTATCACAAAGTAATGAGACTTTTCTTATAGCGCTTCTGGAAGCTGGTGCAGAAATCAATCACGCAGATCATGAAGGAAACACAGCTCTCATGATGGCAGCCTCACTTGGACAAGTACATTGCCTTAATCTGCTATTAAAAGCTGGCGCTGACAGATATCGAAAGAATAACCAAGGAAGGACAGCACTTATGTCTGCTTCTATTTCTAAGCAAAATGGCTGCCTTCAGGCACTTCTGCACGAAGAAGAATATGTGGATACAGCAGACAATGATGGTGAAACCGCTTTGATGCACAGTTGTCGCAGTGGATGTTTGGACTGTGTGAATGCCCTGATCCAGAGCAGAGGTAATATAAATCTCGCTAATAGAGCAGGAACCACACCAGTGATGATCGCTGCCGAACATGGCCACGCAACCTGCTTGAGTGCTTTAATCTGTAAAGGAGCTTTGGTTAATGCTACAGATAGAAGAGGCAGGAACGCACTCATCTCAGCTCTTTTACAAGAACAGGAAGACAGCGCCATGATTCTGATTCGTGCTGGAATTTCCTTGAACCACGTTTCAGAAGATGGAACGACAGCGTTGATATCAGCGGCAAAGGTGAATTCAATGACTTGTCTGACACATTTAATCAGATCAGGCGCTGAGATTGACAGAACTGATTCTGAAGGGAAAACTGCACTATTATGGGCTGCTGTACATAAACACGAAGAAATCATGGGCGTCTTAATTCAGTCTGGCAGCAATGTTCACTGGAAAGACAATGAAGGGAAAACAGCCCTACTTCACGCTCTGGCGCCTTCACAGACATCAGAGGAAAGTGACTTTGAAAGGCTGGTGGAGATTCTGATTGATGCAGGCGCTGATGTGAATGCTCAAAGCAACAATGGCAAGACAGCATTGATGTTTGCTGTTGCAGAAACTTTCAGTCCTAGATGTGTTCGTCAATTAATTGCTGCCGACGCTGACTGTGACTTGACTGACCGCGACGGTCAAACCGCTCTAATGTTAGCTGCTTATGAAAATGCAGTCAACTATTCGGACAGAGAACTTAGTGACAATGAGGATGAAGAGGAAGAAGACAGTACAGCCCTTCAACTGATTTCATCCAGCAAGGATCTTGATTTGCAGGATTATAAAGGACACACCGCGCTGATTTCTGCATGCTCTAACTACAACGTGTCCTGGGCAGATCTTCTTGTGAGAGCAGGAGCTGATGTGAACAAGGCAGACTTTACTGGGAGAACAGCTTTAATGTACACAGCTATGTCAGCCTGTGATTATGAGGATCGCCAACAGGACATTTATGAAATATCAAGAGTATTAATAAGTAGTGGTGCAGCTATAAACGCCCAGGACGAAGACGGAATGACAGCTCTGATGTTTGCTGCCTGGCGTGGTAACACTGAACTCATCGATTGTCTGAGTTTCTGTGGGGCTGATATTGATCAAACAGACAAAGGAAGACGAACAGCCCTTGTTCATGCTCTTGAGTGTGTTTCTCCAGCACTGTCTCATCATTGTTTGGTCACTCTTTTAGAGCAAGGAGCAAACCCCCAGCTCAGTGAAGAGTTTCAGCCATTGATATATCAAAATTTGCCCAACAGTTACTTAGAAAGAATCATCAGCTCCCCTTATTTTGTTCAGTTCTTCGTAAGCAACGGTGTTACAGACTTTTATACTAGGCATAAATTCCTCCTTCCATCTTATGGAAACAATCCAGCTCGTTCGCCATTGACGCATGTCTTGTTGAATGACATCTGCGGAAATGTAGAGAAATATCTTATTGCAAACTGTTTCATGAACAATGAGGATCTGAGACTTGTGAGAAGCAAAACTTTCGTAGACAGAATCGACAAGAGACACACCAGAACTTTGATCCAGAAATTTTCTCGTAACCCAATACCTTTGGTCAAGCTAGCTCTCATTGCTGTGTCATCGGCTGTTGGGCATGGACCAGGCCGAGAGGTTAGAGTTCGCCAGACAAACCTTCCCCGACCTATTCAACAATGTCTCTTGTTTCAGCGGCCAATAGCCTGTCTACCAGTTCACCACTGGAAGGACATACCTCTGTGCTTTGATCCTGTGCAGTACGAACGTCTTCCTAATCCATATCCTTTACTGTACAACTGGCCTTTTGGTCGTCGGCTCGTGAGTTGTGAGTGTCGAGACTGCATGGGGAAGGGTCTTACGTTCCAACTCTAGTGACATTTGCATATGTGTAATTACGATCAGTTTAAAGTTACCGTCATGGTAACCGAATGTATGCAGTGGTGGTCATATCAAGATCTTTTTTAAGAACCAGAATTTGTGAAATAATTGAAGTACAATGTGCATGAATTCGCATGAGATGTCTTCTGTTGAACCTTGAAGCTTGACATAAATTCTGATAACTCATTAACTCACCATGGTTTTATGAAATCAATCAATCAAGTGCCGTGCCGTGTGGCGTAGGCGATCATTTCTCACCACAATTCCCTGTCTTTAGACTTGATTATGAGATCCGCCGGTGACTTTCTTCCTAGCCACATTGACAGCCCATCCAGTAACTTCTCTCTATGTCTTCCTCTGTCTCTTCTTCCCTCAGTTTTTCCAGTTGCCACGATGTGTTCCAATTTTCCACTTCTCAGAAAAATTTCCTACAAATCTCTCTTGTCTGCCTCTGATCTTTGCTGTAATTTGCCTTTTAACTCCAGCCTCTCTTAAGACTTCTTCGATGGTTTTCTTAGCTGAACATGATACCTTTAACATCCTTATTATGAACAACATTTCCATGACCTCCATTTCTTGCTGTACTCTCTTATTCATGAACCATGCTTCACATCCATAAAACAAAATTGGCTTGATGTAACATTTAAGTACTCGGAATCTTGTTTCCATTGATATGGATCTGTTGCACAAGATGTTTCTCATTTTCTGGAATGCTGACTTGGCCTGAGCACGTCTGCTTTGTATTTCGTTGTGACATTTCCCATCAGCTATTATAATTGTTCCTAAGTACTTGAATCTATCAACTTGTTTCAGTTCTGTGCCATCAATGGTAATGCTACATTTTGGTGGTATTCTTTTCTTTGAGATGACCATCAACTTCAATCTTATTTTTATTCAGGCTGGGACCTTTACTTTTACTTTCACAAACCACGATGTCCAGAAGAGCCTGCAGCTCCCCTTAACTTTTAGCAATCAGAACTGTATCGTCTGCATATCTTAAGTTGTTAAGGTGTACCCTCCAATTGATATTCCTGGCAAGCTTTCTATTTTCTCATTATGTTTTCTCTGTACAATGAGAAGAATTCAGGAGATAGAACACATCCTTGTCTCACTCCCAATTTTATGTCTTGGAATGCTCCTATTTGGCTCTCCACCTTCATTACTGCTGATTGCTGCCAGTATATGTTTTTGATGAGTTTTAGATCTTTCTCATCTATGTTGATGTCTTCCAGTATTCTTATAATTTCTGTGTGTCTCACTTTATCCAGTGGTTTACAGTAGTCTATGAAGCATAAGTATAGGTCCGTCTTTACTTCTGTTGATCTTACCATAAATGTTCTCAATATACATATGTGACATTATTTGTGCCTTTTCCTTCGACGAAGCCGCACTTCTTCAGCGATTTCTGGTTTTATTTTGCCTGTGACTCTTCTCATGACAATACGAAGCAGGATTTTGGTAGCATGGCTCATAAGACTAATGGTTCTATGGTCTTCACATTCAACTGCGCCTTGTTTCTTTGGTATGGCAATGAAAACTGATTGCAAAAGGTCTGATGGGACATAGTTACTGTTATAGATGTCATTCAGCAATCTGGTCATTATTTCTATGCCAGGCTCTCCTAATGTTTTATGAAAACCACATTAAAAATAAGTTGATGTAGGTGTCCTAAAGTCTTTTACAATGAGTTATTATGTTTATGACAGGTGTTACAATTTATGTGACAATTATTTCATCAATAACGTGAATTTTATTACCATGAAAACAGAATAAAAGTTAATTTCATTATTCTACAATATAAGTAAATTTCATTATTCTGGAACTGAATTCATTTTCATTCACGCATGTAAACGGGTGAATTTTTAAACTAACTGAGATTAATTTTTTTTAATCGAAGTGAATTTTATTTTTGTGATCTTGTATGTGAATTTTAATTAATGAAAATTTATTTTATTTTGTTTCATATGTTTATGCATATATATATACATATATATATGTATATATATATATATATATATATATATATATGGTCCGGCATAAACATAACTGGACTTTTAAAATGGAAAATAAATAAGCGATTGCGCCGGTTAAATGACCGCCATTACATTTGATACATTCAGCCAGGCGTCTGGAAAATTCATGCATAACACCATTTAACATGTTCAAAGGGATATTTTGAAATCAGTGTCGAATTCGATTTTTTACGTCTGCAACTGACTGTGGTCGACTACCATACACCGTGTTCTTGAAGTACCCGGACAAAAAGAAGTCTGCGGCCGATAAATCCGGTGACCTTGCCGACCAGTGAATATCCCCAAATAAGGAAATAAGACGATTGGGAAATGCTTGTCGCAGCATGGCCATGGACTGACGGGCTGTGTGGGCAGTTGCTCCATTTTATTGAAACCGTATTAGTCTCTTATTTCTATTGGCCAAGTCTGGAATGAAGTATTCAGTTAGCATCTGCACATAAAGATCACTATTAACAATAAGACGATGTCAGGTGCCAACACGTGCCTAACAGCTGATCGCCGAGGGCTACTCAGTAATGCGTTGCGGACTTCTTGAATTCGTTCAGGTGTCTGTTGAGTTCTTGGACGACCAGTAGACTTGTTATTAAGGCAATTAGCGGTTTCCTTAAATTTTTTGACCCACCTCAAAATTGTTTTGTCTACCGATCGGGAACATTGTCACGTGGATGCAACTCAAAATGGCGACGAACTTTCGTTGTACAGTAATAGACGATTCTCCACTTTTAAAATGAGTTTCAGCGATGAATGCATGACTATTTGCCTGCTTCATCTCTGACCACATGTTTTTTTTTCACACGTATTCAGTTTCTACGCACTATGCCAGTTAAATCCAGCTATGCTTTATGCCGGATCCTCTGTGTGTGTGTATGCATGTGTGTGTGTATATATATATATATATATATATATATATATATATATATATAATTTGAAGTAATCTATTCATTAATATTTTGAAAACTGAAGTAATTTTGAAGATTCTCTTGCATTATATCATTTGATAAATGATGTTTCAGCAGTTTGCGAAATATTAACTGTAACTCTTCTAAAACTGCATTTATTAGATCAGGAAATCAAGTCTTTCCCGTGTGTTTACTGTCTCCCTATCATAATTTTATTAATGTCTCCTGTTTGGTTTTTTTTTTTTTTGCTTTAAACTATGCTCTGTTGTCTGATACATACAAGTGGACTGGTATGAAATTAAAAGCAATTTTTTGGGCCCATTTTCTACATAGATGCGTTCGCGTCTGTTGTGTTTAATACAGAAATAATGTATGCCTACGCGGTCGATGAACACGTGGAAAAGAGATCAAATCAGTTTAAAAGAAAAAAAAATAATCAAAGATATATAAAGCTCCAACTTTATAAAACATGTGAGAGAACAATTCTTCCGTATAGATTAATCCTTCATTGTGACAACTGAGCATGTAACTCACGGACAGAGGGAAGATAACCCAGTAACAGTTTAAAGGCTTTGTGTAACATCTACAGCGACTGTTTCAGGCTGGTTTGGGCCACTGTCTTATCTTTTGTTTCTGCTCGTAGTCCAGCTGATGGTGTAGATCCTGTACGATGATAATTCTGCTGTCTTCCAGTACACCGTGCAGGTTGTAGAGCTGGGTCTCTTCCGCCAGAACAAAGACATGGCCCTGGTTGACTGGGGTCACGGAGTGACCTGTGACCTGCCTACCGATTTGTCAAAGATACATAACTAAATGGAAGTTCCATACAGTAACAAACAAGGGAGAAATTATTAGAAAGTTTGACTCAAACTTGATAATAAACATAAAAAAGTCAGGAAAAAAAACCAATATGAGAGCTCATTGGGCAAATCAAGGACACAGTTAAACGACGGCTCTTGAATACATGAAGGACTCTTAACTATAATGATTATATCTATTGGGATGAGTAAATTGTTTTCTTTCTCTGTCTCTCTTTCTATCTCTCTCTGTCTCTCTCTATCGGTTTCTGTGTCTCTCTCGGCCTCTCTGTCTCTCTCAGTCTTTCTCTGTGTCTATCTCTCTCTTTGATATTAATTGTCTGTCCCTGTGTCTCTCTCTGATATTAACTGTCTGTCTCTCTGTCTTTCTCAATCTTTCTCTGTGTGTGTGTGTCTGTCTCTGTTTGTCTTTCTCTTTCTGGTATTAACTGTCTCAGTCTTTCTCTCTGTGTCTATCTCTCTATCTCTCTCTGACATTAACTATCTGTCTGTTTCTATGTTTATCTCTCTATCTCTCTCTGATATTAACTGTCTGTCTGTCTGTCTATCTTTCTATCTATTTATCTATCTAGTAGCGGTATGCGTATTTGGACATATCTTATGTGTGACCCTATCCCAGTAAGACGTCACAACTTAATAATACTTGATAATAACTTCTGGCTGTTGCCTTCATAACAACATAAGCCAGGTCGTATTTCTGTAAGAACTCCTCACTGATGACCAGTAAACTGTCCCTTGTGGCCTTACCAAGTGCTAGTCAGTGTATTCAGGTTGCAAATCCATGTGATGGATAAGTGCTTACACCTACCTCATCCTCGCACTATACACACAAATCCATGTGATGGATCAGTGCTTACACCTACCTCATCCTCGCACTATACACACAAATTCATGCGATGGATAAGTGCTTACACCTGTCTCATTCTCGCACTATACGCACAAATCCATTTGATGGATCACTGCTTACACCTGTCTCATCCTTGCACTATACAATCGATCATTTAGCACATAAAAATATACTACAACTGGAAAAATAAACGAAAGCATGACAGAGATTCCGTGGCCTAGATTCAGTCACTGGCATGTATAGTCTGAGACGTAAACAAACACACATTGTCTCTGCAGAGTAGACAGCAATAACAACAAAAAACGTTTTTTTTCTTTCTACTCAAAGATTGTTTCAGATATGACTTCTTGTACAAAGCTGTCAAATAAGAAACAACCGGGCTTTATATAAAATGATTTAGCACAGTGCTGAGTGGTTAGCTTTAGAAAAATAACAGACAATGCACTTTACATGTGAGAAAAAAAAGACAGACAGTAAGGGGAATTCCCATGAATCTCTCACAAATTCCTTTCTTCTAGAGATTAGAGCAAGAATAAAATGAATTACTTCGAAGGAAAATTGTGTGAGTTTCTTTCTTTCTTTCTTTCTTTTCTTTCTTTCCTCATGTTCGAACACTTTAGAGAATTTTATTTCTTGAAAATTTCAGTCAACTTTTGAAGTTCTGACAAGCGAAGTAACATGGACAAATTTTGCTGAAGTATGTGATTTACTTTACTATGGATCAGAAGTTTGTGAAATATTAACTGCAAAATTGCTGAAGCTGGTTTCTACGAATTCATGAAAAAGAACATATTTTGATGTATTTTTTCATGTTTGTACCATGAATTAACTCTTCTGTCAAAATTTTATTAATTTCTGTTTTTTTTTCTTTTTGACTATATGATCCATAATTTGCAAATATTCACACACGTGGACAATTATGAAATCAAAATCTGTTCTTCTATAATTTTCTACATAAAAATGTTCACTTCTTTTGTGAAAAGAAGTTTTTAAAGAAAAAATACAGTACACTTACAATATAGACAAAGCAATGAAAACATGCAGGATATAGTAAATCTGTTTAAAAGAAACAGCCACATATAAAAGCTAAAGATGAACACGAATTATGCATAATGACGAGAAATAAGTACTTAAAAAACACAGAAGCATTTAAGTTAGAGACAAAAACTTCGAATCAGTTGAAATCAATCAACATTCTAGAAAACACGATAACAGAAGACATCATTTTTTTCCAGAGGAAAATCAAACTGGGAACTGGAATCCTAACTCTGCAATGAATATGTCACGTAATATATAGAAATTCAAGTTCCACAGGTTTTGATACTAAATTCAAACTTTATAAAACACGCCCGAGAACAGCTCTTCAGATGTTAATTTAATTCTTCATTATGGCATCAGCAGTCAAGAGTAACTGGTTCAAGGTTACAGGGAGATAACTCAGCACCAGTTTACATTAAACCTTTTGTTTCTACAAGTATTTCAGGCTGGTCTGAGGCATTGTTGTATCTTCTGTTTCTGCTCGTAGTCCAGCTGATGGTGTAGATCCTGCATGATGATAATTCTGCTGTCCTCCAGGACACCGTGCAGGTAGTCGGGCAGGTTGTAGAGCTGGGTCTCTTCCACCAGAACAAAGACACGACCCTGGTTGACTGGGGTCACAGAGTGACTGGCGTACTGGTTTGTTAGGAAAGTGAAGAATTTGAAAGATTAGTAAGTCAGTGACGTAGCGATAACAGGTGCTAGAAAAAGTAAGAAAACGATTTAATAACTGAATAAATCTAACAAATGGAAATCCGCTACATATTTTTAAAATATCTCCTAATTAAACGCTTCATGAGGCTATTATAACCACCATAATCTTATCATAATCTTATCATAATGACAACACTCAGTTACGTAGATTTTCCATATCTCGCCTACAACGAATTCAGAAATCTATCCACGAATGAGCGAGCCTTAGCAAATATCAAATCGAACCGAATTGTGATAACCGAATTCTGACTTAACTTCTGTATCCTTTATAATGGCTCGGAGCTTAACTGAACCCATACTACAATCTACTTCATACTCTCTAGGGGCTGAACTGAACCCCTACTACAATCTACTTCACAATCTATAGGAGCTGAACTGAACCCCTAACTACAATCTACTTCACAATCTATAGAAGCTGAACTGAACTCCTACTACAATCTACTTCACAATGGCTGGGAGCTTAACTGAACCCCTACCTTCATAACGACGTGAGCCAGGTCGTATCTCTGTAAGAACTCTTCACTGATGACCAGAAGCACTCTCCAGCTGTCCCGTATGGCTATAAAAAACTGCTGGTCAGTGTATCCTGGTACCATATCTCTGTGATGTATGAAGGTGCTGGCACCCAGACTATCTTCTAGATACCTGATGACATATGACATCCAAGTTTAATTGTAACTGTATTTCCTATATTGTCATCTATTTTTGCCTTACCGGCAGTTGTTAATCTTGTTTTCTCTACTCGTGACACGTTTAAAAAAAACTAGGCGGTAAACACATAGGATTAACATGTCATCAGAACCCGTATATATGATCAATAAAAATAATAATAATAATAGCAGCAACGATAATAATACAGTTTTGTTTTCGTTCATAAAAACTAAAATAAACAGAGGATATTTGACATAAAAGACCTACTTAATGATATGACACAGCTACTTTTATACTGGCTTTGACTTTACGACCAAGAGTGCACATTGCACCTGCTTCAGCAGCACAAGTGTTGATGTTTCGGTGCCTGGGTGCCGGTTTTAATAGTTCGTGAAGATGTCTAATACTAACAGGAGTTACTTGTTATTTCTTGTTGTTTACAAACCTTCTTAAAATGTATCTCACAAACAGAACGTCTTCGTCCGCGTAGCCAATGAAAACGTTCGTCTTATAATCGGCCGGCGTCATTGGTCGAAATGCTCCAGCAAACACTCTCAGGGCAAAAGCTTCCAGAGCAGTCCTGAACCTCATTAGTAGAAGCGCCACCATGAAAACTGCAACCATTAGGGACGCCAGAATGAAAGACCAGAGAAGGATGACGCTAGAATAAACAAAAAAATACGACGCAATAGTAACCGTGAAAATATTAACCATATTATGAATTACTGTAAGTGTGATCCCCAAAATAATGAGAGGTTCTCTTCTTCCGTCCAGTCCAAATTTTGTGAAAACCCACTGCAAATCTCTCTCTCTTTCTCTCTCTCTCCCTCCCTCCTTCCCTCTCTCTCTCTCGCTCTCTCTCTCTCTTTCTCTCTCTCTCTCTCTTTCTACATTTACAATCAGTGCATTGCAAAATGGCATTTCCCTGAGGCTTTTAAAACTGTTAAAGTGTATCCTCGATTTAAATCTGGCTCATCCAACAACCTTACCAAATATAAACCAATACCCATATTATCGTCATTATCAAAACCACTCGAAAAACACATACACAAAATAATTCTACGACACATGCAAGAGAACACTCATATACAGTCAGTCAGGTTGTAGACCCAATCATTCCTGCCACACAGCTCTTACCAAAATGACAGAAAACTGGTTAGTAAACATAAATGACGACAGGCTATGTGGTGCCATCTGTGTCGACTTTAAAAGGCATTTGATACGATTGACCATGATATTCTTGTAAGAAAAATAAAGACTTATAAATTGCACCCTGACCTAATAAAATTAATTGCATCATTTCTTTCAGACAGACAACAGGTAGTATTCTTCAACAATTCTCCATCAAATTCTGCTATAGTTGACACTGGTGTTCCGCAAGGTTCTATTCTAGGCCCGTTGCTCTTTGCTATTTTTATCAATGATCTTCCACATCATCTTAAACACTCTTCTTGTGACCTTTTTGCCGATGATTGCACAGTCTACACCAGTGACTACGATTGTATTAATCTAGAATCAACTCTTCAGGTCGAGTTATACAATTTAATTAGACGGAGCAAAAACAATGGGATGAATATAAATACTGATAAAGCAAAATCAATGCTCATAACAACAAGACAGAAACTACAAAACGCAACAAAAACAACACTTCGGCTCTGTACAGAAACATCACAGATAGAAAACGTTAGCGAGCAATAAACACTAGGTCTTATTACTGATCAATATCTGACCTGGAACTCTTATGTGCAAGGTCTAACAAAACTCATAGCGAAAAAAGTATACCAGTTAGCCAAAATTAAGCACAAGGAAGGCATACTACATACCACATATACAAACACATTTAGACTATTGCTCAGCCGTCTGATATGATTGCTCAGTGTCAAATACAAAGAGGCTTTGCTCACTCCAAAAGCGAGCAGTAAAGCTAACTAGTGACAAAATCAAACACAAACAACTAACCAGCACAAAAGTATCAAAATACTGCCTCTTAAGAACAGGTTCCTCTTCAACAAAGCCAAGTTAGTACATCAAATTCTTTCACGGCATACCCCGTCCTATCTATGTAACCTGTTTAAATTTAGCCCAAAGTGCAGACAACGCTTGAACAACATATGTCTTCCAAAACCTAGACTTGATCTTTACAAGAAAAGCTTTAGTTATTCTGCTGCTCATCTTTGGAATACCCTCTCATCCTGTATGACAAACGGGCGCCTGAGTGGCGAAGTGGTTAGTGCACTGGTCTCTCATGGAGAAGGACGGGGGTTGGAATCCGGCCGGAGGCGCCCCAGTCACCCAGCTGTAGAAATGGGTACCTGACTTCTTCTGGAGTTGGGAAAGGAAATGCAGCCAGGCGTGATACTGACCATATCACCCTCTAGTGTGCTGACAGGTCAAGGAAAATATGGGCACTAACACCATATCCCTATGTGCCTCTAAGGCATGACAGGGTTACCTTTACTACTTTTTTTTTTTTTACCTGTGTAACAAATATAAATTATACTCCTTCCTACAACTACAAACTTTCCCAATATCTATTTGATGTCGACTACATGCCTCCATGAATCATAAAAGGCAGAATATCAGACGGGCCAGCGTGCCCAATTCTTAACCCTTTTGAAACAAAGATCAATCAATCAATCAATCTCCCCCCTCTTTTTTCTCTTTCTCTCTTTCTCTTTCTCTCTCTCTCTTTTTCTCTCTCCCTCTCTCTCGCCCTCTCTCTCCTATCTCCCCCTCTCTCTCTTTCTTTCTCTCGCACTCGCTCTCTCTCGCCCTCTCTCTCTCCAACCCCCGCCCCCCCCCCAGGGCCAAATCTCTTTACCAGTATGATCACGGTCTGGGCTTCAAAGAATTATCTTCATCTTCTTCTGCGTTCGCCCTCAAGATGACGTTGATTACGCCCGTCACGGTCGGCAGTTGGGCTGCTATATCTGGGTCTTTCAGCCCGACGTTTCCGCCTTCGATATGGCGTATTTTTAGGATCGGATTTACCTTCACATCTTGATCCCTCCTCACCTGGCCAGACTACTATCTGTTACCAGGGGGGGGGGAGGGGGAACAGGTGGTCGATAACATTAGTTCGCTAACCAGATACAAGAAATCAGTTTTACCTCACTCTGGTCACTATCTCCTTTAGCTTGAGTGTTGCATCTTCACTCTCTGGATAATCAGTGTCTTCTTTTCCAAAGAGCACAAACTTTAAAAGCACAAACTATAACAATTGTGGAGAGTAATTTTCAAAGAGGACCCTGAATCCAACTGAATACACATTCAGTTCAGATGACCGACGCGGCCAAGTTTTTTTTTTGTTTGTTTGTTAGGTGTTTCCCTCATCCTGCGCTCTCAGTTTTAAGCCTGTTTGTAAAATGTGATATTATTTAATTTTTTTCCCTACCTGGTAAAGGTGTACAGCTGAGTAAACTGTATATGTCTTCAACATCTACATCTTTTTTTTTTAAACTAACTCTGTGAAGTGAAAAGAAAAAACTGTCCGCTTTTCAGCGGAAATTAGGAACCTAATTCGTTGTAGGTAACATTTGTACACGAGCTCAGCGCCAGCAAAGTCTAGAGATACATTAGTCGTTTCTGATTTTCTTTTAAACTCTCTGATAAAAGTCTGCAGACGTTGTCTCTGTGTTACAAAAGTCTGTAGACCTTGTCTCTGTGTTACAAAAGTCTGCAGACGTTGTCTCTGTGTTACAAAAGTCTGCAGACGTTGTCTCTGTGTTACAAAAGTCTGCAGACGTTGTCTCTGTGTTACAAAAGTCTGTAGACCTTGTCTCTGTGTTACAAAAGTCTGCAGACGTTGTCTCTGTGTTACAAAAGTCTGTAGACCTTGTCTCTGTGTTACAAAAGTCTGTAGACCTTGTCTCTGTGTTACCTGCGTCGCTATGTCAGAACTCACCCTCCCATGCACTGTCTCCAGAAAGCTGGGATGTCCGTAATTTCGCCGGTAAAACTGATGATTCCGGCTTGTGATATACACGAGTAGTTCCCATGGTTGTCCAGGTTAACTGAAGTTGTCTGGAGCCAGGCTGGGGAGAAATAGAAGATGTTCTTAGCATTAAACAAAACTTTTAATTTTTCCTTCTCACGGTAAAAAGTAAGTGTGCAGTGGTGTCAAGCGCACCCTTGTCATGAGTGAAATGAACTAAAATTTGTCTGAGCGTTGTTCACTTCCCCGTGCTGCGCGAAGCTGATCGCACTATTCATGGGGAGATAACCACAGCTCCAGTAAAATCATTTGCAGTGATCCATGATTGGTTACTAACCACGGGTAAAATGAGGGTAAGTGTGTAATTCTGTTCCCAGAGATCCCTTCACGTAACCGTTGAAGAAAGAAGTAGTGGAATTCCAACATAAACATCTTTTTTCATCATGCCAAGATTGAACGAACATCAGCGAGAAATAGCTGTTGGGATGTTAATTGCTGGCTCAACAGTAACAGCAGTATCTCAACATTTTAATGTTCACAGAAACACAATATCACGCCTTCAAAGCCGTTTTAACCAACATGGTTCCGTTGCTGACCGCCATAGAAGCGGTAGACCACGAGATACCACCCTTACACAAGACCGCTACATCCACCTCATGCACCTTCGTAACAGGTTTCTCCAGGCAATATGGACTGCCAGCAACATTCCAGGTTTAAGACGTGTGTCTGGCAGGAGAGAGCGGAACAGACTCAGAGAGGTAAATCTCTTACCTCATAGGCCTACAGTTAGACCAGTACTGATAGTTCGCCACAGACAAACCCGCTTGACCTGGGCCAGGCATCACGTGACATGGCTATATCATCAATGGAGACGGATCCTATTTACTGATGAGTCCAGATTTTGCCTGAAAGGCCATGATGGGCGTGCTTTAGTGTACAGGCGAAGAGGAGAACGCTTTGGGAATAACTGTGTGCTAGAGGTGGATATGAGGAGAGGAGGCAGTGTAATAATTTGGGGAGGAATTTCCTATGCTGGCCGAACAAACCTAGTCTTCCTCAATGGCAACCTTACAGGTTTACGATATAGGGACGAAATCATTACACGCCACGTAATATCTTTTCAAAGAAAAAATCCTGCACAGGTAACACAGGTATTTGACTGGGTACATGGGACCCAACTAGATCTTGATTTTGCTGATGACATAACTCTTATCAGTAACAACTGGAATTCCATGCAAGAAAAAACAGATAGCATGTCTTCAATGGCTAGCAAAATAGGACTTGAAATTAACAAGGACAAAACAAAAATAATGAAAATTCCCCTTAATCAAAATGGAAAAATACACATAGAAGGGACAGATATTGAAGAAGTCAATCAATTTGCATACCTAGACCAATGCAGAGATAAGACAGATGACTGAACAACAACCAGTCTCATGGGTGATCAGGAAAAGGAGATGGACATATGTTGGTCACTTGATGAGAAGAAATGATCAGAGAATCCCAAAACAAGCTATTAAGTGGAACACAACAGGCCAAAGAAAAAGAGGCAGACCGCATGAAACTCTGAAGAGGACATTGTTAAGAGAGGCCAAATTAACAGGCATAAAATCCCTTGATGAGGTTGAAAGACTCGTCGAAGACAGGAAAAATTGGCAAACTACTTTGCGAGCCCTATGTGACGTTTAACGGCACGGGAATGATATAAGATATAAGATAAGAATGTCTTTTCTGGATGCTAATGGACAAGGCGTGATACTGCCGCAGTATAACGCTGGTCCACATGTCTCACGTGTGATCAGGGGCCACTTTAAACAGCATCAGATTACTGTCTTGCCACGGCCAGCAGTTCCACCGGACCTGTCACCTATTGAGCACATTTGGGATGAACTGGACCGCAGCTTGCGGAGACAACACAGTCGTTCTGGAAACCGCCAAAAATTAGCCCAATCGTTGCAAGAAGAATGAAATAACATGTCTCAATAACTGATACAACGTGTCATTGGTTCGATGAGAAGGCTGTGTCAAGCAGTGATAACTGCCAGAGGAGGACATACACAATATTGAAACCTTGATTTTCTTTTCTTGGGGTGGTGAGCCACATTAGGTGAGTTTTTTTTTTCACTTTTTTGTGACATGTGACCGGCCTGAAAGTTATCATTTTATCTGTTATTGGATAATCAAACATAATGTGTGCCAAATTTTATTTCAGTCATCACCTGAGCACGTTCATGATGCTTTTTAAAACGTTGCACACTTACTTTCTTCTGTGAGTATACAAGGTTGTTGTTTTTCTAAAGTAGGAAAAAGAATCCTGAATCATATAACTGAGATCTATCAAGGATACATTATTAGTGTTTACATTCAAAATAGAAGAGAAATGTAATCAGAATTACACCCCCACCCCCGCCTTTCCTTCAATAGCACAAGAAGAGTTAAGTGCCCTTCTTTTTAACAGCTCATGTGATCAGTGCGTCTTCTGTCGCAAGGTAAACTACGAAGTTTGCCATTGGGGGGTGGGGGGGGGGGGAGAGCAGTAACAGCTTTCCATTCTATCATCTTCCCTATATACGAGATGGTCAGGCTAACACAAACACACCATGCAGAAAAACAAATAAGAAGCCATGGTTGACTTTTGTTATTCCAAACTCAGTCGAGTTGCAGGTCTCAGTGATATCTTCGCGAAACAAGCCACAGTCTCCACAAATCTGTGAAATATATTTTCAGCAAATTGTATGTTAATCGCCGGATGGCGAGATTCTTCAGCTGCCCTGCGTGGGGTTAAACTCCTCCCAGCCTGTTAAGAAAGATGCGAAGAGGGCTGCCGTGCGTGGGGTTAAACTCCTCCCAGCCTGTTAAGAAAGATGCGAAGAGGGCTGCCGTGCAAGTAGTCTCTGGTTGCGTTTAACCTGTGGGACCAGTAGCCTCGCGGGGAAGAATTACGGCGCCTCTGCTCTAGAGGTCGGCCATGTCCTGTGTGCACCCAAACTGAGAACATATGCCTAAACCGGCTGATCCCAGGTGTAAAAACTGACACGTGGCGAAGGTTAGTCCTAGTCGACCACAGCTACATCTTGGTCACAACCAGGAAGGGTAAAGTGGTATCTGGCTGCTGCTGCACAGCTAACATGCCAACCCAACACCAACCGTGAAAGGGCGCATGTGTAGATACTACGCCGAGTCGGAGCCACTCGCCATCGACTAAGCAACAAAAAAAAAAATGACAACTAAAACAAAATGGGCTCAAAGCAACGAAGAAGTGGAAGTGCTACTGTGCTCTCAGTTTGTTGTTGTTGCCTGTAAGGGTTGGTAGTTCTGCTTACCCAAGGCAAATTTTGTCACTCTGTTATTCACCACGTGACACAACAACAACAAACCATGCTCGCAAGTACTACAACGGCAACCACACCAGTGTCACAGTGAAACTTAGACTGACCTCGCTCACGCGACAAGACTACAGCCATGAATTCCATGAGACGAACAGAGTCAGCTAACTCATTCACATTACAACATTTAATGAATGGAAATGGAGAGAGAATCATTAAGATGGAAAAGAAGAACGCGTTGCCAACATGGCAGGATGATCAAACAACGTAGTACAGAGGACTTCCCGGGTATGTCACCATGCCATGGGGAAGGGGGAAAAACTGCTAACGAACTAAACCAATAAAGCATCTACTTACAATTTTACAGGATTTCCGAGACACGTGCACAGTAACAATACGTGTTCCAAAAAGTGAAAACGTTACAGCACACTTTCTGTCCTACAAGGACAATACTAGGACTGCCTACATTCTGCACTAACAAAAGTTTGCCCGAAAAAGGACAACAAAAACGTTACAACACCCCAGCTAGGACACGACTGATCTCACTTAAGATTGCTACTGACTGCTACAACAACAAAAATAATAACACAAGGACCATACTCATTAACAAAAAAAAAAACATCACCCGGTTAAATCTTCCCCTAAACTTCACTCACCCTTCCCAAAAATCTACCCTAAACAGTAGTAACCCGATAAGTCCTTATTTCTATGAGCTAAATCTACCTTACACAAACAACCCGTGAAGCTACCAGTCTGTGACTACAATATGTTTGCTGTTTAAACAGACAGCCTACTACAAATCCCACGTGAAACTTTACGTACCAGTCAAGATTCCATAAACTGAGATTTACGTCATCGTCATCATCATGTGCCGTGCCGACTGGCGTTGGCTATTATGCTTCTCCAGAGTACACGATCCTTCATGCAGACCATCACCTCAGTTGGTGATCTCCTCTCACACCATCCCGTCAGACTGTCCAGTATCATTTCTCTTGGTCTTCCTCTTGATCTTCTTCCATCTATTTTTCCTGTTGTTATAATATTTTCAATGCCCCCTCTTCTCATTGCATGTCCTATGAAAGTACATTGTCTCTCTCTTATTTTTTTTACAAGATTTGTTGTCTCCCCAGCTCTTCTCGTACATTCTTCATTAGTTATTTTTGCTGTCCAGGGGATTCGCAACATTCTTTTAATAAACCACATTTCTGCTGCTTCCAATGATTTCTGTGCAGACTTGCCTATTGTCCATGATTCCCTTCCATATAACACGATAGGTTCATTATAGCATTTTTGGGCTCGTTTTCTAGCATTCATTGATAAGGATGTGTTGGATAATATGTTTCTCATTCTCTGAAATGCAGTCTTTGCTTGGCCTATTCTGTTCCTAATTTCTGTTCTGCATTTCCCATCTGAAGTTATTACTGCTCCAAGGTATTTGAATTTCTGCACCTGCTTTAGAATAGTTCCATTTAATTTTATACCGCACGCTGGTGGATTCTGTTTCTTAGATATAACCATAGTCTCTGCCTTTTTTTTTGGATGTTCAAAGTAAAGCCTTTCTGTTCACTTTCTTTGGCCACTTTATCCAAGAGATTTTGCAGGTCTTGTTGGTTCTTATCTTTCAGTACTGTGTCGTCAGCATACCGAAGGTTGTTAATATTGTATCCTCCAATTTTTATGCCTGGTTCTGTGATGATCATTCTTAGAATATTCTCGCTGTACAGAGAAAAAAGGTCTGGAGATAGTACACATCCTTGTCGTACCCCTTGTTTTATATGTTGATATTTTCCAGTTCTATTTTCAACTCGAATTGCTGCTTCTTGCTGCCAGTATAGATGTTTTACAATCTTCAGGTCTTTGCCGTCTATATTGATGTCTTCAAGCATTTTAATAATTTCATTATGTTTCACCTTGTGGAATGCCTTGGTGTAATCAATGAAGCATAAGTAGAGGTCTTTCTGTACTTCTAAAGCTCTTTCTGTTAGTGTTCGTAAAGCATAAATGGCATTGTGTGTTCCCTTTCCTTCAACAAATCCAAACTGTTAATCTGCTATTTCCATTTTTATCTTTTTCTTTGTTCTTCTCATAATGATTCTCAGAAGTAGCTTCGTTATGTGACATGAGAGGCTGATAATCCGGTGGTCATCACATTTCGTTGCACCTGGTTTCTTTGGTAGTGCTATAAACGTGGATTTAAGCAAGTCACTGAGCATATAACCACTGTTGTAAATGTCATTCATTAACTTGGTTATTATTTTTACTCCTACCTCCTCTAGCGCCCCAATTTCTTCTGTTGTTATATTATCAGGCCCAGTCGCTTTTCCTTTCTTCATGTGTTTGATGGCATCTATGATTTCATCTTCAAGTATTGGTGGTCTATCACAGTTTTCAGTATCTGGTGTTAATTCTAGTCTTTCTCCTCCATATAGCTCACCGATATACTCTGTCCACCTGTCCACAATGTCTTCTTTTCCCATTAACATTTTACCTTCTTTCGATTTCAGGCATCCTGTGGTATATTTTGTTTTCCTGCCTGTGAGTTCACTAATTCGTCTGTGCATGTTTTTGCTGTCTTTGTTATGAGAGTCCTTTGTCTGTCTGCACTGTTCATTTAACCACACTTCTTTTGCTTCTCTGCATTTGCGTCTTATTTCTTTATTTATCTTGCTATATTTTCTTGGTTATTTTTACTCCTCCTCCTCTTGTCCATCAGTCCTAAAATCTCGTCTGGGTGGTATTATCTCCTTAACAGTTTGGTGGATAGAATCTCTTAACATTTCCCATTGTTCATCTATACTATTTATCTTTTCTATTGCATTGTATCTATTTGTTATAATAACTTTGTATTGTTCTCGCAGTTCTTGATTATTTTTAAGAAGTTCTGTATTCAGTTTGATGTTTCTCACTTTTCTGGATGCTTTCTTTAACTTTATTCTAATTTTTCCAGTAATGCATTTCGGAATCGTTACGTACCAGTCAAGATTCCATAAGGTGAGACTTACGTACCAGTCAAGATTCCATAAGGTGAGACTTACGTGCCAGTCAAGATTCCATAAGGTGAGACTTACGTACCAGTCAAGATTCCATAAGGTGAGACTTACGTGCCAGTCAAGATTCCATAAGGTGAGACTTACGTACCAGTCAAGATTCCATAAGCTGAGACTTACGTACCAGTCAAGATTCCATAAGCTGAGACTTACGTGCCAGTCAAGATTCCATAAGCTGAGACTTATGTGCCAGTCAAGATTCCATAAGCTGAGACTAACTTTTAAAAAATCTAACCCAAGAATCTTCAATCCCAAAAAAAAAGAAAAACCCTCCTGTGATTAATTTTCTCCCGCTTAAATGTGATCCTAAACTCTTCCCCTTGTTCCCGAAGTTTCTATTCTCAACACGTGAAGACGCAGATTTCCTAACCACGTGCTAGACGCCGTTTTCCTAACTCAGAGCGTCTAGAAAAATCATAGTTTTTAAAGACTAAACTTTGTAACAAACTTCCCGGCTGTTGTGACTGCTTCTCCTGCCTAACGCGCAGCTTCACGCGCAGTTTCCGTTAAAACGTGACCTAAAGCAATTTTTTTTAACGCCTGGACACGGGTTAACACTTTCTTATAACGAAGGGACTTAACTCTTCCCTAAGTACTATCTTTAACCCAATAGTTTCCCTTAGACTACCAAGAATCGATCTTTATGCTGCCAGGAGTTACAAAGTTAGCGGCCACAAAAACCAAACGCTGAAGTCGGAGACACTGGACCAGTGCAGATTAGATAGGCAACCTCTTCTCACCCGGCCTGTTTGATATCCAAACTACGTCGAGGTTCCGTTGAGGAAAGTCAAATTCGAGGCTCGCTGGTGCAACGAAAACCACGGCGTCACACAGCTCCACTTCTGTGACCCACCACAGAATACAGGCCCCAAGCGCCCCCCCCCCGCCCTTTCTCCTTTTCAGATGCTCTGAGCCTCCATCCTAAATGAGATTTATCTCGAGGACTACAGGAGTAAAGTCAGTAGTAGCCCGGGGCAATCCTGGTGGTAGAAGCATACGAAGGAGAAGAAGATATGTTAGATATTTTAAAGATGTCCGGGAAATTCTTAGTTTTCGTAAACATTCGACCTATATAGACTTGGCTGCCTGGGATTTATGGCTGCTATGAACTTTTATAGTCGATACGTCAGACTTAGACTCCGCATAGTTTTCTTTGACTGAGTTCGATTCCCCGTTGTGATCTTTGCTCACTCGGCCAGACTTTTGTCTGCTTTCAGAGGCACCACCGGGAAAGATAACAGAATCTTTGTCTGCCATGGTTCGCCAGCCCTGACCAGGCAGCCACGCATGGTTTGGCTGAGCTGTTATATCATGCAACTTGAGAACCGCGTCTTCGCTCCTGTTATAAAAATTCAACACTTTGATAGCAAAACATATTTTTTATTGAAACCGGCAGTCGTACGAACCTTTTGGTTCTCACCTGAAATCTTCTTATCTTCTTATATCTTTCCCGTACCATTTTGGGGGCCGGCTAGCGTAGTGGTTAGAGCACTCGTCTAGCAACCAAATGGTCGAGGGTTCGAATCCCCAGCTGAGCGGGATTTTTTTTCCGACCAATACGGCCCTGAGGTCGACCCAGCCTCGTAAAATGGGTACCAGAGAAAATCTGGGAAGTAAAGGCAGCGAGGAAAGGAACTGGTCACCCTACCTCATACGCTGATGACCCAGCATAATGAGGTCTCTAACGCTTCACCCCCTACGGCATTTGAAATGCTATGGGACTATCTTTACTTTTTTTTACCATTAAACGTCACATAGGGCTAGCAAAGTAGTTCGCCAATTTTTCCTGTTTTCGGCGAGTCTTTCAACCTCATCAAAGGATTTTATGCCTCTTAAATCTGGCCTCTCTTAACAATGTCCTCTTCAGAGTTTCAAGAGGTCTGGCTTTTTTTCTTTGGCCTGTTGTGTTTCACTTGATAGCTTGTTTTGGGATTCTCTGATCATTTCTTCTCATCAAGTGACCAACATATGTTCATCTCCTTTTCCTGATCACCCATGAGACTGGTTGTTGTTCAGTCATCTGTCTTATCTCTGCATTGTTCTTGAATTCATTCCACTTGATGCCGAGTATTTTCCTTATGCATTTGTTTTCGAAAGAGTCTAATTTCTTGTCTAGTTCTTTAGTTGTTTTCCAGCTTTCGCATGCAAAAATGAAGGTGGATATTACGTTTGAATTGATTAGTCTTAACTTGTTTTTTGTGCTTATAACTTTTGAATTCCATATGTTCTCAAGATTCTTGAAGATTGATGCTGCTTTTGCAATTGTGATTCTAACTTCCTTTCTAGTGTCACCATCCTGGTCTATGTAGCTGCCAAGGTATGCAAATTGATTGACTTCTTCAATGTCTGTCCCTTCTATGTGTATTTTTCCATTTTGATTAAGGGGAATTTTCATTATTTTTCTTTTGTCTTTGTTAATTTCAAGTCCTATTTTACTAGCCATTGAAGACAGGCTATCTGTTTTTTCTTGCATGGAATTCACATTATTACTGATAAGAGTTATGTCATCAGCAAAATCAAGATCTTCTAGTTGGGTCCCATGCACCCAGTCAATACCTGTGCAGCATTTTTTCATTATGACATGTACTGTAATCCCAAAAAGTAAAGGAGACAGTATACATCCTTGTTTCACTCCTGTTTCAATCTGGATCCATTCACTCATCCTTTCCTCTGTCTTGACTGCACAAACATATCCATTGTGTAAGTTCTTAATGATGTTGACAATTTTAGATGGTATTCCATATAAGCTTAAAATTCTCCATAATGAATCTCTGTTTATGCTATCAAATGCCTTTTTAAAGTCTATGAAGTTCAGTATTAATGGTTTCTGCTTTTCAATATGTTCTTCAAGTATTATTCTGAGAGTAAAGATCTGGTCGAGATAGCTTCTCCCTTTTCGAAATCCTGCTTGTTCTTCTCTCATTGCAGTATCCACTATATCTTTAAGTCTATTCAAAATGACCTTGCAAAATACTTTTGACACAACTGATATTAAGGTTACTCCTCCCTAGTTGTTACAGTCACTAAGGTTGCCCTTTTTTGTGGGTACTTTAACAATGATTAACACCTGAAATCTAATATTAGATTAATTAGAATTTGATATTATAAGAGTGAGACATGCCTGAAACATGCTGATGATTTCACAGTAAGGAATAGACTTAACTGAGAGATAGTATTAACTTTTCCCTTTTCCGTGGATTTCTTGTTCTTTGCAGCTGATACTGTGCTAATGCTTAAGCACGTGCGTCGTATCGGGTTGCAGTGGTTTGCGTGAAGGCCCGTAGGGTACTCATGAAGGAACGTTCTTTCCACAGTCCATTATCAATGTGACAACGAGAGCCCTAACGCGTTAGCTGTGCCAGCGGAGCATAATGAATGGGTCTTGACCAGCGATTCCACAGACGGCCAGCCATCTGTGTTGTCCTAAGCAAGTGGGAACAGAAGGGGCGATAACAGAGTTTATTCAGAGTGATCAATATTTAGCACAAAGAACAATAACCATTCTATAGTAGAAGATTGTGTTTCAGATCAGCGTGACGCAATGAACTGAGAAGGATGGTTTAATTGTATAGAACAAATACGAGACTGTCTTTCAATTTAATGTAAAATATCCATTTAGTTCCCATGTACTTAAATCTGTTTGGTATCGCTTACTTAATAGGAACAGAATAGGCAAAGACTGCATTCCAGAGAATGAGAAACATTATCAACACATCCTTGTCAATGAATGTTAGAAAACGAGCCCTAAAATACTATATTGAACTTATCTTGTTTTATGGAAGTGAATCATGGACAACAGGAAAAATAGAGGGAAGAAGATTCAGAGGAAGACCAAGAGAAATGATACTGGACAGTCTGACGGGATGGTGAGAGAAGATCACCACCTGAGGTGATGGTCTGCATGAAAGATTGTGTACTCTGGAGAAGCATAATAGCCAACACCAGTCGGCACGGTACCTGATGATGATGATGATGATGATGATGATGATGATGATGATAATGATCAACACTTACTTAAGAAATCTATTCGGGAACAGGCGCAGTCAATGGCGTTGTCTTGAATAATGAGCTTGAAATATCCAATTTTATTGACCTGCGAGTCCAGAGAGCGTCTCTCATCTTCACCGAGGATGTATATCGCGTTGTGTGTCAGGTCTAAAGATTCGAGTTGTGGAGTAAGTCTCATATCAAAGGGTATATTCGTGAACCGGTTTTTGGCTATAACTAACGTCTTGAGTAAAGGATTAGTGGAAAATACGTCGGGTTTTATGTAGTTCAGTCCATTGTTTGAAATATCGAGATAGATTAGGCTGTGCATGTTATAAAGTATCCGCCACAGAGGGATCCTAACAAAGAAATCGTCTGGTTTCATTGAATGCATAATTAATGTTTGAAGATTTACAAGTTCATCAAAGAAGTTGTCGTTTACTTCGAAGATAGAACGGCTCACGTCCAATAGCTGCAAATTATGTAAACCTAACACGCGTCCAGATCCAACTATGAGTAGGTGGTTGTTGTTGAAGTATAATTCGGTGAAGTTGTCTGAATTTATGTTGACAAACGAGAAGTTGTGAATCGGAGCAGTTCCGGAGAATATATTATCGATTGTCATAGAACGCAAAGTGCCTGGGAGACGAATGTAGATCTCTCCGTTCCCTGTGTTCCAAGCAGACTGACTTACTATGGAAAGATCGACTGATAGATGCCAGTCAGAGACCTGGATTAATTCGTCAACTTCATTGTTTCTTATTACAGTACCTGCACTATTTTCGCAGTTTCCGATATCATTGTTATTTGTCCCATATGAATTTTCAAAGTTGTTTTTTGGAAGGCGATTATTGGAATTTAAACAGAGTTTAGTATTGATGTCTAAATTATTTTTCACCGTTTCAGCGATGTGAGACACGGGATTGTAAGTGTTTCGAATGGACGTCAATATTATCGTTTCAACGGATCTGAACAATGAAAACTGAAACATGTCGACTCTCCAACCTATCAGACCCATGTTATTGTCTGAGAAATCCAGAAACTTGACGCATTTTGCAAACAAACCCCTGCTCAGTGCGTCAGGGTGCACTGCAAAGAGTATACTTTGCTTCCATGTAAAGTTTATCACGCACATATTGGACAGGAAAGTAGAAACATTCCGTGTTAAAATTCCATCATCATACGTGACTTTTGGGGAGTCATAATACTCTGGAAAGTTTGTGGAGATCAGCTCCACCAAGGACATACTTTTGTTAACAAACGGCCCAAGAGCGGCAAGAAAGTTAACGTTGCCAGTATTACAATATTCTACAGTTAGTGAATCCAAATGTGTTAAGTACTGGAACGCGTTCCTACCAAATAGTATAATTGTCCTATAAAAATGTTTCAGGCTGAGATGTTTCAATTTTACTCCATTAAGACCCACAAAACTCTCGTTTGTAACGATACTCGAGTTCACACAAAACAAAGTAAGGTTGTTCAGCCGCGTCATATTTTTGAATTCCTCGCCCACGTTCATAACTTGAAAAGTATCAATTGACAGGGACCGAAGATTTGTTAAATAAAGGAAAATGTCGATATAGTTTGGATAACTGTCGCTTATAGAGTTTGTCCTCGTGACACCACTACTAGATTTCTTCCTAATATTAAAGGCAATGTGCAATTCTTGCAAGTTTGGGGTATGCCGGAACATTCCCTTTGGGAACGCGTACTTTGTGAGCTGAAGTTCATTGTGCTCCAAGTTGAGAGTTTCAAGTCTCTGAAGACCCTTGAGTGTATCTACCTGTGTAGAGAAGGAGATTACACAATAAATGCAACTATTTTCAACAGGAAAAAAAGAGCTGAACATTTCAACAATGTGTATGTTGTTCGTCTCTTTGCTGTAGTTATAAATGCAACTTTCACATTCGTAGTAAAATTAAGTCCATTTTTTTAGTCAGAAATTATTACCAAGTGTTTGACGAAACTTACAGTTGTTAGATGTTGTCAAAAGAAAGTTTACAGATAGTGTTGTCAGATGTTGTCAAAGGAAAAGTTAGAGTTAGTATTGTCATATGTCAAAAGAAAGTTTAGAGTTAGTATTGCCAGATGTTGTCAAAAGAAAGGTTAGAGGTAGCATTGTTAGATGTTGTCAAAAGAAAGTTTACAGATAGTGTTGTCAGATGTTGTCAAAGGAAAAGTTAGAGTTAGTATTGTCACATGTCAAAAGAAAGTTTAGAGTTAGTATTGCCAGATGTTGTCAAAAGAAAGTTCAGAGGTAATGTTATCAGATGTTGTTAAAGGAAAGGTTAGAGTTGGTATTGTCAGATGTCAAAAGAACGTTTAGAGTTAGTATTGTCAGATGTTGTCAAAAGAAAAGGTTAGAGATAGTATTGTCAGACGTCAAAGGAAAGTTTAGAGGTAATATTGTCAGATGATGTCAAAAGAAAGGTTAGAGATAGTATTGTCAGACGTCAAAGGAAAGTTTAGAGGTAGTATTGTCAGATGATGTCAAAAGAAAGGTTAGAGATAGTATTGTCAGACGTCAAAGGAAAGTTTAGAGGTAATATTGTCAGATGATGTCAAAAGAAAGGTTAGAGATAGTATTGTCAGACGTCAAAGGAAAAGTTAGAGGTAATATTGTCAGATGATGTCAAAAGAAAAGGTTAGAGATAGTATTGTCAGACGTCAAAGGAAAGTTTAGAGGTAGTATTGTCAGATGATGTCAAAAGAAAGGTTAGAGATAGTATTGTCAGACGTCAAAGGAAAGTTTAGAGGTAATATTGTCAGATGATGTCAAAAGAAAGGTTAGTAGTGGCTGATATATCTCTAGTAGCGAAGCTTCAATATCTTGAAAGCTTCTGTTTCTGCGTTCTCCTATTCCTTTTCCTCTTCCTCTTCTATTTAAATTTTTTCTCTTACGAATAGGACTTTATAGCTACGATTATCCTTGTTCTAGAGGCCTTTTGTCAGGACAAACTATGAGCTTTTTTAATCGTTTTTTTCCCTCACAAACTCCCGCAGCTTTTGCTGAAGTTCAAATATCTGACCGTATCTAGAGAAGGAGATCTGTAATATCTTTTGCCGTGCATGCTCTGTATTGAGGAATTAAGTCCCACAGTGGCTTTCACTTGTATAAGATGTTTCAAATCTGGATAAGTAATGAATGAATCTACAATGAGCTGGAATGAAAGGGATTAAAAAAAAAGTATTGCACAGAAAAAAAGTGCTAAATGTCTTTTGTTGTGTTAAAATCTCTTATATATTCACTTTCAGTACTTCATTTGCGTTTTGGTTCTCAGAAAGATTAACACTCATTCATGAACAGTAGTTAGTCTTTCCAAAATCTGGTGTACAAGCCTTTGAAAAATCCAGCTTCAAGGTAATCAATGATACTGAGCTAATGAGTTTGAAGAAATCATGACTAGTACATGTCAAACAAGATGGTGTTATTTATGGTCTATAAATTCCTTCCACATTTAGATAAAAGGTTTAGAGACCAGATTGCACAAAAATTAACTCAGACCCAGATGGATTCCAGAAAAGGATCCTCTAGTAACGCTGTCCATTTACTACTACTTAATCACCGTGGAATCTAAAGCAATATGAAAGTATGAAGACTAAGGAAATATGAAAGTATGAAGACTAAGGAAATATGAAAGTATGAAGACTAAGGAAATATGAAAGTATGAAGACTAAGGAAATATGAAAGTATGAAGACTAAGGAAATATGAAAGTATGAAGACTAAGGAAATATGAAAGTATGGAGACTAAGGAAATATAAAAGTATGGAGACTAAGGAAATATGAAAGTATGGAGACTAAGGAAATATGAAAGTATGGAGACTAAGGAAATATGAAAGTATGGAGACTAAGGAAATATAAAAGTATGGAGACTAAGGAAATATGAAAGTATGGAGACGAAGGAAGATTTAAATCTTTTCACCCACCTGAAGCCAGTGACTAATACAGCGTGTTATAGAGCAGATGAAAAGTCTAGGCCGGGGATGAGCAATTTGCTAAGAACAAATATATTTTCAGTTCATTCATGTTCATTTAAGGACAGATCAAGTTACGGCATACTGCCTGGAGTCATTACAGTTTCCAGTTATCGTAATTACTGGATTATTACGTAAGGGCACACTCCACGAAACAGATAATGTTCCTTAAAACAGCCCAAGCTAGCCACAAGATCTGGCCTTAGAGAAAAGATAAGACGGAAATCTACATTCTTGTATCATAATATGGGCTGAGAAAGAAGATGATTCAACAAAAAAAGGTGTCAAGATCTTCTGCCTGAAGTAAGGTTTAGCCGACGTTTATAGACGCTAGGCAGGTATCCATGGACACAGGCTCGTACTGTAAACGAAAGTGTTAACCCTGCATGAGTGATGGTAACAACTATACTGAGAGTATTACTTGTAAAAAAAAAACATTTTTGTGTAACTGTAACTCCAAAGTCAACTAATGTGCCTCTAGTGCCTCTGTATTTAGATAATGCGTAATTAGTGGTGAGTACTGCGGTGGTGTAGTGACTAGTACATTCGCCTGCAGACCAGAAGATGACAGATCAAATTCTTCACACTTGCAGGGAACGGACCGACACTGTGGCTGATCCAGCCTCAAGAAATTCATGCTTTGTTTCTCTGGGGGGGGGGGGGGGGAATGCATCCTGGAAAGATGCTGGCCTCCCTACCTCACTATACTGTGGCCTAGCAACGTGAAGGCACCAACACTTCACAGCTCTAGGGCATGTAAATGTCACGGGACATGTTTTCTTCATACTGGTTGGTGGTAAGAGAACACTTCCTTACAACTGACCTTTCCCCAGTAGACTATGTGCTATCTAAAGATACAAGACTCCCTGTCTATTGTTAACGAAAAAAATAGTTTAAATGTGTTTTTTTTCCTACTTACGTCAATTTGCTTCACTTTGGAATTCTTTACGCTAAGAACACGTAGGGACTTCAGTTTCATGAAGGTATCGTTTGATAAGTGTGAAATATTGTTATTATCCAAGAGCAGAGTTGTCGTGTTCTTTGGAAACCAGGCAGGATCAATGTAGTCTAGTCCTCTATGTTTGCAGTTTATGAAAGCCCCAGAGTACTTCAGATCTTCCGTCATTGTGCAGTTTGGTCTAATGACGTCCTTAAAGTCCGGCGTTGCTATTGGCTGTTTTCTGTCTGACAGATATAGAGACCAGGGGCCTTTTGAAAGTTTCAATGGAGCGGCCGCGGTGGGCGTTCGTGTTAGCAGGTGTGCGAGACTTAGCATCATCGTCAAACATAGCCAGGTATTTAAACTCTCCATTTCGATAGTTTACAACGAATATCTTTCTTCCAAAATGTCTTCTAAAGAACGAATTTGAGGTGGTAATTAAGCTTGTTTGGTTTTTAAAAAAGTGTCTGAATTTTGAAATACCAGGGTATAAAACTTGTCGGCTATGAGGAATGTATAATCAATATTCTGTGAGATGATTAGATCAGGACACGCGGGTAGCGTGAGAGTTGGTGGGCCTGTCTCTGATGGCGAGGACATTAGCTAAAGTCTGGCTGTAGAGATGGCCACCAATGTTCCCTCTAAGCTGTGCTAGCGTGGGCTAAGGCACACATTTTTTTAGCTCTTATCGCATAGATTTTTAGCTCTGCGCACGAGCATGCGAAAATAACGACGATTTTTAAAAAAACTTTACCCATACCCTTAACGATAATCGTTCTCTTAGTTCAGGCAATGGAATCTTTGTTCATAACAACCAAAGCCTTAGAAGACACACTGCTGGATACCTGACTCCTACAAAAGCTAGGAAAGGAAACGATACCAGATTTTATGCTGATCACATTACCCATGTCGAGTGCCGACAGGTCAAGGAAAAAATAAACCCTAACACAAATATCCCTTAGGTATCTGTAGGCATGGTAAACCTAGTTTCTTATTTTTTTTTTATATCTGTGATGGATTTCTTTAAACTATACGATACACCATAAACAGCTCATGAGACTACTTTCTAACTGGTAGTATTAGAGACAGGAACATATTCACGTTTCATATCACACATTCCTATTGTAATGTCTCAATGCCTCGAACAATGCAAATGTTGATTTGCAAAGTGTTCGTTGTTTATGCATTAATAGTAGTTGAAAGTATAAAAAAAATGACAACGCTTATTACAAGTGCACTTCAAACGACTGGTCATCCACACGTAAACTGTACCAAGTACTTTACACCGGTGCAGTGATGGTATCCGGAATCCAGATTGTCTGTTCCATTTAACTCCTCGTGCTATATTCTGGCCACGGGGTCTGGACTTCCGCAATAAGTTGATGGGCTGTCGTTAGCACCTTCGAAACTGTCACTTTAAGAGAGGGTCACAGATCAGGCCAGTCTGGGCCTTTAACATTTAAGAAGTAATCATTGATAAAAATGTGTGTTTGTCACCCACGGAATATTAATATTTCAGTAATTGTTTTTTTTAGCTAGTAACTAGTAAGGAATCCTCTAACCAACAAATAGAACACCACAACAGAGATGCGAGATGGTAGCCGTGAGGATATTGTGTCGTCCTTGTTTGGTTAGGCGTCTGCTCTTCCTAATGGTCCGTGGTTCGGACTTCCCATAATGTTTTTTTTTCTTTCTCTCACTTCCTGAGTGCTTTGTACTTCTGTTTCAGTCCAACATACAAACCATCACGCTCTATCAATTTAACGAGCTACGGAGTAATCACTGAGAGAAACAAGTCCGACGGGCCAGCGTGGTCAGTTCTTCCGGCTTTGAAAAAAAAATAAATTCGCTAGTTCTACGCTTCACGAACGCTTGCCCCCGATGCAGTCTAACCTGGCAAAATTACATCTCATTATATCTGCTAATGAAGCCACAGAAAACCAAATTATGTAACCAAGAGATCTAAAACATGTTTCTACACACACGGATGATAACTGTGCATGTTCGCGCCTTTCAACACAAGTGATGACAAATGCACTTGCTAGTTTTTAAATCATTCTGACTAATAATCATAGTATGCATCAGTCTGGATTACTCCTGTATTTCATGCTATGACTAAATCAACCTGCCAATAACAAGGAAGCAAATTAGGCTTGTGCTGAGAAAAAAAAGGTCAAAGGTCTTCTGTTATCTGAGGAGGGAGATGATAGGTTGCACGCGGGAGTACAACCTCCGAGTTTAACAGTACCCAATCACAAATCCCGGAGCCAGAACATAAGGTCCCATTTTCCATCTTCTCTTTGTTGTTTCAGACCGATTATGCTCCGTGGAGGAATGGGTTGGTGGTCATGCTTTCTTCTTCTGTTATTTTACTTTTGTTTAAAATCATCTCCGGTGCCTCCTCTTTCCCATGTTACTTGACCAACCTGTTCAGATGATTCGCCTGAAAGAGCATTCTTAGTTCCTGCCAATCCATTTTTCCTCTTCTCGACTCATGCCTGCGCTGCTATATACCAATGTTCTAACTTACGTTTTCTCTTGACATGTGTTATAATTCTGGGACGTCTTTTCCTTATTACTGGAAGCGTTTCTTTTCTGAGTTTCTTCATCTTCTTTGGTGGCGCGGGGGTGGTGTGAATACGCTGTCTGATTAGGCTGTAAAACTTGTTTGGTGCAAGTTTACATTTATAATTAATGGGAGGAATATTTTCTTAAGATGGTTGCAGACAAACATCCCTATGGGAATGTACTATCGTACTCGAGGCTAATCTGGCTCCTCCATCATGACTGCCAACCCAGGTCCCCCCCTTCCTTGGTATATTGCATGCTCATTGTGCTTAAATCCTCAAGCATTCAATCAACACAACAACACATTGACATGGAGTACAAATCACCAAGTCTGAAATAAAGGACACAGCATTTTAATCTCACGATACGCCACAACAGCATATACGACTGACACTGACATCAAGACATGTGTCGTCATAATGGGAGAACAATTGGATGAACAAGGTCAATGCAATGCAGAATACTTCAAGCAATCTTCAATAATAGAAAAGCAAGTGGATAAACAATATTAATGCAATGCAAGGTAATTAAGCATGGCACCATAAGATAATGACTTCTCATGTCTGTGCACTGGGAACCTGATGGACACGAGGTCCCGGGCTCTCTTGGCCCTATACGTAGCTTACACTATGGATCTAATGTGCAGTGGCACTTATCCCCCGCAGATATCGCTGCCACGACACACCTCCATATAACTGTGCTTCCGCAGCACACGATCAGTCTACATGAAAAGCATAATAAACGAATCATACATGTTGCCCATCCAATATACCGAGAAATCACACCGATGTCATACATTGAATTTCTATATCGATACCTATATTCAAGAATCCTACAACACAGCGTAACTCACAACTACATAATCTACACCACATGAGATGGGCTCGGCAGAATATACTAAACACGCACAATAATACAAGCACAACGAAGACACTATATCGCCGGCCATAGCCTCGATCTAATCTGATGCAAGCCGCTATTTCAGTTTATATTCCTCCCTGAAACCAACTACGATGTCACGTGGACGATGACGCTTCGGTCAAGGTCGTACACTCCTAGATTCAAGCGTGTATCGTTCATAAGGCAATCAGCGACTCATAGCTGATATGCTAGCGTCAGAGTTAGCGAACCATAGCTGACCAAAACCCTGTTCTACCTCTCCGTTGGTACCCCTAGTAACAGTCCTAGCTTGGCTAATGGGACAGGGATCGCCATAGTCCCGTGGTGGAGTCTGCTAAAGAAGCATTTTACACCCCCTGCTTTTTATCTGTACTTCGGGACTGAAAAAATAGCTGCCATAACCCGCTCCCACGCTGATATGATGTTGTATCTCAACACCTTCAGAGCATCGCCTGCAAAGAACACCAGCTCGCAGTTACAGGGAGATAGCACAAGACAAGACAAGTCTTCATCTCCTTCTAAAACGTTTTTTGCTTTCTTTTTCTTCCCTGGCTGTCAAAGTCAAGCCCAGCGAGAGGGGGATCCGAGCGATGTATCGATCTGGGACCCGGATGATTTTCTTTGTTTTAAGAAGGGCCTGTAGGTGAATGAAAACAGCATGGCTAAATGAATGGGGAAACGGGAGGGGGAGATAAATAGTCCTGCATCAACTTACAAAATCTCACCTTGAGGGGCTAGTTACGGGTGTGTGTTTAATCGTTCTCCAAATCCACGTTTTCTGTTGATTTCAGTTTGTTTGCTCGTCTCTTTGTTCACCGTCCGGATCTCACAAACGTAAAATAATTTCGTCCCCATACAGCGCTACAAAACCTTTCTGTCTTACTTGCGATATTTGCGCTGTAGACGGAAAGACACACACTCACGGACATAGATACATACACACATACATACATACATACATACATACACACATACATACATACATACATACATATACATACACACATACACACATACATACATACACACATACACACATACATACATACACACACATACATACATACATACACACATACATACATAAATACACATATACATGCACACATACATACATAAATACATACATACACACATACATACATACTACATACATACATACTACATACACACATACACACATACATACACACATACACACATACATACATACATGCACACATACATACATACATACATACATACATACATACATACATACATACATACATACATACATACATACGTACACACATACATACATACATACACACATACATACACACATACATACACACATACACACATACGTACACACATACATACATACGTACACACATACATACATACATACACACATACATACACACACATACATACATACATACATACATACACGCATACATACATACATACATCACTGCGACAAGAGACTCGAACGTGACTCTATGGGGCGTGAATGAGCAGACCAAGACAGGGGAGACAACGTTTTAAAAACTGGTTAAAGTTTTGCGGTTTTAGCAACAACAACAAAAAATAAAAAGTGAAGGTTTTTGTAAAGTCTACAGTTTTGGTCACAGTAATTTATTCGATATCAACAGCATTGAAACATGGAGATCTAGAAGATGGAAGTTTTTAAATAACAAATTACTGGGCACTGAATAACACGAAGCTCTGGTGCTGGTCCCCAGAGAGTTGGTCCATTACAATCGGGGCATGTCCGTGAGTGTTCCGCATCCGACATCAGGATGTCCCTTATTGTTTTTGTATGGCTCTCATATGATGCGCATACGGTCATACAAGTTTGTAGTTAATCGTAGGGAACTTTTATAGGAAGGTCACTGACGTAATTAAACGAAAAATTACTAACATACTTAAGGGTGTGTCTCTTGTTTACCACAGTTAGAGGGTGACTGTTAAACATTATTAGACACTGCTAAAATGTACAGAGAGGAGAGGATAAGCATGATACTCCAGACAGACAGACAGACAGAGGCGGAGGAAGATTATAAAAAAGCAGGAGGTCACGGAAATAAAGAAAAAAAAGGGGCAAGAGAAGATACGGAAAAATCATGTCTTTAGGGTCTCAATTCCAGTTTTTTTGTTTCTTCAAAACTGGAGGTTATAACAAAGATCCTCTCGAGGTGGAGGGGACAAGCTTCAACATTTTGTTTGTTTGGCTAGAATAAACAAAATGTCTGACCAGTCTGAGGAAAAATCTTTTTAAACTTTTTCGGTTATCATCTTTATTATTTCAAGGTCTGAGCTAGGAAAAATATGTCTAAACTTTTCGGTTATCATCTTTATTATTTCAAGGTCTGAGCTAGGAAAAATAAACGTCATCTTTGTTTTTTTTTCAAGGTTTGAGCTAGGAAAAATAAATGTCATCTTTGTTTTTTCAAGGTTTGAGCTAGGAAAAATAAATGTCATCTTTGTTTTTTTTTCAAGGTTTGAGCTATGAAAAATAAATGTCATCTTTGTTTTTTCAAGGTTTGAGCTAGGAAAAATAAATGTCATCTTTGTTTTTTCAAGGTTTGAGCTAGGAAAAATAAATGTCATCTTTGTTTTTTTCAAGGTTTGAGCTAGGAAAAATAAATGTCATCTTTGTTTTTTTCAAGGTTTGAGCTAGGAAAAATAAGTATAATTTTTAAAAATGCGTTTCGATATTATTTTGAGGTATAGAAAAGTGCTGCTTTTGTTTTTAGCTTGTTTGTGATATTTCAGGATATTTTTTACCTGCATAAACGCATAATATTGTGTTTGTTTTCAGTTTTGCTTCAATACCTGTGTCTGCTAGCGCTTGTTTAAGATGCAGCTGTGTGTTGACAGTTTTAAAGTGACTAGCAACAAACTGAGACAAAAATTCTTGATATATTAAGTTTTGAATAGCATACAATGATGCTTGCAACCAGATCAGCCGAGATGGGCAAGTAATCACTTCTCGGCTCTGCGCCGGCCAACAACAAACTCAGACGTCGTCTTTTCAAGAAGCTAAAAGTGGGCTCCCCCCGCTATGTGTACATGTGGCATCAGCAAGATGACCGGGGATGTAGGATTGGGGGTGGGGGGGGGGGCATATTCTATAAGAGTCTACTCCATAGTAAGAAGAGGTTCAGAGAAATCAGCTGTGGCTAAAGTTTATCACTTCAACAGAAGCTGTACAAAGATTCACACCAGCCCCAGCTGATCAAAGATTACTATATACTAGTCAACGTCTGAGAATGATCGAAGAAGAAGATCATACAAAAAGCGCGTAGCTGAGAGGAATTTACTGAAAAGATGGAACACATGACCTTGGTCTCAATTTTTCTTGATGGTGGGGAGCGAGCATTTTTGCTGAAAGAAGGGACATAATCCGTTATCTTCGTTATGCAAACTGGATTACCCGGCTTAGAATTTTTCATGGGGTGACTCATTCACTTCCCCATTATCGATACCTTTATTCTCCGTTTCTTTGTAGCACGGGCAGGTTTTGCAGAGGCTGTTAGTAATTTTTTTTAACAAGAATATTCCGACTTAGTTTGTATGAGAGATTGTAAACATGTTCCGGTCACGTCGTTTAGTTATTATAATGGAACTATTTCCTGTTTCGTGTTCAGCTGGTGATGCAGGATGTTGATAATATTGTGTCCACAGACTGGAAGAAAGCTCTATACAAAAGAAAGAAAGAAAAGAGAAGTAATAAAACAAGAAAATTGGCGAGGTGGGGGGAGGGGGAGTGGGAACTTGAAAGAAGCAAGACGGAAACTGACGATTGTTAAAATAAAGAACAATTGAAATCAGATGATCTGCCGTCTCAAGCCGTTGATTTGATTCGTGTGCGTGAGAAAACAAGTTTCCATGGATACCGTAGTACGGATGGAAGAAGAGTACGGAGGTAAATTGTGACGACAACAACAGCAACCGTTAGATGATGATGATAATGATGATGATGATGATTACAATGATGATGATGATATTAATGACGACGACGACGGCAACGATGATGATGATGATGATGATGACTACAATGACGATGATGATATTGATGACGACAACAACAGCAACCGTTAGATGATGATGATGATGATGATGATGACTACGATGATGATATTGATGACGACGACGACGACGATGACGATGACGATGATGATGATGATGATGATGGTTGAAAGTAGCAAGCACCTTCTCAATAATATTTTTCATTTTAAATCCGTACTTTTAAAAAAAAATAAGAACTAACACATTTGTTATTCAAGCCCTGGACTGCTACAAGCCAGTATAACAGATCTGCTCTGCCGACAGTACAGCTAATGGCTCAGTACACCTTACAGGTGATCGGACAGTCTACTGACAACAAATCAAAGATGGCCTTTTTTTCTTCCTTGCGGTTTCGTTGACTTGCACCTGTCAGGGAACATGGCATCTAAACAGAGTAAAATAAATAAGAGAAGAGAGGGAAAACATCAAAATCAGTAGAAAAACAAAGCAGAAGTCATCTCGGAATTCTTACTGAGGAAAGAGCGGAAAACAAGTTATGTGGGGGGGGGGGGGGGGGGGATTTCAATAAAAGAAAGGGTGACTATGTCACGGAGTGGTTGGGAGATTTAAAACAAACAAAAAAAAACTGGCACGGTACAAGAAAAACATGCAGAAGTTAAGACACAGCACATGGAAAAAAAAAACTTACCTGCGATAGTCCCTTGCCCATCTAATGACGAAACATCTTTTAAAAACGCGGCTTACGATTTGGAACTGTTCTCTGAATGGAAAAAGCAACTGAAATGCAACAACGAACCAGATCCAATACACCAACTACAAAACACATCAGCAAACCATCCTCTTTCGCTTAAGGACAGACCACTGCAGACTACTCAGCCACCTACATCGACATAAAATGTCTCACACGGACGAGTATCCATGTGGCAGCGGAGTCCAGACTCCAGAACATATCCTTCAAGAGTGTTCAAACCATGCAGACCTGAGACGAGAGACATGGCCGGGTGACACGAGCTTAGGGCAAAAGCTTTGAAGCTCCTATCAGGATCTGGAGAGGACCGCGGGCTTTGCCATGTCGACAGGGATCAGGATCTGATGTGACCAACAACCTAGAACACAGAAGAAGAAGGAAAGAAAGAAAGAAGAGGAGGAGGTGTAAGAGGAAGAAGAAGAGGAAGAAGAAGATTAGTATTGTTGCTGTTGCTGCTGCTGTTGTTGTTGTTGTTGTTGCTGTTGTTATTGTTGTTGTTGTTGTTTTGGAAATACTTACCTAAGAAATCTATACGAGGACAGTCGCATTCAATGGCGTTGTCTTGAATACTGAGAGCGAAATGACCAATGTTGTTAACCTGCGAGTCCAGGGCGTTTCTCTCATCTTCGCCGAGGATGTATATCGCGTTGTGTGTCAGGTCTAGAAATTCGAGTTGTGGAGTAAGTCTCATATCAAAGGGTATGTTCGTGAACCGGTTTTTGGCTATAATTAACGTCTTGAGTAAAGGATTACTGGAAAATAAGTTGGGCCACAGGTGGTTGAATCCATTATGAGAAATATCCAGATGAAGAAGGCCGTGTTTGTTATAAAGGATGTGAGGCAAGGGGACTCTCACGAAGAAGTCGTCTGGTTTCATTGAGTGCATAATTAACGTTTGAAGATGTATGGGTTCGTCAAAGAAGTCGCTTTCTACCATCAAGAGAGAACCGCTCACATCGAGAATGTTCAAACACCGAAGACCCAGTACTCGTCCGGGACCAAGCACCACCAGATGATTGCGCGTAAAATAGAACTCAGTTACGTTTTCAGCGTTAATGAAAATGAATGTAATGTTTCTAAGTCGACCAATACCATTGAAAATATGGTCAATCTTCACGCTGCGCAAAGTGCCAGGGGCACGAAGATAGATCTCTGCGTTGTGTTTATAACGTGCTGATAAATGTTTGCCGCCAGAAGGATTTCCCGGTAATTCAGCATGACAAATGTCCACAGCTTTATTAACTCTGTACGCATGCTCAGTCTTGCCCATGCCGCTGTCCCTCTTTGTACTTCCACAGCTATAGCTGTAAATGTCGCCGATGAAGTAACTGCTGCGGCACAGTTCTGCACTATTCTCGTTGCTGAATTCAATTACAGTGTCATCGCCAAGCAAGACGGGATTAATCATTTCATGTTTGTATGTGGAGATTATTGTTTCAATTGACCTGAATAGGCTAAATTGAAAGATATCAACTTTCCAACCTGTAAGACCCATTTTATTGTTAGAAAAGTCCAAGACTTTGACGCATTTTGCAAAAAGGCCCCGGCTCAAGGCGTCCGGCTGAAGCGCAAAGAGGTTGCTAGATTTCCACACAAAATGTGTGACACAGATATTGGTTAAGTGCCTGGCAGCTTCCCGTGTAATTATTCCATCATTAAATGTAACAGACGGAGAATCTTCATACTGGGGTATGTTGATTTTTTTAAAGTACAGTGAAGACATGGTTCTGTTTTTAAATGGCCATAGAGTGGCTAGAAAGTTGTGATTTCCAATGTTGCACACATCCACGGAGAGGGAATCCAAATGTTTAAGATACTGAAAAGCATATGAACCAAAATCATCAATTGTTTTATAGAAATATTTCAGTGTAAAATGTTTCAATTTTAAGGAATTAAGGCCTCGAAAACTATCGTTTCGAACAATTTTTGTTTCGCCACAGAATAAAGTAAGGTTGTTCAAGTGCGTCAGATTTGAGAATTCCTCGCCCAGATCCATATCATTAAACGCATCAATTGACAGGGACTGAAGCTTCGTTAGATAAAGAAATATATCGATGTAATCGGAAAAGGTGTTCAGTTTAGATTCTACCAATATAACACTTCTTAGAGATTTTGTGTTTGTATTAAAAGCAATGTACAGTTCAAGTAAGTCTGGAACGTACTGGAACATCCCATGTGGGAAAGCTCTTTTTCGAAGTTCAAGATGATTGTACTCCAAGATGAGAGTCTTCAGCATGTGTAGACCTTGAAGGGCATCCACCTGTTTCACAGAAACATAAGAGTACGTTAGTCTGATTATCTGGATTAAAATGTCTAAAATTGAAAAGAAACTTAACACTTTAAAACCTTCTCGAGCCTTGTATATTGTGATATATTGTGATTCAGGTATACTGTGATGTAAGGTATATTGTGATATAAGTTATACTGTGATTCAGGTATATCGGTGTGGGTCTTTCAAATGTATTTATCAAACAGAAATACAGAAACTACAAATTTAGCATGAATTTATGAGATATTCCTTCCATGGCGATAGGGAAGAGAAGATAACTTCCCTCGGGCTGACGTGATCTCGCGGATTTCTTTTGTTTTCCGTGTCCAATCTTTCAAGGTTTATCTAGAGTTCTGCCTGATAGTTATTCTATAGCAGTGGTTGTCAAACCACGCGATAACGCCTCCTTAGAGGATTTGGGATGGGAGGAATAGGAGGAGGGGGGGAGTTACAGAAGAAGCAAGAAGAAGGGAGGGGTCGGATGTGACTTTGGAAGCAAGGAAGTAGTTGCCAAAAAAAAAATGTTGGAAGCCACTGCTCTTATGCACTTCTGCTGCTATCGCGTAGTCTCTGTGTGCTTGAGGATAGTCCACTGTTTATATAAAGTGTTTTTTTTTCCTTAATCATCAAGATCATATGAGTATTTCATCTCCCCTGGATGTTTATACCATTGCTGCAAGAAGTTTTCGTGCTTTTTTGCTACTTGTCATCATCATGTGCCATCACCCCAGGAAAGATTGACTGGCGTGGATTTCCAGCTTCTTCCTTCTCTTACTTTTAAGGGCGGTCCGGGGAAGGGAAGGGGGGGGGAGCCAACATTTCTACTTAGATTCCTCTCTGTCTTTTGATGATATCCACATATATCTTTGTTGCCCTTTTTCTGTTTTATTTGTTTCTTTGTTTGTTTATAATGCCGTCCTTTGATATAGTTAAAACATATTTATTGTCTAGTTCTCACAACTCCCTTCTTCCCTTCAGTTTTTTTTTTTTTTTTTGGTTTGTTTTTATTTTCACGGAACCCAGAACATACGCGTTTCCTTTCTGCTATGGCCGTGAAAAATAATTTCATTGCAAAAAGAACATACATAATGGCGATAACCATATGAATTCGTTTTCTGTATGTTATACTGAACCTAGACCAGCTGTATTTTATGTGTTATGTGGAAAAGTAGATGAAATATTAATGGTACAATAGGAAAACAAAAAGTCTTGTACTCACATCGATTTTCCGGACTCCGGAGTTTCGGATGCTCAAAACACGTAGAAACATCAGATGTTGAAAAGATCCATTTGGAAGTCGAATAATGGCATTATTATCCAAAAGCAAGGTTGTTGCGTTGCCAGGAAACCAGGCAGAGTTAATGTTGGATATTCCTTTATTACTGCAGTTTATCAGAGCTCCTAGATATGTGGTGTCTAACGTCACTGCGCATGGAGACCCAACGGCGTCGTTAACAAAGCGTGTGTTTGTGGACGTTGTTGTGTCTTCTGAGCCAGACGTTGAGAGTCCTTCCGAAAGCTTCCCTGCATTGTCCGCAGAATGTGGAGTTTGTAAAGCTTGCATCATGCACAGCGAGATCCAGCAGGACCAGTGAATGTAAATAATCTGAAATAAACTCCGCATTTTCTTGTACCTGTATTTGATCTCTCTGTATCAAGTTAGTGATAAGAACGTGAATATGCGAGTCGCTTTCTAGAATAAGGGTTTATAATTAAAAACACTAGTCTGTTATACTGGCTAAGATGTCCCCTTGCCGAGATTGTCTGAAGGTCTAAACAAGAACAAAAACAAACCTTTCATGAGAATTTGTAGAGAAAGAAAATACCGGCATGGAAATGAATAATGAATGCGTGCACACGCTCACACAGGAAACTTATTGCTGTCCAGTCATTTAGGACGAGGAAACATTTAATAACCATTTACTGAAGGATGTCACATTCTCTTTAGCAAAAAAGAACAACTTTCGCCTATTTCATCTATTTCAGCTTCTCTCTCTCTCTCTCTCTCTCTCTCTCTCTTTCTCTCTCTCTCTCTTTCTCTCTCTCTCTCTCTCTCTCTCGTTAACTCCAAGCTTTCTTAGGTTTTCTTCCATACTGTCTCTCCATCTGTGCTTTAAAATGCCTTTTGTTCTTTTGTAACATTTTCTAAGTGGTGAGGTGTACAGTACCTTGCTCGTAACATTTATAAAAGGAATACTACGTAACATTTATAAAAGGAATGCTACGTACTACTCACTTCGTACATAAAATTGATAAAATGGATGCTGTGTACTACACATTTCACGCATAACATTCACAGAACACCTGTCAAACATCTCTGTTTTTAGATGTTGGACGGCCAACTAAAAGAGATCCACTGCAGATTGCCCAGAAACGGCCGACTACGGGTTACCACTCCTACACAAGACCGTTACCTCCGCCTCATGCACCTCCGTAACAGGTTTCTCCGGGTAACATGGACTTCCAGGAACATCCCAGGTTTAAAACATGTGTCAGGCAGGACAGTGCGGAACAGGCTCAGAAATATAAATCTCTTACCTCACAGACCTGTAGTTAGGCCAGTACTAACAGTTCACCATAGGCAACCCCGCTTGGCTAGAGCCAGACAGCACGTGGCATGGCCCCCTATCATCAATGGAGACAGATTCTGTTCTCCCATGAGTCCAGATTCTGTTTGCAAGCCAATGATGAGCGTGGTTTGCTGTACACGCGATAAGAAGAACATTTGCTGATGATCCGGTACAGAATCCATTGTATCATTGGCTCCATGAGAAAGTTCTGTCTAGCAGTGATAACAGCCCAAGATGGATATACACGGTTCTGAAATCCGGATTTCCTTTCTCTTTTGGGGGTGTCACACTGACCTGACTTCTCTTTGTTTCATGAAACTTTCACTGAAAGCAAAACTCATCACTTTGTCTCTTATTCAATACTCAACCGCACCGTGCGCCAACTTTTATTTGAGTTCACCCAAGAGCAGGTGCACAGTGCCCTAAATAGTGCTGCCACTTACTTTTTTCACCGTGAGTATAGTTCACAGCACATTAGCGTGAGCAGAAAGCTGGAGATGTAATAATGTAACAATAATGATCAGTGCTTCCGTGTTTGGTGTTTCTTGATTTGTACTGTATTTTCCAACTGCTTCTGCGTGTATGCTGGTTGACTGCTGGCACTGACTATGTCACAGACATGCAGACACAAGACGACGTAGCATTCCCTGCAATGATATACAATCCCAGGACGTTCACAAGCTGCCACACTGGATTATTAATCAAGACTGCATTACCTTGACACTTGCATCCGTTTATTCCGTGGAAAATGATGATGATAACTGATGATGATGACGATGATGATAGTTGACGACGAAAATATATCAAAAGACGATACCAACATACAAAATTCCAACACAACATAATTCCGGGCTGCTCTCTAGCTAAGTCACTGAGATAGCCCCATAAGAATTCAAGCAAACTATCAACTATGACATACTTAACCCACAGCTACTAACTATCAGAACTACATTTCTAACACCGACAAGACTACACCACGTCCTCACTCAACACTCAAACTCCGAATGATCTAAGCTGAAACTCTCGTCTCACACCCAGACCACAAAACATACTTTCCACGGGCAAAGAATGAACTTGAAGTCACGGACACAACAGTCTAGAAGATCCCACCATCATGGGCCTAACTCTGAGATAATGATTCAGAGTTATATCAAGAGTTAAATATCCTTGACCAAATACTGTCACACTGTGAGAGCAAATCAGTTTCCTGTTCATCTTTGTTTTGTTCAACTTGCCAGTTATATTTTTTTCGTCCCGTTATTTTCTCTAGTTACTGTCTCTTGCAGAACCATAGCAGCCTTCTGTGGAATCCTAGACAAGGCAAGCTCCTGTAGAATACGAATAGAAAGAGGAGTACAGTCCAGTTTTACAAAACAAGATAGAAAGACTGAAGAAAGTAGGTAGGAACAAGAATGGCAGAAAGTACTATGAGCACGTATAAATGAAGAGCACTCAACAATCAAATGTTATGTAAAATGGTAATGTTTTATTTATCACTCTTCTGTATACTGTACTTCTGTTTGTTTCTCTTAGCCTGCATGTGTGTATGTCAAGCAGTACACTGTACCGAATGAGACGGTATGCGCCATACCAATGTAAAACAATCGCTGCTAAGTCAATGAGGCAGATCACTGTGCTAAACTGTAACATAAAGACCTGACATGATTAAACACTAATCCTGCAACCCATGGATAGCACCCTCAGAGACAGACGGACGAATATCTTCAAATAATCAAGGCAGACTTTCGAAACATAAAATGTTTATTACACGCATTCAGATGATAATGTTGAAGAAGAAGAATGATCAAAATATGTCAAATAACCATTCAAACTAATCACAATAACGTGCAAAACACAGTTCAAAGCGGTTCTGGAACAAATCGTTACATATGCCGTCATAAGAGCTATAAATATCTATCACATGACTAACTTCTCAACTACAAAAGCACATTAAGAAAATCTACATCTTGACGGCATGATAGCAGCAAAAGAACGATTCGAACTTCCGACTCAGACTGTCTAGAAAGCCAACGTTTCTTGCTTAAATCTCACTCATATTTTCCAACCAGACCATGTGCAAAACCTGTTGAAATCTCATCTCAGTATAATATCTCAAAGGAGATCATAATGAAAAAAAAAACATTTGAAGAAACCAACAATTCATGGGCTTTAACTTTAAAAAGCTTAAGTAGGATTGTTCCCCCTGTCCAGCACATATTCTGCTACATGTGCTCGAGCTTCACTTGCATATTATTGATGTACATGTTTGTAAATCTTGTATGCTTCTTTTGTCAGCTTACCTATGTTCTTTCTGTATGTTCTGAAAACATTATTACCTATGCTGTTTCTGTATATTATGAAAACATTCTGAATAAAAAATTACAAGAAATATTATGATTTTATGTTGCAGAATATATATATTTACAAGCTGTGATTTTTATACACAATAGTTTTGATTTACAGTCCAGATCTTCAATGTTTTACTTCAGATTCAGCCTGGCATGACATTATTCTCCATATTATTATCCATATTATTATCTATACAGAACATAAACTCCTTCACACAAGTCGACTATGAAGAGCTATACAAAATTTTACTTTTGACTCTAATTTACTTTGAAGTTCTGAAGGACTTTGTCTTTTGGCTTCCGCAACTTTTTACTTGTGAAGTCGGTAGAAAAGTAAAGTTATAATCAGGCTGGTTTGAGGCACTGTTTTATCTTCTGTTTCTGCTCGTAGTCCAGCTGATGGTGTAGATCCTGTATGATGATAATTCTGCTGTCGTCCAGGACACCGTGCAGGTAGTCGGGCAGGTTGTAGAGCTGGGTCTCTTCCACCAGAACAAACACACGGCCCTGGTTGACTGGAGTCACGGAGTGACTGGCGTACTGGTTTGTGAGAAAAACGAAATTTTAAATATCAAAGTTCGGAAATAACTGACATTTCTAAATAAAAATATTTCTTAAGAGGAAGATTGTTACATGATGTTGTTTTGCCTGATAAACCTACACTTGAATCTTTGTACAGCTGAAGATGTGGCGAAATTCGTGAAGTACATATATCACAACCGGTAAAGTGTGATTAAGAGTGGCTTTACTTAAGTCAAGCATCACATTAAAAAAACAAACAAATGGTTGCTTTTCCTAAAACATGAAACACAGTACGGATAACGTTGGCCACATCCTGACTGACCGAGTTTTTATATCACTTAAAACAATGTTTCCCAGACTAGTTCGGGCTGCTGCCCCCTCTCTCTCATGCCACATCCTCAACATTCCCCCCCCCCCTTCCAAGTGCTACTCGTACAGTGACCTATTAAACTAGTATATGCATTGCACAACTAAAAACTTCAGCCAGCAAACCAGTTTATTTAAGAAAATAAAGGCGTACATTTACAACTTACCTACTGCATTATTTTTCTCAGCTTTTAACGCGATGGATGAGCTTCACGTAGGGACAGAAGTTTCTCAATATTTGGTAGAAAAGTGCTAAGAAGGAAGGTATTACTGCACACCCCCCCCCCCCCGGCCTGTCTGCTGTTTCGTTTTCCCTCAACGCCCCCTTACTGTCCTCTTTTCGTACACTGCCCCCGGTCCTTTCCAACAGTCAGGGGGTGGGGGAGTTATCCCCCACTTTGGGAAAAACTCAATTAAAGGCTTTGGGAAACACTAACTTTTAAAGGCTATTTTCGAGCAAAAGCTCCCATGAGAAAGATAAATCTTGCTCAACTATGACTGGCTATCTTACATTAAAATATCAGTTTATTTTACACGTTTGTCCTCGCTCTTATGATAAATGCTAGGCTGGTGATGTGGGATGTAAAAATAAGCTGCTTTTGAAAGGCTGTCACGAAATGAAGGAATAAAACGTCTAAATAAAGTTAATCATTCAAATTAACGGTGTCGTCTGAGCACCATACGCACTGAAAATCTGAAGTAGGCCGGAGAAAAATGTTATCCAAGAAAAATGTAGTTTAAAAAAAAAAAATCTGAGATGGAAAGAACTCAGCACAACCAGGGTAGCATACAGACGGCGGCTGTAGACTGTCACAAGTGAGCAAATACTCGTATGTTGCTAGCCCGTAAAATGTCATAAGACGTACTGGACGCTGACACTTTGCTGATGACTGTCCGAAAACATGGATGTATGGTTAAAATAGTATTTTTAGTACACGTGTGAACTGATTAGTAAAATAGTCGTGAGAGAAATAAAAACTGTAAGAGAACGGTCCATTTTTAGTATTTTTCTTTTCTTTGTGTCTAAAGCGCTCAGGACTATTCTCTGAAGCTAATTGTACAACGCTCTGCTCTTTCACTGCACTTTGAGCTAGATTTCCGTTTATCTGAGGAAATGTTACTCACGAGTGAAGTGGAGTGAAGATACAGGCTTGCCCTTTATCAGATCTTGTAAGAATTAAGTGTACAACAATAACAACCTTAAATTAATGTGCTAAAGCCGGCACTTCAGTTTCGGCGCTCCAGAATGAATTGCTCTCCATCTGAGATTCTTTCAAGTACACTTCTTTATCTTTGCCAGCGAAATTTTTTCAAATTTGGACAAATACATTCTCTACTACAAAAGCACGTAACTGAAGTGTGGAGGAGCTGTGTTCAACAGCTGTGTGTCTTCAACAACGTGCAGTTAAACCGCACTTTTTCATTACATTTCATACTGGGTCACCACAGAATGAATCTCTACCTTCATAACGACATGAGCCAGGTCGTATCTCTGTAAGAACTCCTCACTGATGACCACAAGCACTCTCCAGCTGCCCCTAATGGCCGTAAAAAACTGCTGGTCTGTGTATCCAGGTTCCAGATCTCTGTGATGGATGAAAGTGGTGACACCCAGGTCGTCTTCCAGGTATCTGGTGACATACAACGTACAAATTCAAAATCCAACATATTACTAGATCCGTAGCTATTTCTGTAATCTATTTAGTTTCCTTTCCCCACTCTGTGAAGCACAGAAAGACTAAATTAACTCTTTACTAAGATGTAAAGAACTGGACATGTTTGCCTGTTTAATACAGAAAGACTAAATTAACTCTTTACTAAGAGGTAAAGAACTGGACACCCCTGGTTGTTTGATATTCCGACCTATATTCATTAACTAAGGAATGGAAAAACTAATTATGTCAGTCCTTACGAACAGCGAAGCGCAAAACCTCTATCTTAATGCGAAGAAAACTAAATTGATGACAACTAACAAAACAAACAAGGCAGCTGAAATATGTATCAATGAGGAAAAACTGGAAGAAGTGGAGAGTTTTGAATATCTTGGATCACTACTAACTAATAATGGAGTTACAATGAGGAAAATTAAAAGGAGGACATCTATCCCTCTTCAGAAAGTAAAACAACTAAATAATCTGTGGAGAGGAACAGACAGAACCACAAAAATACGATTTGTATGGCACGCATCTTTCCCATCGCAACATATGCCTGTGAGACCTGGACACTTAACAAAACAGCTCAGAAACACATAAATGCCTTTGAATGTAAATACTACAGAAGAGTTCTTCAAATATCATGAAAACAATAAAGAGCAAAATATAGCGATAGTACAAGAGCTTAATACTGAAGAAGGCTGGCTGGTAAAGAGGATTAAACAGAGAAAACTTAAATATTTTTGACACATTTTAATGTCATGATAATCTAGAGAAGACCGTCTTGGGATGGTACATAACGGGAAAAAGAAAGAGAGGAAGACAAAAGCGAAGATCAAGACATCGTTGATGATCTGGAAATGGATGCAACAGCAGCAGGGCATCTTGCTCACAACCGAGAGGCCTACAGGAGTGCTGCTAGGGAGGCAAAGTTCAGCAAAGGGCATACAAATGAATGAATGAATGAACGAATTCAATAACTTCAAAATAATCCATTCATTAGTAATAGTGCGTGATATAAATAACAATATAAGAAGAAGGGAATAAAAATGTGAAGAATAACTACAACATTACAAAATTACATCTACTTCTTCTTCTTCTTCTTCAACTGTCCAAGCCATTAAGGCTCATTCCTGCAGATAAAGTTCGCCTCCATTCCTCTATATTCTTAATCTTCCATCTCCAGTTGGTGACATCAGTTTCTTCTATATCATCTTCTATGTTGACTTTCTATCTCTGTCTTGGTCTGCCTCTTGGACTTGATTATCTCATCTCTTGTGCATACATAATTTTCGTTTTTCTGTTCTCTTCCATTCTTTCTACATGGCCCAACCAGCGTAGTATGTTCAGTTTCAAGACATTTATAATTCGTTGGGTTTTAAATAAAGCCAAGTACGGAAACTCGCAGAGAAACCTACCGAATCCCAAAACAAGCTATCAAGTGGAACACAACAGGCCAAAGAAAAAGAGGCAGACCGCGTGAAACTCTGAAGAGGTCATTGTTAAGAGAGGCCAAATTAACAGGCGTAAAATCCCTTGATGAGCTTGAAAGACTCACTGAAGACAGGAAAAATTGGCGAACTACTTTGTGAGCCTTATGTGACGTTTAACGGCACGAGAAGGATATAAGATTAAGAAGTATATTTCCAGTTTTAACGTGACTGGAATTAAGACCAAAAAAATAGTTACACATTCTATGTTCCAAAGGCAAAATATGAATATTTCGAAAGGAATCTATGATATGAGTATTTTTACAGGTAGGTAAAGGTAAATTCCCCGTTTCCATGCCATTAAGGCATAAGGGGGCACGGTGTTAGGACCATACCTCCGGGACTTTCCTACATGAAAGTGTCATGTAATTAGTATCACGCTTGGCTATATTTACCTTCCCAGATTTTTCAGACACCAATTGTTAGAGACTGGGTGGGACCCCCGAGGCCTTTTTCGTTTGTACCAGAAAAAAAATCCCATTGCTGGAACTTGAACCCGGTACTGTCGGATTAGCAAACCAGAGTCTAACCACTCAGCCAACCAGGCTTATAAGTAGGTGAATTTTAAAATGTTTATATACAATTAATTACCTTTTTTTTCGTACTCGTTTAGAGTCTATAAAAGTTATGATTCTTTGTTAAATTTAGGCTGCTTTTTTATAGTTTCTATGTAGAACAGTAGAGTATAGCTTCTTAGATCGTTTCACTGGGTCAGTAGGTATGTCTTAGTTCTTCATAGTTGCTGCAGTTTTGGAAGATGTGTTCTACAGCTTGAGATGCTTCACTGTTTCACAAATAGAAAAACTTGCACTTGTTGTCTTTTCTTTCACCTCCTGCAAGTTGAGTATGCTTATACGTGAACTGCATTAGTATGGATGCTATAAATGCTTTGATGCCAGTTCACCACGTGTGTACTGGGGGAAAAATGCATGCTACTGTGGACTATAGAACATGTCCTTTAGTTTACATACCTTCGCAAAATGTATCTCACGAAAAGAACGTCTTCATCAGCGTAACCAATGAAAACAGTCGTTTTGTAATCCGCCGGCGTCATTGGTCGGAAGGCTCCTGCAAATACTCTCAGGGCGAAAGCTTCCAGAGCAAAGCGAAATCTCATCAGCAAAAAAGCAAGTAGAAACACTAGAGCCATCACAGATGCCAGAATGAAAGACCATAGAAGCATCAAACTGGAATATATATATATATATATATATATATATATAATTATTATATTAAAGCCAAATTTAATACCACAGGAATTAAAATAAGCACCGTGATCATAAACGTATATGAGAATACGGCAATTCAGAACGTACGTATTTATGTACTGCTTTGTTATAAATTGTGTATAAATATCAAACTGTTGAGTTGTATGCATTTCATAAACTTTAAATTGTCTACATATGTTCTCTCTATGAACGCGAACTATCATGTGAGCCTTTATATGACGCTTAAAGGCACGTGAAGGATGTAAGACAGCGGGGAAGATGAATACAAGTTATGCAGATTTTCCTCGGAGTGAGTGATGTCTTTCGTTATCATCATCAAATGTTGTATATATGAGGATTGAGAACTATCGTCTTCAACAAAGCTTGTTCTTTGATACTTTTATCAGTTGTTTTGTGATATTATATTATTCATTTTTGCCACTGTCTATTACCACATTAAACGTCATGAGAATTCAGAGAAGACAGTCTTGGAATGGAAAAAAGATTTTTTTAATACACCACACGGGTGCCTGCTAGATAGATGTACCACCACAAGGATGCCTGCTAGATAGATGTACCACCACAAGGGTGCCTGCTAGTTAGATGTACCACCACAAGGGTGCCTGCTAGTTAGATGTGCTACCACAAGGGTGCCTGATAGATAGATGTACCACCACAAGGGTGCCTGCTAGATAGATGTACTACCACAAGGGTGCCTGCTAGATAGATGTACCACCACAAGGGTGCCTGCTAAATAGATGTACCACTAGAAGGGTGCCTGCTAGATAGATGTGTGGTGAGGGTTTTTGGAATACAATTGATCTTAGCCAAAAGGCTAATGGGAAAAAGAAAGAGAGGAAGACCAACGCGAAGATGGCTACAAGACATCGTTTATGATATGTGAATGGATGCATCAGCAGCAGGGCATTTTGTTTTACAACCGAGAGGCCTACAGGAGTGCTGTTAGGGAGGTAAAGGTCAGAAGGGATATGCAAATGACTGACTGAACTATTACCATTCTCTCTCACTCCCTCTCTCTCTCTCACTCTCTCTCACTCTCTCTCTCTCTCTTTTCGCTTCTATGTTTCTTCCCCTGTTACCCTCAACATCCTAATGTTATTTGTAAATATGTTATTTTAACTCTACCACTAAACATTTCTTCTTGTCCTTGTTTCCTTCTGTCCATCAAGTCCTTCTTTGGATGCTGATGAACAAAGTAATCCTATGTTGTATTAATCTGTTCTGGCCTTCCATACCTGCCTCATAGTTTGCTCTGACAAAACCACCTTATTCCGGAAAAGATGTTTCATCCAATGCAAAATAGTTCAGTCATATTCGTTCTCAGTTTATATATTAATATTATCTTTTTATAAATTTTCCACATCGATCAAAATACAACGAAGAATGAAAAAAAAAACAAACATCTCATTTAAATTTAGCAAATCAAGCTGTAAGTACATTAGAATATACAACAGATCTTGACTTTTCACAGATGGATAGGAAAAGTTTATAGGAACTATACTTTCAGACTGCCTGCTGTTTCGTCCCTGTGAGACATTACCTTCCGCTACATAGTCTCCAGAAGGCAGGTATGTCTGATATGTTTGCTGTGTAACTGATAACTCCATCTTGTGATATACAAGAGTAGTTCCCACCATTGTCTAGTTTCACAGACGTTACTTTGAGCCAGGCTGGTGTAAATAGGAAATACATATGGAAGATTAGAATTTATGGACACAACGTGTTTTAGTATTACAATTTATGGACACAACGTGTTTTAGTATTACAATTTATGGACACAAAGTGCTTTAGTATTACAATTTATGGACACAAAGTGCTTTAGAATTACATTTTACAGACACAAAGTGTTTTAGTATTACAAATTATGGACACAAAGTGCTTTAGTACTACAATTTACGGACACAAAGTGTTTTAGTATTACAATTTACGGACACAAAGTGCTTTAGTATTACAATTTATGGACACAAAGTGCTTTAGTATTACAATTTATGGACACAAAGTGCTTTAGTATTGCAATTTATGGACACAAAGCGTTGTAGTATCAGAATTTATTAACACAAAGTGTTGTGTGTGTTTGTTCTTGATGTTCATCTACAGTGAAAGCATGTCACTCGTATCTGACTGACAGAAATAGATTTTTACTGTTCTTGTTTTAGATATATAAGCTTATATATGTGTGTGTGTATTACATTTGAATTGAATAGTCTTAATTTGATTATTGTGCTTATAACTTTTGAGTGACATATGTTCTCAAGATTCTTGACGATTGTTCTGCTTTTGCATTTCTAATTCTAACTTCTTTTCTAGTGTCACTATCCTGGTCTATGTAGCTGCCAAGGTATGCAAATTGATTGACTTCTTCAACACCTGTCCCTTCTACGTGTGATTTTCCATTTTGATTAATGAGAAGTTTCATTATATTTGTTTTTTCTTTCTTAATTTCAAGTCCTATTTTGCTAGCCAGTGAAGACAGGATTTCTGTTTTTTCTTGCATGGAATTCACATTGTTACTGATAAGAGTTATGTCATCAGCAAAAACAATATCTTCTAGTTGGGTCCCATGTACCCAGTCAATACCTGTGTTAGCTGTGCAGCATTTTTTAATTATGAAGTCTATTGTAACCCCAAAAAGTAAAGGAGACAGTATACATCCTTGTTTCACGCCTGTTTCAATCTGGAACAATTCACTCATCCCTTCTTCCGTTTTGACTGCACAAGCATATCCATTGTAGAGGTCCGTAATGATGTTGACAATTTTAGATGGTATTCCATATAGACTTAAAATTCTCCATAATGAATCTCTGTGTATGCTATCAAATGCCTTTTAAAAGTCTATGAAGCTCAGTATTAATTGTTTCTGCTTTTCAATATATTCTTCAAGTATTATTCTTAGAGTAAAGATCTGGTCCAGACAGTTTCTCTCTTTTCATAATCCTGCTTGTTCTTCTCTCATTGCAGTATCCACTACATCTTTAAATCTAATCAAAATGACCTTGCAAAATACTTTTGACACAACTCATACTAAGGTTACTTCTCTCCAACTGTTACAGTCGCTAAGGTTGCCTTTTTTGGTATTTTAACAATGATTCCTTTTTTTCCATTATATATATATATATATATATATATATACATATACAGGCACAATATTCCCACACAAAGAGATACATAAAACAACGTGGATATCTCCAGATGATAGAACTAGAAACCAGATAGATCATCTTTGTATTAGAAAGCAATACAGAACACCTCTCATGGATGTAAGGGCTTATAGGGGTGCAGATGCCAACAGTGATCACAACCTGTGCATAGGGAAAATAAAACTAAAATTGAAAAGTCAACACAAGAAATCAGTACACAGAAAGATAAACAGCTACAGCCTACAAGAAGAAAATACTAACATTAATTTCAATCAGGAACTTGCCAATCATTCCAAAACACCCAGTGAAGTTGAGGAGATAGGTATAGATGAGTTATGGAATTCTTACAGTACAGCCATAATCACAACAGCAAAAGTAAGCGCTGGACTGGAGAAACCAAATAGAAAAGCATGGATATCAGATAAAACATGGAAGTATGTACATGAAAGATGAGTAGTCAAATTGGACATGTTGAATGCAAAAACAGATCATGAAAGAGATTTGGCAAAAGCAAAATACAAAGAAATAGACAAGAAAGTAAAAAGTTCAGCTAGAAGGGATAAAAGAGAACACATAGACAATATGGCGAAAGAGGCAGAAAAAGCAGCAAAAAAGGAGACAGCAAAACTTTATATAACATACAAAAGAGGCTAACAGGTACTATTACATCTAAAGAAAGACCAATCTTTTAGCAAAACTGGAACACTATTAACATCAAATAAAGACCAAAAGCAAAGATGGCCTGAACACTTCCAAGAAATACTTAATCGACCACACCCAAAACAATTGTTAAACCTTGAAACCGACTTACCAGCCCCACAACTAAATGTCAACCTAGATGAAATTAAACTGCATGAAAATGAAACAGCAGTGAAGTAAATGGCTAACACCAAAGCTGCAGGTGAAGATGAAATAACAGCCAAAATGCTAAAAGCTATCAATAGTGACAACTACAGAGAATGTTTAACACGATTTGAAAAGAAGAAAAGGTCCCTTCTAATTGGAAGAAAGGAATCATTGTTAAAATACCAAAAAAGGGCAACCTTAGTGACTGTAACAACTGGAGAGGAATAAATATCAGTTGTGTCAAAAGTATTTTGCAAGGTCATTTTGAATAGACTCAAAGATATAGTGGATACTGCAATGAGAGAAGAACAAGCAGGATTTCGAGAAGGGAGAAGCTGTCTCGAAAAGATCTTTACTCTCAGAATAGTACTTGAAGAACATACTGAAAAGCAGAAACCATTAATACTGAACTTCATAGATTTTAAAAAGGCATTTGATAGCTTACACAGAGATTCATTATGGAGAATTTTATGTCCATATGGAATACCATCTAAAATTGTCAACATCATTAAGGACTTATACAATGGATATGTTTGTGCAGTCAAGACAGAAGAAGGGATGAGTGAATGGTTCCAGATTGAAACAGGTGTGAAACAAGGATGTATACTGTCTCCTTTACTTTTTGGGATTACAATAGACTTCATAATGAAAAAAATGCTGCACAGGTAACACAGGTATTGACTGGGTAATGGGACCCAACTAGAAGATCTTGATTTTGCTGATGACATAACTCTTATCAGTAATAATGTGAATTCCATGCAAGAAAAAACAGATAGCCTGTCTTCATTGGCTAGCAAAATAGGACTTGAAATTAACAAGGACAAAACAAAAATAATGAAAATTCCTCTCAGTCAAAATGGAAAAATACACATAGAAAGGACAGATTTTGAAGAAGTCAATCAATTTGCATACCTTGGCAGCTACATAGACCAGGATGGTGACACTAGAAAGGAAGTTAGGATCAGAATTGCAAAAGCAGCATCAATCTTCAAGAATCTTGAGAACATATGGAATTCAAAAGTTATAAGCACAAAAACCAAGTTAATACTATTCAATTCAAATGTAATATCCACCCTCATTTATGCATGCGAAAGCTGGAACACAACTAAAGAAATAGAAAAGAAATTAGACTCTTTTGAAAACAAATGCCTAAGGAAAATACTCGGCATCAAGTGGAATGAATTCAAGAACAATGTAGAGATAAGACAGATGACTGAACAACAACCAGTCTCGTGGGTGATCAGGAAAAGGAGATGGACATATGTTGGTCACTTGATGAGAAGAAATGATCAGAGAATCCCAAAACAAGCTATCAAATGAAACACAACAGGCCGAAGAAAAAGAGGCAGACCGCGTGAAACTCTGAAGAGGACATTATTAAGAGAGGCCAAATTAATAGGCATAAAATCCTTTGATGAGGTTGAAAGACTCGCCGAAGACAGGAAAAATTGGCGAACTACTTTGCGAGCCCTATGTGACGTTTAACGGCACGGGAAGGATATAAGATATGAGATATAAGATATATATATATATATATATATATATATATATATATATATATATAAACAATAAAAATGCAGTTTGTGTTATTTCATACAACAGTCCTATGACAATGTACAATAGAATGTAACAACATGGAGTAAAGGCAACCAACCAAAATAATTACATATGTTCTTTATTTCTAAAACTTACAAACTGTTTATATCCATACTACAAGAACTTAATACCGAAAAAGGTTGGCTAGTAAACAAATATTTTGGACACATTAAACGTCATGAGAATTTAGAGAAGACAGTCTTGGGAGAGTACATAATTGGAAAAAGAAAGAGAGGAAGACCAAGGCGAAAATGGCTGCAAGACATCGTTGATGGTCTGAAAATGATCAGGAGAGCTGTTAGGGAGGCAAAGTTCCGCAAGGGATATGCAAATCACCGACTAAATGACTGTTTCTATGCTCAGTTAAACTTAATAAAATTAACTGTTCTAACTGAATGTTATGTTGTCTTTGTACAACTTAGCTCAGGTCGTCTTTTCTTCAAGTAGTTGACATAAATGTCATTGAAATTATACAGTGACATAGATAAAACACACTGAACCTAAAACTGTCTACCGTTGCAAAAGAACTGGTGACATCTTCGGTTTTAATGGCAACTATATAACACTTCAGTGATAAAGAAGTAAGAGCAGGCCAAAGCACACAGGGAGAAGAAGAACAGAACAATAGAACAACACAGCCGTTGTTCGATAAGAGTGGGAGTCAGCTCAACTGGGCAAGAGCAGAAAAAAGGTGATAAACCCTTGCTGAAGCAGTTGGGTACCTAACGGTCCTCTGTGTGTGAGAGAGAGAGAAGAAGAAGAAGAAGAAGAAGTAGAATGAGAAGAAACATTGTGGAGAACGCTTCATTTTCGTTTTGTGAAAGAGAACATACTAGAAAATGAAAACTGATGTGTTTATATTATACTAAAATTATATTATGTTACACTACATTTTTATTAATAATAATTATATTATACTTAAAAAATGAATGATTCTAGTGGATAGCGCAAGACAGAAAGAAAACGATAGTCTGAATGTCCGTGACAGACAGATCAGCATGTACAGATAATCCTGTTTGGCGTTTATCTTTCTGAACAGCTCATGAATGACTGAAGGAATACCAGTGTTGAATAAGTTGATGAGCATGAAAAATCAAACATACCTGAGCGACCAACAAACAAAATGAGTGAAGAGGGATTACTTCAGGAAAAAAAAGAGGATGGTTATCTCTGATACAGTTTGCTTAGGAAGGTGAGGACGAGGTGAAATTTCAAAGGTAAATAACAAAATATGTGGCATACAACCGGAATCAATTTTGTTATTCACCAAAGAGTAAATCAGTCAGTCAGTCATATACATATCCCTTGCGGAACTTTGCCTCCCTAACAGCTCTCCCGTATTCCTCTCGGTTGTAAGCAATATGCCCTGCTGCTGATGCGTCCATTCGCAGATAAATCAACGATGTCTTGCAGCCATCTTCGCTTTGGTCTTCCTCTCTTTCTTTTTCCCGTTATTTACCCTTCCAAGACGGTATTCTCTAAATTCGCACCGAAGAGTAAGAGAGCAGTACTCGCTTCTCTATAAATTAGAAAGCGATATGAAGCAAGACGTGAAAATCAGGCAATACGGGAGAAACTGAGACCTACGTGCATTCCGTCACTGGACAAACAAGAAATATTGCAAGAGAAAGGAATTAGTAATTAAACAAGATCACCTAAAAAAGATGCGAGGAGACAGCAACACTTTAGGGCTTGTCCAGAATTAACAGAAATGATGCTCCGAACCGTGTTGTTTAATCACAAAATCGTGATTATAAAATCCTCGCCACGCAGAGAAGAGAAAAAGGATAGGGAGGAAAGAAAGATGGCAGCAACGTTAGCACTCAGAGAGCATCTTCATCCTTCTTTTGCTGTTGTTGTTGTTGTAGGATTTCATTTTAATTGCGGACTAATGTTCTGTGTAGTGAATGCCGTGATAATCTTTAACACTAGCATCTTGTTGGGTATGGGTATGAGTTGAGTTGCAGTGACATTTTTTAAAAAAATTTCCAGATTGAATACCAGAAGTGGGCTTTACGGAAAACTCTTGTTGCTGTGTGAAGCACACCGAGTCCAGTCACGTTTTCTAGGGTGAACGAGAAAAACAGTTTCTAATAGCCACGAAGAATCAAGACATGATTTTGGCCAGCTCTGTTTCTAAGGAACCCATAAAGAGTCAAGATAAGCCAAAAGGCCTGGTCTGATTCTAAAAGGGCCACAGAGACAGGGCTCTGGTTCCAATAGATCGTAAAGAGGTAAAATAGAATTTTGTTTAGCTCCAACTATTGGAACATGACAAGAAGTCAGGATAAGATCTTGGTTGGCTCTGGCTCTTGGAACATGACAAGAAGTCAGGATAAAATCTTGGCCAGTTCTTATTTACTATCTCTGGTAACTGAGACGTTCCTCCAGCACAGTTATCTTTAATCCAAACCCTATCATATATAAAACTATGAAAATGGAGAGTTCATGGATCAATGAATAGTCCATGTAAGTCATTGTAATCGAACAGTCGGGATTTCAAATCTGGAGTTTATGTTCCAGAATAAGAGAGGCAATCTTCTTTATATATGGACGAGGGTATCTGTCGTCCTTGTGTGATTGTCTTTTGGGTAACTTCCTGGGTAAAGGTCGTTTGAGATGGTTATAGATCACGTGAGACTAGAAGCCCGTGGAAAGGTGACTTGTGGGAAAGACAGTTGAAGAGCAGGCAGTCTAAGTTTGAATGTGAAGCTGAGGGGATGGATTTTTGTCATACTACTGTCGAGAAGATGGATGTCTTGTAATTGTTATCGGAGTGTTTTTTTTTAAGGTATGAATGGACTTGCAATGTGGCAGGGCAACCTGCCGGCAGTCAATATTTCGTCACCATTTTCAGTACGTCAAGTCCATCAAACAAACCTCACATCAATGTATCACGCTGGACTGGCTTGGGCTTCCATATCTGTTTGTGCCATCGCGAGGTTAGAAAGAATCTGGGAGTAAAGCTTATGTCTGGAGACGATGCACAGCTAATTCAGAAGTATTCAGCATTCAGAAAAACTAGTCCAAGATTCAATAGTACCAACTAGTGCCCTGCTATACAAAACAGTAATAAACTGCTTCAGTTATTGCTAATTATAGCATGAAGAACTATTTCGAGTGTGTTACACTCCTTTAGAGTTTCTTCTCTGGATTTAATTCACGGCAGAGATAAATTTATTTCCCGCTGTTACATAAAGTAAATTGTGCAGAACGCTTCATTTTCTTTTTGTGAAAGTGAACATACTATAAAATGAAAACTAATGTGTTTATATTATACTAAAATTATATTATGTTATACTATATTTTTATAAACAATAATTATATTATACTTAAAAAATGAATGATTCATGTAAGTTACACTTACAATGGAAACACTTACCTAAGAAATCTATCCGTGAGCAGGCGCAGTCAATGGCGTTGTCTTGAATATTAAGCATGAAATTTCCAACTTTCTCAACCTGCGAGTCCAGGGCGTATCTCTCATCCTTGTCGAGGATGTATATCGCGTTGTGGGTCAGGTCTAGAAATTCGAGTTGTGGAGTAAGTCTCATATCAAAGGGTATGTTCGTGAACCGGTTTTTGGCTATAATTAACGTCTTGAGTAAAGGATTATTGAAAAATAAGTTGGGCCACAGGTAGTTGAATCCATTATCAGAAATATCCAGATGAAGAAGGCCGTGTTTGTTATAAAGGATGCGAGGCAAGGGAACTCTCACGAAGAAGTCGTCTGGTTTCATTGATTGCATGACTAATGTCTGAAGATGTATGGGCTCATCAAAGAAGTCTTCATCTACCATAAAAACCGAACTGCTCACATCCAGAATTCGTAAATTGGACAGACCAACTACCCGTCCTGGACCCACAATATATAAGTGATTACGAGTGAAGTAAAACTCAGTTGCGTTTTCTGCATTCACGATGATAAATGTCATATTCCTAAGCCGTGCAACCCCAGGGAAAATATGATCGATCCTCAAAGTGCGCAGAGTGCCTGGGATATGAGCACGGATCTCTGCGTTACTTTCGGAAAGTGCAGTTAAATGGCTGCCAAAAGAATACTGAGTCTTTGGTTCCTTACAACAGTCTTCCACAGATCCTTCAATTCCATTGTAATTTTCTATGTCATCTATACTTTTGGTTCTCTTTGTATTTTCATTACCATTTCTGTAAATACCTTCATAGCAAGGGCAATATTCTACGCTGTTACCAAGATTTTGCTTCATAAGAGTGTCCCCAGAGGGGTTTTCTGGATCATATGCGGCCCGTTTATACGTAAAGGTTATGGACTCCACTGACCTGAATAGGCTAAACTGAAAGATTTCAACTTTCCAGGCACTGATGCCCATCTTATTGTTAGAAAAGTCCACGACCTTCACGCACTTGGCAAACGGACCCCTGCTGAGAGCGGCTGGATGAATTGCAAAGAGTTTGCTTTCCTTCCACGCAAAATTTGTAACACAGATAGTGGTTAAATGCTTGGCAGCTTCCTTTGTAATTATTCCATCATCAAATGTAACAGACGGAGAATCTTCTAGCTGAGGATAGTTTACATTGTGAAAGTACAAGGAAGACATGGTTCTGTTTTCAAACGACCATAGCGTGGCTAGAAAGTTGTGGTTTCCAATGTTGCACACATCCACAGTAAATGAATCCAGATGCTTAAGATACTGGAAAGCACTTGAACCAAACACTTCAATCGGTTTATAGAAATATTTAAGGCTGAAATGCTTCAACTGTAGGTCACCCAGACCCACAAAACTGTCGTTCGTGACAATTTTCGTGATGGCACAAAATATAGTAAGGTTTTTCAGTTGCGTCAGATTTGCGAATTCCTTCCCAACGTTCATGACAGGGAATGCATCAATTGACAAGATCTCAAGTTTCTTTAAATAAAGAAAAATATCAATATACTCCGCGTAGGTGTCCGAACTGGAGTCTGTAACACTCTCAGAGTTTGATAAAAGGTTGAAGGCAATATATAACTCCTTTAAATTTGGAGTGTATTGAAACATTCCTGGAGGATAGACCTTATCTCGAAGATCAAGATAATTGTTCTCCAGGTTCAGACTCTCCAGGTTGTGTAGGCCTCTGAGTGCATCGACCTGGTTCATAAACACGATATTAGCTGTCACTATTTAACAACAAAGCACAGCTTGCTAAATTCTCATTTGCTGACATGTGAAACTCTCATTATATTACCTCTGCGTTGTTGTGAAATTTATCCATCTTGTAAACTATCGTGTGTGTGAAATAAACTTATCAAATTGTTATTCAGCTCAAATACAGGATAGAAGATTGCTGTATTAGAAAAACCCACTAAGCCATATTTAATGTTCCTTTTCTGGGGCGACTTTTCTCTGATAGGTCCGCAAATGTAAACCACCATTCTGGATATCAAATAAGATTTTCAAATGATATCCCTCGACGTGCATGTATTATTATCGTACACGCAGCCGGATCACTTATAACAACTCTACTTAATGCTGGAACAAGAGGATAGGAACCAAATTATCTACCTAAAAAAAAACAGTGGTTCCTAACTTTCTCGGAATTCCGCCCCGCTTGTTCCCAAGCATCCCCAAGCAGTTTTTTTTTTTCAGCCCATTTGGTTCTGACGCTCCCTGTCGTTCCCTTTTCTTTCACCCTCTTTCTCTCCCTCTCCAGATCTTCCTTGTAATGCCCCCATTGGAGTAGGGGGAGGGGGGTGTACCGCTATCAACGGACAGAGGGTGAAATAGAAATCACAAAAATATCTTCTTACAAGAAGTGAACTGCCCTCGCCTTATCTGTCTGTCCCTCTGAACACAAGCTGGTGGATTAGGAAGAAGTTCTTCTTGTATTTTCATTACAACTATCTAACTGAAGCTACTGACAGGATAAACCAAGGACAGGACAACCTGAAGAATCATGATGGCCAGCGTGTCTCAGTACCGCGTATAATGAACTAATGAAGAAAGTTATTGAATTTGGTAACTTTATTATTTCTGATTTCGGTTTAACGGATTTACACGAAGAGTTGCTTTGCCTATATTTTGACGATGTGAGAGCATTTTGACTCTTTTTCTCCGGAAATATTTTCCATACTATGCCAGAATAAATTTTCTTGATAAGTTTTGGTAAATAGGAATTGGAAGGAGGTTACTCTATTAATTTAAAAACATAGGCTGGGTTAGAAACGTGCTAGGTTTCATTTAATTAGATTGTGTTGAAGTATTGCACTGAACTGCACTGAGTAGCGTTGGGCGTGTAAAATCTACAAACCCTGTGAGTGTTGTTTTGGAATGAAAGAGTTAAACTTAAAATCTACAAACCCTCCCAGTGTTGTTTTGGAATGAAAGAGTTAAACTTAAAATCTACAAACCATGTCAGTGTTGTTTTGGAATGAAAGAGTTAAACTTCAAATCTAACAACTCTGCCAGTGTTTTTTGGAATGAAAGAGTTAAACTTAAAATATACCAACCCTGCTAATGTTGTTTTGGAATGAAAGAGTTTAATTTAAAATCTGTTAACTCTGCCAGTGTTATTTCGGAATAACTCTAAGCTTCAGTGATTTGACTGAGGAAAAGTTAACGGTAACGGTAAATTACAAAGAAGATTTAAACATCTTTACTCACATCAATTTTCCTGACTGAAGAGTTCTTGATAGCCAGAACACGCAGCGACGCCAGTTTCTGGAAAGTTCCATTTCGAAGTTCGGTAATGATATTGGCATTTAGTAAGAGAGTTGTCGTGTTGCTAGGAAACCAGTTACTGTCAATGTTGGTTATTCCTCGCTTGGTGCAGTTTATGAAAGCTCCGAGATATTTGGCATCTACCGTCATTGTACAGGGTGACGTGGAGTTATTACCAGATTGTTTGGACGTGGACGTTCTTGAGCCATCTGAGATTGAGAGCGGGAGTCCTTTTGAAAGTCCCGCAGCTTCTGCTGTCATCTGTGACATGTCAGTCGCTTGTGCCGAGTTCTGATTTATGCTTATCAAGATAAAAAACGATACGAGGACGTAGAAAATGTGAAATAAACTTTCCATTTCCATTTTTCTTTTAATCTATAAGTTGGATCTATGTAAGTCAAACAGCTGTCACGGCTTTGAAATATACGATCGGTAAATATATACGATCAGCAAATATTCATAATCCAAGTGGATAATTTGAGCAAGAGTCCATTATCTCGCCTTCTCTATCTTCCAGCGAACTACATCTCTTGTCTTGATGAAAACAATATTGAATAATAGTAACAATTTTCGTTTTCAATGATCTTTTTGAAGATGGCAGGTGTTAGCTTTTGTGAAACTTGCTGAACATCGTTCTGCTAGACAGTTTCCCGAATGACTGTTGCTACTAATACTGCGCTTTTGCATCACCAGTGGCAATAATCTGAAAGGCATGTGTAAAATAGTGAATTATTTTACATTTAACAAGCATGTATAATCAATGATTACAATCGTCTGTGCTTTAAATATATGACGTACAGAACTATATGAAATGTAAGACATACGGCACTATATAAAATGAAATTAACACATGATAACTTTTACGCCTTGAATATGACATTGCAGACTGAAACACCATCTTCTATATAAAACCAAAACGCGCAAACCTTGATGTATGTGTTCTCGATCTACGTGAGCTCCGATTAACATGATCAAACATTCATACCCTTCCACTGTATGTGGCTACCTAAGACTTCAAACAGCCCGGTCGATCATGAAACATTTTTTAACGAGAAAAAAAAAAGACAGAATTCACATGAAAACAATGTTGCCAGGTTGCTCTTTAACCACCTCGTTCAATTGTTATAAGCCAGATTTCTCTTACACCATCATCCAGGTCGGACGACTCAGAAGAGTATCTTCTCATTACTATGTTTAACATTCAGCAATAATTAACGTGTTTTGAAAAGTTCATTATGATTTTTTTTAAAAATGATATCTCAGTGGAATCCGATAAGAGGAAGCATAAGACTTATCACTCTGAGTACTTGTCATGACGTTCTTAACATGTTCTGAATATGGTAACTGCAGCAAGCAAAGAACGCTGTCCCATCTGGCAGTCAGAGACCCATAACTGGCATGTCAGTGTTGCCGAACCACACCCTACCAAGACTCTGACCCAGCTCTCCGCTTGTACTCCCAGTAATAGACCCAACAGGGCAGGATCCTCACTGTCCCTATGGCAGTGGAGCCAGCTAAAGAAGTACTGCACACCTCCAGCTATTTAGCTTAACTCAAAGACTGGCAAAAACAGCCGCCATAACCCGCTCTCAAGCCGACACGGTGATCTGTCTCAGCATCTACAAAGCATTAGCTGCAAAGAACACTAACTCACAGTTCCAGTGAAGAAGAAGAAGAAGAAGAAGAAGAAGAATTTTCTATAAAGTATCATATCCATATGTCACTAGTTTCGTGGTTCATTTCTATAACATAAAGTTTTCATTTAACTTACTTGCTGCTCCATTTTTCTTCTAGTTTCTATACGTTGAAACACACGTATTTTAAAGGTCTAAAGTGAGTGATTTGAGAAAAGTTCCGAAACAGGATGGATGAATCAGAATTTTTCACACTGATTTTTAATCTCGTTCTACGCATTTTCTACACAACGGTGCATTCATGTAATGTAATATCCAGGTTTAAGTAATTTCGCATCTAGACGCCTGTGCATGTGTAATAACACTATTTAATACGTATTATGAACAAGAAACGTACAAACAAGTCTCAGATGTAGTCCACACAGACTAATTTGCACAAAAAGTTAGTCTAACAGGTATAGCTCATGTAGTCTAACAGCTCACGAAAGAGTAGGTATATTTCATGTAGTCTAACAGCACACGAAACAGTAGATATAGTTCATGTAGTCTAACAGCTCACGAAATTTTAGATATAGTTCATGTAGTCTAACAGCACACGAAACAATAGATATAGTTCATGTAGTCTAACAGCTCACGAAAGATTAGATATAGTTCATGTAGTCTAACAGCTCACGAAACAGTAGGTATAGTTCATGTAGTCTAACAGCTCACGAAAGAGTAGGTATAGTTCATGTAGTCTAACAGCACACGAAACAGTAGATATAGTTCATGTAATCTAACAGCTCACGAAAGATCAGATATAGTTCATGTAGTCTAACAGCTCACGAAATAGTAGTTATAGTTCATGTAGGCTTACAGCTCACGAAGAAGCAGGTATAGTTCATGTGGAACTATACTGTGTACTCTTGTTAGACTGGATGTATAGGCGCCAACAACAGAATCAGTCTAAGCGTTGGAGACATTGTTATAGCATGGCTTGGAAGTTTTTGATAAAGGATGTTTATGAATGTAAAGTCTCAGAACTTTAGCAAACACCTGCAGTCGTACCAAACTGGAGGAATAAAGGAGTCAAAAGGGATTGTGGATCACACAGAGGGATATCTTGCTCAGTCATGTTGGGGGGAAAATGTATGCGAAGATATTAGAAAACAGAACAAGACCGGCCGTAGAAACACAGCTGAGTGAAGCACAATTTGGATATAAGAAAGAAAGAAGCTGCACTGATACAATAAATGTGTCCTCTGACAAGTCTCTAAAAAAAAACCCATTGAATATGACCGAGAAACTTAATATCATTTTTTTTTCGTGGATGAAAAAAGCTTTTATCAGGATTAACAGAAACAAGTTGTGGGCAGTATTAAACGAATATGGAACACCAGAACATCTATTGTACAACAATAAGTCGTTATACAAAAATACTCAAAGTGCAATAAGAACAAGAGCAGGAAACACGGATTGGTTCAGAGTAACACAGGGGGTTAAGATAGGACTGCGCATTGTCACCACTATTATGTATAATCTACTCAAAGAAATTAACAAAAGAAGCAAACACAAACTTAGCACAGAACTGAATGAGTTAATGTTTAAACTTAGACGAACTGAATGAGTTAATGTTTAAACTTAGCAGAACTGAATGAGTTAATGTTTGCAGACGACCAGTGCATTACAAATAATGACCCAAAATGCTTAAAAGATCATATGAACAATCACATACTTTCATCACAACCGTAAACATAATATGAAAATCAGCATTGCCAAAGCAGATGTAAGAAATATTTTTTTTATGGGGTTAATAACGTCTCTTATTCATAAGAGGTTATATTGTATTTTAATTGTATGGTTGGAAGGTGATTATACGACTACACATTGACATATTACACAAAATGAAAAGAAAACATAACTAAACAATTCTTCAAATAATCATATCAACTTATATTGACGCACATCATTTTGTTTTCATGGTTAGCACAATCAAACAAAGGATTATCAATTTATATATTATTCATCAGCTATATCGTTAACAACATAAATAATTAAAATAATTTTCTTAAATATTCAGATTCCTAGATTATCTTGATCGACAGTGGAACTTCTAAAGAATCAATTTTAAGCCCGTGTACATAATCGTACAAAAATCTCCAGTCTTCATCATTAAATGATTGGGTATCTGATGTATTATAAGGAACAGACTTGCAATAATTGTTGCAACACACTTATTCATAAATTTGAGCAATAGGTCTTTTGTGTACACATGAGCCATCATTGCACATTACCAAAAACCTCTAAATCTTACATGGATAAATATGTTACACTAGAATTATAATTATTCATGTACCCTTCAATTATCCTAAGTGGGTCGGGATGTGGATCGGAGGAATCAACAGCACAGCCTTGCGCGCGTCCACATGACAGGAATATAAACCCCCAGTATTAACCTACCACTTACATGTTTATCCACAGATGAAATACACTCTCCTACGCTCTCGAACGTCAACATGATCCTCCCCGGATCCGCTCAGCGTACGAATCCCGACCGGTTAAAATTCTCTCATGTTTTCTTTATATACTGGGTCCGCAAACTGGACTCTCTCAGAATTGCGCACTCCTAAGTTGCCCAGCTGCTGACCCATTATTTCTATTCTTTGGGTTGCCAACCAACCCAGGTAACCATAAGCTTATCTATTCCTTTCACAGAGACCATGAAAGTCAGCAGGAGTTCAAGCCCATTGAACATCTATATAGAAGACAACAACATCAAACAAGTTCAAGAATTCAGGTATCTTGGTAGTGTGTTACAGAAGATGGGAGGCTTGACAGAGAAACTGATGTTACAACAGAAAGAGCTAATGCCATTACATACCAGCTATACCTGCCCCTTTCTCACCCTGACATACCACTCGAAGCCAAGAGACAACTAATTAACGTTGTTCAACCAATGCCAGACATAGGCAGTAGCCAAGAAACAGCAACATAAAATATCATAAACATTAACATGTGAAATGAGATGCCTAAGACAAGCACCAAACGTCACTAGGAGTGATAAGCTAAGAAACAACGACATAAAAGCTAAGAAACAACGACATAAGACAACTGGTAGAAACTACGCCATGCTTACAATACACAGAGAAACAAAGAATTAAGTAGTTTGGCCACTTAACCAGAATAACTGTCATACAGCCAGCTACGAGAGCCATCAGCCAAAAAAAAAAAACTACACCACACAGATCACGAGGAAGAACTGGAAAAGATGGAGTAACAGAAACACGAAATACTGCATGGACATCACTGAGTCTAGTCATATGCTCCCCCCCTACCCCCCCCCCAAAAAAAAAAAAACGCCAGCTGCATCTCCTCTCGACACCTCAATGTACAAAGTAAAGTAAAACCGGATTAACTAATAAAGAGAGAAATCTGAGAAAAAGAATGTTGAAATTTAAAATAATAATAATAATAACGACTAACGACGTTATATTCACACAAGCAGGAAGTGTACTCTTGTTAGACTGGATGGAAAGGAAAACGCCCTAATTAAATATTTTCCTGACATGTCTTACATTTTCCTTGGAAGAGTTCTGCCTGTTTCTCTGGAAAACAGCGCTGTTTACATTCATTGCTATAACCGTATTAAATGTCACGGTAAATTCTTCACAGACTTATTTGTGAACTGAACTGTAGAACTTTTCACCAACTGCTTGTACGGCGTAGAGATAATACGGAATGATTTTTATACTTTTTTTTTTAAGCGCACTGTGCATGATATGGCCTGCTGGTGTAGCGATTGTGCTATTTACATTTTTATCGAGTGCCTTGACCTATTTATGCAAAGTTCAAAGGTCATTTTGTTTGCAGTTTTGCTAGAGATGTCTCCACGTTGATATCCGCTCTTGTCACATTCTTCTTCTTCTTCGTTTTTAATAAACCTAGATCTACCAAGTTGTCTCCTGGATATTTCTACAGGTTCTACTTAGATTGAAAAAGTGTAGAACCCCGCGTTAGTTGAAGATATAAACAACTGGAGACGGGACAGCCTGAAGAATGAACTCGGACATCTTGGCTGCCAGTTCTCAAATACTGTAACTGTGTCGACAATCTAAAACATTGTATCTCATGGAACCCCTGGGAAGAACTTGTTTAAGAACACATTTATCTTAACATATTCTTTGTGAGACAGGGAACATAGATCTGTTTGCTTAAAAACTCTGACCTACCTCTGTAGCCCAGAAACATTTAGCAATCAACACCCAATTGTAATTGTTATTTTTGTCAAATTTAATGTCAGGTTGGTGGATGGATGGGGACATGGAGATTGTCGGCGGGGATGAGGAAAATCTGGTGTGACAAGCCTATGGGTCTTTACAATAATGACTATCAGAATGATGTAAACAAAACAAAACCAGCAGACTATAGGTGGCGGGTAATGTATATTGTTGAGGCACTCATCGGATTCCTCATCCCAAAGTTGGAGTGTTTCTGTGAAACTGTCTCAAAGCCTTCTGGATCTGACGTAGACAAGGGTCTTAAGTACAGCCACCAGAGTCTGGAAAATAAAGTTTTGGTCAAGCTAGCCTACACCACTGTCTTCGTGACTGTCCGAGCAAGATCACAGTCTGCCCTAGCAAGGAAAGGTGCTGAAATCGGAGGTACCCAGCCAAAAGGCGTATCGCAAAAGTCAGGGTATCACGTTATTATCGCTAATGAAATGTCTCTGTCTGCAATTTTCAAACATGGTGCTTGCCCTGTGAAGACTAACCAGGCAGGTGCAGTGCCGGGCTCCTGCCTCGAAAGGGTCCACCCAATGTTACTGGAGGTCCTCTAAGTTCGTCTTGTGAAGCCAGGAGACATGAGAGTAGAGCTACTGGCCAAAAAATACACCAGCAGAAAACTGCCAAAAAGCAAGAACTTAAAATAATACAGTGGAATGCGGAGAGTGTCAGCAGTGTTAGAGATGGCTATAGCAAAAAGGTGGAACTAGAGAACATACTCTTTGCAGAGCAGGTAAGTATATGCTGCATACAGCAGACACATCTAACCAAAGATGCCGCCTTTAAAATCAGAGGCTACCAGTGTTTTAGATCAGACCGACAGGACAGAAGAAAAGGAAGAGTACTCACACTTGTTAAGAATAACATCAGCGCATGTCAGGTGGGAGTGTACATGGAAGAAGCCGAATACAAATGATCCATCTAAAAACCAGTAATACAGATTTCCACCTCCTTATCTATTAATGTCCTAATGACCGCCCACTTGCTCTAGAAACAATCCCACATACAGAGAGACTGATGGTCTGTGGAGATTTTACCAGCCATTCCCAGAGCTGGGGCTATGACCACATAGACAAGAGAGGAGAGGAAGTTGAGAGCTGGAAGGATGATAATGGACTTTTCCTAATCAACCAGCCAGTGGATCTCCCAACATTTTACTCGAGGACTCGGCATACAACCTCAACACCAGATCTGGCATTCCACTCCCCAGACCTGAAGTGGAACATCAAACGCGAAGTTGGAAAACAACTTGGAGGTAGCGACCATCGACCAGTCTTCCTGACAATAGAAAATGAACTCCTTAACACCAGTAGCTCTCTCTCCAGATGGAACTATAAAAAAGCAAACTGGACAATGTACATACATCGTGCAGGTATCCTGGTGGGACAGCTGTCAATAGAAGGTAAGGATATTAACAGCATAGTGAAGGAATTCAACGCTTGTATCCTTCAGGTTGCCTGTGAAACCATTCCCAGAGAAGCTCGTAAGGACTATAAACCATACTGGTCTAGTGAGCTGGGAAAACTCCATGATGACGTGGAAACAGCTCGAAAGTAAGCAGAAAATAGACCATGCCAAGAACACCACAATAATTACCAACATGCTAAGGCCAAATTTCAGAGAGCCAAGCTGCAAGCCAGACGGGAAAGTTGGAGAGAGAAATCAGAGTCCCTGAACTTTGAAAAGGATGGAAGGAAACTGTGGAAACTAATAAAACAGTTAAACGATTAGAGTACTGGAAGAAGTACAAAGATTACACTAATAGAGGATTGGGAAACTCTTACAGGTAAGCAGGTAGCAGATCACTTTGATCGCATGTTTGCACAAGACTGCAACATTGATATCCATCCAGAGAAAGAGCGTATAGTGCTCACTGACCCACAGAAAGAAGAGGAACAAGTCAGAAAAGTGGAGGTCATGGATGCACCAATCACACGCAGTGAGTTAGACCTAGCAGTCAGTAAACTGAAACCAAGGAAATCACCAGGACCAGATGGAGTGTCCAATGAAATGATCAAGAACCTGGGAATGGCAGCATTGGGAAAGCTGTTGGATATTTTCAATATGTGCTGGAGCACAGGTAAGTTATCTCAAATCTAGAAGGAAGCAAGCATGGTACCACTGCTAAAGCCAGTGAAAAACAGTGATACGGCCTCCAGCTACAGGCCAATCAGTGTCACTAGCTGCCTATGCAAAACGATGGAACGCATCATTGACCTGAGGCTAAAGTGGTACCTAGAACATGAAAACTTTGTTCCACAACAAGCAGGATTTAGGCAGTACTACAGTACAGAAGATCAAGTGACCTATCTCTCTCAAGAGACTGAGGATGCATTCCAAGAAAAAAATCTTGTACTAGCAGCGTGGATAGACCTGAAGAAAGCGTTTAATAAAGTATGGAAAAAAGGTCTGCTGTGGAAACCAAGAAACTGCAATGTGAACGGAAGACTGTACAACTGGATAAAGTCCTATTTACACAGTAGAAGAGCTAGAGTAGTAATGGATGGACACAAAAGCCAGAAAGTACTGCTGCGACATGGTGTAACCACAAGGAGGAGTCCTTTCGCTTACACTATTCCTGGTATTCATTAATGACTTGGTCAAGGAACTTCCCTATGGAATCAAAGCGGCACTGTAAGCAGATGGTCTGGTCATGTGGTGTACATATGAATACGCAGCATCTTGACATCATGGACAAACAAATGGTGTGTAAGTATCAACACAGAGAAATCAAGTACCGCTCTCTTCACTTTCTCATCTAAACAGAAAGCAGGTAAGATCTTTGTTAATGAAATATCCTTAAGGATGGACAACCAACCCACTTAGTAGTGACTCTTGACTCAAAACTGACTTGGAAGCAACACATCAACAGTGCAAAAGCAAAAGCCAGAAGAAAACTAGCCATATTAAGAAAATTGAGTGGAACCACATGGGGAGCTAGTGAAAGAATCCTCAAGAATATATATCAGCAAAGTATTCTACCACATTTAGAATATGGTTCAATATCTTGGTGCACAGCATCAAACACTACGCTGCATAATCTAGACAAGGTACAAAGTCCGTCACTACGGATTATCACAGGTGCCATGAGGTCCACACCAATAGTAGAAATACAGAAAATAGTTGGTGTTCAAGCGCTAAAAGAAGAGACGCAAAGGTCATGACCTTGGGAGAGAAATTCCTTAGCTCTGTAAGCCATCCCCTGAAGGAGAGATTCAATAACTTGGCACTAAGACGGCTTAAAAGATGCAGCTTCATTCATCAGGCCAATCGTATGCGTAAGCTGATACCTGACCTTCCAACTGTAGTCGCTCCATTATCATCTGTACCAGAGCATACACCATGGAAAGAAGCAGATTATACACAAATAACTATTCAAACTGAAGTGAAATTTGTGCAACATGGTGAGATGCAAAGCAGTCTTGTAAGATCAATAGCAACACTTAGTGTGCTAGATGACAAATATCCATGTGACACCTGGATACGTCTGTATACAGATGGATCCGCACACAATGCCATAAAGAATGAAGGGGTAGGAGCACATATTAAATATCCAAACAACACCACTGACAAGATTTCCATACCCACTGGAAAATATTGCAACAACTTTGATGCAGAAGTTAGGGCAATTATTGCTGCGGGTGAAAAACTATCAGACTCCAAAATTGATGCATGCCCCGTAGTAATTTTCACAGATGCAAGATCAGTACTGGAAGCTCTTCAGTGTAACAAAGTACCAGATCTTAAGGATGCCTTGTTAGAAATTGGCTTACAACATGGAGATTTAAAAAATTAAAATTCCAAATGTGTTTTTGTATGTGAATATGTGTGTGTGCGCTTTGTTTGATTTCGCTTTGTGATAGCAGTGAGTATTTTATGTTAGTTTTCTCATTATTTTTTTGCTGCGATTTTTCCATATTTTTTGCCCTCGATAATCCGAAGGTTTTACTTTATTAAAAAATTTACCAATATAAATTCATAGATATTTTTTCGGAAGTCATATTTTTGCTAAACAATATTCTGAGACAACTGTTCTTTCATTTAAAAAAAAATAATAAAGCATGAAATAATATAGCTTTATTCCAGCGGACGAGTAGGGCAATCGATAGTGACCTGTATTTTCAGTCGATGACCCACTTATCATGGTCCTCCGTGGATCGAACTGTGAAAATTTACGCCTGATAAAAACTACGACTCTATAAAACAACTTTGAATGACAGATATCATCTGCCTGCAGGGCGAAGCATACCAGGCTGCAATGATCACACTGCTCTTAGTAAATAAAGGGAAAATAGGACATAACCAGACGGTCAGTATCATGGATGGCATAGAGTAAAGGTTCCCACACTGTGGTCCATGGCGAAGTGATCGATTTGGTATCAAATGCCATCTACTGTATAAAGAGGATCAAAGGTTTATGAAGCAGAAATATTTGATACAAGACGGTGGTCGGTAACTTACATGTTAGCTCGGAAAGAGGCCCTTTGATGTAAAAAGAAAAAAAAAATTGAGACAGAAGTCACAGCTGCAGTCAGAGACTAATGTACCTGATATAAAGAATGTATCATATTCTGACGATTCATTCTTATGCAGAAGTCACAGCTGCACTAATGTACCTGATATAAAAAAATGTATCATATTCTGACGATTCATTTTTATGCAGAAGTCACAGCTGCACTAATGTACCTGATATAAAGAATGTATCATATTCTGACGATTCATTCTTATGCAGAAGTCACAGCTGCACTAATGTACCTGATATAAAGAATGTATCATATTCTGACGATTCATTCTTATGCAGAAGTCACAGCTGCACTAATGTACCTGATATAAAAAAATGTATCATATTCTGACGATTCATTCTTATGCAGAAGTCACAGCTGCACTAATGTACCTGATATAAAGAATGTATCATATTCTGACGATTCATTCTTATGCAGAAGTCACAGCTGCACTAGTGTACCTGATATAAAAAAATATATCATATTCTGACGATTCATTCTTATGCAGAAGTCACAGCTGCACTAGTGTACCTGATATAAAGAATGTATCATATTCTGACGATTCATTCTTATGCAGAAGTCACAGCTGCACTAATGTACCTGATATAAAGAATGTATCATATTCTGACGATTCATTCTTATGCAGAAGTCACAGCTGCACTAATGTACCTGATATAAAAAAATGTATCATATTCTGACGATTCATTCTTATGCAGAAGTCACAGCTGCACTAATGTACCTGATATAAAGAATGTATCATATTCTGACGATTCATTCTTATGCAGAAGTCACAGCTGCACTAGTGTACCTGATATAAAAAAATATATCATATTCTGACGATTCATTCTTATGCAGAAGTCACAGCTGCACTAGTGTACCTGATATAAAAAAATATATCATATTCTGACGATTCATTCTTATGCAGAAGTCACAGCTGCACTAATGTACCTGATATAAAAAAATGTATCATGGGCATCTCTTGCTGGATGCTGCAGTGGATGGAACAAGGCATCAAAGTTCCAGAAGCTGGACTCGATGTAATTGTTGGTTGGCATCTCTATGAAGCTGTTGAAACTTACAAAAAAATATGCCAAGTTTGCCTAAAATGGAATAACTTTTGTATAACTTGTGTTTCTGTTGTAAAAGCAATTACTATATCAATTAATTGAGGCCTCAGTTCAGTTTCATTTTATCTAATAAATTAATTTGGTTATATTCTTGAAAAGAAGTCGATTTTGTATAGCAAATACTTACCTAAGAAACTGATTCAGGAATGTTCACATTCAGTGACGCTTTCTTGAATATACAGCGAGAAATGCTGAATCTTACTAACACGAGAATCGAGTACATCCATCTACTGTTAATTTGTCGCTACTGAAACACGTTTGTGTCTTGTCTAGAGTGGCGTAAGCGATATTGGTCAAGGTGAAGGACGTTATGTTCATTGTGTGATGTTAGCGTCACTAGTCGCTCGTTTTCCTGGGACACAGTTTCCGCTGACTCTACCAAGCTTTAGAGGCCGATGACTGCTGTCTATAAGGTCAGAGTTAGGTGGTTATATATGTGTGTTCATTCAAGCATTACAACTGAGAGGCCTACAGGAGTGCCAGTAGTGGAGCAAAGTTTCGCAAGGGAGATGCAAATGACAGACTGACATTCAAGCGTAAATTATTGTTGTTAATCGGTACAAGGAAACGTGGTACAGGGGAAAACAGACCTTAGCTCTTTCCGTGCTGGAGGAAGAAACACGGACGTGGCGGAGGAGAAAATTCCATTCCCAGTTTTTCTAGAAAACAGAGAGAGGAGAAAATTCCATTCCCAGTTTTTCTAGAAAACAGAAATTAAGTCCAAGTGACAGAAGAATACATAATAACAAAAGAACTGTAGTAATTCAACATTATTGCTTATCTGAAAATTATGTAAGAATGTATAGGTGTACCGAGCTTTCAGGCGTATAGTTCTTTCGAATGTTATCAATTTATTACCAAAATGGACAATTCCGATCACCTTCCAGGCGGTTCTACCAGGCATGTGCGATCAACATTTTGATTTAAAGTCAAACAATACTAGTTAAAATCCAGAGCAAAAGGAAAAGAAATACACACTCACACACATATCATAGTGTAAATAAGTAATGCTACAATCCCCGTTGTCGTGCCATTAAGAAATTGGGAGAACGATGTTAGGCTAAAAATTGGGGGGGGGGGGGGTTGCAATACTTTCCTAATAGCAAACTCCACTGCCATGGGGACTAATGTGTTCCCTGCCCTGTTAGCCAGGCTAGACCTGCTTCAGGGGATAGGCAGGGCACTATATTATTTATCAACCCTGACGCTAGTATGTCGCCTATGGTTCGCTGACTGCCCAGAACAGAAGCATCTTCACTGAAACTTTAATAAAAGTTGTTCATTGTAAGGTTGGGATATTTATATACATGAAGTTAGAAATGTTTGCAAGTGCACAGTTGTTAGTAGTGGCAGATAAACGATCACCAGACCTTTATGCTGAACTTAATGTTAGAAGATATACTGCTTAAAAAAAGAAACTCAACAAATACGATGTTGTGATTTAAACTGAAGTTTGCTGATCAGACAAGGGCAAATTGCCTGGAACGTTAACTTGGACATGAACTTCACGTGTTAACCTGAACTGTACTCACCAGATGATTCATGAGCACAGAAAAGCGACACTAGTCAAAACAACATTTTTGACAATAGCTTATGACAGTTTAATGAGAATCCCGTGAAACCTAATGAACACAAATCTCACTGACCATGTTATTGAATGCCTATAAAAGATTGACGTTCATTGAATCAATTCATTTGAAAATTCAATGCGTAAGTATGGCTAATCTCACGACAGAACGACTCATCATCATCACTAGACGTTTACAGACTGGACTGTCACAAAGTGTAGTGGCCAGACAATTTAAATTCGTTAGAAGCGCCATTAGTCGCCTTTGGAGACGTTTTCAAGAAACTGGCTCAGTTGGAGACCAGCCGCGCGGTGGATGACCCATAGCCACAACTCCTGCCGAAGAACGCTTAATACGGCTGCGTCACCTCAGGAATCGATTTGCATCTCCTTCTCAACAGTCCAGTCAATGACAGCAGCTCGTCGAATTTCAAACGGTCAGGAACTGGCTGCACGACGCTGGTCTTTGGGCTAGAAGACCCTACAGAGGTCCTGTTCTTACGGATCGGTGTCGCCAGAACCGACTGCAGTGGGCGAACCAGCATCGTCAATGGACCATTGCCAGTGCTTGGAGAAGGGTTTGGTTTCTTTCTGCTCCAGCGACACGATAGACGGAGAAGAGTTTACCGCAGTCCATGAGCGCTACACACAAAACTGCGTGGGCAAGGCTCCTCCACATGGTGGTGAAGATGTACTGGTGTGTGAGACGATCAAGTTCATGGGAAGAAGTGACCTGGTGCAAATTGAAGGAATGCCCAACGATACGGCGCTGAAATTCTACGTTCTCACGTCCTTCCACTTCTGGCTGCACAAGGGTCCATTTTTCAACAAGATAACGCTCGATCTCATGTGGCACAACTCACCACCCAGTACCTCGCTGACAACAACGTCCAGACCATTCCGTGGCCATCCATGCCATCAGACATGAACCCAATAGAACACATATGGGATGAACTCAACAGACAAGTCCGCCAGAGAGACGTGGCGCCAACCAATCTCCGACAGTTGTCTCTTGCACTGCGGGAAGAGTGGGCAGCCATCCCACAACAGATCCAACGGCTATTTGGATCCATGTCAAGGAGATATCATTCTCTGACACACGCCAGAGGAGGCCTCAGTCACAGAGAATAAAGGTCCAAACCAAATTTAATGAACATCATTTCATTGTTAAAGTCTTAAAGTTTCTTCATGCCAAGATTGAAACATTAATTAAGTAAAATAAAATTGTAATACAAGTTTGAAATTTGGTGTCCATTACGACTACAGTAGTGTTGCGTTTCTTTTTTTTTAAACAGTATAGATCAAAAATAAGAAAACGGGCATACTGTGTGTGTATATTTTTTACGTACCATTAAAAAGTTATTACAGTATGATTCTTAAATTTATGTTTTGTTGTGATTCCTTTATATTTAATATCCTGACAGAAGATTCATAAGATTCTGTACTTGCAGGGTGTTTTATTTTCTTGATTCTGAGCCTATGGCTTAAATCTTTTCAGCGTAAAGGATAATCTCTCCCACTTAACTAGTACTTCTCGAACATTCCGTGTGTTTGTGTAATATTTCTCTCGGCACCGTCTTAGGCAGCAGTTGGCAAACAGTGTCGGCTTCACATCTGAACGTGGAAGTGAAGCCACTTGAAGCTTTACAGCAAAACCTTACAAAACAAGGGACATGAAAACTGGATGAGACTGACCACATATACGGAGCAAATACATTACATCTGACGCGAAACATACAATCTATTTCTCATAGATACATTCAAGTCCATCATGGAAAGTTTCTAGTCCTTGTAAGCAGCTTCAAACTGAGTCCGAATCGGTATCATCACTGTAAAAGCCGCGTCCAAATCTTGTCTGTATTCGGAGTCCAGGTCGATCGACTTATCTACTAATTCCAATATTGTTAATTTCAGATTTTATTTCTGTTGTCAGATCGTTGGAACCTTTTACCTTTCATAGATAAGCATATAAACTGCACATCAAAGAGCTGAAGTTTTACGCAAGAGCTAAATAGTGAGAAAAAAAAAGGGAGATTTGAATGTAAAGATAGTATGAGAAAAGCAGTACTGAACACTGAAAAATACAAAAGCGTAGGAGTCCTGCCCAACCGTTTCTATCACTGAACTTATAAAAACAGAACTGCGCGTATTATAAAGTCCGTAGTCGATAGACTATTTCTATAGATTCATCAGTGTAAATAAAATGGATTCCTCCTCGACACTGACACAACTTCCATACCAAGACAATAGTGATGAGAGAACCTTTAGAAGAGCATTCAACCTGCAAACGCTTCTCTGACACATGGATATACTGTGGTATTTTTTTTCTTGGAACTGTTATTTTAAAAAAAACATTTAAAATTCTGGCATACATTTCTGAATATTTACTTGCTACAGTTTTCTTCATCTCCCTGTACAGTCAGTCATTTGTTTATAATGTGCTGTTCTAGAGTCTGTTGTCTTCGATCATGCGTTTCCATTTGTGCGATCCTTGGTGTTTCTGATATATATCTTTTCCATGCCACTTGGTCAGTCCGCGAAGATATTTCCCCCACCGTACTCCTTCTTTCTCTCTTGAATTTACCAGTGATTATTCAGTTCTCCAGCTTCTACTGTCTCACATGGCCAAGAAATCATTTCAGCCAGTTTTTGCTGTTCTGAAACTTCTGTGGTGACGTCTTCATCTGTTTTTCTGGCCAACACAAAAAAGACAGCACTATTATTTTGCCCGTTTCTGTATCAAACATTCATAAACCAAAACTTGAGTACTGGTGGAAATAATTCAAATCACAGATGTCATGCGGTCTGTCATGTAAGATAACCAGATTAAATCCATGGATTCAAGGAACCACAAGATATCTGCAGTGAAGCTTTATTTGAAGATAAACAAATGCAGATTCAACAAGGGAAGCAGTGAGTTTAAGTCGTTTCCATTATATCAACTTGTTATGTACATAATGTTTCAGTAACATAACACTGGTTCCTAAATGGCATAAAATTAACTCCTATACTTAAAAAATTAAGAAACTTACTGTGAAGTTCTGTAACACTGCTGCTTGTTCTGACAAATGAACAGAACATGAAATGTGTGACCATTAACCAACCTAAATATGGTTGAGAGAAATCATGCCTCTTTTTTATTCCGAACAATCACTTTCACATCTGGTTCAATATTTCCTATTTTTAAATGCGGAAACAAAAATCTCCCCCCCCCCCCACCAACAGCACACATAGGATTCACTGAAACATCAGTTGGTAAACATTTTTTTAAAAAATATCATAAGTTGTTACCACGGACTGAGAACCACTGGTTTAGTATCTCCTGCTACTCTGATAGATTTCTGAACTATCAGACCTCGACTTTGTCTGGGAGCCAACGTGCAGATTTAGCGTAGCATGGCAGGACACTTTCTTTACACCAACTGCTGCGTCACACAAGGAAACTGCAGGGCCTATAAATAAAACGTTTAAGATAACCAGCCACTATTATGGTGGTGATATATCTCTCCCTTTTGGGATCTAGAAAAAGCTCCAGAGGAGTGGAAAACTGGTCTTATAGTAAAACTACCAATGAAGAGTGACCTCAGAGATTGCGGGAACTGGAGAGGCATTACCCTACTGCCACTCACCAGTAAAGTATTTTGCAGAATAATCATCAACAGAATTGTACCAGCACTTGAAGGAAAACTTCGAAAAGAGCAGGCAGGATTTAGGAAAGGAAGATCATGCATAGACCACATATTTGTACTTAGACAAATATTAGAACAGGCAAATGAGTGGCATAGCACAACATATGCATTGTTTATAGATTTTGAGAAAGCCTTTGACAGTGTCAACAGAGATGCACTGTGGAAAATCCTAAGATGGCATGGCCTCCCCCATAAGATAGTGAATGTAATCAAAGCCCTATATGAGGGTTTTCAGTGCAAAGTGATCTGTGGAGAACATACCTCCAGCAGCTTTAGGGTACAAACAGGAGTGAAGCAGGGATGTGTACTATCACCAACATTATTTATCTTGGCAATAGACTGGTTAATGAAGGAAGCAACATCAGACAAACACAGAGGATTACAATGGACCCTCAACACAGTGCTGGAGGACCTTGACTTTGCGGACGACTTTGTCTACTGTCAAGCAGTCACAAAGATATGCAAGATAAAATAAACAAGCTAACTCAGAATGCAAACAACATAGGACTAAAGATCAATGTAGGAAAGACAAAGTTAATGAAGCAAAATGTGAACAACAGAAATGTACTCAGAGTAGATAGCAAGTTAGTGGAGGAGGTCAATGAATTTGTATACCTTGGCAGTAGAGTAGTAGAAAATGGAGACAGCACAGAGGACACCAACAGCAGACTTACTAAAGCAAACCAGGCTTTTGCTATGCTACGGACTATATGGAAATCAAAAAAACTAAGCGTAAAGACGAAAATCAGGATATTTAAGAGTAATATTCTAAGTGTACTACTCTATGGAAGTGAATGCTGGAAAATCACCAAAACAATAGAAAACAAGTTGAATTCTTTCCAGACTAAATGTTTACGAAGAATTAGAAAAATATTTTGGCCAAACACCATAAGAAATAACATCTTATTGGCAGAAATGCAGATGAAGCCACTGACAGTAATTATTGAGGAAAGACGCTGGCGATGGTTGGGACATGTGCTCCGAATGACTGATAACTCACTACCAAAAACAGCACTAAGATGGACACCACATGGGAACAGAAGTAAGGGTAGACCAAAAGAGACATGGAGAAGAACAACAGAGAAGATGTTGAGCAATAGAGGGCTCACCTGAGCAAGAGCAGAAAAAAAGGCAAAGGACAGGCATTTGTGGAAAACCCTTGCGGAAGCCCCATGAGCCCTGGACACTTAAGGTTCAGAGAGAGAGGGAGATTTCTCTCACTTGGCGCGGCCTTTCCGCCGAGTTCAAGGCACTTGATATCAGATGTTTGTGAAACAGCCAGCCAGAACATGACATCCTGATATAATTAGCGCTATAGCCTCGTGAACATCCTTTTTGTCACGATCACCTTCAGATGTAATTTGATTGGATGATTTACCCTTCCTATGCCAGTGTGAATATTTGCATAACTGTAACAACTAATTCAATTTCTATTCTCGCTTTCATTAAATCCATTATATTCTTCTTCTCTGTGTCGCCCCCCCCCCCTTCTCCAGATTATACAAAATTATGTTCACTACAGCAAATATAACACCCCTGATGATATACACAGTGCTAAAACATCTTATGTACAAGTATGCATGCACATTCCTTTTTTTAGAAAAAAAAATCTTTTTTATATTAATCAACATTACTAGAGGGAAATCTAATATTTATGTACATCTCAAAAATACCACTTCCTGCATTACACAGCTATTATTTCATTACGAAATCTGTATTTTTCAAAATGTAAGACAATGCCTTTGGTTTGTAATATTTGATAAGTGAACCAGATGACAAATGTAAGATTTGTAAAGCTTCAGTACCTGTGACAGTTCATTCTTCTTCATTTTTCTATAACTCCTTACTCAAACTTATACTAAATATAATCAATAAAGTTTCATAAACAATTTTTTTTCTCTTTTTAATGGCAATACTTCCTTGCTAACTATAATCAATAAGGTTTCATAAACATTTTTTTGTTGTTGCTTATAACAACTGGTAGTTTAAAAAAAAAAAAGTTATTCTAGCAGTATGCAACTTGAATTCCAAGCTGCACAATATGGTACACTAAAGAACAAGACAATGTATAAACTTTTGAATATACGGAGCATATTTTCATTTTTGCACAAACATTTGAAACCTGAATAACACTTAAAACTGGCTACCAAGGACAACTGTGCTGGGTTGAAAAATTCTGGGAACCACAGACTGTACTTTCAGAAGTTCCTTCTTTCACGAACACTGGCTTCCATACTTTAATTAATCCATGATGACATCCATATGTACAACACAACTTGCTGCCAGTGGTTCTCTTTAAGTGTATTACAAAACTCTGTTGGCTAAGTCGATAGTACGCTGTTCTCTCGTGGCTAGACGGCTGCTCGTCCTACCGGAGTCCGTGTTCGAGTCCCAGGTAATTCTCTTGTGATTTTTCTTTCTCTCACGTCTCACTAAAGTGCTTTGTCTACGATTTTTTCGAGGTTTAATCCTACAATATTTGTTCTCTTACTTTGCTAAATAAATCATTCCACTTTCCAACCAAAATTTTGCTGCATGGCATAAGAGGATCTTGTGCCAGATCCCCAGAGAAGATTAGCTGAACATGACCTCCACTTTGTTCTGTTCTCTGGTCATAATTTATAACAATGATTCTCAAACATTTCTGGGCTTCCAACCCTACGCTTCCCAAGCCACATCCATAGTGCCTCTCCTATTGTTCTGATGCTTATTTTCTTTCACCATTCTCCTGGGGGGGGGGGGGGGGTGTAAGTGAATGGAATGAGGTTATGTGAATATGTTGCTGCCCACTCTGGGAACCAATGCTTTACAACCTTTCCCTTTATTATTTCTTTCATTATATTGTTTTGCCTTTCAACTTGACCAAACTGTCTATGCCTTTCATTTTTCAGTTTCAGCTGCCCCAGTACTTCACTGCCTTCTTATCTGTACACAGGCACATCTCAACCTCCAGCATATTCACATTTCTTATCCTTTTTACAACATTCAATGCCTAGGTTATACATCGCAGACTAGATCACTTTCACCACAATGAGGCACATTTGCTGTGCTTTTACATTCGGTTACACTCACAACCAATGAAAACTGAGCATTATAGAACATCCCCCTCAACTTTTCATTTCATAGACATTTACTGCTTCTCTGGATATAACATGATAATCTTCAGTTACACATCAGGAACTTTTTCTTTCCAACATGAATTTTCAATGACTTGAGATCCATAGAAATTATATGATGGAGAAAAAAAACAACTGCTACATAAAACCTCTTTTCAAGATTTAATCCTTACAAATGCACATAATTTGAGCAATGATTTCCTTCTCATGGTCTGAAATAAACTAGACAAACCAGGACAAATTACTATCATCATTTAGTTACTTCTGTTAGCTTCTGCTCAAATAAACGAAAGTTTATAATTTAAAAATAAAACTCTCAGGCAAATGAATGTTTACTTGATTTAAAATAAAACTGCTCAAGTAACTGAACATTTATTATTTAAAACCTAAATACTTCTCCAATAACTGAAAGTTTGTGATTTAAAAAAAAAAACTTTACCAGGGAATGTTAATTTAAAACTAAACATCTGACCAAGTAACCAAATATGTGCATGATTTTATGCCAGTAATATCAAACTTTAAAATAAAAAATAGCCATCTTGTTATTAAATAAATTTTAAATACAGGTTCATAACCATTTATCAGAAAAGATCTGAAAACCAAGTCTCATCATAGGGTAAACTTCTTGCGAAAGTTTTAACATATTTCTAGCATTTAACTTTTTAACCTACCATACACCATTTAATTGGCTTTTTTATTTTTTGTTTAAATTAAAACTAAAATGTCTACAGCTTTGTTTCCTTGTTAAAGTTCATCATTATTTTGGCAGGGGCAAAATATCCTGTTTATTTCATGCCAAAGAGCTATCATTCAGTCACACCACACTGTTCACATGGTCGGTCAGCCTGCCCTGTCCTGAGACAGATACTTTTTATCTTAACCTCCAGCCTCTCTTTCAGACTCCAAAAAAGTCAGGATGTCACCCTCATGAACAAGTCCCTTTACATTGTGAATAATGGATCTGTTAGAGCCATCCAGGAGTTCAACACACACCTGCCTGCATTGGCCCTGAGACACAGCGGTCCAGGACATTCAACACTTTTGCTAGTTTTACTGGCTGAGGTTTATCCATGCCTTCTGCTAGAATGCAAGCTGTTGGATGTCATAATTTTAAACAGCTATGAATGCTAACAACAGCATCACATAATTTCTTGGTAAAATACTACTTACATATACATCCTTTCTGTCCCGTTAAATGTCATATAGGGCTCGCATGGTAGTTTGCCAAGTTTTCCTGTTTTCAGCGAACTTTTCAACCTCATCAAAGGATTTTATGCCTACTAATTTGGCCTCTCTTAACAATGTCCTCTTTAGAGTTTCTTTTTCTTCAGCCTGTTAGGGGCACTTGATAGCTTGTCTGCAAAATCAAAATCTTCTAGTTGGGTACCAATCAGTGCCCGTTTTACCCGTGCAACATTTTTTCATTACGAAGTCTATGGCAATTTTAAAAAAGCAATGGAGATAGTATACATTCTTGTTTCAATCTGGAACCATTCGCTCATTCCTTCTTTTGTGTTGACTGCACAAACATATCCATTGTAGAGATCCTTAATGATGTTGACAATTTTAGATGGTATTCCATATAGTCTAAATTCTCCACAATGAATATCAGTGTATGTTATCAAATACTTTTTTAAAGTCTATGAAGTTCAGGATTAATGGTTTTTGCTTTTCAATATGTTCTTCAAGTATTATTCTTAGAGTAAAGATCTGTTCGAGACAGCTTCTCCCTTTTCAAAATCCTGCTTGTTCTTCCCTCATTGCAGCATCCACTATATCTTTATTTCTATTCAGAATGACGTTGCAAAATATTTTTGACACAACTGATAGTAAGGTCACTCCTTTCCAATTATTGCAGTCACTAAGGTTGCCTACTTTTGGTATTTTAACAATGATTCCTTTTTTTTTTCCATTTAGAAGGGAACTTTTCTTCTTTCCAAACTTTATTAATCATTCTCAGTATTTGGCTCATATTGTCACTGTTAATAGCTTTAACATTTCAGCTGTTACTTCATCTTCACCTGCAGCTATTGTTGTTAGCCATTAGATTCACCACTGTTTCAATTTCGTTCAATATAATTTCATCTATGTTGACACACCAGCAAGTGAACCACCTGGTGGTGGTGAGGGCTTTTGGATTAAAATTTTCTTAGTCTGGATGGAAGGACCACCTTGTTGATCATGGCACCTTCCATGACATTTAGTTGTGGGCCTGGTAAGTGGCTTTAAAGGTTTATCAATTATTTTGGATGTGGTCATTAAGTATTTCTTGGAAAGTTTTGGTAAAATACTACAGCAATGATTTTTTAAAATTCCATTTCACACATGGCATAGATGTTTGGTGGGTTACAAGTTCATTTTGTCTAAAACGCCATATTTTCAGCCAAATGTTATGCACCATTACTGTATATATACCCTTCGAAGTCTGAAATAGCAGCTGGAGTATTTTCTCCTCTACTGTACTATATTTCTGTACTTACCTCCCTTATTCCTTTTTTTTTTTTGTTCACACTTTGTGTTTATATCTGCAGTTCTGCTTCTTGGATAAATTTGACCGTTTTTTTTTAAAAATAGTTCTTGTATGCTACAGCTGAGCTTAACTTCTGTGGTTAGAAACTGCCTTCAATGTCTCATGGTACATTTCTGAAGGACGTGTTCCAGTTTGGGGCAACTAGGAACACGTAGGATGAGGAGAACTGCCAATCTTAAATTTTGTATAAATGTGACTCTGGAGCCATCTGTGTCCAGTTCTGAGATACTAAGTGACAACTTGTTCATTTCTGTTTATGTCCCTTTTATTTAAATCTGTAACACGCCTGTACTGTGTGATAAAACCAATGCAAAATCCTAAATCTACCTGACTACAAAAGTTCTGCTGTGAAGGTTTGTACCTGCAGTTACAAATTTATTTTAAAATAAAAGCCACCTTTAAAAATATTCCATCTTGACAAATCAACTGCTGTATACCAAACATTTCTGGAGCACATGCTCTCTGCCACTCTTAGTCTAAGCATAAGTCAGTGTCATGATGAAAAATACTATGTTAAAATATTAGTAAATTGCCAATTTAAAAATCACGCAGACAAATGTATCCCTGTCTCATCAAAATAACCTTTTTTTTTTTTTAAAATCCATCTGAGACTGGTGGCATGTGCATGCATGCACACACACAAAGAGACACAGAGAGAGAGTTTGAAAGTATTTTACTCTGAATTCACGTGCATTTCAAATAAAGGGTAGCAGTGATATTAACTGAAAGAACGAGTGGCCAGACATTTTCTCATTTTACTTTCCTAAAGATAGGCAGATGATACATTTTTGGAATTGCATTTTTTCTCTTCAGTTCCCACAGTCACATGCACAAAAAAACAAAAAAAAAGAAAGAGAAAAAAAAGTTACTACTTGGTATATATATATAAATAAAAAGAGTTATTGTGGTTACAGCAGCTGGTCTTGTAAGCACTGAGAAAAATAAAAACATGGCAGTAGGTAATGAGATTCCAAAGTTTTAAAAATTTATGCAGCCTAACAATGAAAAAAAATATCAAAAGTGTTACATTTTTTATATTTCAGAACTCGTCTCTTCAATGACTCATACAGTACAACATAAATCTATGCTGTATTTGACTTGCTACTGTCAGTAAAGAAGAAAAAAAAATAACATACAAAATATTAATTCCAGATTTCTTTTTCAAACAGTGAATGGTGTTACCAAATGAAGCCTTGAAGGATTTCCAAAACCATTAATATCAGTTGTATTTTCTGATCATCAGTATTTACTTACATTAAGCTGTTTAAAAGTTCATTATAATTAACTTTATGTTATTAACCCTTTTGAGATCCAGGAGGATCTCTCATAATCATGAAGGATGGCAAGCCATGACATGCAAGACTTACTATTTTACTTCTATGTGATGCTCCAGAACTGATGGGACAGAGGTTGATGTGTTGCCTCTGGTAGTCAAAATTACCTTTGTTACATTCCAAAAATGTTTTTAAAAATTTGAGAAAGAAAAAAAAAAACAAACAAACACACACACACAAAAAAAGAAAGAAAAAAGCCACCATATCCAAATTTCTCTCAATCATACTTGAAAACTGATCTAAAGATCTGGGCCATAAGTAACAGCTACCAGTAACTTGAATCTGCATTAATCAGGAGAATTATAATTTAAAAAAAAGCAAACCATTAATCATTTATAAACACAAAAGATGATTACAATCATAAATACTCTCATAAAATACTGCCAGTATCTCAGCTGAATGCTGTTAAAACAATGACTTAATGCAAAATGGTCAGAATTTGTTTAAAAATTATAACATTGCTAATCTGAGGTGAGGGTTTTAAAAAATATTCAATATAATTAAAATGTATGCTTGAAAACACTTAAGTGTGAAAACTTGGTACCTGTAAAAGTATTGCCTGGTCCAAATACGAACTGGTCGGTAATGTATAAAGGAACTTGTGGGTATATGCTTAAAAAAAATTAATACCGGGAAGGGCAAAATGTGCATTTCAAAGCTGTGTTAAATGTGTATTGAAAGACTATCACATTATCTAAGTAGGCAAATGTGCAGGTGAAAGATGGCATGAATAATTATGTGAAATTGTAGGCCAATTTAAAAAAATGTATTTTGAAATAGTTCCAAAATAAGAGGTAATGTATGAATAAAAAATAAAGTTTGGCTTTCTATTAAAATTCATTTTATTAAGGCTGGTTATCTTTCTATTAAAATTCATTTTATTAATCTGGCCAATATATGGCATAACTTAACTTTAATTCAATACTCACTGATAAAAATAATACACATTATGTGACACTTAAGTATACCTCAATATTCAACTTGGAAACTGGTATAAATTTTTGCCCTTGTAAATAATCATATGATCTGGTATGACCTAAAAAGAAAATTAATCATACTGTCAAGCGATCTACATCAAGTATTAATAATAAAGACTTTGACAATCATGTTTTTTTAGTTTTCTGAGACCACCATTCAGATTTTAAGCAAAAAAAAAAAAACTAAACTCATAACAACAATAACTCATTACAGCTAATTATTTATTAATTTTTATTATTAATTTCATACAGAAAAAAAAATGGGAAAGTAAACAGTCTAAGTGCCAAAAAAAAAAAAAAAGGAAATAATTACCTACAATTTTGTAGGTAAAATGGATTCTATGATACTTTTTTTATTTTAATTAAAAGGAAAGTATTAATATCCTGATAATGGTTTCTCCACACAAGTATTATTTTAAAAAATTCAGTAGTTAAAATTTCATCCATACCATACTTTAAATGTGTTAAAATCAATATCATTATGCCTGGTTTAAAAGCTTAAAAAAAAAAAAAATTCATTATTTCAAGGAAATGATTACCGTTGCCATTACCCAAACCTTAGAGAACAGTGAGCATCATCTTTCAAATTTCTCATAACTGAGGTTTCAGTTGTATCTTTAAATGGATTTTTTTTTCTTTTTTTGAGTGTAAAGGTAATCAACAAGTACAGGGCAAATACAAATGCAACATAAACAATTTTTTGTCAAGTTTCACCTGAGATATAAACAAAAGAAATGCATTAGCTGTGTAGCTTGGTACTCACATTTTTGTTTTAAAATTATTTTCTGAAATATTATGAGCAGATTCTTTGGATTTCCCAACTGTTTCAGATTGCCATGAAAGGTAGGGTAGCATAAGCTCTGCTTAATTTGAGTACACATCTCCTCCACCTGATGTCAGCACGTCCAACACCCCTCCCACAAAGTTCAGACTACCAGTGGCCAGCACCTGAATGTGATCAGCCTCGCTGAGGAAGGAAGGAACTGGCTGTGGAATGGCTTGAGGGTCTACTACACGAACATTTGTGTCCCTGCCCTGTCCTGCCCAAGACAATGCCTCAATAATACAAGGGAATATGAGAGATGGCTTTGTGTAGTTGTTGCTTGGAGTCAGGTGATTATCCTGAAGAAGTTTGTCCAGGTTGTTAACTTCCCCTAAGAGATTGGCATTTACGATGAGGCTTGGCTCAATAACATAGTTCAACATGTCTCCAACCATAGCAGGAAGATCACCACTAGGCAACAGCCTGTCAGTGCATTCAGCTTCTTCACAGCTTTCCACAGACATTTTATCACTGACAACAGACATCAGGTCGCTGCGATCTGACTCAGACACGACTGATGACTTTTCACTCTCCCCATCACTTGTTGTCCGACTGACAGACTGGATCATCTCATTCACAGGCCATCCTGCTCTCAGCAGAAGGAGGTTGTTCTTTTCTCTTTCTGTGGAAGCCACCAGCTTCTCCCAAGAAAGTTTGTTCCTCACCACTGTCTCATTTTCAACTTTGGGGTCCAGCTTCTTCAGCTGTAGATCTACAACGACAAAAAATACAACAACCAAAGGTTCACAAAACAAGTCACCCTGAGAAAATAAACTTTACTGGATATGGACTAGCTGCAAACCACAAAATAATCATACTAACATAAAAAAACATACTCCATGTCTGTATCTAAAGTAACGAAATAATTTTTAATTAGTAGTCTCTTTCTCCTTTGCTAAACTAGTCATGAACTGGTCTTTCCTTGAATACATTTGCATCAGTTCATTTCGGTTTCAATTACACTATTCATAAAAACATAAAATGTAGTGTTTATGTCAGTTGAGAACATCATGTACAAAAAAAGCTTTAAGTCAACACAGAGCACTTGCCATCAGTCACAGAACAGTCAGGAATAAACTAAGCATGAGATAGTAACACACAATAATTAGTGTATAAGTACATAACTATACACAAAGCACTACAGTAAAGCTGTGATACCAGAATGTACAAACTAGGAAAAGCTTTATTACTTAACAACTACAAAGTTGTAATGTTTTGGCGTGAGCCTTAATCATACACAAACACAAAGAAATAGAGAGAGGAGATAAAGTATAGATTCACATGAATACTATTAAAAAGAAAAAAAAAATTTTAAAAGAGTATTTAGCTGTAAATTGTAAGGCGTGACTTGTCCGGTGGTGTGTCTCAGGAATGGATTTAGTAGAACGTGGAGACTATTTATGTGATATGTGGTCGGTGGGTTGTAACGGGATGTGGTGGTTGGGAACCGGGGATGGGAGAGAAAGTGATACAATGTTGACCTAGCCAGAAGAAGCTGAAATAGATGACTGGGGAAGAGGGGTTGCAAAGTGATGCTGTGAGGAGGTTTGAAAAGTAAGAAGGGGTGGAGCTTAGTGGAGAGGTACTATAATGATTGAAGAGAATGTTAACTGTAGCTAAACAGAGAGTTTAAACCATGTGGCTCCAGCGTCCCATAATTTTGAATGCAGCGGTTCTCAAGCGCCAGGCAGCTTGTGTCATTTGCGTGACATTGTTTGATGGCTGTTACCACAAATTCAGATTTGCCTCTGTGGTTGGGGCCATTGAAATGATTTGGGACTGCTTTCGAACCACGCTGGGCTGCAAAGAAGTATTCAGGAAAAAGCCTGTTACTCCATCTGACAGAGTCAAGTTAGTACTGCCTTTCCACTCGCATGGTCAGATGGTTAAGAAAATTCTTTATCGTCATCTGTTGATAATCCAATTTGACCCCGACACTCGTGACATTTTCTCTCATCCACCCCTATTGGCATACAAATGTGAGCCAAACCTTAAGGACATCCTCATCCACAGCCACTTGAAGCAGAGCCTTACATATGTTGGCACCAGAAAATGTAGCTGCCCCTGCTGCGTTACCTGCCCTGTAGTCTGGGAAACGAAAACAATCACCTTTCCCAAAACTATCCTCACTCTTCATGAGTGATTCACATGTGAGTCCTGTAATGTGATATATGTCACTGTTTGCAAAAGATGCAGGTGAGACTGGCCTCAGATTAGGGGACTGCATGCAAAAACATCTGTATGACATCGCCCAGCATGCTTCGAATCCAGTCCCAAATCATTTCAATGGCCCCAACCATATATATATATATATATATATATATACACACACACATATATACATGGTGTTACTAGCACATTTGCACACACAATATTTTTTTGCACATAAGCTGAACATTTTGCACACAGACTGCAAACCTTTAGAGGGAACATTGCGTGTGGACTATTAATGTTTTTTGGTTTTATTTGCATTCAACATGAGCTTAAGATACACACACACATACACACAAAATTGGCAGGGGGAAAAAATGGTATAACCAGATCCAACCCACCTGGCCGATTCTGGGAAGCAACAGTTGAAACCACAAATGGGGAGAATACTGCAGCATCAAACTCACAGTTCTGCAAATTCATTAAACAAACTGATACATTTCTGCCAGCAAATCTTTTTAAAAAACTGTTCTTTTTAGAATGCTCTTTTATAAGACCAACATAACTCTCTCCTGATGCAACTCTTAATGAAAGTTTTAGAAGATAAAGCAATCAACAACCAGTTGAGCAATTTTCAGAAAGTTTGAGACTTTTCTGCCTCCTGGAGTTTATATTTTCCTTCCTATTCATCTGAGACCTTTTTGAGAAAAAAAAAAAAAAAAAGGATCTGTACAGATCGCTTGATTTAACAACCATTTTTTTCTAACAGGTTTGTCATCATGTGTGAAATGTGAAGTCATCTCTAGGTTAGATGGCTACTTAAAGAGATCCAAATCCTTAGTGATTCTCTTGTGACTTCTATCTTCTCTGGCATCCCATGTACTTTGTCAGCAATTTCCCCTACACTGCAATCCCTTATTTTCATGTTTTCATGATGTGAACTCCCTGAGACCATGAATCTTATCCTTTCCTACTGTCGATGTGATACTTACGTACATGCTTCATGTTAGTCAGGAATGGATTATGACGGCCTGCATGACCCAGAGTGAAGTCAAGACATGATCTTGTTAGCTAACTCTACCATCACCGTGGAGTGACTACGCACAGTACCTAATTAGCAATGGCCAAGGCACAAATCAGTCACTAAGAGCAAATGAAGATCAGGGTCTCGCCAATCAATGTCAACAGAAACCTTTACCATTTATCTTATCAAACATCTGGTAAATTCTTTCTACTTTTATTAAATCTTTTGCTCACTCATACATGTCTTAGTTATGATCATATAATACATCATCATCATCATCAGGTGCCGTACCGACTGGCGTTGGCTATTATGCTTCTCCAGAGTACACGATCCTTCATGCAGGCCATCAGCTCAGTTGGTGATCTCCTCTCACACCATACCGTCAGACTGTCCAGTATCATTTCTCTTGGTCTTCCTCTTGATCTTCTTCCTTCTATTTTTCCTGTTGTTATAATATTTTAAATGCCCCTCTTCTCATTGCATGTCCTATGAAAGTACATTGTCTCTCTCTTATCTTTTTGACAAGGTTTTTTTTGTCCCTCCAGCTCTTCTCATACATTCTTCATTAGTTATTTTTGCTGCCCAGGGGATTTGTAACATTCTTCTAATAAACCACATTTCTGCTGCTTCCAATGATTTTTGTGCAGACTTGCCTATCGTCCATGATTCACTTCCATATAACAAGATAGGTCCAATATAGTGTTTTAGGACTCGTTTTCTAACATTCATTGATAAAGATGTGTTGGATAATATGTTTCTCATTCTCTGAAATGCAGTCTTTGCTTGGCCTACTCTGTTCCTAATTTCTGTTCTGCATTTCCCATCTGAAGTTATTACTGCTCCAAGGTATGATACATATGGAGGATAGTTCTTCTCAAACGATTTTGATCTCTGTTTCTTTCCCTTAGGTCATTTGATGATTTTCTATATGCCCTCATCAGTCCGTCCACTGCCTTCTCTTCCTGAAAGCAGGCAGCAGGAATAGCTGAAAAAGTTCTTCTTCTTCAATGTTCAAGGAAAATTGGTTATGCTAAATCTGCAGCTCTGTCGCACTGATGAAGTCTGCCGTCTTCTCCAGACTTGATTGTGAGCCCCATAATTTTTCTTTCAGTTCCTCTCTCTTGGGACAGAACTGTGTTTGGAGGTTCAAGTGGGTTGGACAGGTTTGTAGGATGTGGTTCTGGTGTCTGGATCCCAAAGCCGCAGGGACACTCATTTGTGTGTGATATTTTGAGGTCATAATATTATGACAACTTAGCAGAAACAGCAGAGAAAGCAGCATATACAAATGACATGAAAACCATATATAAAATCACAAAGCAGATGACAAGTAACTTCAACACAAGATGTGAAAGTGCAGTAAGAACACAAAATAGACAACCGGTCAGTGGAGAAAGAGAAAAAATTGAAAGATGGAGGGAACACTTTAACACCCTACTAAACAGAACACAAGCAGCACAAACAACAGACATACCTGAAGCAAAAACGGAGCTAAACATCAATACAGGACCAATAACAATAAATGAAGTAAAGGAGGCGATAAAGAAGCTAAAATCAGACAGGGCACCAGGTGAAGATGAAGTGACTGCTGAGATGTTGAAAGCAGAAGAAACAGAAACACCGAAACAACTTTGCCGGATATTACAACAAATTTGGGATCTAGAAAAAGCCCCAGAGGAGTGGAAAACTGGGCTTATAGTAAAACTACTAAAGAAGGGTGACCTCAGAGATTGTGGGAACTGGAGAGGCATTAACCTACTGCCACTCACCAGTAAAGTATTTTGCAGAATAATCATCAACAGAATTGTACCAACACTTGAGGAAAAACTTCGGAAAGAGCAGGCAGGATTTAGGAAAGGAAGAGCATGCACAGACCACATATTTGTACTTAGACAAATATTAGAGCAGGCAAATGAGTGGCATAGCACAACATATGCATTATTCATAGATTTTGAGAAAGCCTTTGACAGTGTCAACAGAGATGCACTATGGAAAATCCTAAGATGGCATGGCCTCCCCCATAAAATAGTTAATGTAATCAAAGCCCTATATGAGGGTTTTCAGTGCAAAGTTATCTGTGGAGAACATACCTCCAGCAGCTTTAGGGTACAAACAGGAGTGAAACAGGGATGTGTACTATCACCAACATTATTTATCTTGGCAGTAGACTGGTTAATGAAGGAGGCAACATCAGACAAACGCAGAGGATTACAATGGACCCTTGACACAGTGCTGGAGGACCTTGACTTTGCGGACAACATTTGTCTATTATCAAGCAGTCACAAAGATATGCAAGAGAAAATAAACAAGCTAACTCAGAATGCAAATAACATAGGACTAAAGATCAATGTAGGAAAGACAAAGTTAATGAAACAAAATGTGAACAACAGAAATGTACTCAGAGTAGATAGCAAGTTAGTGGAGGAGGTCAACGAATTTGTATACCTTGGCAGCAGAGTAGCAGAAAATGGAGACAGCACAGAGAACATCAACAGCAGACTTACTAGAGCAAACCAGGCTTTTGCAATGCTGCAGACTCTATGGAAATCAAAAAAACTAAGCATAAATATGAAAATCAGGATATTTAAGAGTAATGTTCTAAGTGTACCTCTATGGAAGTGAATGCTGGAAAATCACCAAAACCATAGAAAACAAGTTAAATTCTTTCCAGACTAAATGTTTACGAAGAATTAGAAAAATATTTTGGCCAAACACCATAAGAAACAATATCTTATTAGCAGAAATGCAGATGAAACCACTGACAACAATTATTGAGGAAAGATGCTGGCGATGGTTGGGACATGTGCTCCGAATGACTGACAACTCATTACCAAAAATAGCACTAAGATGGACACCACAGGGGAACAGAAGTAAGGGTAGACCAAAAGAGACATGGAGAAGAACAACAGAAAGGATGTTGAGCAATAGAGGGCTCACCTGGGCAAGAGCAGAAAAAAGGCGAAGGACAGGCATTTGTGGAAAACCCTTGCGGAAGCCCCATGTGCCCTGGGTACTTAAGGTTCAGCGAGAGAGATTTTGAGGTGGTTTAGAAGTTTGCAGTGTCCTGTTCTTAGTTGAAAGATTGTGGTTAACTGTGTTTTACAGCTGGTATTTAGTTTGTTGTGGATGATGGTTTTTGCTTCTTGATATGTTACTGGGTGGTTGATCTGTTCCATTCTGCTCCCTGCCTTGGAGAGGGCATCTACTTTTTAATTTTGGTTTATTCAGCAGTGTGAAGGGAGCCATTGTAGGCCTATAGTTAAGTTTTGGAGCTTGTTTAGTTGTGATATAATCTCCTGTGTTTGGGAGTCATTTTTGTTTGTCTGTATTGCTTCTAGCAGGGTTCTGCAGTTAGTGAAGTATACAATCTTCTCTGGTGGCTTATATGTTTCTGTGCACATTTTCAGGGCTTGTTTGGGTGCTGCTGTTTCTGCTCTGTAGTTTGATGAGTAATTTCTTGTTGGCTGTGCTTGTTTGCTGGTTTTTCCATCTAGGAATCTGATGAAGCTGCCAGCCTATACATTTCTGGTGGCCCCTTTTGTGGATCTGTCTGTGAAGACACGGGTCCATTCTGCAGGACTGTATTTACACTCTATCAATTCCAAGGCCAGGGATTTCATCTCATGAAACAGTACTGATTCAGTTTTCCTTTATTTTTCCTTCCATTTTTCCCAGGGGCATGAAGTACAGACCTATCAGATATTTATCATCAGTTCATATATCTAGCCTGACACTAATACTGAATTTGAACAGAATATGGGAAAACCAGCTGGTATCAATCGATGATATGGCTGAATAGATGAAGATTAGTCATGATTCATGTCACTTTGACTATTAAATAAGTGTACATTAACAAATAAAAAGGCCATAATGTTACAACATCCTACCCTGAGTGGATACACCAGGACCTCTGGATCCCTCTCTGGTGCTGTAAAGAACACCAGAACTCGAGCAACTTTACCTCTGAAACAACATGTGGACCATTATCAAATGACTTAAGTGCCACAGTGGCACTCAACATATTTACAAGGGTGAGTCAAAAAGTAACCACAATTTTGCTTTAAAAATTCTAAATATGATGTCAGCAAACCTGATTTCCAATGGCCAAACCTTTGCAAACATGCACAAGAGAAGAACAATGTGCACTTATTTGTTTCTTGAGTAATGAGATACTTGCAGATATTCATCACAGAATGAAGAAACAATATGGTGACATGTATGTGTCACTTCAGGTTATAAGTGGCACAGGAAGTTTAAAAGTGTGGGGGAGGGGGTCAAATCTCACTGATGCAACTTGCTCTGGCCAGCCTCACACTGTGAATATGCCTGACACTAAAAGTGAAGTGGAACAGTATGATATGGGAAAACAGGAGAGTATTATATGAATGAAGTGGCTGAAGAATTGAAGATTAGTCATGGCTCAGTGCATCACATCATTTATGACATGCTGCAGTACTCAAAGATCTGCTGGGTGGGTACCAAAACAATTCACCTCTGGTATGAAAGAATGAAAGAACATGAGGATGTTTGTTAAATTCAAAGGAACCAATGTCAATAGCAAAACAAACTATTATCTGCTTGAGAATCACCTGAAACCTTCAGTCATGCCACAACATCATGGTTCACTTAGTTCTTGTGTGTTGTTTCAGCATGATAATGTGTAGCCTCCTCACACAGATCATGCAACAGCTCAACAAATTACAGATCTGCACTCTGAATGTTTTCTACATTCTGCATATTCACCTGACCTCACACCATGAAATTATGTGTTTGATCCCCTCAAGAAGAAACTATGTGGGAAGAAGTTCAGTATAGATGATGAGACAAGAGGCTGTACTTAAGTGGCTACAGTCAATCAGCAGTGGCATGCCTGCACTGAATGTTGTGAGGACTGTGCTGAAATGTAATACTTTCAATCACTCTTGTATATTTTATGTTAATAAAAAAAAATATTACGATTACTTTGTGACTCTTCCTTGTATGTTTTCAAATGCCTGAACAAAAACATATCTCTCTGACACACACAAATTAAAACATTCAACATACTCAAATTAGCTCAAACTTCCCATATTCACTAACCTATTACATATTACAAAAAACTGAACGTTATATCTGAATCCTTTCAGTGATGACTTAAAAAAAAAAAATCATCCAACAAGATATAGTTCCACCCCTCTGGTAAAATTTTGATGAATAAAGGCACAATGCAGTAGAATTTTTTTTTTTTAAATACAGATTTTCAATTTTATTGTTTAAAAAAAAAAAATCTGGAAATATCTTACCCTAGAGCCTGCCTTTCTTTATCGGCAACTTCTGTAAACCAGGAAGCACATAGCTACAGATGTCAAAATAAAGTTTAATACTATTATCAAACTAGTGAATTTGTATCCAGCTCTTGATATGAATTAAGGTTAAAAAAATATATATATGTATATATAAACTAGCCTGCTTTACACCAGCCACAGATCTGGCTTAAAATACTTTTCCTGCATTATCAGTTTGTATTATACTTTCTCAACTAGGAACCCATGAAAGATCATGCTTTTTTTTTTTTCCCCTACTTGAATCCTAAATGAAATAAATGAAACAAAACTATCATTCTTCACTTAAAAAATCATTGCCAATTATTAGATTGTAGATATCTGCAACTCACTGACCATGCAAAATTACTGTGCACTGTGGATATGTCAGGGAGAATAAAACAGTAAATGCAATTTGAAAATTACTTGGTAACCACACTGGACTGAAGCTGATGCAATACAACATATTCAAAATGGCTGATGGGTAGTTCAAAAACGCACAGCACAGCGCCCTTAGTCTAGTTGAAGTCAAGGTCAAATAAACATGAATGCTCTGCTGTTGAATTGCACCATGGTTGAATAATGCGCCCATAGTGAGATTTAGCATCAGCAGAAAGGCATCTTGCTTACAACCGAGAGGCCTACAGGAGAGCTGTTAGAGAGGCAAAGTTTCGTAAGGGACATGTAAATGGCTGACTGACAGTGAGATTTATCTGGGCAGAGGCTGAAATTTACCATAGGTTGTTGGCTCAGTACAGAAGTTAAAACAACATGACTCAAAGAAATGTTTATCAACGGATGAAAGGTTTCATGGAGGAAGAACAAGTGTGACTAATGAAGTGCCATGACAAATCATATCCCCATGCAGTCTCCACCAATGGTGGAGGCAATACAACAGCTGTAGTTTGAATACTTTCCTCATCTGTTTTACATCCCTGATCCAGCGCTGCATGATTATCACATTTTCAATCCACTTAGAGGCTCTAAGCACTCACAGGAAGCAGTACTGACCTGGACTCAGAAGCAACCGAAAAGTTTCTTCTCCCAAGGAATGAAGAAGCTAAGTGGAACAATACAAGAAGTGCATTGATCTGCAGTGGGACTACATGCAGCAGTGATATAACCAATATCTTCACCTGCTCAATTACCAGCATTAAAGGGTCACGTTGCCTTCACTGTCTCACTCTCCCTCATATTAATTTTCACACACAGATTCTCAGAGACTTGAAAATTACTTTAAAGGTTCTGTCAAACTAAAATAAAAAACAAAAAAAGACTGGAGTGCATGAGGCAGAATCCTCTGTCATGTTCATCTTATCTCCTCAGCAAGTGTCCAGTCTTCAACTACATTTTGTATCTTTCCAGCAATCTATGACACTATCCTTACTTGTGAAAACAGGTGTAATTACTTTGTTTTTTTTTTAACTATCAGGCTCTACCCCTTGAGAATAATGTTAATTTATGTTGGTATATTAACTCTTGGTATACTACAAACTTTTAAAAACAGCTTTTGAAAAAAAAATCCCAAAAAACTTAAAAATAAAATAACTACAATCATGTTTTGTTCTGCAAGCAGGAGTTCACAATTTTAAACAGCTGCAAATATTAAATATAAGCACTGAATTTCCAGGTCAAACATCCTAGTAAAAGATATTTTATTCAAAAAAAAAAAAAAGAAAAGAGATTTCATGTGTCATGAACTGTTTGACAAGTTAGGAGTTAAAATTAGAAACCACCCCATCAAAAGCATGGATCATTAACCCATACATTCTCTCTCATAATAATTCACAGTACTTACCTCCATGCTCTCCTTCGTGTGTGCGCCATCCAGATAGTAAGTCACACCTTCCCTGGCAATAGTCTGTGCCCGGCCAGGCCACTGACATGTGGACAGTCCTGTCAAGCAGGATTCATTCATACAGCACTAAGCAGATATAATCATTTATGGGCTTATTGAAACAATGTAATGGAAAGCATGGCACTGGCAACTGGAAGCTGTGAAGCACAAAATGAAAGTTATTCTGGGTGAAGCTGGAGTTGGCTTCAGTTGCAATGTACCACTTATCAAGGAGTCAGAGCTTTAGGGTTGTTAGAAAGACTAGAGAGCCCTGATGAAAAATAAGACTGATGATTTAAAACAAAGTAAAAAAGCAAAATGAGTGAACTAGAGAAACTGTGATTTTCTGGCCAAGCACTCGTTTCAACTTTTTCTTGTGTGTGTGTGTGTGTGTAGTTCTCCTTCAGTCTGGCTAATGGAGTATGGTACAAATGGGCAACCTTTGGCAACATTTTTTTGGTCTGCAGCCAATATAGATTGTCTCCTCAAATAAATTTTCTGGAAATATTAACAACATTGATTTTACACTGTAGAGTTACAATGGCCAGGCTTGATAATTTAGTAATATATTTTTTTACAATGGCCAGGCTTGAGAATTTAGTAACATATCTCTTTCTCCTCTATTCCCCCTCTCCCCAAAATATAATTCAGTATCCATTAAATTTAATTATGTATGCTTTATGACTGTGAAGTTTGTAAATTTGACATTTTTAAAAGTGTGTTGCCCATGTGAAAATGAAAAGTCTTTTGGCCAGTCAAACACAAAAGGTTGCCCATGTCTAGGATAGAGTCTGACAACTGCCAAGCAGCAACAGCAATCCTTGAAATGCACCCAGAAAATTACGTCCCGCATTAACTTGAGGAATTCAATCATGTCACTGTACTCCACTGCCCATCCAACTTGGAGTCTATGCTTCATGGTATTGGCTGCAAACAAACTGAAATATGGAGTTACAATTAGACCCTACAAGAACAGAACAAAGTCATTGGTCATTGATAAAACATTGCCTAGAAGTCTGAGAAAGCAAGAGACTTGTCAATGCTTGATACCACAAGCTTCTCCTATGCTGTCACAGCAGAAGGTAACTATAACAACTCATAATGATGCATACAATTCTCAAGCTGCTAATCACTAGATAAAGATTATGACAGACTTAGATTCTATGTTTATTCATATAACACAAATTTCACGGTAAAAGTTTCATTAAAACTTTATCCAGGATGTAATTTCATCCATTTTCATTTGTGCACTATTAAAGAGAAATGATAAGAATGAAAGCTAAATTTATTACACTAGCAGCATCTGATACAAAGCTCAAATACCCAATACTCACTGGTCGAGACCCAAGCTTGATTATGTACAATGCTATATGGGAATGGCCAATTCACAAAATGTAGACAAGTTCATGTTGTATAATTTACTGCAAACTCTAGCACCAAAGTTTGATCAACATCATTGGTCTATCTTCTAAACTTATAAACGCAAGAAAAACACAGACATTCAGTTCTCATCATCATCTACTGTCATCAATGGGAATTAAAAGATAAGTTTTGAAATAACAAAATATCACAATAGTTAGGTTTACATTTAGTAGCACTCTCCAACAGACAAATTTTCTCATTACCTGTGATGGTACCTTCATCCAGCTCCGTGCAGTTAACTCTCTGGAGCTCATCCACCGTAGTATCATCTTGTAGTGCCTTCATTTCGTCTGACAATTAAAACAACTCGTGTAGGATAGTTTCTGTCTACAAAGCCAAAATACACACATGTCAAGCAACCCTTACATTAAATAACATCTGTAGCTTAGACCCCACACATGGCTTTCATTTAAAATATTGAATCTGAATACTTTATATAAGGTGGGGCATTTAAATAATAATACAAGTACTAATGTGGTCTAGTATTAAGTTTATTCCATAGATTTTCACAATCCCTGTTTTAAATTTACTATTTTAATAACCTGCTGTGCTTAATATTCAAAAGATGAAGCTTAGAGAAAAATGTATTAATCACTGAAATGGAATTAAAATTTGCTGGTGAAATTGATAATAAGAAGAAATGCAAAATTTCTAAATATTAGTAATGTAAATGTGATGTCTACAAAATCTAAAACATACACTTTACTTAGGAATGTTAATTTTATATTATTATTTTTTTAAAACTATACTACTCTTGTATGGGTTGGTATCATATAGTTCAGCTTCACAAATAGCACTAATGTTTCTATTACTTCCTTTGTTTAACTGCAGGAAATTTAAAATGGGAAAACTTTCATATAAAAATCACAAGCACAGAAAGTCATAAATATTAATGGAATTATAACTAACTACAACAGCTTACTTTTGTGCTGATATGCCTCCCACAAGTGGTACAGCTGAATGGCTAGTGCTGCATTGTGTCTCTGCTTGTCTCCTGCTATGCTGAGGCTGAAGTTGTATTCCTTTAATAGCTCTTCGGACAGGGGATTCACTATGTACAAAGTGGACTGCAAGAAAAGGATGAAAAATGAGTGGAAATTATCAGATACTAGTATGAACAAAGACAGTTATACTGAAGTGATAGTACAGGGATAACTGAACTAGATCTTTGGTATAATGATAACTGAACTGGACTGGTGATGAAAGGATAACTGTACTACAATGATGGCAACAGTGATAGTAGAGTGCGGCTGCTGACTGAAGCCATATCCCACCCTATTCTTGGTGCTTGTGGTGACAAACTAATGTGTTCCTTTGGCCTGACTAATAGAATAGTGTTTGCAATGGTCCTAATGGTGTGGCCTCCCCTCAGATGTTCCATTCTAGGGTATACTGCACACTACCCTAACCATTTGAAATAATGCCTGTTTTGTAACATCCTCATGTCATAGATTGCAAATAACAAAAATTTCAGTTCCACGAAAAATTTGATCATAGACCCGACGTTAATTTTTTTAAAGGTTAAAATGCTGAAGACTTATCAAATGTTCTTCATATGAAATATATTAGAGAATTAAACATTTTTTAAAATACTAATTAAAAATTCTTTTAAATAATAATTTTACATCACCAAAGCCACAGGACAGAAGTGTCCGAAATTCAGTGTTAGAGTTTTTTAAAGGGTTACAAGGAGGTATATTATCTCCTTTGCTTTTTGGAATTGCCATAGTCTTCACAATGAAAAAATGCTGCACACTTAACACAGATATTGATTGGGTACATGGTATGAAACGTGAAGATCTTGATTTTTGCTGATGACATAGCTCTTATCAGTGACAATGTGAACTCGATGCAAGAAAAAACAGATCCCTTGTCTTCACTGACTAGCAAATTAGGACTTGAAATTAACAATGAAAAAATAAAAATAATGAAACTTCCTATTAATCAAGCAGGAAAAATATACGTAGAAGGAACAGCTGTTGAAGAAGTAAAAAAATTTGCATACCTTAGCAACTACATAGACCAAGATGGCAATACTGGAAAGGAAGTTAGAATATGAATTGCAAAAGCAGCATTGACCTTCAAGAATCTTGAGAACACATGGAACTCACAAGTTATAAGCACAAAAACGAAGTTAAGACTATTCAATTCAAATGTAATATCCACCCTCATTTATGCATGCGACAACTGGAAAACAACTAAAGAAACAGAAAACAAATTGAACTCTTTTGACAACAAATGCCTATGGAAAATACTCTGCATATAGTGAAAAAATTACAAAAGCGCAGAGATAAGGCAGATGAGGGAACAACAACCTGTCTCATGGGTGATAAAGGAAAGCAAATGGACATATGTTGGTCACGTGATGAGACGAAATAGAGAATTCCAAAACAAGCTATCAAGTAGAACTTACAACAGGCCGAAGAAAAAGACATCGACCACGTGAAACTCTAAAGAGGACACTGTTAAGAGAGGCCAAATCAGTAGGCATAAAATCCCTTGATGAGGTTGAAAAGCTTGCCGAAGACAAGAAAACTTGTCGAACTACCATGCAAGCCCTATGTGGTGTTTAACGGCACAGGAAAGATGTAAGAGCACCTAAGTGGCAGAGTGGTTATTGAAGTAGTTTCTCATGTCAAAAGTTGGGGAGTCTGAATCCAGCTGGAGGCACCCCAGTCACCCAGCTGTAGAAAAGGGTACTCAGCTTCTTTGGAGCTGAGGATTAATTGATCAATCTTTATTTCCAAAGGGTTAAGAATTGGGCATGCAGGCCTGTCTCCCATTCTGCTCTTTATCACACAACTTTCTCTCTCTTCCAGACATTCTACAAATATGCCACGCATATAAAACATAATCAACATTGACAAAACTGAGAAAAATAACCCTAAAATTTACCTATTGGTAACTACCTATACAAATAAACCTAAAATTTACCTTTCATTCTTATCCATGCACTCAATGCAGAAAGTAACTACATATTTGTAGGTTAGGAAGGAAAGGCAGTAAGACATGATGCTGACTACATCATCCTCTGGCATGCCAACAGGTCCAACAGAATATGAGCCTAATATCCTAGGTGCCTGCATGGCATAAGGCTAGCTTTATTTACCTACCTTATTCTCTAATGACTTCTGTTTCTTTCATATCCTTAAGCTTTGCCTCTTATTTTTTTATTTTTACCAAGTATTCCTTTCTCCTGGTTGGCTGAGTGATTAGACACTCTGTCTACTAATCTTGTGGTATCGGGTTCAAGTCCCAGCAGTGGAGGATTTTTTTTCCCGGTACCACCACGCCAAAAAAGGCCCCGGATCTGCCCAGCCTCTAAAAATGGGTACCAGAGAAATCTGGGAAGGTAAATGCAACCAAGCATGATACAGACCACATCAGACTTTCAGGTGCTGAAGAAAGACAAGTCTAACACCATATCCCAAATATACCTTAATGGTATGGAAATGAGGATTTACCTTTTTTATCACTTTCTTTGCATTCAAGCTACACAAATAGGAAAGGGTGTATTGAGTGTGTGTGTTTTTTTTTTTAATTTGAGGAAAGAGAACATTTGAAGAGATCTGGAATGAACAGCTTCCATGAAGAATCTAGACTGCATTTTATTATGAGCTCAGACCCTACATAGATATTTCTAAAATGAATACAGAACAAAGAAACAATGCATGATGGGTAGGGCATATCAAGAGTCAGTGATTTCTAAATCATGCTGTAAGAGTGGATGATATAAATAAACAATAAATTTTCCCCAAAATACAGGCCATCTATAGAAGTGTACTTTGAATTCATGGTTTACTGGATGAACAAAGACAGTTGTACACTGAATCATACCTGTGTCTCTTTCGCTCTCTTTAATATGACCTGCATAGCGGAAGCACACTGCGGTGCAGTAACTGCTGGGCAATTTCTCTGCACATGAAATTCAAACACAAGATGGTAAATTACATGGCAAAATTTTTATACAAAGTATGTTGTATTTAAAAAAAAAAAAAACTTGTTTTCTCCCTTGACTTCAATTTTATGAAGATTAAATGAGTATTTTTATTTCTTACTATATAACCTCAGTCTTACATTTTTTTTTATATACTAATTTTTAGAATTACATTCTCTGACAAACTAACCTGAAGATGAAAATGTAGAATGTAGGATACTTAAGTCTGAGCAACTGTTGCAGCAACCAACTCCTGTTACAAAATTAATTATAATACAGTAATTCTTTCTAAAGAGGCTTATAATATTTTCAGATGCATCGTGTCAAAAAAAAAAAGAAAAGATTTTTATACGAATCTGTTACTTTTCCTACTGATGTTAATCCATATTTCAAGGACAACAAGCATATGTGATACATTTATGATAACTGCTTGCTTTACATCACTGTAGGATGATGTAAGACTAGGCAATAAAGCTGAACATGTTATCAATCTTTTCCCTACTATGTGTGACACAATGAAGGTTGCAGCCTGAAAGACTAACAAGGGACAAGAAAATAAACTTAGAATTCCATTTACAAGTACAAAGAAGAATCAAGAGGTAAAAAGCAACATATTCTTTAATATTGGTAAACGTGAGATGAACAAAATGGTTATATCACTTCTCTACATATTAACCCCGCAGGGTGATGCACTTTGTATATTATTCAGCTAGATTCTTCATTCCTTGGGAGAATCAAGTTTTTTGGCTACTCCTGAATCCAGGTCTACACCACTTTCTTAATCTCATCATTACTGTACCCCGAGTCATCATTCACTGCAGCATGTGTGGATCTACTGTTGATATACAAATATACTGCAACTGTGAATGAAGTAATTACTGGTCTTCTCTGATCAAGACTTGTGAAATTGTTGTACATGTGAAGATGTGAGCTTGTGTGTGTGTGTGCAATGTTGATCATCGACCAGATCGAACCTCATCAGTTACACTTGTTCTTTCTGCCTTAACTCAATCTGCGCTATCGATCGCTACAGCGATATTTCCGGTATCCCGAATCTACCGTATGATCGTTATAGTTTGTTTCAACAAAACAGCCGGTGTAACATTTAGATTGTACATATTTCGTCCGCGATTCCGGTGACACTTTTCAAAATGGCGAAAGAGTGCCTAGTTACGAGCGGATGTCAAGCGAAAAAAAGGAAGAGAAAGACCGAAATTTTTCAATTTCTGATGATGTAGATAGGGGTATAGACATGGCCTGTGATCACCCCACTGCTCTTGAATGTATCCCAAGTAGATCTAGACATATTAGACAACGGGAGAAGTAGTTAGGTTATTTCAGACATTAATTTAGCGAGAATGCAACACAGAATCAAAATACGAGATCGACAAGTAGATCTACACATCTCAGATGGTAAGTAGTGCAGATCTAGACCTAGCCGATGGTGAGCTGGCCACAATCAGTGTCTAAAAACATCACATTACTTCTTTTTTCCTAAAAAACTCTGCATTTATGAAATTTTCATTCATTTAGCTATACTATGAAACATATTAAGTATACGGAAGTACACGGAAATACTGTTTTCCATTCCATTTTACAACTATCCCCCTTACAGACCATGACCTGCGTTTTTAGTCCCGTTCGCTACCATACGTCCGCGTTTCTTCCTCCAGCACGGGAAGAGTTAAACCCTTCTACCCAATCATAAGCTTTTTGTTGAGTCATGCAGTTTTCACTTCTGTAACGAAGCAACATCCTACAGTGAACTTCAACAAGCTTCACTTCCTCTGCCCAAAGAAATCTCACAATGGCAGGGCACACTATTCAAAGAGGGGCAGTCCCATAGCAGAGTCCATGTTTATTTGATCTTGATTTAACTGCATTAAATGGGGGGGCTGGGGGCATGTGCTGTGTGCATTCAGACTACCCATCAGTCATTGTGAACATGTCACATTGCGTTGGCTTCTATCTGTTGCTGTTACCATGTAATCTTTTTACTCCCATTTTTTTCTCTTTTTTTTTTTTATTACATCTTTTATTCTCCCCTATTCTCCCTCGTACTTTGTCATGTCTAGATTTTATGTTATGTCCCTATAGATCTGCAGTTTACATACCTTGAATATTCCAGACTTTTGCCAGGCTATAGATTCTATGGTATCTCCAAGATCATCTGTGTGCTCTAGTCCTAAAGATGTGATAGCACACGCAACTGGATTGCGTATGAAGTTTGTGCTGTCCGTTAAGCCCCCAATACCAACTTCCATAACAGCAACATCTACACCCTCATGGAGGAAAATATGAAGTGACAAGATCACATTGAAAGCAAAATAGGCAGGCATTCCTTTTCCTTCCTCAATCAGAAAACCAACCTGTTTAAAATAAAAAACAAAGGAGGCATTTGTTGTAAAACTTACAAACCTTGTATAATGAGGGTATACAAAATGGTCACTACCTTCAAAATGACTGAAAGAAAAGGAAATAAATTATACACTTACTAGACACCTCTATATTTAAACATTCTAAATAATAAATGCTTCCTGTGACTGCTTTTTCTCCCCTCCACTCAAGCAAAGGACCTGGACAGAACTCAGCTTCCTACAAGGGGAAGCTGCATGGTGATAATGAAAGCTAGAGACAAAATGCCACATTCTGTGTGAGAGAAACTGTTGTTGATGTCTGTAATAGGGGGGGGATTCATCCTGGTTGAAAATGTACTACATATTCTAAATGTCTTAACTCTTTCCGAGCAGAATGTCTGTACACTGCCTCACTGAATTTTTTTCATTGTAGACCATTCTTAAAAACCATCTAAAGAATCAACATCACTATAATTAAGTCATTCTCTGAACTCTACTCTTGCTAGTTCTGTGTAGAATTTATGATCAATACTAAATCTAGTTTTCCTCAGACCAAAAAAAAATTAGATGGGATATATTTCAATGGATTGATAGATGAACACACAGAAGTTTTTTTAAAAAATAAAGCAGAATATTTAGAACACAGACACATCTGAATATCAATACAGAAACCACTGATCACACACATTCATTATACAACAGATGCTAAGCTTTATTTACTGGTTGCAAACAAGACAGCCAGTCTATCTATAGTATGTCTGTGACTTTAGTCTTATTAAAATTACCATATAGAAACTTACTGCAAACAGTCAAAATATGATGGATAAAGAAATGAAAAAAAAAAGTGAACTGCTAACTTTCCAGTTCAAGGAAATACACCCATTTTTTTTTAAATTCTAAAACCAGTCAAGACCCATGCCTCATACTTTCTCATATATATATATATATATATATGACATGCTGATGCCTCATACAATATATATGGATTTTTTTTACTTTCAAAAGAGTGCTTGAAAACCACAAATAAACCTATTATGGTTTAATGTTTAATTTGAGAACACTGAATCCTAAACACAGAAATACACTTTAATTTTTATTCCTGAAGTTGTATGTACAAAATAAAATATGAAATTACTATAAATAAATCAATTACATAAATAAATCAACTGCCTTCACTGTTAGCACTTCATTGATTGATCTTTTAATCAGATGCTACATTAAACATATACAAAAAGAACTATGATGTATGAATTAAATTTATTAAATTCTAACAAAGGAATATGACATCCTCGTTGGTGGGATGGGCTATGATATTAACAGGAGTAAACATTTGTTGTTATTTCTGTCACCATCATATTCTGACATGTTCCAGTTTACTAAAAGATTTACTTTGCTATATCAAAAATGTCCCAGTGGACTGTGTTTGATGATTAAAGTCAGAGAGAAAGAACCAAGAATGAGATCAAAGCAAGGCAGACAAATGACAGATTTAGCAAACATCAAACATCATACCTCTTCTGTCTCCTTGAGTTTGTTGTAGACCTTCCAGAAATAATAGCAGTACTTCTCTTTACTAAGTGGCTTTCCATTCACACGGATTCTCTCTCGGACTTCAACCAGGTGCGGGGATGTGAAAAGACCAGTACGGTAGCCGTGCTGGCGGAGGATAGACTCTGTAAAAGCACTTGTAGAACCCTTGCCCTTTGTTCCTGTTATGTGGATCATGCAGAGCTTATCCACTTCCTCATCCTGGATGATGAAAAATTTTTTGAGTTCATAAAAATAAATGCTCTCACCCCTCCTCCCCCAATTCTTATCTGAGACAAACTTGCACAACTTACTGTCCATACCGGATAGGAGGACCAACAGTAACTGACCACTGAGCCTCTCTCTAGGCCAGTCTTCTCACTGACCAGCTGACAACTGCGAAGCGATGCAGTCAGCATCACACCCGACTGTCTTCCCTTTCTCAGCTTCAGGAGGGACTAGGTACCCATTTCCACAGCCGGTGGTTGGGGCAGCCCTGATCAGTCTTGAACCACTGAGTTAAACTAGTACGCTAACCACTGCTACTCAAGCATTTACTTCTGATGTTCAATGGTGATCTATGAAATAAGGCATTCTGAACATTGTGGTGCTGATGAGTTATAACACAGTTAAACTACTAAACTACAACATGGTAAATTAAAAACATGGACAAAAGCACACATAAATAAACACACATTTTTTAAAATGAAGTTTATTTACATTCAACAAGTAACAATTTCAAATAAATGTACACGCACACACATCTTGACTGCATAGTTTTAAAAGTTTTTTAATATATCATTAATTGGCTGACACTTGTACTGGCACCCCATAAAAAAATATTGGAAGTGCCTCTAAAATTACATGAAAAATGAATAATGGATGAAAGAAAAAGATCACTCCATGCACAAAAGGCTGCAAGGCTAATGGCAGGTAAGGAGAAAATGATTAGATCAGGCTGAGCCAATTTATGGGCAAGTTTATGGGCTTTGGTGAAAAACTCTCCTAGTCAGCATTCATGTGAAGTATATGGCCTTTGTGCTGAGATTTACTGCCCTAGCCTTTGTACTGAGATTTACTGCCCTGGCCTTTGTGCTGAGATTTACTGCCCTGGCCTGTGTGCTGAGATTTACTGTCCTGGCCTTTGTGCTGAGATTTACTGCCCTGGCCTGTGTGCTGAGATTTACTGTCCTGGCCTTTGTGCTGAGATTTACTGCCCTGGCCTGTGTGCTGAGATTTACTGCCCTGGCCTTTGTGCTGAGATTTACTGCCCTGGCCTGTGTGCTGAGATTTACTGTCCTGGCCTTTGTGCTGAGATTTACTGTCCTCTGCTGTGCATAGTTTTTGGTGACTAAAATGATTCTGAATTTATAAGTTGTATATTATTTATTGTAAATATACACAGCATAAAATTTCACAGATAAAAATCTGGATTTTGAATGTTTATCCACAAAATTAATTAATACCAAAGATATTACAAGATGTGGAAAAAAATTAGTATTGGTGATAATGGTTTGGCACGTGATGATGATGATCTGCCACAAATAGAGAAATAAAAAGGAAATTTCTCCATATAAAATACTGACGTAAATTTAATGGAGAATTTATTGACAGCTTTGTCTTTCACGTGTCATGAACTGAATTCTATCATATAATCGATCTCTGAATGTTTTCAAACATAACGTTAACTCATAAAAACTGACCACTACATTTTCATGATAGAAAAGAATAAAAGAAGAACCAAGTGCATTACACTGTTCGAGCAAGAATAATCTGAGATACCGGTGGGTGGGGGAAAGAGACGATGTATTCGGAGTTTTAATTTAAAACCAGACACGGCCAGTTCATGAATCGATGTGCGACACTTCAGGAGCGCAACTTGGCTTTGGGTCATGACCTACACGTGTGGGACTGGTGCATGCCAGGACTAAACTCGTCAGCATGCTCGGGGAAATGGCCATGTGGCGTGCATATTTTACCGGTGCGGCCGACTCGTTCCAGGAATTACAGCATGAAAGGCGAGGAAGATCGATATCGAACAAAAGTTTGGGAATTTGTGCATGCGTGCCAGACTCTGACGGCATATCCATCGAGGAACGAAAGAACGAACTTTAGGGAAGGAAAATGAAGACACCCGACAGACACATTTAGGTACTTCGTGAGGATGTCACAGCTTCGTTATATGTAACTTCAAATGATCTGAAGACTGGCATCTGAGAGTATATGGGTGATGTTATTTTGACATTCGACAACTGGACTGCTGCGGGCATGCCTGGCTACCATATTTCATAATGAGGAGAACTGAAAATGAAGGTAGTAGCTTTGTGGCTGATTCAGTCGTTGCTGTTGCGTTTATAAACGCTTTCCAACTTTGAAAACCAGGCCAAATTCGGGAGCAATTCTGGGTAGAGAATGCATCAAATGGATATCTGCCATACGGCCGTGGTGGCTTCCTTTATTTATCCTTCAAATAATTTTTCAGTATAACCATATAAAACCAAATATATAAATATACGCAAAGCCACTACAGCAAAGCATCTACAGTATAAAGTTACGATAACAAAATATTCATCATCATGTGTCTTGCCAGGAGGAGTTGGCAACCATGTTTCTCATCTTCCACGTCATTCATCAGTTCTGTTGTAGTGTCTTTCCCATGCCATTCTGTCGAGCCATCTAAGATTTTCTCTCTTGGTCTACCTCTCCCTTTCCTGCCTCCAGTTCTCCCCCCCCCCCCCCTCCGTTGTCACGATATTTTCTATCCTTCTCATTATATGGCCAACAAACCTTGGTTGTCTCCCCCGCAGTGTGCCTATTAATGTTTGTTTCTCACCGGCTTTCCTTAGGCGTTCTTCATTTGTAATTTTGGCTGTCCATGGTATTCTTAGTACACTTCGTAGGAACCACATTTCAGTTGTCTCTAATGCCGTTGTTATTTTTTGTTAGTGACCATGACTCGCTTCCACATAATAGCACTGGTTCGATGCAGTCTTATTATAAAACAAAATATTAGACTATTTAAAACATCACCGGGTGGACTATATAAAACACCCCGAAACGTCAATCATTACAAAGTACAAGTCTATTTATGCCACCCCCCCCCTTTTTTTTATAGGTTGACGTGACTGTTAATATCAGGAGCATTTCATGCAGTCAGGATAGGGTCCTGATCAGTTGTACCTCACTGACCAATGCTGTTTCTGACACAAAAATGTTGGAAGATCACGTGTACGAGTTGTCTCTCATACAACATAGTCTTATAATCTCCTCTGATGATCTGAAGGAGTTCTTGTTATTCCGCTCTCTACAGTAGTTTCCCGCGCGCGCGCACACATACACACACATATAAATTTGGAGAATTTCTTTTAAATATAAAACATCAGGAGCTGATGGTAACGTAAACTCTCAGCTTAGTAATAATCTCTACTGCCACCATCACTTGTCTTGGCTCCCTCCTCATGTACCTTTCAATGTTGAGGAGGACAAATAGACGTCTCAACAGGCCTCGGCAATCTGCTTCACATACGGGGGGGGGGGGGGGGGGGGGTACTTAATGTTTCTGTTAATTTCCTCCCTCCATCTCTAGGGTGGAAGACCTCTTCCTCTGTTACCTACAAATCTCAAGTGTGAATGTCAGCGTCACTAATTAGACATAATTTATAACTCTCTCTCTCTCTCTCTCTCAGGGGAAGGACGTGTTAAAAAAAATTGGGGGGGGTGGAGAAAAGGCGACTGTAAGTGTTGCACGACGGGAAATGAGTTTACTTTGTTGTGCCAGCTTGCCGCAACGTTCGAGATTTTTAACACTGCACCACTACAATGGCCTCAAGTGGCACATATAAACACACATGACTCAAATTAATAAACTATGGACAGACAAGTAATGTTTTCAATACAATTATATGGGGGGAAAATGCGACACGAATAAGACACTTGTTTTTAATATGCTAATGACGTATTGCCTTTATCACACGCAATAAAAGCTTCGACCAATTTCGCTCTTTACTCGTTGAAGAGCAGACATAGAAAGCGCGTGAACATATTTATGTCTCCCATGCTAGAGCTCACGTAATAACATTAGACTCGATGTGACGTAAACGTGAGGGGTAGGGGGTGGGGGGGGGTGTATGAAGGACGAATAAAACCAGGGAGCTAGAAAGACACTATGGATTCCGATTACCCTGGGATTCCAAATACCAGTTCTTCTATGGATTACTTAAGTGGGATTATGTTGCCTTTGGCTGGCAAACGCATTTCTGGCAGATAGAATTGTGTGTGTGTGTGAGTGAGTGAGTGAGTGAGTGAGTGAGAGAGTCTGGAAAGAAAACTAGATGACTCGATTCCAAATGTGAGTTCTGCGCGCGCATTAGAAACGTCCCCCCCCCCCTTTCCTTCTAATCCCAGGTTGTTTAAAAAAAAAAACATGCAACATATGGGAAGCCCAAGAGGGAAAAGAAAAAAAAATCGTTGACATCAACAACTCTGTCTAGCTCAGAAATTTCAAACAAAAACTTGCTCCTTTTTTTGTTTAAAATTCAACTGCTCCTAAAATAGGGAAGGCGCCAGAATGAGGCGTTCCTTTTTTTTATTTTAGCATCCAAACAGCGGTGCTACGTGTTTCTAACCACCTCTCTGTTCCGTTACCACACGAGAGAGCAAAGACGCCTGGGCTACAACACGTCTATCAGAACTGGCGAAATACCACCTGGACAAGACCCGCTCTCTCATCTCTTCGTGCGGCCACATCAGTTGCGCTGTGGCCCGAGGTGGGCGCATGGTGATTAAGAATTTGCAAAGAAGCTCATTTATTCGGGACCCCGCGACAAGAGAAAATGAGATAAACGTGTACAACCATCTCGCCTGGCACCACTAACTGCGCTCCGGTTTCTCGCCCGCGATAGAACAAGCAACGAAGCTCAGTACTTGTTACGCTATGGAGGAGCACGAGGAACCAGTGGTATGCCAGAGAAATTTTTGGACACACGAAACTATAAATAAAGCTTGCCTTGTCTTGTGCTATCTCACTGTAACTGCGAGCCTGGTGTTCTTTCCGGCCGATGCTGTATGGGTGTTGAGGCACACTATCGTATCCGCGAGTGAACGGGTTATGGCGGCTACATTTTTTTCAGTCCCCAAGTGCAGCTAAAAAAAAAAAGCAGGGGCGTGTACAATGCTTCTTTAGCAGACTCCACCACAGTGGGGATTAATAGAGATCCCTGCCCCGTTAGCCAGGCTAGGCCTGTTACTGCGGGTAACAACGGATAAGTGAGACAGGGTCTTGGTCAGCTATGGTTCGGTAACCCTGACGCCAGCATGGGTCGCCGCCTGTCTCATGGGACAGCGTCTTTACCCATACTATAAATAAATAAATGATACTTCAAAATGCCTAGTAAAATTCCTGATGAAAATTCCTTTTAAAAAAATTAGCTTTGATTAAAAAAAAAAAAAAAGATTCGCCGGCCACCTCTGATCTCGACAAATCCGTGTATCCACGAATATAGAGAAATGACTAGTGCGATAAAAACTGGTTCTAGTGACGAAAGTAGACAGAGATGTGCGCTTAAGTTTTATAAAATGATAGAGTGAAGAAAGTAGACAGAGATGTGCGCTTAAGTTTTATAAAATGATAGAGTAAGGAAAGTGGGCAGAAATAACAATGCCATAAAGCAAGATATGCACATACAAATGAAGAATATACAACAATCCAATATTTCGGCAACAGCTTTTTCAATGACCACATACAAAAACAACGCAGCAAATAAAAATACGAAAAACAGATGAAAAATATAGCTTTTCTGGTCTCCTCATAGTAAAGATAGGCACAAAATGCACCCAGACAGAAGTAGGAGAGCAGAGTTGAAGACAGCGATTGGCTGGGAAATGAGGTTAAAGGAGGATGATAAAGAGTACCATATGATAAACAACATGGGTTAAGTCCCAGATGGCCCCAGCTTGCTCCATCGAATAGAAAAGCCGCCCAGATCGTTCTATGTTCTTCATTTGTATGTGCTCATCTTCCTTTCTGTTATTCTTGTCTTTGCCCGCTTTCCTCACTCTGTATATCCACACCACTGTATAATACACAGCCAAGGCTAAGAAAGTTTGTTTTTTGTTTTTTAAACGATCTGCTACCGTTAGGAAATCTTTAGACCATACACGAGCCATACACGAGTCAATGTCACACTGCCGTCGTGTCTGATAATTATTTCTGGCATTACGGTCGACCACAGATATTCGTGGCGGGACATTAAACAGATGGTGGAGTACGGGATTTTATGAGGGAAGCTAATTATACGTCTTGTGCTAGGAGATGGGATGCGATGGGGTAGACTGGAAATAACGAGGATATACATCTACAACAATGAAATGCACTTGAAAACAATTGCATGGCTGCACTTCAGAAAGCTCTTTTTCACGACGTCATTTCTGCATAAGTGGGCTATTTACAAACGAATGTCTGGATAACAATGTCCTCTCCATTTTAAGTGATCATACACCCGACGCCGTCTGGGTAAGCAGTCATGATGACTGCCACGGGGGGTTGGGGGAGGGGTGGGGTGAGCAGTACACGCTATTGATGAATCAGATTGAATGATATTATTCCACCCGTTTTGCTGCTAGAATTTGACCTGGTTCAGAAAGAGCGTAAGGCTCCCACAGCTAGACTTGTGCTTATCCTATTGATGAAGCCAAAACAAGCAGGTAGGAGAACATGCAGATTATCAGAAAAATGAACTCTTATCACCAAATGGAGAGATAAAAACATAGGCCATGATCTTCAGATTCTACATAGGCCCAAAAACAGAGAGAAATATCACATGTACAAGCTGAATGTGGGCATAACCAATGAGTGCACCTGTGGCAATGCCCAGATTCTGTTGCAAGACTGCCCTGAATATGATCAGCAAATAAGATGCACATGGCCATCAATAAAACTAATCCAGATCAAGCTGAATGGCATACTGATGCCTTCATCAATAATATATTCAAATCTGAGAATGTTAAAAAAAAAAAAAAAAAGGTTTGGGTCAACTATCTTTGCCAAATGATTACAGACAAAAAAAAAATTCTCCCATTAAAGTGAAATCTTCTCGTCAGTAGATATCCTCTTGTACTGTGGGTTCTTGCTACCAAGAAAGTTTAATTACAGGAAGACTCAGTGACAGTTGTCCACTGGACATATATGAAGTACACATTTAACTAATCAATATCCAACACTATTCAGTGTTACTTCTATTCAATTATTTACAGATCTTTCCTTCAGTGGCTTGGTGTGTAGTGTGTGTGTGTGTGTATATATATATATATATATATATCTTATCTTGTCTTGTCCTTCCTCATTTATTGTTAGGTGTAGAGGTGAAGTGTAAATGTCTCCCAATGGCTCATCTGTTGGCTTCATACATTAAGATGTCCAGGGACTCTGCTATATCATCTGTCCATCGTTTGCATGGGCGGCCCCTTCCTCTGCCTTTGTGTGGTCTGTAAAACACTGCTCTCTGTGCTACACGTTCTGTTGGTAGTCATGATACATGACCGAACCATTTTATTTGCTGTTTTTGAATATAGTTCAAAATGGGTTCAGCTCTTACTTTATTTCTAATGACATCATTTCTCATTCTGTCCATTCTTGATATCCAAGAATTCTTCTCAAGAATCTCATTTCAGTTGTAATTTTCCTTTTGTCTTTTGCTGTCAGCATCCATGCCTGGCATTGATAGCACAAAGTTGGTATAAAGATTGTGTTATAGATAGTTCTTTTAGTTTCCAGTGAGACATGCTTGTTGTTTAGTATGGGAGTCATATATCTGATAACTTGGTTTGCTATGTTACATCTGTTTTCAATGTCTATTTTTCCTTTTGTTGAGAAACTGCTTTCGAGGTACTTGAAATGCATTACTTGCTTCATAGTAAGGTTTTCCAGTGTAATGTTTACTGGCGTGTCTACTCTTGTGATGGTCATGATTTCTGTTTTGCCTAGGCTAATTTTCATACTGTGTTCTTTGCATGTATCATTCAATCTATTAATGTGATCTTGCAAGCCTTCTTCATAGTCAGCAACTAGAGCTTGATCATCTGCAAATAATAGTTCGTTTATGGTTATGTCGTCTTCTGTTTGTTCTATTTCATTTTGTTGAATTTTTGCTGTCCTTATCAGTCCAGCTTCTCTACAGACGTTATCGATATATGTTATAAATAGCAGCAGTGATAAGATGCAATCTTGCCGAATGCCAGATTTAATGATAAAGGGTTCAGAATGTCCCCCTATTGCTCTGATGATGCCACTTCTGTTGTTGTACAGACTCTTACACAGATTTATTAGGTGATTGGTAACCCCATATTGTTTTAGGACTTATGTTTGTTTCTGTCCACTCTTTCGAATGCTTTTTCTTGGTCAACAAAAGCCAAGTAAAGGTCTTTCTCTGACAACTGTCTGAGGATAAATATTGCGTGTGCATCTTCTGTTTCTCCTAAAGCCTTGTTGAAGTTCACTCAGCTGGGGCTCTATCATTGGTCTTAATCTCTTCAATCTTAATTTTACAAAATATCTTTCCTGTATGGTTTAATAAGAAAATGTCTCTGTATTGTGTGCAGTCTCTTTTGCTGCCTTTATTTTTCCACAGTGGGGTGATTATGGCATTCTTCCAGTCTTGTGGGGTTTCTTGTTTGGTCCAAACTAGGCCGAATAGTCTGTGTAGCCATGTTATGCCTACTTCATTTGCTGCTTTAAGTAGTTCGTTGTTTAGCTCATTGTGCCCTGCAGCTTTACCCCTTGGTGCCAGCCTTATAGCTTCTCTGATTTCTGATCTGAGTATATCAAACTCTAACTCTGTGGAAATTTCTATGTTGGGGTTACTTTGGTCTGTGGTCTCAGTTGGGATGTTGAGTAACTGATTGAAGTATTGTTGCCATCTTTCTAGTTATCTGTTTTGGGTCACATAATGGTTCTCCTTTCTCGCTGTTTATTATTTCTGTTGGATCAAATTGCTCTGCTCTGGTTCTCATTGTGTTTAACTTTTTGTAGAACAGTTTTGTTGCTTCTGTGTGGTTGTCATTAGGCGTATCACCGTATACCTCCCAGGCTTTCTCCTTTTCCCTTTTTATTATTCTGTTTACTTTTCTTGCTATTCTATATTCTATATAGTCCTTGTCTTGCTTAATCTTCACTCAATCTTTGTATCTCTCTTTCTTAATTTGTACAGCTTCTTTGACTTCCTCATTCCACTAGCTTGTTAGTTTCTTTCGCCCAGATTTTCTTCTGATCTTGGTACTGCATGTCACTTTTGCGGTTTCTAAAATGCTGGTCTTAATTGTGTACCATTCTTCCTTGACTGAATTCCTTTCAATCGGTAGTCCTGTCAAAATTATATATAACACACACACATATATATGTGTATATATATGTGTGTGTGTATATATATATATATTTGCTTGTGAATATCTCTCTCTCTGAACCTTAAGTGCTCAGGGCACATAGGGCTTCCGCAAGGGTTTTCCACAAATGCCTGTCCTTTGCCTTTTTTTCCGCTCTTGCCCAGGTGAGTCTTCTATTGCTCAACATCCTTTCTGTTCTTCTTCATGTCTCTTTTGGGACATTCCATCTGACTGTGTGTGTGTATATATATATATATGTGTGTGTACACAAACATATGTGTGTATTTGTATATATAAATATAGTGTGTGTGTGTTGTTTCTTCAGCTGATCCATATTATTCACTCCCAGTGGGTGAAGACTCTGTTTTGGGAATCAATGACCCACAGCTTACAAGCTAGCATAGAGGTTAGCAAACCATAGCTGACAAAGACTCTGTCCCACCTCTCCATTAGTACTCCCAGTAAGAAGCCTAAAAGGGCAGGGATTATCGCAATCTCCATGGTGGTGGAGTCTGCTAAAGAAGTAGTGCACACCCCCCCCTGCTTTTTTAGCTGCTCTCCAGGACTGAAAAAACAGCCGCCATAACCTGCTCCCATGCCAATATGATGGTGTGCCTCAACATGTTCACAGGAAGATGACACTAGACAAAGATGTGCAAAGAACACCAGCTCGCATTTACAGGGAGACAGAAGACAAGACAGGACTATCCATTCTCAAAAACTGATCATTTTAATGTCTATTTTTTTTTTTTACAGTAAAAAGCACCACAAACTTCAATTTTTTTTTTCATTACTTTGCATTATGTTTGCAATATTCATGCTTCTTTGAGTTTGCCTCTCTCTGTAACTACATATATCAAGGTGCTTGAGTAATGTGGTCAATGCACTTATTTCTCATAGCAAGTTAAGTGGTACAAATCCAGCCAGAGGCGTTCCAGTCACCCAGCTGTAAAAAAGAGTACCTGGCTCTTAAGGATAACAAAGAAAAAAGTGGCCAAGGGTGAATCTGACCATATCATCTTTATCGTCAAAGAAAATGTGGCTGCTGTTATCTTGGCACTATGGCATGGAACAGCCATGTTACAATAACTATGTGTTAGCCAAAATAAAAACTGTCTTCTCTTCTCTAAGAGATAACCTCATTTTTCAGTCATGTCTATATTTTTTTTTTCTGTATGCCTTTTATTAATTCCAACCTTATGAACTGGGATATTTTTAACATATAAATCCACTTTATTTTATTACTCTGACACCCGAGAATAGGGTGCACCTCAGTATAAGCTAAAAAACCTTGGGGTAGACTTCTTTTGATGATCTGATTTCAATCCTAATGAGTTTCCTGCTTGCCATGTTAAAGATCTGTTAGTCAGAGACAAGGCATTTTATCACAAATATCCAAGGCAAGGCATAACAACCAAGGAAATTATGGGTTCACAGTGGCATGAGCAGACCAATTCACAGTGACCTGAAAGGATATGGGTCCAGTATCACCTGCCGCCGGCACCTTACAATAAACCCGTAATATAACTGGGAAACTGACATATTAGAACTGAGGAAAACAGGGAAACTGACATATTAGAACTGAGGAAAACAATCTTCAAATGTGGAGAGTTCCTGTACAGTGAGATACATTGAACTGCATGTCACATGCACTAGTCTGTGAATGAAGTGAAAATAAAACACTGCACAGTTTAATCCCTCCCAAAAAAAAACAAAACTGGATTTTACTCAAATCCACAGCAGATGAACATATAAAAGAAAAGAAGAAAAAAAAAAATGGCTGATAATAAAAATCCCCAGCACTGATGAAATTTGATCCTCTATTCAGAGATGTGAGGTCAGTAGGCCATACCTTTCCTATTACCCAATTTCCTAAATTCCGTAAACTCTGGTTCTTGCTCCACAGCCATTTACCTGTAAACACTGCTCAGCTGATGAAACTCATAAAACCCGCTAATCAGAAATGTCCCAGATTACATTATGCACGTCTTCAGACCTAGCACCCTCTTTCATTTGTTTCATCATTTACTATTTTTAGCCTTCAACAGGTCTATTGATAACTAAAAAAGTAATGATGATAAATCCAGTACTTACGGTCAGGCCAGACCTGTGAATAAATTTATTGATCATTGGAATGATGAGTCCCATCTTTCCTTCATACTTCAGCCGGCTTGACTCCTGGTGCCAGCCTCTTAGTGATAGGAGGCGAGTGTTCAGTGTCTCAACAGCTTCCTGTACAAACAAAGTCTTGTGTATATGGTGTATGAACAGTCTACGATACAACAAACTGAATTATGTGTATATGGTGTACAAATGGACTAAAGTAAAACAAAGAAAAATATATGAATGATCTACTATACAACCAACAAAATTATATGTAAATGGTATATGAATAACTGCAAACAAAAATATCTGCATTTGAAGTTTCAATAATCTTTCCACACAACAAACAAAAAATTATGTGTACATGATGTATCAACTGCCTATGATACAAAAAAACAGAATTGTATGGTGTATGCACGACCTACTATACAACAAACAAAATTATGTGCAAATGGTATATGAACTGTAAAGTATATGGTAAAACAGGGATAATTTTCCATCTCAATAGATGACTGCATAAGAAAAAATTACATGAATATAGTGTCCCTAGGGCCTCCTAAACAACAGACATAACAACTGGCTTACATACAGTATTGCAAAAGAATGAGATTTATTATAATTATAAATGCATCACTGTTTCCAGTTTCATTATTACAAAAACTACCCAGTATCTTAACATCTTTATAACAAGAAACACTACAAGAGACAAGTATCAGGTGTCAAAAGACCTCTGCAGTCAGTGCTGGACTTAGGCACAGGTTAACTAAGCTACAGATTAGGGCCCCATACCCCTTCCAGTGTAGCTTATATATTATATATATATATACATATATATTGGATGAAAGGAATCATTATTAAAATACCAAAAAAGGACAACCTTAGTGACTGTAACAACTGGAGAGGAGTAACCTTAATATCAGTTGTGTCAAAAGTATTTTGCAAGGTCATTTTGAATAGACTCAAAGATATAGTGGATACTGCAATGAGAGAAGAACAAGCAGGATTTCGAAAAGGGAGAAGCTGTCTCGACCAGATCTTTACTCTCAGAATAATACTTGAAGAACATAGAGAAAAGCAGAAACAATTAATACTGAACTTCATAGATTTTAAAAAGGCATTTGATAGCATACACAGAGATTCATTGTGGAGAATTTTAAGCTTATATGGAATACCATCTAAAATTGTCAACATCATTAAGGACTTCTACAATGGATATGTTTGTGCAGTCAAGACAGAGGAAGGGATGAGTGAATGGTTCCAGATTGAAACAGGTGTGAAACAAGGATGTATATTGTCTCCTTTACTTTTTGGGATTACAACAGACTTCATTATGAAAAAATGCTGCACAGGTAACACAGGTATTGACTGGGTACATGGGAACCAACTAGAAGATCTTGATTTTGCTGATGACATAACTCTTATCAGTAATAATTATTCATTAATGACCTGGTCAAGGAACTTCCCTATGGAATCAAAGCAGCACTGTATGCAGATGATCTGGTCATGTGGTGTACAGATGAATATGCGACAGTTGCTACACAGAGACTCCAAAGAGCAGCAGACATCTTGACATCATGGACAAACAAATGGTGTGTAAGTATCAACACAGAAAAATCAAGTACCACTCTGTTCACCCTCTCATCTAAACAGAAAGCAGGTAAGATCTTTGTAAATGAAATACCCTTAAGGATGGACAACCAACCCACTTACTTAGGAGTGACTCTTGACTCAAAACTGACTTGGAAGCAACACATCAACAGTGCAGAAGCAAAAGCCAGAAGAAAACTAGCCATATTAAGAAAATTAAGTGGGACTACATGGGGAGCTAGTGAAAGAATCCTCAAGAACGTATATCAGCAAAGTATTCTACCACATTTAGAATATGGCTCAACATCTTGGTGCACAGCATCAAACACTACGCTGCATAATCTAGACAAGGTTCAAAATCAGTCACTACGGATTATCACAGGTGCCATGAGGTCCACACCAATAGTAGAAATGCAGAAAATAGTTGGTGTTCAACCGCTAAAGGAACGTAGAGACACAAAGGTCATGACCATGGGAGAAAAATTCCTTAGCTCTGTAAGCCATCCCCTGAAGGAGAGATTCAATAACTTGGCATTAGGACGGCTTAAAAGAAGCAGCTTCATTCATCAGGCCAAGCGTATGCGTAAGCTGATACCTGACCTTCCAACTGTAGTCACTCCATTATCATCTGTACCAGAGCATACACCATGGAAAGAAGCAGATTATACACAAATAACTATTCAGACTGAAGTGAAAGGTGTGCAGAATGGTGAGATGCAGAGCAGTCTTGTAAGATCAGTAGCCACACTTAGTGTTCTAGATGACAAATATCCATGTGACACCTGGATACGTGTGTATACAGATGGATCTGCACATAATGCCATAAAAAATGGTGGGGCAGGAGCATATATTGAATATCCAAACAACACCATTGACAAGATTTCCATACCCACTGGTAAATACTGCAACAACTTTGATGCAGAAGTTAGGGCAATTATTGCTGCAGTTGAAAAACTATCAGACTCCAGAATTGATACATGTCCTGTAGTAATTCTCACAGATGCAAGATCAGTACTGGAGGCTCTTCAGTGCAACAAACTACCAGACCTTAAGGATGCCTTGTCAAAAATTGGCTTACAACATGGAGTCACTTTGCAGTGGATTCCCTCCCACTGTGGGATACCAGGCAATGAGAAAGCTGACCATCTGGCCAAAGAGGGCACTGAAATGGAGCAACCAGACATACCAGTCACCTATAATCAGAAGAAAAGCATGATAAAAACCTACAGGAAGCCACAAACACCACCACATGATGACTATCACATGCTAAACAGAAAGGAACAAGTCACCATCTTCCGTCTCCGAACAGGACACAGCCGACTCCGAAGTCATATGTATACAAAGTTTAAGGTTGGTACTACTAATCTATGTACATGTGCCCAGGTGCCCCAAACCGTGGAACATATCCTCCAGAACTGCATCAACTACGAGACACTGAGAAATAATTACTGGCCCAGTGAAACCACTAAAGAAGATAAGCTCTACGGTTCCATACATGAGTTACAAAAAACAGTGAAATTTATCCAAGAGACAGGACTGCAGATATAGACAGACAGTGCGAACGAAGAAGAAGAAGAAGATCAGTAATAATGTGAATTTCATGCAAGAAAAAACAGATAGCCTGTCTTCACTGGCTAGCAAAATAGAACTTGAAATTAACAAGGACAAAACAAAAATAATGAAAATTCCTCTCAATCAAAATGGAAAAATACACATAGAAGGGACAGATATTGAAGAAGTCAATCAATTTGCATACCTTGGCAGCTACATAGACCAGGATGGTGACACTAGAAAGGAAGTTAGGATCAGAATTGCAAAAGCAGCATCAATCTTCAAGAATCTTGAGAACATATGGAATTCAAAAGTTATAAGCACAAAAACCAAGTTAAGACTATTCAATTCAAATGTAATATCCACCCTCATTTATGCATACGAAAGCTGGAAAACAACTAAAGAACTAGAAAAGAAATTAGACACTTTTAAAAACAAATGCCTAAGGAAAATACTCGGCATCAAGTGGAATGAATTCAAGAACAATGCAGAGATAAGACAGATGACTGAACAACAACCAGTCTCATGGGTGATCAGGAAAAGGAGATGGACATCTGTTGGTCACTTGATGAGAAGAAATGATCAGAGAATCCCAAAACAAGCTATCAAATGGAACACAACAGGCCGAAGAAAAAGAGGCAGACCGCGTGAAACTCTGAAGAGGACATTATTAAGAGAGGCCAAATTAACAGGCATAAAATCCTTTGATGAGGCTGAAAGACTCGCCGAAGACAGGAAAAATTGGCGAACTACTTCGCGAGCCCTATGTGACGTTTAACGGCACGGGAAGGATATAAGATATATATATATATATAATCTATCTGTCTGATCCATGTAAAACCACAATGCTTTCAGGAAGACAGCGAGAGAGGCAACATTTTGGAAAGGACACATCACAGTAAGAAGATATAACTAACTGGAATCTGCCCAACTTCCTAAAACAAAACACCAAAGGCCAGTGTCTTAAATCCCACTCATAATGATAGCATAACCATGTTGTATCCTAACTGCTCCTCATATAATTACACAAGCATATATTTTTCCCACTCAGATTATTGTTACAATACATACAAATACACACACACATACATAATAATATATATATATTTCAAACATCTAAAAGAGTTCAAGAACTCAAATGTCATTTGTTGCAATCAACGAAACAAGACACGTGACTCCCAGGTTTTGTTACTGAATGAACGAATTAATCACAGACAAAGCGCATCCAAAACCAAAACAAACAAAAAATGATACTGATAACTCTTCAATTTAGCTCACATAATAAGTTTAAATCTCATTAATCTAACAACAATGATATTTAGTAACATTCTTTACAATGCAAAACAATTGTCAGTCTCGCGATTGACAAACCCACGAGGTAGCAGACGAGAAAACAGGACCAAAGACCGTTAGTGCCGGTAAGCTCATTACGGACATCCCATGTTTTAATGAATACCTACATTAAACAAATTTACAGTTAGATTCTGACATTTTATTTGCAAAATATAAGCAATACGACACTCGGGGTTTATGTCTGAAAAATTAATCATCCACGAATTCGCTCAGACCAAGCCTTAAAAAAAAAAAATTATGTCTGGAATAATGTACACGCTGATGGCTTCTACAAGTATAGCAAACGAAAGCTAGCAGAATACATGGTGATATCTTACGTTATAACTTCTGTCCACGTCGGATGTCATTTTTTTGTTCCAAATTTCCGAAGCACAAACACTGAAAGGTTGGAGGAGAAATGAGTTTTTCTTGTTGCGCTCGATTTTAAGGCCGGCTAACCAGGAAAAACTCGCTACAGCCGGATCGGTTGGGTTCTCGCGCTCCCGCCGCTGACTGGAGGTCTATCCTCGTCTAGCTCACTCGTGTGGAGTTTGCCAGGTTGGTTAATTGCCAACCATTTGCAAAAATGAAATTATTTTTTCATTAACAAAAATAATAGTTTGTTGTTCACATCTTGTTATTTTTCACTTTAATTTCTATTTTTTATGTGTGTGATTTTAAAATCTGCCTATAAAAATATTTTCCTTTCTATTTTCACCTTTAAATGGATGGGTAAAACTATCAAACATCATCTACCTCTGTGCTACTTATGTACGCTTTACTGCAGTCATCTTTTCATTTCATTCTCATTGTTCATTATAAATATTTAAGGTCGTACAATCATTTAACGCGACAGGTCTTTTCATACACACTAAGAATGAGAAGTTAATCCTCCCGCCCTTGTATTCTACTTTATTAGCTATTTGCATAGTAGAATTGAAACTGTGAGCGACAGGCTAGCATAGTAGAAGCTAAAGTAGATTGCTTACACTGTTGTTCATCTACTAATATTATGTGTGAGTGTGTGTGTCTATGGGTGTCTAACAGTTCCTATAATGTGTAGGTACAAATTCATCATCGAAGTCGAAATTTTCATTTAGCATTAACAGCATCGAAAATCTGGAAAGATTTTGTTCCATCAAGGGACATAATTGAATAATATTTTCGCGATTCTCGTAGCACTACGTGGCGTCTACATGTTTTTTAAAGCGATAAGAGAGGGAAAAAGAGTGCTTACAACTTTACGATAATAAAAACCATGCTCTTTGTTTGTTTCTCATCGTAAATTCTGGCTTATTTTTTTTTAAGAGTGTTAAAAGAATTCGCAGTTTAGTGGCTCACGCATTCGTTCCTAGTGCGTGTTTAGAAATGAAACGAAAACTGAAGAGGGAAGGGAAGGGTTGCTGTGGTTGGCCTTGCGGAGAAAGCGTGTCTGTTGCTCTCTCGTATCTAGGTTAGGCCCTTTCACACTCATGAATACAATTCGCGTATTATAACATGCATTTCATTGTTTGTGAATTTGGACATTAATCCCTTCCCAAGACTAAGATAGCGAGAGGAGGGATGGATTAAATAGGGGAAACCGTATATTGTAACTATTATTCTAACACAATCACTATAACAACTACAGGAAATGTCACAATGAAATAAAAAGCAGACATGCTCAAGCCAATTCAGCATTCCAGAAAATGAGACACATCTTGTGCAGCAGATCCATACCAGTAGAAACAAGATTCTTAAATGTTACATCGAGCCAATTTTGTTTTATGGGTGTGTAGCATGGTCCATGAATAAGAGGGTACAGCGAGAAATGGAAGCCATGGAAATGTGGTGTATAAGAAGGATGTTGAAGGTATCATGGACAGCTAAGAAAACCAATGAAGAAGTCTTAAGAGAGACTGGAGTTAAAAGGCACATTATAGCAAAGATCAGAGAGGCAGACAGGCGAGATTTATAGGGCATTTCTTGAGAAGAGGAAAATTGGAACACACTGTGGCAACTGGAAAAATAGAGGGAAGAAGATACAGAGGATGGCAGAGGGGGAAGTTACTGGATGGGCTGTCAGTGTGGCTAGGAAGAAAGTCACCGGCGGAGCTTATAATCAACTCAAAAGACATGGAATTGTGGAGAGAAATGGTCGCCTAAGCCACGAGGCGTGCCACTTGAGTGAGTGAGTGAGTCTAACATGGGGTTTCTTAACCTCCCCCCCCCCCACCAAAAGAGAGAAAGAAAAAAAAGGAGAGAGAGAGGGAGAGAGAGAGTACGGATTGGGAACCAGAATGGGGTATAGCGAGACATTCTGGCCTCAGGCTTGGTGAAACATTGCTGACCAAGACCCCACCCCATCCTCTCCGTTGGTACATCTAGTAACAGTCTGGCTAGTAACATCTAGTAACGTTAGCCTGGCTAACAGGGCAGGGATCGCCGTAGTCCTCATAGCGGTGGAGTCTGCTAAAGAAGCATTGCACCCCCTGCCCCCGTTTTTTTATCTCTACTCAAGGACTGGGTGAAAAAATAATAATTAATAATAACAGTCGCCATAACCCGCTCTAAGCCGATATGATGCTGTGCCTCAACACATCATCGACTGCAAAGAGCACCACCTCGCAGCTACAGGGAGACAGAAGACAAAACAAGACAAGACGTAGAAGTCGATCTCGGAAAGATTTCCATGTCCGAAAAAAAAAATTGTTAAATTAGAATTTTATTTCTGCTGTTCCGTTCCTATCTGTCCGTATGTGGAAATGGACGAAAGCATTAAGTTTGGTTTTTTTTAATGATGATGATGAGGCGGAGGAGGAGGATGATGAGGAGAAAAGCCAAAATAAGGCTGAAGCATGAAAGTGTTAGAAACGGGCACTTAACACAAATTTATCTGATCCGTGAATAAAATTCAACGGCCCAGTGGTTGTAGCCTGCGTGTTTAACAACAGAACCGTTATCAAACAATCCTGGCCCTGTTTATAGGTCGCGACCTTTTTAACGAAGGAGGCTTGTTTTTTTAGGTCATAACCTTGTTAAACAAGTCAGACTTGCTTTTAGGTCACAAACAATAAGATCTTAAGGGCACGTGGGGACATATTATTGGTGCCCGTGTTTTCCTTGACTTGACGGCATACCTGGGGGTGGGGGTGGGGGGGGGTGGGTGTTGTGGGCAGCAGAGTCACGCGTGGCCGTGTTCCCTTCCTCAGCTTCAAAAAGGAGCCAGGTACTCATCCCTGCCGCCTGTGTACTTTGCCGGATCTGAACCACTGACCTCCGCGTGAGAGACGGAGCGCTACACCCAGGTCAGGAGCTCCTGAGGTCACAACCTTGTTAACAAATCAGGTCCTGTCTCGAGTTGATATTGTGCCATTGTTATTATTATGAATGTATTATTATTATTAGAAGTAGTAGTAGTAGTAGTAGTAGTAGTAGTAGTAGTAGTAGTAGTAGTAGTAGAAGTGGTGGTGGTGGTGGTGGTGGTGTGGTCGTTGTCGTAGCAGTAGCATATTTGCTTTAGCTACTGTTTTTATGAAATACGTCCAGCCGTAACTGAATATATCTTGGGTGAAAGGAGTTGGAGGTGTGTGTTGGGGGGGGGGGGGAGAATCAAATGTGACGGAATTAGATTACGATATGGTGGGAAATAGATTGACTTTAGTACTACAGAGTAGAATACGATAATATACCCACAAGGATTGTAGAAGCCAGAAAAAGAAAAACGAAAACGGCAGAAGAATACCTTGAGATCAGAACCTCTGGTTCTGGTAGGACGAGAGCAGAGCCCTTAGCCAGGAGAAGACAAGGCACTAGCTACTAGGCCATGAGGCAACACTTGTAGAAAATACTTGTGTGTGTGTGTGTGTTTTAGCTTTGTTTAAATATTGTGATTATTGTACTGCATGCTAGTTAAGGGTGCCCTAGTTAGCTGACTGGTTAGGCCCTGGGTTTACTAATCCGGTGGTTATAAGGACTGTTATAGCCGGAGGCGGGGTGGGGGATACGCTCTCCACTCCAATGGCGTGCTTCTCAAATAGCCTCTGACAATCAAGTCCAGCTCCTGGTCTTCTCGTGGCAGAACTGTTCAAACTGACAGGAGAAGGGGCGAAGGCGAATATCTGGCGCCTGAAAACCAGACGCTTCGGGTAGATGAGAGTCATGTTTGGTAGCTCATCTACCGCTGCTGGCAAGATTCTTCAGCTGCCATGCGTGGAGTGGGGCTCCTCCCGGCCAGTGAAGAAAAGTTCGAATGGGGTTGCCGCGCGGCACTACCGTGGAAAAAGTGAAAGAAAGGATTAAGTGAAGTAAACAGTAGTAAAATCACAGCACCTCTGGTCTGGAGGTCGGCCACGTCCTATGTGCACTCATATCGGGCGAAATGCCTGAACCGGCTTAACCTCTGGGTTAACCAGCTTAACCTCTGGGTTAACCGGCTTAACTTCTGGGTTAAGCCACTGATGGCGAGATTCTTCGGATGCCGCGCGTGGAGTGAAACTCCTCCCAGCCAATGAAGAAAATGCGAAAAAGAAATTAGGATTGCAGTGCGGCGCTGATGTGAAAAGCTGATGGAAAGGATAAAGTGAAGATTAGTTGGTATGTCCAGTGGTCTCGAGGAGAGAGATACTCATACCACGGCAACTCTGCTTTAGAGGCCGGCCACGTCCGATATACACCCATACTGGTGAAGTATGCCTAAACCGGCTTAAACCAGGGGTGAAACTTGATGGCTACTCATATCACGGTACCTCCTCTCTAGAGGTCGTTCACGTCCTAAACACGCCCATACTGGGATAATATGCCTAAATCGGCTCAACTCAGGGGTGAATCTCACTAGTGGCGAGGATTCGTCCTCCTGGACAAAAGTTCCGTCCTTGTCACAATTAGGAAGGGTAGCGGCCACAACCACAAAATGCTGAAGTCGGAGACACTGGACCAGTACAGTCTAGTTAGGCAAACCACCTCTCACTGGGGGAATGTATGCGTATCATAATCACGCTGAGGTTTTCCAGTGAGAAAGTCCAACGCTGGACTGGATGGGGAACCACCTCTCACCCAGCTGAATACACATGTATCCTAAAACACGTCGAGGTTTTCCGATGAGAAAGTCCAACTCCAGATTAAACTGGTGCAACGAAAACCACGGTGTAACGCAATCCCGCTTCTGAGACCTACCGAGAATACAGGCCCAAGCCCCGCGATACTCTGAACCTCTTGTGATCCTCTCGTGGATCTCGTGTGGTCCTTTCGGGGACCACAGGGGGACCACGGGACCTATCGAGGACCACAGGAGTAAATTCAGGAGGATCATGGGGCGGTCTTGGTGGTAGTAGCGAACGAAGAAGAAGAAGCAGACTAATCCGGTGGTACCAGATTCAAGTCCCAGCTGTGGGGATTTTTTTCTGGTACACACCAAAAGACCTCCGGGGTCTACCCAGCCTCTAAAAATGAGTACCGGAGAAACCTGGGAAGGTAAATGCAGCCAAGCGTGACACTGACCACATCACACTTTCATGTGCTGAAGATCTCGGAAATACGGGCCTAACACCGTACCTCCAGTATGCCTTACTGGCATGGAAACGGATTTGAAAAAAAAAAAAAAAAGCTAGTTAAAGCGATATGATTATGGTGGCAGAGAATCTTGAGTAATTTTGTTTTCTGGGGAAACTTCATGGTTTTAGTAAAATATCAAATCGAGTCTCTATCTTTCACAGAGCCTGTACGTCACCATCATAACGATGACTGTAGCAAAGAACAACAAGAAGAAGAAGAAGATATAAAAAAAAAATCTTTGACGGCTGATATTTTTTTCTGAGTTCAGACTTACCATGTATTGTGCTGGCAGTTTTCTTGTCAAAGAAGACGACTTTGAAGCAGGCAGATATCGTTTTTTTCTTAAATTTTTTAGCCGAACATCTCTCATTGCCGCTTTTATCCGCATACTGAGCCGCAATAACTGCAACCGATGTTTGGATTATTCATCATAAAATCTGGAGTGAGCCAAGACTGGGTGCTGTCTCACTTACTATTCATAATATGCACTGACATCATCTGCAAAGAAGCTAACATGCATAGCAAAAACTCCACCACAAAGCTACCCAACAACCCAACCCCAGAAAGAATGACAGTAAACCTTCAGTAGACATACTCATTAGGAGGACCATAAACGAACTCCTTTTTTGCTGACGATCAAGCACTTATAGCCACATCAGAAAAAAAGATCTACAGAAGAAACATGGACAATTTAGAAAGGGCATGTCAAAGCCAGATATCCAAAGTTGAAGTTCAGTATTGAAAAAAAAAAAACAAAAACGGACGTCATGACCATAGCGAGAGAAGAAATCCAAACAAAGATCTTCCTTGAAACAGGTGAAATATTTCAAATACCTAGGTAGCAAAATACTCAGGGACAACTAACACTGAGATTGAGAAGAGATGCAAAAAAGCAAATCAGGTCATTGGACAAATGACTCCTTTACTGAAAAACAAATACATCACAAGTGAAACAAAAAGGACACTGTACAACACACTTTTCCTCCCAACTCTATGATATCAATGTCAAACATGGACACTAACAGCCAAGAACAAAAGAAAAAATCATCACGATAGAAATGAGACGTTTAATGGGAATACTAAATGTGACCAGAAGAGGCCAAATAAGAAATGAAACCATCAAAGCAAAGGTTGGAGTAACACTTGTATTACTTTATATCCAGAAACAGCAAGTCAAATGATTTGGCCATATTACACCGTTACCGCTAGACAGTAGATCACATAAAACATTCACACTAAAATTTGTGGGTAACAGAGGAATGGCCGCCCACGCTGGAGATGGAGAGAGGACATTACAGTATTTTATGAAGCAAATCGTCAAGCCCTATCAAGACATCTATTTGTCCCCTCAACACCGAAAGGTATACTCGGAAGGCGACGAGACAAGACAAGATGTTTGGATTGCGGGATCAAGTTTCCTTATGCTTGCGTCTTCTGACTTCAGATTTGGTATTCTTTGCCTCCTCAAATGATGCTCCGCCCCCCTAAGCAGAGTAGCTCTCCACGTGACTCGACTAGGCCTTTCTCAAGTTCTTCCCAGATCTCAAGGATTAGTCAAACGGCTGTCATCCACGCGTCACAAACAGGAGTGACAGCTGAGTTAACGTTCTGCTATCACAAAATGTGCATTCTTTGTGGGCGTATCATTTCAAGATTTCAGAGCTAGGAGCACGCCCATGACCCAGGATCTATTGTTACTATACTTACAACGTTCTACAACCAGAACAACTCACAGGGCCAACACAAAACAGAGAATTGTAGAGAGTTATGACCGACAATGCCAGCAGGCACCGTGCTTGATAGATAGATATTTACAACGTACTGGTTAAGCTAACATACGAGTAGTGTTTGCTACATATGCAATAATTTTTTTGTTTGTTTGTGCAGGAGCTGAAAAGTATTTGGAGGGTTCAGGCGAGGTTAAAAAAAGAGGTTGAGAAATGCTAATCTAAACTGCCACAAGACTATAATTTGTCACTGTTGTTTTTCTTCTTCGGTTTGCTGGACCATAGATCCTGTGGTCGGCGGACCACAAGTTATCCTTGGGACAATGTCAGTTTATCCATGGCTGCGTTATCGACTGAGTATTAAATGTCACATATTGTATAGAAACAGTTAAAAGATTATGGCATTACGATATTATATATAAGATAGCGATCAGCAAGTTACTTGTAGTTGGGAAAATGGTCCTTGGATGTAAAAAGGTTGAGAACCTCTGCTATAGATGACGCATTTCGTTTTAGAATGATTTTTTTTTCAACTATAAAAGATGACGTGACCTTGAGGATAAGGAAGTTTACTTTCTCTTTTTTTTTGGTTTTAAATTGTATGAGTTAGTGTGCAAGTGGAACTTTAGTACAATAAAAGACACATTTCTCAAAGTCTGAATTCAATAAAAACAGATTTTGGTTGCAGTCTGCATTTTCCGTAGGACCGCATTTAGCATTCAGTATGTCCCCCTATGACCTTTAGGAATTTCCAGGATGTCTCCCCCCGGCTTAGACCCCCCCCCCCCCCTCCCAGCCACTTCTTTCCGGCGACGAGCCAAAACCAATTAATGAAAGATTACATGCAAAAAACTGTCTTGGCAAGATCTTGTGCAAAAATATCAAGGGACTTTCCTGTTATGCCTCGTTTCGGGCTGTGGTATTTTGTCAATATGTGATGGGCTATAACAGTGGTTCTTAACATGGGATCCGTGGCCCCTCAATGGATACACGGAAGGATTTTTTTTTTTTTTGGTCCGCGGACTAGCAAATGGTTTGATTCAACCAATAAGAAAACTTTGCATCATCTGGCTTCTGTTTCTTGCTTGTTTTATTTATTTATTTTAATAAGAGGACCACAGCTCTTCACGGCCCAGAAAGAGGGTACACACAGCCAGAAAGCTTAAGAGCAAATGAATTAAGGTATCTTATTTTAGTGTTATTTGCCTGTCATCATATCATAATCGTCACCGTTGTCGTCGTTGCCGTCCTTTAGATTTATTTATTCAGCTGAAATGAAAAGAGAAACTAAACGCACGTCCAAGGGAGATCATACGTTTCACAACGTACGTATTTTATGCAAGGAAGAGTTCACAGACACCTGAACATTATTTGAAGCTTTCGGCAGAGGAGAGAAACATTAATAACAGCTCTGGTAAACAAATAGATGTGTGAACTACACGCATCATATTTTTGTTAGCAAATGTTTTCCACGCATGAACCAGTTCTCCCATCATCAGGGACGGCTTTCACCTGTTAACTTTCTGCACAGTGTGAATATTGGACTAGAAAGAATAAAGAATCTCTCTCTCTCTCTTTCTCTCTCTCTCTCTCTCTCTCTCTGAACCTTACGTGCTCAAGGCACGTGGGGCTTCTGCGAGGGTTTTCCGCAAAAGCATGTCCTTTGCCTTTTTTCCGCTCTTGCCCAACTGAGTCCTCTATTGCTCAACATTTTCTCTCTTGTTCTTCTCCATGTCTCCTTTGGTCTACTTTGAGGTTTCCATCTTAGTGCTGTTATGGTAGTGAGTCGTCAGTCATCCGGAGCACATGTCCCAATCATCTCCAGCGGCTTTCCCCAATAACTCCTATCACTGGCTTTATCAGCATTTCTGCCAACAAGATATTATTTCTTACGGTATTTGGCCAAAATGTTTTTCTAATTCTTAGTAAACCTTCAGTCTGGAAAGAATTCAACGTGTTTTCTATAGTTTTGGTGATTTTCCAGCATTCCCTTCCATAGAGTAGTACACTCAGAACATTACTCTTAAATATCCTGATTTTCATCTTCGTACTTAGTTCTTTTTTAGATTTCCTTATAGTCTGCGGTATTGCAAAAACCTGGTTTGCTCTAATAAGTCTCTTGTTGATGTCCTCTGTGCTATTTTCCATCTTCTCTACTCTACTACCAAGATATGCAAGTTCGTTGACCTCTTCCACTAGCTTGTTATCTACTCTCAGTACATTTCCATTGTTCACATTTTGCTTCATTAACTTTGTCTTTCCCACATTGATCTTTAAATCTATATTGTTAGCATTCTGAGTTAACTTGTTTACTTTATTTTACATATCTTTGTGACTGCTTGACAGTAGACAAATGTCGTTGGCAAAGTCAAGGTCCTCCAGCAATGTATCGTGTGTCCATCGTGTGTAATCCTCTGCGTTTATCTGATGTTGCCACCTTCATTAACCAATCTATTGGTAAAATAAATAATGTTGGTGATAGTACACATCCTTGCTTTACTCCTGTTTGTACCCTAAAGTTGTTGGAGGTGTGTTCTCCGCAGATCACTTTGCACCGAAAATCCTCGTATGATAATCCTTTGATGACATTCACTGTCTTATGAGGGAGGCCATGCCATCTTAGAATTTTCTATAGTGCATTTCTGTTGACACTGTCGAAGGCTTTCTCAAAATCTATAAACAGTGCGTATGTTGTGCATTTGCCTGTTCTAATATTTGTCCAAGTACAGATATGTGGTCTGTACATGATCTTCCTTTCCTAAATCCTGCCTGCTCTCTCCAAAGTTTTCCCTCAAGCGCTGGTATAATTCTATTGATTATTATGCGGCAGAATACTTTGTGGTGAGTGGAAGAAGAGTAATGCTTCTCCAGTTCCCACAATAAAGAGTATGCTGAAAGTAAACTGAAAACAAAAACCGACACTAGGCCATCAGAGCATTGAAGATCAGCTGGAACAGAAATTGAAAAGGTTTCTGCACAAAAATAGGGCCAGAATTATGAAAAATGAGAAAAAGCAGATGAGGGTATAGAGTGGAAGCAGAGGGACCCAATTGATTGATTTAAGAGATAACGAACGAGATATGTAATCTAGATATTGAACAATTGTAATGTCGGGGGAAATTTGTGTGGTTAAGTGAGTTGGCAATGTTTCAAAATGTAATGGAAAGAATGTGTACTGAGTATATGTGATATGTGCTTGAAATAAGTCAAACCTTTCACGGGGGAAAGAAAAGCACGAGATGTAGCAGCCTACATATGATCTTTATGGGGTGAAGAATGAGCCGATATAAATTACTGTGGATGGAAAAAAATAAACAAAACAAAACAAACAAACAATAAAAGGAAAAAAAAACAAGGAACCGCTTTATCTCAACGGGAACCTCTGCCGCAGATGATGCATTTATAGAGCTAATAAATGACACTTGGGCCCTGTTATCCGAGTACACCCGTCCCTCGACTTATGATGAGGTTGCGTTCCGATGAATCCACCCGACGTCGAAAAAAATCCTTAAATCAAAAACGCATTTAGTACACCTAACCTGCCAAACATCATAGCTTAAACAGCTTAACTTTAACACGCTCAGAACACTTACAATAATCTACAGTTTAGCAAAATCACCTAAAGCAATTATTATTATGATTGTTGTTGTTGTTGTTATTGTTGTTGTTGTCGTTGTTGTTGCTGTTGTTGTTGCTGTTGTTGTTGTTGTTGTTATTGTTGTTGGTGCTGTTGTTGTTGTTGTTGTTGTTGTTGTTGTTGTGTGGAAAAGGGGGGGGGTGTGAAGACGCTGTCCGATTACACAGTCAGCGAACCATAGCTGACCAAGACCCTGTCCCGCCTCTCCGTTAGTACCCCCAGTAACAGGCCTAGACCGGCTAACGCAGTGATCGCCATTGTCACCATGGGTGGTGGAGTCTGCTAAAGAAGCGGTTCATACCCCTTGCTTTTTAGCTGTTCTCCGGGACTGAAAAAAAGTAGCTGCCACAACCCGCTCCCACGCTGATACGATGCTGTGCCTCAACACTTCCACAGCATCGGCTGCAAAAGTTACGCCATCTCGCGGTTATAGGGAGATTGTACAAGGCAAGGCAAATATTGTTGTTATTATGTAGGGAGATAGTACAAGGCAAAATAAATATTGTTATTATTATGTGCTTTGTCTGATATCGTTGGCTGTTGTGCTTTTTCCATCCAGCGCGGTCCATGGTGTCCCACGGATAATTCAGATGCTTTTCTTTATCTATGTCACTTGGTCAGTCCATTTAAGATATTTTTATCTAGGCTTTCCTCTCTTCCTTTTTCCATTTTCCTCTGTCATTTCTAGGTCCCTAACTTCTGTCTTCTCGTGACATGTCCAAGTAATTTTGACTGTCTTTGTCATTTCAACCAGGTTTCGTTGTTCCAAAAATTCATTGAAGACCTCTTCGGTTTTTGTTTTTGTTTTTTGTTTTTTTTTTGCTCAGGGTATTTGTTGCATCATTCTCCAAAAGCACATATCTGTTGTTTCTTGTTTCTTACTCATCTTTTTGTTGACTGTCCAGTTCCACAACCATATAGCAATATTGACTCCATCTCTCTCCTCTCTCTCTCTCTCTTTGGAAATGAAGATCAATCAAATCAATCAATCAATCTCTCTCTCTCTCTCTCAGTCTCTCTCTACTCTCTCTGTGAACCTTGAGTGCCAAAGGCACATGTGGCTTCCGCAAGAGTTTTCCACAAACGCCCGTCCTTTGCCTTTTTTCACCCGATCTTGCCCAATTGAACCCTCTATTGCTCATCATTCTCTCAGTTGTTTTTTTTTTTTTAACCATGTCTCCTTTGGTCTGCTCTTACTTTCTGTCCCCCTGTGGTGTCCATCTTAGCGCTATTTTTGGTAGTGAGTCGTCAGTCATCCGGAGCACATGTCCCAACCATCGCCAGCGTCTTTCCTCAATAATTGCTGTCAGTGGCTTCATCTGCATTTCCGCCAACAGTGTGTTATTTCTTACGGTGTTTGGACTGGCTCGATATACCCCCACTTTTAGGGACGTTTTGTTATTTGTTAGTATCTTCTTCGTGTCATAAAAATCTGCTTTTGCTTTACATATTCGTGATTTTATTCATTTGTGCACTTGCCACCAGCTGTTGTTATTATTATTCCAAGCTTATTTTATAGTGTCGGATGCCTCATTATAATTTATAGAAGACTGTGCTGAAAGTGAGAAACAATAAATTGTGCGGGCGCTCACCACTAAAGTCACACAGCTGAAAGCACACTGGGCTTGAATAATGTTTGAAGCATTGAACTAAAATTAATTACTGGGTGTTGTGGATGCCACTGCTGGGACATGGACCCTTGTTGGTGGTTTAGCATTCATAGTGTTCTTCGGAAGATATGGAGTATTGATTGTACACTTTATTTCTTCTTTTCATTATATATTTATTTCTCTATAGCACTCAAGACCGTCCTGTTAGAGAGAGAGAGAGAGAGAGAGAGTGAAAGAGAGAGAGAGGGGGGGGAAGGGAGAGACAAACAAAACAGACAGACAGAGACAGAAATATAAAGCATATCGCTACTCCGAGAAAAAGCGTCAATATTCACAATTCGAAGTACAGTTGCATATCACTTTCTCACCGTCATAAATCGAAATATTGTAAGTCAAACCATCGTAAAACGAGAAGTATCTGTATGTGTAGGTCAAATCTAGGCAAGTGGAAGGAACGCGAAACCGTTGGGCATTGAGATTTTTGTAAAACTACAATATCTGAGAGCAGAAGTAAAATATCTGAGAGCAGAAGCACAATATCTGAGAGCAGAACTACAATATCTGAGAGCAGAACTACAATATCTGAGAACAGAAGTACAATATCTGAGAGCAGAACTACAATATCTGAGAGCAGAACTACAATATCTGAGAGCAGAACTACATCTGACTCAAACATGTAGACTGAGCCAGATAAATTGCAATCTAACTGAGATTGTTATAGGCGTGATGTGAACTAAGCTTAATGAGCTAAAAAATACATATGAACAAAAATTATACATTATGGCGGCTAATGAGACATACAAATCAATAAATGCTTTTATCGATTCTACGTCATCTTCATCAAAGGGCTACGCTGCAGTCTTTAAAATGACATCAGGTTTCGCCAGGTAAGCATACATCCACGGTTTTTTTGTGTTTTTGTTTTTGTTTTTTTTTGTTTTTAAGTACACTGTCTTACAATGAAGGACGGAAAAACTTCAAACGACGGAGATAAGTTGTTTTTTTTTTTTAATGAAAAGAATGAAAGGGAATAAGTAAGAGCCAGACAGAATTAGCTCTCTGAAGAAATAAAAGATAATGCGAATTTAAACGCGAAAAGTTTTAACTGGATGAGAAGCAAAGGCGAAAGATCTATTTCTGGATTCTGAATACGTAATCTCATCCATAACGAGGCTGAAAGATTTAGTTTGCTAGACTTCACAGGAAAGTGGAAATCTCGTGTCATGACGGTGCGATAAATGCAGTTTAGATGAGCGATGTTTTTTAGATGAGCGATGTTTTTAGATGAGCGATGTTTTTAGATGAGCAATGTTTTTAGATGAGCGATGTTTTTAGATGAGCGATCTTTTTAGGTGGACGATGTTTTTAGATGAAGGATGTTTTTAGATGAGCGATGTTTGGTGTGAACACAAGGAAATAAACTCAGGTGTGCAGAAAAATATTTTTAAGAAACCCCACATCGTTCTGAAAATGTCTCCACAAGCTCTCCCGCGAATGTGTCGTAACAAGAGACAATAGTCTATTTTAGTGGTTGGAGCAAGTGCCTGCCTCGTTCTGATTATGCCGATAATTAGCATAAATATTAGCATTAGTGAAGGTACTAGTAGAGACACAGCAGCAGCAGGTATTAATTGCTGTGGTGGTGGTAGAAGTTGAAGCAGCAGCAGTAGAAGTATTGTAGTAATAGTAGTATAGTATAATAGTAGTAGTGATAGTTGCAGCTGCTGTAATAGTAGTAGCAGTAGCAGTAGTAGTTGGTGTTGTAATTGTAGCAGCAGCATCATAAGTAGTGGTAGTAATAGTAGTAATGGTAGTAGTAGTAGTAGTAGTGGTGGAGTAGTAGTGGTGGTGTTAGTAGTAGTGGTAGTAGCAGTGGTGGTGGTGGTAGTAGTAGTAGTAGTAGTAGTGGTAGTAGTAGTAGTTGTATAATAGTGGCGGGTGTATTAGTAGTAGTAGTAGTGGCGGTAGTACTAGTAGTAGCAGTAGTAATACTAGTAATATTAGTTGTGTAACAGCAGTGGGTGTATTAGTAGTAGTAGGTATTATATCAGCTGTAGTACCAGTAGTAATGGTAGTAATAATAGCAGCAGCAGTAGTAGTAGTTGTTGTTATTGTAGCTGTAGTAGTAGCAGCAGCAGCAGTAGTAGTAGTAGTAGTAGTAGCAGTAATAATAGTAGTAATAATATCAGTAGTAGTAGTAGCAGCAGCAGCAGTAGTAGTAATAGTAGTAGTAGTAGTAGTTGCAGTAATAGTAGTACCAGTAGTAGTAGTAGTAGCAGCAGTAGTAGCAGCAGATAGTGATAGCAGCAGCATGTATAGTAGTGGTAACAGTTGTAAATGATTAAATCAAGGATACTGTATCCTTAAGCTGATATAAGATATTCACCTTATTTTCTACATAAGAATAAAACCTCTGTGAAACTTCCGCCTGGAAATTCAAAAACAAGGAAAAATGGGTCCGCATAGCGATGCAATGAGCCACCCTCTAACATTCCTACATAGACTGGTACATTAATCTTCTCTCTGTAGTTCAGGTCTGCGTGTATTTCATTAGGCGTGAGCAGGAAAGGCCGCCTTGCTGTTCAATACCTCTGCATCAGCATTTCACGTTTACGGTTTATTCAGAAAGCACACTGCAGGGGATTATGGGTCATTCTCTAACCTGCCGAAGCAACCTTTACCACAGTTTTAACGCAAGAGGGGAATAGAACAGAGTTTTTTTCAACCGGGATTTCCCGGAACTTTCTTGGAATGTTGGAAGAGGTCACTGTAGGTTCCTTGAATGATGGCGAATAAAAATGTATATTAAATATATATATATAATTATATTTTATCAACAGAGTTACAGAAAAGCATAATTATCTGCTAGAAGTTAAAACTGGCAATTGCTATTAGATTCTGATATAAATATACCTTAATGGGGCTGGTATTGTTTCCTCATGAGAGATTCCCAGGAATACTATGGTTGATTTTTTTTAAAAAAGCGCAAATCTTTGAAGTAAGTTAGTTGTCTTAACTATTAGTATCATTACAAAAACTAATAATAGTAATTACTACCATTACGAGCGGTGATTGATAAATTCTCGGCATAAGGTACAAATATTTGAAATGCACATTTGATATTAGGTGCAGTTGTAGGTCAGATTAATGTAAGATTAAACACCAAGTTTCAAGAAATTAACACCAACCATTTTTTTACAGATTACTGATGTGGTGAGGGGTGTCAGAAATTGAGAAAATGGATAACATTTCTCATTGAGCAGTCATTCGCTCTCTCTGCATCAAGGGCTTATCATCGAAGGAGATCCATGAGAATATGGTAGAGACTCTAGGGAAGAGTGCCCCTTCTTACAGCATAGTTAAGAAATGGGCAGCTCAATTCAAACATGGAAGGAAGAGTCTGGAAGATGATCCCCATCCAGGAAGACCAAGAACGGTAACCATTGATGAAACCACCGGAAGAACCCATGACATGATAATGGAGGATCGACGACTAACTGAGCGGTACATTGCTACTGAGTTGGGCATCTCCCATGAACGTGTTCATGCCATTATTACCATTGATCTTCAAATGACAAAGGTCTCTGTTCGATGGGTCCCGAAACTTCTTGGAGCTGATCACAAACGACAGCGTCTCAACATGTCAAGAGACAATCTTGGCCATTTTTCTGCAGATCCTGAAAAGTTTCTTCAACAATGTGTAACTATGGATGAGACTTGGGTTCATCATTTTCAACCAGAAACCAAAGAACAGTCAAAGCAGTGGAAACATCATGGATCCCCACCTCCAAAGAAAGCAAGGGTGGTTCTGTCTGCAGGCAAAGTAATGGCTTCAATATTTTGGGATTCAGAAGGTGTGCTATTGGTAGACTATCTTCAAAAGGGCAGAACGGTCATCGGGGCCTATTACGCTAATCTTGTGAAGCAACCGCTGGTCAAATTGAAGGAAAGGCGTTGAGGGAAATTGACGAGAGGAGTCATCTTTCATCAAGACAATGCTCCAGTTCAAATGTTGGCGGTGGCAATAGCTGCCGTTCATGAATGCGGCTTCCAGCTTCTTGAACATCCTCTTTATTCCCTAGATTTGGCCCCTTCGGACTATTATCGATTATTATTATAACTACAAGAACTTAATATTGAAGAAGGCTGGCTAGTAAAGAGGATTAAAGAGAGAAAACTTAAATATTCTAGACACATTAAACGTCATGATAATATAGAGAAAACCGTCTTGGAAGGGTACATAATGGGAAAAAAAGAGAGGAAGACCAAGGCGAAGATGGCTGCAAGACATCGTTGATGATCTGCAAATGGATGCATCAGCAGCAGGCCATCTTGCTCACAACCGAGAGGCCTACAGGAGTGCTGTTGGGGAGGCAAAGTTCCACAAGGGACAAGCAAATGAATGAGTTGACTATTACCTGTTTACCAAACCAAAAATGAGCTCAGTGGTCACAAATTTGCTTCAAACGATGAATGAAACTACAAGATTGCTGTAGACCACTTTCTACTGGCACAAGATGCTGATTTTTACAAAGAAGGGATCTGTATGCTCCAGGATCTCTGGACTAAGTGCATGAACTTGCAAGGGGACTATGTTGAGAAATAAACCCCAAACGTTGTCCATAAATAATCCATTGTACCTTATGCCAAGAACTTGTCAATCACCCCTCGTAGTTTTACTGTTAGTACTACTAAAACCACGACCACCACCACCACTACTCCCATCTATTACTACTACTACTACTACTACTACTACTACTACTACTACTACTACTACTACTACTACTACAAACCTGTGGCTGTGTATATGTTAATTTTTAATGCGTAAGTTCAATAAGGCCAGAATGCTACTTTAAAGATTTTCCTGGGATAAAACTGTTAAGAAAGGCTGGTTTGGAACCAAACATTCTTTGAAAAAAAAAACTTCATAGTGTAAACAAATCAGAAGAGTCAGCGTGAAAGGGTACAGAAAGTGACCTCTTTCGGCAGCTCTGGGATTCTTGCGGAATCCCAGTTTAGAAGTCATGAGTTTAAACTTGTGGAATCCCAGTTTAGAAGTCATGAGTTTAAACTTGTGGAGTCCCAGTTTAGACGTCATGAGTTTAAACTTGTGGAATCCCATTCAGGAGTCATGAGTTTAAACATTTCCTTCAGAAAGCATGAATCCAAACATTCCATCCTGCGTTAAAATTTTAGGGTCGAGGGACTGGGTAGACAGAAGTTATCCATTTACTACGAAATGCTTCTGAAAAATTATGTATAAATGTTCTAAAACATGCTCTAAAACACACCAACTGGATGTATGCACTAAAACATTCTATTAGATGTATGCACTAAAATATTCTACTAGATCTATGCACTAAAATATTCTACTAGATCTATGCACTAAAATATTCTACTAGATCTATGCACTAAACATTCTACTGTATGTATGCACTAAAATATTCTACTAGATGTATGCACTAAACATTCTACTGGATATATGCACTGAAAGAAAAAATTAAACGCACTGAAAGAAATGTTCTCAAAAAATTCTGTGTAAACAAGTGGTGAAATACAAAAACAGCGTAACTGGGCAGCAGGTGGCCGCGTGTGTCCGTTTCTAATGAGAAACACCCAGAGTTCCAGCTACAGAGAGAGAAGATTAACGCACCAGTGTATGTAGAGATTAAGGGAATACTCACCGTCCTGTTTTTATGAATTTTAAAAGTTCAATAATACGCGTGTTTTTAATCAGAGCAGCCAGTGAGATAGATGTCAGTTTGACAAGATGAGTGACAATCTCAGTCTAGAAGGGGAGAAATCGATCTTAAGATGAGGCAACTGATCTCGATGTTTTTGCTCATGCCCGAAGTAAGATGCAAATGTATGCATTCAGTAGACTGGTTTATTGCAGTGGTTCTCAAAACTCTTTTTTTTTTTTTGTCCCTCGGGCCGCTGTGCGCTATCTCCCAGGCCACATGCCGAACTTCCTCTTAAACTCGTTTTTTCCGCCTCTCTGTTATTTCTGATGTTCACTGCCCCTCAATTTCCATTCACCGCCCGCATGGATATTTCCAACGCCTACTTTCATGACACTCATATCGTGTCTACATTCAGTAGAATGTTTTAGTGCATACATCCAGTAGAATGTTTTAGTGCAGGCATCCAGTAAAATGTTTCAGTGCAAGCATTCAGTAGAATGTTTCAGTGTAGGAATCCAGTAGAATGTTTTAGTGCAGGCATCCAGTAGAATGTTTCAATGCAGTCATTCAGTAGAATGTTTCAATGCAGCCATCGAGTAGAATGTTTAAATGCAGGCATCGAGTAGAATGTTTCAGTGCAGGCATCGAGTAGAATGTTTCAGTGCAGGCATCCAGTAGAATGTTTCAGTGCAGGCATCCAGTAGAATTGTTATAGTGTGCAAATCCAGTGGAATGTTTATAGTGTGCACGTCAAGTTGAATGTTTATAATGTACATATCAAGTAGAATGTTTATAGTGTACACATCAAGTAGAATGTATGTATTGTACAAATCAAGTATAAAACGTTACGGAAATACAGCTAATAGAATGTTTCAGTGTATACATCTAATGGAGTACTTTACTGTATACATCTAGTAGAGAGTTTTAGAGCACACATCCAGCATAATGGTTCACTGTATGTACCAAGATCCAATGTTTCAGTGCACGTACGCACTCTGTCCTTTGCAGTCACATGTGCATGATAATGAGCAATTTCCTGCAGTGATTAAGTTGCGTAAGTGCAGGAAGACTGTTCTAAGTGCTTGTGGACTGGAAGACTTTTTTGGTGCACAAATGCCACAGATCAAGCCGTTTCACTTCACCAGCACTTGAAAACCACCTATTATTGTGCATGTCTGAAAGGCAGCCAGCAGTTTTAGAGCTTCGAGGGTCAAGAAAACTAGGTCTTATAATCACTTATGCAGGCAGATAAGATTTTTTTTCAGTACACGTTGTTAGGAAACATAGATTATTTCAGGATTATATTTAGGAATACTAGCAGTTTTAGTCATGTGTGCGAGCAGACAATCTGTGTCAGTTCATATATATTAGAAGATTATCTGCTTAATGTATCAGTGCAAAATTATTTCAGTGCGTATATTCTCAAAGACAAGCTATGGAAAGACAGACAATTTTTTTTTTCAGAGACGTTTATTTCAACAGTTACTGAATATATTTTTGGCATAATATGATTGTAATTAACGGCAGACTATATTAAACAGAGAAAACTTAAATATTTTGGACATATTAAACGTCATATTAATTTAGAGAATACCGTCTTGGAAGGGTACATAGTGGGAAAAAGAAAGAGAGGAAGACCAAGGCGAAGATGGCTGCAAGACATCGTTGATGATCTGCTAATGGACGTATCGGCTGCAGGACATTTTGCTTAAAACCGAGAGGCCTACAGGAGTGCTGTTAGGGAGGCAAAGTTCTGCAAAGAGACAACAAATGACTGACTGACCGACGGCGGACTATTTTATGCAAAGTATACTTATTAATAATAGAACTGACATAAAGGACGGGATTGTAAGAAACAGAAAAGGGACCGAAGGAAGAAAGAAAAGCGAAAAGAATGAAAAGAATTTACTTATGACCTGACCAAAAGAAAAATGTAGAAACAAGCTAAAACAAATCTATCTGTTCGTCCAAATGTGATGGTAACTGTTGTAAGACTTATTAGTAGAAAAGAGTTAGACGAAAGTGTATGCTGTAGTTTTATGGCAACAGATAGGAGTTGTTTTAGATTGGGCTCCTTTTGTAACCTTTTCATTGTTCTTACACATTATTACCTTCCTTCCATCCTTCCTTTCTTTCTTCCTTCCTTTCGTAAAACTGCATCATACAGCTCCGTCTAACTCTGTTCATCAAAGCACACTTACCCACATCTGGGTGGCCTACCCACATGTGGGCTTAAAAATGATGCATTGTTAAGAGATGCTTTAGTATTGCTGTACTGTATATACCGCTTCTACTTCTTGTAATCACTCTAAATCCGAACGCGCACATATACACAGAGAAAAGAGAGAAGGAGAAAAAAAAAGAGACAGAAAAAGAGACAAAGCGAAAGAAAAAGAGAAAAACAGGGTGAGTGAGTGAGTGAGTGAAAAAGAGAACAAAAATTTGGAAAAATAGACAAAGATAGGAAAGAGGAGAAAAAAAGAGGGACTCGAATTAGTTCTGTAGCAACAAAGCCTTTGTTTTTAAAAAAAAATGTAACCGTAACAACTGCTGGCTTTAAAAAAAAAATCCCAGCTGTCACAGATAACAGATTTTCACAAGCGTTCAGTCTTTCTCTTGAGAGTCACTTTTACAACATTCTACGGTGAGCAGTTTAAAAACAGCCATTAGTATGTAAGTTTCTCAGCGACTGATGTTAGTGACGCCTGTCTGAGAATTAAACGCTTTTCAGGTAAAGAGTTTATTTTTGCCGAGTTCGGGCTGAGAGGAAGATAAATAGATGCCCGTGAAGGTCTGAGCCGTACTGCTATTTTTTGTAGTTTTACATCTTCTTACATCCTTTCCGTGCCGTCACGTGTCATATGGGGCTCGCAGTGTGTGTCTCGCCATGAGTTTCTGTTCTCGTCGAGCTTATCACTCTCATCAAGGGATTTGATGCCAGTCATCTTAGCCTCTCTTGCTAAACAGTAGTTGTTTATAAACAACATAACTAATATTGTATTACGCGAAACTTAATCCAACAATATGAATTTTTTAAAATCCAGAATATCGTGCAGAGGCTCACTCTCTACAATGATCTAAGAGCCTCAATCTAGCTCCAGGTGGGGAAAAAAGCATGGAAGGAATACTATAGCGACCCGTCTCCTTGCTAGATGGCTGAGCATATGAAACTGAACACAAAATAATAAAGAAAAATACACATCCCAGGTAATAGGATAAAACTCCGAAGAACACTGAGAAGCAGGGGATGTCCTGCCTGAAAGAAGGTAAAGGTGGTCAAATCCCCGTTTTCATTTCTTTAAAGCTTAATGGGGATACGGTGTTAGGCCCACATTTCCAAGACCTTCAGCACATGAAAGTGCGATGTGGTTAGTATCACGCCTGGCTACATTCAACTTCCCAGATTTTCTCTGTTACCCATTTTTAGAGGCTCAGTAGACCCTGGGGCCTTTCTGGTGTGATGGTACCAGGGTTAGCTGGGGCTTGAATGTAAACAATGAATTTAATTATATTTATTATTATGGTGGATTTTATTCTTTTTCGTTTCTTCTCCTCGTTATAAGTTACTGTCGTACTTGTGGGAAGAAACCGATTCTCTTATCTAATGTACTATCATACTTGTGGGAAGAAACTGATTCTCTTATCTAATGTACTATCATACTTGTGGGAAGAAACTGATTCTCTTATCTAATGTACTATCATACTTGTGGGAAGAAACCGATTCTCTTATCTAATGTACTATCATACTTGTGGGAAGAAACAGATTCTCTTATCTAATGTACTATCGTACTTGTGGGAAGAAACAGATTCTCTTATCTAATGTACTATCGTACTGGTGAGAATCATTTCTATAACTGTACTCTTTTTTTTTCAATTACCTGAACCCAGGAACTTTCTTTATCACATGTTTCATCAATCTTCTACCCCCAGAACTTTCATCACGGTGCTTTCATTCATTCATTCATTTGCATGTCCCTTGCGGAACTTTGCCTCTCTAACAGCACTCCTGTAGGCCTTTCGGTTGTGAGCAAGATGGCCTGCTGCTGATGCATCCATTTGCAGATCATCAACGATGTCTTGCAGCCACCTCCGCCTTAGTCTTCCTCTTTTTCTTTTTTCCCTTTATGTACCCTTCCAAGACGATTTTCTCTATATTATCATGACGTTTAATGTGTCCAAAATGTTTAAGTTTTCTCTCTTTAATCCTCTTTACTAGCCAACCTTCTTCAATATTAAGTTCTTGTAGTATGGATATATTTGTTCTTTTTTGTGTCCATGATATTTGAAGAACTCTTCTGTAGCATTTACATTCAAAGGCATTTATGTGTTTCTCAGCTGTTTTGTTAAGTGTCCACGGTGCTTACTTAATGTAAATCTTTGCTTGAGCCGAACAACAATTCTAAACTTCACAAAACAACACACTACCAACACGGACATGAATTCAATAATTCAAGATTTATAAGCCGTTTATATCAATTTAATTCCACTAGCGAACACAAACAATCGCAAACAGACAAAACATCAAGGGAAGCAACTTATTTTGATGGCAGAAGATGTTAATGAAGCATAATAAAGGTCATGAAGCATGAACACACACATTTTGAATGAACACATAATATCAAAAAAGATATAGTAATATGGATAAAAGGCATGGAAATATATGTGAATTCAGATGCATCAAAACCTCAAGTGAAATTAACAATTGATGATAACGATCAGTGAATTGAAAATGTCCCAGTATTCCAGAACAAATACATATCATTTATTATATATGACTGGCCAGCAATATATGCGATCACATCACTTAAAGACAAAATCACATTTCTCTATCGGCCCAAAACCCATCTTCAGGCCTGTAACATAATGAATCTATCTTTTTCTTACACATTTTTTAACAACTTACACTTATGACAACTTATAACAAAAACTTATATAAATAAAGAGGCACAGGTGGAGATCATTGCTTAACAATCATTCTTACCACAACGCAGAATTACTGAAAACACGAGAGGAACACTTCCACGCATAAAACAATTACATGCTCCCTACATCACATGGCCGAGTTCCCGAATGAAAATGAATCTCCCCCGAAAACTAAAAAACTTTACCAGAACTATGTTTCATTTCGCTTTCGTGTCGGCCCACACGAAACGAAACAAATGTGAACCTGGTACCATCGGTTTAGTAGACCGAGCGCCTAACCTCTCAGTCAACCATGCCGCCTGAAAGAGGAGAGGTTAAGTTTTCTGTTCTGTCTCTCTGGAACTGCGAGCAGGGTGCTTTATGCAGCCGATGCGGTGAAACTGTTGAAGCACACGCCTTCTGTCGAATGTTGATTGGGTTACGGCAGCTGCTTTTATTGACCTTGGAGTGTAGCTAAAATCAGGGAAGTGCAGTGCTTCGCCAGCGTCTACTAGCAAGGGACCGTAACGATCCTTATCCCGTTTGACCAGGCCTATTAATGAGGACACGAACGGAGAAGTGTCTTTGTCGGCGGCAGTTCGTCAACCCTGACGCAAGCAGAAAAGCTGTGGGCTGACCGACTTATCACCTCCATATCTGTCCAATAAATATGGCAATGTGAGAAATGTCGGAAAATATCATAAATCATCAATACCGTTAATCATTGTCATCATTAACCAGGATGTCAAGGCCTGGTCTGACGTATAGTACAAATAAAAACCTGAAAAAGCGCACGTGGTATATTTGATCTTATTCGTTCAGAACTTTGTAGCTTTTGTTACTCTAAATCAGTGATTCTCATACTTCTTCAGATCGGAGATCCCTTTAAAAAAACCAGTGACGATTGGCCGTGACCTCCATACTTTCCAGCTGTGAGCCTCCTACGTTCTCCTACTACTTGATATTAGTTAAAAACAGAATAAATAAATATTGTACTGTTCTACATAATCTACTCGTATACTTGCTCCTCGGATCTTCCCCCCCCCCCCCCACCCTCATCCCCCAATCCCTTTCCTGCTCCAGGACCACAACTGCGGAGCCACTGCTCAAAATAACACTTTTATTCGCCACTTTTTCAAGTGTACGTTACTTTCTGATGCTATATGGAAGCAGCTATCTAGATCTATATACAGACATGCAGACATAAATACAGTATACGAGAATTGTGCTCGGAGATATAAGGTATTGTTGCATCTCCTCGTAAATCCGAACTCTTGAGTTCTCTGCACCTGAATACTTGGTGAAGATATTGTCACTCATTCATTCACTCATTCATTAGCGCGTTCCTTAGGGAACTTTGCCTCCCTAATAGCTCTCCTGAAGGCCTCTCGAATGTAAGCAAGATGCCCTGCTGCTGATGAATACATTTACAAATCATCAACAATGTCTTCTTGTCATCTTCGCCTAGGTCTTCTTCTCTTTCTTTTTCCCAATTATATACCCTTCCAAGACTGTCTTCTCCAATATCTCATGACATTTAGTATGCCCAAAATACTTAAGTTTTCTCTGTTTAATCTTCTTTACTAACCAGGCTTCTTTGGTGTTATATTCTTCAAGTATTGATATATTTGTTCATAAAGAACATTGGAAGGATTCATATGTCTATAACATTTACAAACAAAGGCACTCATCTGTTCTATTATATGTCTAGAACTCACTGTCATATGATGCGATGGGGAAAATGCATGTCCTTAAAACATGTAATTTTCGTAGTTCTGTCTGATCCTCTCTACAGCTTCTTTAGTTGCTTTATTTTCTGAAGAGCTATAGATGTTCTCCTTTTAATCTCCCTCATTGCGTCAACGTTATTAGTTAGTAATGATCCAAGATATTCAAAACTCTCCACCACTTCCAATTTCTCCTCAATGATATATTGAGACCTTGTGATACAGGCGTTATGTCGGATGAGAAGCGGTCTACAGTGATTTTATTTAATTCTCCTCCGTCGGGGGTCCAAACAAAGCAATCTCTCACACGCTGTGCCACGAGCTGCACGTCAATGTCTAACCAGGATGAAGTACCACAATAAAGGTGAGACACTGAAACGGTTTCAGGCCTACGGTTTTCAGCTGGCCGTTGCTCTGTCCACCTCTTTCATGGCACTTCCCGTACGTCTTTTCCACTGTGATCGGTTCGGCTTCCTTTCCTAAGTCGTATGATCACGAATAGTTGTATTTATTCATCTTGTGGCAATGCTGACGACAATGTCCCACTATTCCAACCTTTCCCTGGCCCTTCCAGTCAGTTTGATTTGCCTTCACTTTCCGATGCCACCTGACAGGATTTTTCCTGGTGGCGGAGTCTGCCCAAGAAGTTCGCTACATGAATCTTCTGCCAAGCAACCGTGAACCATTCTCTCGTTTCGATACAAATCCTGTGTCGGATATACAGAAGGAAAGCTTGTAGTTCTAGACAGCAGCTTCTTTTGTTTCACTGAACACTGTGAGCTGACTGGACAAAGATTTGGTCAGGTACAGGTCTTCAGCCATGTCGGCAAGTGAAGCAGTGTACATTTGTGTGTGTATGTATGTGAAAGAGAGAGAGAGAGAGAGAGAGAGAGAGAGAGAGAGAGGCGGGGGGGGGGGGGGGGGAAGAGAGACAAGAGGAATAGTCTGCTTATGCATAAGGAACGACAACTAATGTTTATTTCGGAACGAAATATTGGGTGAATTTGTTATATTAAGGCAGTAAGCGGTGATGTGTAAATAGGTGTGCGTATGTGCAAAGCAATAAAAATGTATCTACATGAAAAATAACATGTAGGAAGTATATATATATATGAAAATAATATGTAGATTGTTTTATATATATATATATGAAAATAATCTGTAGAAAGTATGTAATAATTAAAGTGATACGTTAGTCTTCTTCAGCCTTCATGTTCAGAATCTTGCTAAACCAGAGACCTTGTTACCAGGAAGCTCTTCAGAGTTTTCTCCAGTAGCTCATTAACTTCTGTGTCCAGTCCAAATCCTTCTGGCTAGGTCCGGATGACTGACGACTCACTACCAAAAAATAGCACTAAGACTGACACCACAGGGGGAACAGAAGTAAGAGTGGACCAAAGGAGATATGGAAGAGAACGACAAAGAGGTTGCTGACTAGTGGAAGGCTCAAGAGCAAGAGCGGGGAAAAAGAAAAGCAAAGGACAGGCGTTTGTGGAAAAGCCTTGCGAAAGTTCTATGTGCCTTGGGCATTTAAGGTTCAGAGAGAGAGAGAGAGAGAGAGAGAATGAATGAATGAATGAATGAATGAATAATCTTTATTTTTCAAGGGTAAAGAATTGGGCACGCAGGCCCGTCTTACATTCTGCCCTTCATCACTCCATCTTTCATTCTTCCCACACACTGTCATATGATGCGATGGGGAAAATGCATGTCCTTAAAACATGTAATTTTCGTAGTTCTGTCTGATCCTCTCTACAGCTTCTTTAGTTGCTTTATTTTCTGAAGAGCTATAGATGTTCTCCTTTTAATCTCCCTCATTGCGTCAACGTTATTAGTTAGTAATGATCCAAGATATTCAAAACTCTCCACCACTTCCAATTTCTCCTCAATGATATATTGAGACCTTGTGATACAGGCGTTATGTCGGATGAGAAGCGGTCTACAGTGATTTTATTTAATTCTCCTCCGTCGGGGGTCCAAACAAAGCAATCTCTCACACGCTGTGCCACGAGCTGCACGTCAATGTCTAACCAGGATGAAGTACCACAATAAAGGTGAGACACTGAAACGGTTTCAGGCCTACGGTTTTCAGCTGGCCGTTGCTCTGTCCACCTCTTCATGGCACTTCCCGTACGTCTTTTCCACTGTGATCGGTTCGGCTTCCTTTCCTAAGTCGTATGATCACGAATAGTTGTATTTATTCATCTTGTGGCAATGCTGACGACAATGTCCCACTATTCCAACCGTTCCCTGGCCCTTCCAGTCAGTTTGATTTGCCTTCACTTTCCGATGCCACCTGACAGGATTTTTCCTGGTGGCGGAGTCTGCCCAAGAAGTTCGCTACATGAATCTTCTGCCAAGCAACCGTGAACCATTCTCTCGTTTCGATACAAATCCTGTGTCGGATATACAGAAGGAAAGCTTGTAGTTCTAGACAGCAGCTTCTTTTGTTTCACTGAACACTGTGAGCTGACTGGACAAAGATTTGGTCAGGTACAGGTCTTCAGCCATGTCGGCAAGTGAAGCAGTGTACATTTGTGTGTGTATGTATGTGAAAGAGAGAGAGAGAGAGAGAGAGAGAGAGAGAGGCGGGGGGGGGGGGGGGGGAAGAGAGACAAGAGGAATAGTCTGCTTATGCATAAGGAACGACAACTAATGTTTATTTCGGAACGAAATCTTGGGTGAATTTGTTATATTAAGGCAGTAAGCGATGATGTGTAAATAGGTGTGCGTATGTGCAAAGCAATAAAAATGTATCTACATGAAAAATAACATGTAGGAAGTATATATATATATGAAAATAATATGTAGATTGTTTTATATATATATATATGAAAATAATCTGTAGAAAGTATGTAATAATTAAAGTGATACGTTAGTCTTCTTCAGCCTTCATGTTCAGAATCTTGCTAAACCAGAGACCTTGTTACCAGGAAGCTCTTCAGAGTTTTCTCCAGTAGCTCATTAACTTCTGTGTCCAGTCCAAATCCTTCTGGCTAGGTCCGGATGACTGACGACTCACTACCAAAAAATAGCACTAAGACTGACACCACAGGGGGAACAGAAGTAAGAGTGGACCAAAGGAGATATGGAAGAGAACGACAAAGAGGTTGCTGACTAGTGGAAGGCTCAAGAGCAAGAGCGGGGAAAAAGAAAAGCAAAGGACAGGCGTTTGTGGAAAAGCCTTGCGAAAGTTCTATGTGCCTTGGGCATTTAAGGTTCAGAGAGAGAGAGAGAGAGAGAGAGAGAGAGAGAGAGAAGAATGAATGAATGAATGAATAATCTTTATTTTTCAAGGGTAAAGAATTGGGCACGCAGGCCCGTCTTACATTCTGCCCTTCATCACTCCATCTTTCATTCTTCCCACACACTTGATTTAGTACAAATATACAAATTAAATTAGTAAAAACATATCAAAAGAGTGTAAGATTTAACTACTACATTCAAAGTAAAAGAGAAGAAGTAATTAACCTAATAAAATAGCACTCACGCACACATACATACGCAGACATATACATAAACAAAAATACATTGTAAATACAGATCTTCTAACATATGTTTTTTAAACAGACATTAAAATAATTTCTAACAATATCTAACAAGTTGCTTTTCGAACTATGTCATTTTAGTATTTGATGGTTGGCGAGTCACGTGTTGAGAGAGTGCTGGTTATTTTATAGAGGCATATAATTACAAGCAAGTAAATAATGAAACAGGTTTGAGTTAAAGGATGAAGTATTACCAATGGATTTTAAATGGTAGGGGAGGGTGTTCCAGAGCTGTACTGCAGAGTATGCAAGGCTTTTCTTGTACAGATCAATCCTGGGTTTAGGAAGAAGACAGTTTTTTAAACGCTGGCTATGTTTATACGTAAACAGTGACCACAAGTAAGACGGAGCATTGTGCGACAGAACTCTCTGAACAAACTTAACTTTGTTAAAAATGATTCTATTTTTCAGGGGTAGAATTTTGAGTTGTTTGTGTTGATCTACAGTCTGTACTGGGTGTTTGTCACAAATAAGATTTAATGCTCGCTTGTGTTTGAGACTGAGCATCCATCCCAGATTGTTTAACAGTAATCTAAGTGTGTTTGTATGTGTGATATGTAGTATATCTTTCTTGTGTCTTTGTCGATAAAGTGTTTAATTTTGGCTAATTGGTAAACTTTCTGTGCAATCAAGTTTGTTAGGTTACGTATGTGAGAATTCCAAGTTAAATGCTGATCAATGATGAGTCCTAGGGTTTTATGTTCATTAACATTTTCTATTGCCTTAGTCCCAGCACAAAGCTGTAGAGAAGTTTTTGTTGCATTCTACAGTTTCTGTCTTGTAGTGGAGAGAGAGAGAGAGAGAGAGAGAGAGAGAGAGAGAGAGAGAGTGAGAGAGTGAGAGAGAGAGAGAAAGAAGGAGATCTAACAATACATCTTTTGGTGTGGACACTCTTGAAGTATATGTTCTAGAATTCTCCCAACGAACACTGTTGTAGGATTTTGTGGGACAACATGATGACAGTGTGTGGCTGTCTGTAGTTTTTTTCCTCCTTAAACAAAATAAGACCACCTGCATGGCCTAGGTTCATGTGGTGTAGCTTTAGAATTCCTTTTTGTTCTACGAAACCATAGTGTTGAATGTCTTTAGGCCATATTTCTTATCATTGATTTCTCATTCATGCAAGAATTTCTGTATTCTCTCCCTTTCACGCTCATTCAATCTTATCAATTGCTCATAACAGTTTTCTTTCACTGCTGTTCATTTTCTTTCCATAATCGATTCCATAAATTGCTGTTCATAAAGCATCGATTCCGAAGTATTGTGTGTTACAGATTCATGACAAACATTCGAAACCTGCACATATCCGGACAATGGTATTGACCGTCTCAGTCTATAACCATGGCACGTAGAAGAAGCATGTACCAGCGGTTACAAATCGATATATCTAATTCCAGGTCACAAATACTGTGCATACATATATACTTCAGTTTAATACTTGAGAGAGACAGGGTGAATAATCATTACGAAGTATTAAAAAAAAATTAGAAGTACTCATCAACAATTGAGTAATCGCTTGTTCATTTGCCATTCAAGATTTAACGAAAGGCTGACACTTTGCTGACCTCGTGATAAATGTCAAGCGTAAATAGCCGTTCTTGATCTGATTAATCTCCTTCACAGATGACGTACGATCATTTCCCCGCTCCCTTTGTTTTCTTCTTCTTCTTGTTCTATTTTATCCGTCCAGATTTGGGGGGGGGGGGGGGGGGAGACGACTGACATTGTGTTATAGCTTTGATTTTCATTCTTATTCATAGAGAAGGGAGTGCTGGTTATTTTATAGAGGCATATAATTACAAGCAAGTAAATAATGAAACAGGTTTGAGTTAAAGGATGAAGTATTACCAATGGATTTTAAATGGTAGGGGAGGGTGTTCCAGAGCTGTACTGCAGAGTATGCAAGGCTTTTCTTGTACAGATCAATCCTGGGTTTAGGAAGAAGACAGTTTTTTAAACGCTGGCTATGTTTATACGTAAACAGTGACCACAAGTAAGACGGAGCATTGTGCGACAGAACTCTCTGAACAAACTTAACTTTGTTAAAAATGATTCTATTTTTCAGGGGTAGAATTTTGAGTTGTTTGTGTTGATCTACAGTCTGTACTGGGTGTTTGTCACAAATAAGATTTAATGCTCGCTTGTGTTTGAGACTGAGCATCCATCCCAGATTGTTTAACAGTAATCTAAGTGTGTTTGTATGTGTGATATGTAGTATATCTTTCTTGTGTCTTTGTCGATAAAGTGTTTAATTTTGGCTAATGGTAAACTTTCTGTGCAATCAAGTTTGTTAGGTTACGTATGTGAGAATTCCAAGTTAAATGCTGATCAATGATGAGTCCTAGGGTTTTATGTTCATTAACATTTTCTATTGCCTTAGTCCCAGCACAAAGCTGTAGAGAAGTTTTTGTTGCATTCTACAGTTTCTGTCTTGTAGTGGAGAGAGAGAGAGAGAGAGAGAGAGAGAGAGAGAGAGAGAGTGAGAGAGTGAGAGAGAGAGAGAAAGAAGGAGATCTAACAATACATCTTTTGGTGTGGACACTCTTGAAGTATATGTTCTAGAATTCTCCCAACGAACACTGTTGTAGGATTTTGTGGGACAACATGATGACAGTGTGTGGCTGTCTGTAGTTTTTTTCCTCCTTAAACAAAATAAGACCACCTGCATGGCCTAGGTTCATGTGGTGTAGCTTTAGAATTCCTTTTTGTTCTACGAAACCATAGTGTTGAATGTCTTTAGGCCATATTTCTTATCATTGATTTCTCATTCATGCAAGAATTTCTGTATTCTCTCCCTTTCACGCTCATTCAATCTTATCAATTGCTCATAACAGTTTTCTTTCACTGCTGTTCATTTTCTTTCCATAATCGATTCCATAAATTGCTGTTCATAAAGCATCGATTCCGAAGTATTGTGTGTTACAGATTCATGACAAACATTCGAAACCTGCACATATCCGGACAATGGTATTGACCGTCTCAGTCTATAACCATGGCACGTAGAAGAAGCATGTACCAGCGGTTACAAATCGATATATCTAAATATAAATACATTTTGAAACCCATATTTTTATATCTTATTGACTACACTTACTCATGAACTGACCCAGCATTATCTGGGGGAAAGGATTCAAAATGAATTGATTAGTTAGAGACTGTAGTCCAGCTGTAAGTCATTTTTGAACAATTAACACTGTTTGCATGAACTTCTCCTAAGTGCCATGCTGTGTGGCGTAGGCGATAATTTCTCTCCACAATTCCCTGTCATTTGCATTGATTGTGAGATCCGCCGGTGACTTTCTTCCTAGCCACACTGACAGCCCATCCAGTAACTTCTCTCCCTTTGCCTTCTTTTGTCTCTTCTTCCCTAAGTTTTTTTCCAGTTGCCACTGTGTGTTCCAATTTTCCTTTTCTCGGGAAATGTCCTATAAATCTCGCTTGTCTGCCTCTGATCTTTGCTATAATTTGCTTCCAGGTTCTCTTAAGACTTCTTCATTGGTTTTCTTGGCTGTCCGTAATACCTTCAACATCTTTTTATAAACAACATTTCCATGGCCTCCATTTCTCACTGTACTCTTTTATTCATAGACCATACTTCACACTCATAAAACAGAATTGGCTCGATGTGACATTTAAGTACTTGGAATCTTGTTTCCAGTGACATGGATCTGTTGTACAAGATGTGTCTCATTTTCTGGAATGCTGACTTGGCCCGGGCACGTCTGCTTTTTATTTCATTGTGATATTTCCCATCAGTTGTTATAATCGGTCTTAAGTAGTTGAATCTATCAACTTGTTTCAGATCGGATAGATGAGACTCGATAGTCTTGGTTGGTAGTTCATCTAGGAGAAGGAAAACTCTGATATCAACCCCCCCCCCCCCCCCCCCCCCCCGCCTTGTAGGGTAGGATCTAGCCAAAGGCTAGTGGAGTAAACCATAAACAAACCGGTGGAATTCAAGGGGAAACAAACACTGTATAATCCTGAGAACAATCATGACAACCACAATTCTTTGAATCATAACGACGTTAATGGGGGTTCCAGTGGAACCACCTCGTCCGGTAGAGACAGTCACGTGCGACAGGTGATACCAGGTCGTCATCCAGCTACTGTACGTAAAGAAAACATAAGAGACACCAAAGTAATTGCAAGAACCCGTAATGCCAATCTAAATGATATTAATATTTGTGAGCATTTTCTTGGTTTCATTTCTGTAAAAGCCAGTACAGACTCAGTATTAACTGAATGTATTCTTTGAAAATCGTCAGATGTGAATATTCATACAACAAGTACTCGTGCCCATGGTATGACAATACATAAAGTATGAAGGGAAACCCATTCAGAAGTTCAGCAATAAACTAGAGATCTTAATCTGAGAGCTTCCCCCCTTCCGCCCCCTCCCTTTCCCCTTGTTGTTCTCGTACTCCTACTCAGCTGTCAGTGATGTCGCAGTGTCATCCAGTGAAGAAGGTTGTTTTTTTTTAAACAGTTAAGAAATTGGGTGTTTTTTCCCTCAGCATCGATATTGCTTTGAGAATCGGTATAAAAACATATTAGAGCGCTCAAGCCATTAAGTACCACCCGTTGAGAATCTAAAATCGAAGCCATTAGTCCTTTAAGATATTTTATTGTCGAATGTTATGATGTTTTGGTAGAAATTGTTGAATATGAGTCTGTGGACAAAATGGCAAGACACGAAAGACTTCTCCTTAAAGGTTTTTAAACGTTTATGGCGTCCTTGTTATACTGCGCTATGTTTTAAAAAAAATAATGTTGCTAGTAAACTTATTTACGCTCAGCAATGACCTAAACTCGATTGGAATGACTTTTAACGATTTCATCTGAGTATGAAAGTGGTGAAAATGAAATTATACTGACTAAAGACGCTGTGGAGAGGAACAGACAGAACTACAAAAATAAGATTTTTAAAGGCATGCATCTTTTCCATTGCAACATATGGCTATGAGACCTGGACACTTAACAAAACAGCCGAGGAACACACACTTGCCTTTAAATGTAAATGCTACAGAAGAGTTCTTCAAATATAACGGGCACAAAAAAAAAAAAAAGAACAAAATATCCATACTACAAGAACTTAATATTGAAGAAGGTTGGCTAGTAAAGAGGATTAAACAGAGAAAACTTCAAATATTTTGGATACATCAAGAATCATGAGAATTTAGAGAAGACCGTTTTGGAAGAATACATAATAGGAAAAAGAAAGAGAGGAAGACCAAGGCGAAGATGGCTGCAAGACATCTGTAGGAAAATATGTTTTTTATGGGGGTATAATAATCTGTTATTTATATATTGTTTATATTGTTCGGATTTGATATAATATGGTTGGAAAGATGATTGTACGACTACACATTGACATATTACACAAATGAAAAGAAACACAATAAAACAACTCTTCTTTAAAATAATCGTGGAACCTATATCGTTATTAATTATAAGTTTACACAGTTAACGAATTCAACAAATGAATCATCAATTTATATTGTTATTCATCGGTTATATAACGATAACAACATAGTAATTAAAATGATTTCCTTAAATTATCTTGATCGACAGTGGAACTTCTAAAGAATCAATTTAACCCATTGCACATAATCATACAAAAATCTCTAATCTTCATAATTAAATGATTTAGTATTTGATGATTTACAAGGAACTAAATGGCATTAATTGTTGCAACATACATGTTCATAAATTTCAGCATACATATTTATGTGCACACATGAGCCATCATTGCACATTACAAAAAAACCTATATATCTTTCATAGACAAATATGTTACACCATAATTATAATTATTCATGTACCCTTCAATTATCCTAGTCATACCTAAGTGGGTCGGGATATAGATCGGAAAAGTCGACAGCACAGGCTTGCACGCGTCCACATGACAGAAATATAAACCCCAATATTAACCTAACATTACCCATAGACGAAATACACTCTCACACCCGCCTCGACCGACAACATGATCCTCACCCGATCCGCTCAGAGTACAAAATCCCGACCTAGTAAAATTCTATCTTGTTTTCTTTATACGCTGGGTCCGCGAAATGGACTCTCTCAGAATTGCGCACTCCTATGCTGCGCAGCTGCTGACCCATTATTTCTACACTAGGGTTGCCAACCAACCCACGTAACTATGAACTTATGTATTCCCTACACATCGTTGATAATCTGCAAATTGATGCAACAACAACAGGGCATCTTGCTTACAACCGAGAGGCCTACAGGAGACCTGTCAGGGATGCAAAGTTCCGCAAGGGACATGCAAATGACTGACTGGCCTCTTTCTGATTTTGTGAATACGATAGCAAGTAAACATTCTTTTTACATGCTATTTGCTTGAAACAACAGAAGTGCATATAGCTCGAACACATGCACTAAAAACGAAAACATATACAAACCATTTTTTTTGTGTGTGGTTTAAAAGCACTTCGTTCTACATTTGATGAGCACTATATTGATTCAAGTAATATATCGACATTCATCTCTTTTAACCGTTTCTCATTTTGTAGTAAATTTATAGTTCATCTTATTATTTTTTTTCATTAATTTGTAAATTGTTATTAATGCTATTTAAAATTACTGGTCCAAAATGCCGGAGCTTACTGAACATAAATTGTTTTAAAATATTAAATGTTAATCTGAGAATTATATGGGAAGGTATGCTGTTGTACGGGGAGGCCAAATTCCCAGAGCCGGCTTTATTTTGTAAGTCCACGTGGTACACGTGTGCGTGGCATTGATTTCCCTCATCCCTCAAATCTATAATATTTCAAGCTGTTTCCTCTATTACATGTTTATTTTCAGTCTGTTTTTAAATGTTTTGGTTCCTGTGCTAATATTAACGGGTAGGGGTCAGACAAAACTTGCACCCTTGTCCTTTAGATTGGGGGTTGGAGCATGGGGCCAAAGACCCCATCTCCGTTAAAAAAAAAAATAGTGTTACGGAACAAATAGAGAAACTTCGAAACTGGCACAGAGATGGGGAAACAAGACCAAGGGGTAGACCAAGACAGAGATGGAAAGACAACATAGAAGAGGATATAAAAGAAATTGGTGTCACCAACTGGAGAGAGAAGATTAGGAATAGAGAAGAATGAAGGCGAACTTTATCTGCAGCAGTGAGCCTTAATGGCTCGGAAAGAAGAAGAGGAAGAAGAAGATACTAATATTTACAGTATAAATGTCATATTCCCTAATTTGCCAAAAGTTTCTCGACAGCCATTCAAATGCTTCATTCATTCATTCATTCAGTCAGTCGCTTGTCCCTTGCGGAACTTTGCCTCTCTAACAGCACTCCTGTAGGCCTCTCGGCTGTGAGCAAGATGGCCTGCTGCTGATGCATCCATTTGCAGATCATCAACGAAGTCTTGCAGCCATCTTCGCCTTGATCTTCCTCTCTTTCTTTTTCCCATTATGTACCCTTCCAAGACTGTCTTCTCTAGACTATCATGACGTTTAATGTGTCTAGAATATTTAAGTTTTCTCTCTTTAATCCTCTTTACTAGCCAGCCTTCTTCAGTATTAAGTTCTTGTAGTATGGATATATATTTTTTTTTAATGTCCATGATATTTGAAGAACTCTTCTGTAGCATTTACATTCAGAGGCATTTATGTGTTTCTCAGCTGTTTTGTTAAGTGTCCAGGTCTCACAGGCATATGTTGCCACGGGAAAGATTCTTGCCCTTAAAAATCTTATTTTTGTAGTTCTGTCTGTTCCTTTCCACATATTCTTTAGTTGTTTTACTTTCTGAAGAGTGATAGATGTCCTCCTTTTAATTTCCCTCATTGTATCTCCATTATTAGTAGTGATCCAAGATACTCAAAACTCTCCAATTCTTCCAATTTTTCCTCATTGATACATATTTCATTTGCCTTGTTTGTTTTTGTCAGCTGTTATCAATTTAGTTTTCTTCGCATTAAGATAGAGGTTCTGCTCTTCGCTGTTCTTACGGACTGACATAATTAGTTTTTCCATTCCTTTTTGTGTTGTGGACAGTAATACTGTGTCATCAGCATATCTAATCTCTGCTATTTCGTAACCTCCAACTGTTATGGCATCTTAATATTCTTTGTCTACATCTTCTCTAACATTCCTCATTATATTTTCAGTATACAAGTTAAATAAGTAAGGCTTCAAGGGGTAATGAATTCCATTTACTGCGACACAGCAGCTGATGATATTTTATACTCTTGCATACGAAAGCCATAAACAGTATTAATGACACATTGTCCTGTTTTTAGCAAATTGCTTGGATTATCTTGCCTTTTTTTTTCCTTTACCCACTAAATGCGTCTTTCCCTGCTTTTAAAATATTGCTTCCTCTTCCGGATATTAATAAATTTCTATTGAAACAGTAGCAATTTTGAATTCATATACTGGGGCGTCTTTCCATGGTGAATTTATTCATTGTTGTGTTTTGTGGTGACAGGTGTTGACGATTTGTGTTGTCCTCCTTTGTATTTTCAGCCAGTTTGTGTGTGTATGTGGGTGACCCCTGGGGTTTGGGCCTGGGGAGAGGGCGGAAGTGAAGATGCAGTCCGATTTGGCAATTAGCGACCCATGGCCGACATGCTAGCGTCAGGGTTAGCGAACCATAGCTGACCAAGAATCTGTTGGTACTCCAGTGACAGGCCTAGTCTGGCTAATGCGGCAGGGATCACCATAGGCCCCCCCCCCCATGGCAGTGGGGTCTTCTAAAGAAGCACTGTACACCCCGTACTTTTTAGCTCCACTCAGAATGACAAAAATAGCCGTCATAACCCGGTCCCAAACCGAAACAACGCCGTATCTCAACATCTTCACCTCGCGGCCGCAAGGAACGCAGTTTCAGGGAAGAAGGAGAGGAAGAAGAAGAAGAAGTTTATTTGCTTTTCTTTCCCCACGTCATTGTAATGTCCATCCACTCCTTATTTACTCATATCTGGGGCACAGGTTATGAACAAGGGCTCTCCAGTTATTCCTGTCCTGGGTTACTACTTCTATCCGTCTCCATGTGTAGTTCTTCTTTCTAATCTCTGCTTCAAGACTCCTTCGCCAGTTTTTTTCTAAGTCTTTCTTCTTTACGCTTACCCTGGGGATTCCAGGTAAGAGCCTGTCCGGTTATGTTAGTGGTAGGCTTTCGAAGTGAATGTACTATCCATCTTCACCGTCTTTTCATTATCATTTCTTTCACTGTGGGTTTGTTCGTTTTCTGCCACAGCTCTTCATTACTCATGGTATCTAACCATCTAATCTGAAGGATCTTTCTTAAGCAGGCATTAACAAAAGTCTGCAGTCTTTTTGGTACTTTGGCTGATGTTGTTCGTGTTTCTGATCCATACAAGAGGGACCGATTTGACATTTGTGTTGCAGAGTCTAAGATTTGTCCTTTTCTCATTGTTAACGACCTTCCCTTATCTGTATCTTATTAATGTCGTAGAAACCTGCGCCTGCCTTTTAAGTTAATGGCTTTATATCAGCCGAGCGTTTACAGTCTGTAGTTGTTGTTTGGAGGTATCTGAATTTGTATACGTTTATCGGCACATTTCTATTCTGCATGATGAATATAGCTGTGAAAGCAAGGAAAGGAAACTGGAGGACCTTCGCAGCCAGCCTTCCATGTGAAGTTGTCACATGATGATAGTGGCTAATACCGTACATATTAATACATTCGTAAAGTAGTAGAACATGGTATTGTATGGTTATTGACCTTCAAGAGTCTTGAGAACATATGGCACTTAAAAGTTATAAGCACAAAAACCAAGTTAAGATTATTCAATTCATTATGTACGCAAAAGCTGGAAAATAACTGAAGAAATAAGCAACAAATTAGACTCATTTGAAAACAAATGCCTAAGGAAAATACTCAGTTTAAAGTGGAACGAATTCAAGAACAATGCAGAGATAAGATTGTCGAGGGAACAACAACCTGTTTCATGGGTGATCAGAAAAAGGAGATGGACATATGTCGGTCACGTGATGAGAAAAAACAGAATTCCAAAACAAGCTATCAAGTGGAACACAACAGGCCAAAGAAAAAGAGGCCGACCACGTGAAAGTCTAAAGAGGACATTGTTAAGAGCGGCCAGTTTAGTGGGCATAACATCCCTTGATGAGGTTGAAAATCTCGCCGAAAGCAGGAAAACTTGTCGAACTACCACGCGAGCCCTTGTACGTTTAATGGTACGGGAAGGATGTAAGATTGTATGTTTAGACAGTCTTATTTTATTTTAGACGATAAGAGGTAATTCCCTAGACATTTTTCTTTCTCCCACATCTAAAGGTGCTTTTTCTATGATTTTTTTTCGAGGCATAACCATACAATACTATGTTCTATTAATTTGCTGTGCGAAAGCCTAGTTGTTTCCTATCTGTAAATATTAAGGCCAGATACATTTTCAAATAGTAAGGGAGGCCACTACCGAAAACCCAAACAGAAGTTGCAGAAACATGGCGGGAGGGAACGTAGAAAGGTATGTTTGTTTCACATGTGCGGGGTTTGTTGTAAGTGTATGTGTGTTGTACATGTGTATTTCAAACTATTGAGAGGATTTATATATTTTTATATGGCTTAAAACAATTTAATACAAAGCACTATACTTACACCGCCAGACAAGGCTCTCCAACTCTGTGACATGTTGTCATACCCACTCATGTAAACCTTGCTCCTAAACTACAGCTTTGTAGGTGACAGAGAGTAAACCGTGGTTCTGAACCGTTGCCTTATGGGTGGTTCTGGGGGTAAACCTTGCTTCCAGACTACAGCCTTGTGGGTGAATAAATGTAAACCTTGCTCCCAACCATAGCATTGTTGGTGATTCTGGGAGTAAACCTTGCTTCCAGACTACAGCTTTGTAGGTGATTAAGTGTAAACCCTGCTCCCATAGCATTGTTGGTGACTCAGGGAGTAGATCTTGCTCCAAGACTAAAAGTACTATCTTGTGAGAGACTAAACATCCCAAAAAAAAAAAAAAAAATCAGTGGGAAGGTGCAAAGACATTTTTGAGCAAGGTTAATCTGTACCCATCTCTTGCATCTTCATATGGACCTCTTCTGTTTTTTTCAAAAACTTATCAGCCAAGAGTGGGTTACCACAACATAGGCAGGGCACTTTCTCAACATTCTTATTTTGCATCCTTCCTGTGCCATTAGGTGTCTAGTCATGAGTCTCCGTTCTCAGAGAGGTTCTTAGTCTCATCAGGGGATTTGATGCTGACCATCTTAGCCTCTCAGGTCAGTGTTCTCTTTAGGGTCTCTCGAAGTCGACATCTTTTCCTTTTTCCAGATGTTTCCCATTTGATGGCTTGCTTTGTGATTCTGTGATTGTTTCTTCTCATCACTTGGCCCACATATGGCCACATTTTCTTGATCACTGCAGAGACCACTTGCAGTCAGTAATGTTTCTCAATATTAGCATACTGAAAATGGTCCGAGTGCTTAAAATTCACAAAAAATGAATTGTACCAAGTGAGGAGTGTATAAAATATCTAACTGCGAGTTATTATTTTTTGTTAAAAAATAAAGCATAGAGTTGTGATGTTTTGACTTTTATTTTTTTTCATACAAAAGATACATGATAGAAGAAGAGAAATGGGAGAGAGTCTTGACTGTATATTATAGAAAGGAGAGTTATTATATGAGGGGTGATTAATAAGTTCTCGGCATAAAGAACAGTTGATTATTTGTGGACTTTTTGAGTTATTTCTCAACATAGTACCCTTGCAAGTTTATGCACTTAGTCTAGTGATCCTGGAGCATACAGATCCCTTCTTTGTAAAAGTCACCATCTTGTGCCAGTAGAAAGTGGTCTACAGCATGAATGATGTCACCACCTGAAGAAACTTGCGACAACTGAGCTCTTTTTTTGAGTTTTGTAAACAGTTCCAAAGGGGCCAAATCTGGGGAATAAGGAGGATCTTCAAGAAGCTGGAAGCTGCATTCATGAATGGCAGCCATTGCCACCACCGACTTGTGAACTGGAGCATTGTCTTGATGAAAGATGACTCCTTTCGTCAATTTCCCTTGACACTTTTCCTTCAATTTGACCCACAGTTGCTTCACAAGATTAGCGTAATAAGCCCCGGTGACTGCTCTCTTTTGAAGATAGTCTACCAATAGTGCACCTTCTGAATCCCAAAAGATGGAAGCCATTACTTTTCCTGCCGACAGAACCACCCTTACTTTCTTTGGAGGTGGGAATCCATGATGTTTCCACTGCTTTGACTGTTCTTTGGTTTCTGGTTGAAAATGATGAACCCAAGTCTCATCCATAGTCACAAATTGCTGAAGAAACTTTTCAGGATCTGCAGAAAAATGGCCAAGATTGTCTCTTGACATGTTGAGATGCTGTCATTTGTGATCAGCTCCAAGAAGTTTTGGGACCCATCGAGCAGAGACCTTTGTCATTTGAAGATCATTGTGAATAATGGCATGGACACGTTCCTGGGAGATGCCCAACTCAGTAGCACTGTACCATTCAGTTAGTCGTTGATCCTCCATTATCATGTCATGGATTCTGCCAGTGGTTTCATAGGTGGTTACCATTCTTGGTCTTCCTGGACGGGGATCATCTCCCAGACTCTCCCTTCCATGTTTGAATTGAGCTACCCATTTTTTCACTGTGCTGTAAGAAGGGACACTCTCCCCTAGAGTCTCCACCTTATGCTCATGGATCTCCTTCGATGATAAGCCCTTGATGCAGAGGTAGCAAATGGCTGCTCGATGAAAAATATTATGCATTGTCTCAATTTCTGCCACCTCTCACCACTTCAGTAGCCTGTAAAAAAAATTGGTTGCAGTTAATTTCTTGAAACTTGGTGTTTAATTTTACATTAACCTGATCTACAAATGCACCTAATATCAACTGTGTGTTTCAAGTATTTGAACCTTATGCTGAGAACTTAGCAATCACCCCTTGTATATAAAAACGGAAAAAAAATTACTTAGCTTATAGCTGCAAACTAAAATAAATTTATGTCATCTTTCTATAGTTGTAAATGTCACTGTTCTTAGTTCAGACTAATAAATCTTTGGCTACCAAGTGCATAGAGGAACACTTCATAGACAGCAGCTGGACATATGCATATAATGACGGGTCTGCAACCATTGCAATGGAAACTAATGGAAAGGGAGTCCTAATTGTACTAAACTATGAGGAACACAAGAAGCTGTCGTTAGCAACAGGGAAATTTTCCACAAGAGCAGAACCGAGGCAGAGACCCTGAAAACTGGCAGGAGCCCTAATATCAGAAACAAAAAAAAATGTTAAAGAAATTGTAGTGTTCCTGACTGATGCAATGTCAATATTTACTGCATTAATGAGCCACAAAGATGAAACCCTTAGTGATGTGTAAACAGCAGTATACCAGATATGTAAGCCTTTTTCAAGAATAGTAAGACAGTAGATTCCATCCAGTTGTGGTATACCTGGCAGTGAAACAACTGACATCCTGGCAAAAGAATCTGGCATATTACCATAGACAGGTATGAATATGACTTGTGAGGAGGCCAAATCAAAGATAAAAATAGCATTCAAGAATAAAAGGGCAGAAAAACACCTTGACCACCAGAAAAATGATGCCTACTATCAACTCATTGGGGAGGAGGAAGTAATCACTTCTCATTTCACACTGGTCACGTCGGTCTGACACTTTTACAGTAGACTAAAGACTGGCCTGACTGTCATGTGCGCATGAGGCAGGAAAACATATTCTACAGGAGTGCCCAACATATGAGGTGCAGAGAAAGCAGATATGGTCAGTGTCTATTTCAGTTCAAGAGAAGGTATATGGGATGTGCACCAGCTCTAGCTGACCACTGATTTACTGCAGACTTTTATAAAGTCAACATCTGAGAATGATCAAAGAAGTTCAGGTCTTTTAAACCATCTACATTTCATCTTACATCCTTCCCATGCCATTAAATGCCACATAGGGCTCACATGGTAGTTCGCCAAGTTTTCTTGTTTTCTGCAAACTTTTCAACCTCATCAAATAATTTTATGCCTACTAATTTGACTTCTTTTAACAGTGTGCTCTTTAGAGTTTCACATGGTCAACCTCTTTTTCTTCAGCCTGATGTGTTCCACTTGACATCTTGTTTTGGGATTTTCTGACTGTTTCTTCTCATCACATGACCGATGTATGTCCATCTTCTTTTTTTCTGATCACCCATGAGACAGGTTGTTGTTTGCCCATCTGCCTTATCCCTGTGTTGTTCTTGAATTCATTCCACATTATATCAAGTATTTTCCTAGGCATTTGGTTTCAAAAAGGTCTAATTTGTTATTTCTTTAGTTGATTTCCAGCTTTTGCATGCATACATGAGGGTGGATATTACATTTGAATTGAATAATCTTAGATTTGTTTTTTTTGTGCTTATAATTTTAGAGTGCCATATGTTCTCAAGATTCTGCAGAATTGTACAAAATTTTATGAATTTTCATAAAACTAGAAATATACGTTGATATGAAATTGATGGTAATTATGATTTAAAAAATTTGACATATGTGGTTTTTTTTTTTTTCTCTCTCAGTTTTGGCAACAGACAGCTGTGGCAGACTATCAGTGGGACAGGATTTCTGAAACCTCTGGTAAATGTTTTGTGTAGCATAGGATGATCACTAGAGTGAGCCCTATGAGTTTAAAAAAAAAAACTTTATTTCCCTGCCATGTAAAAGGGAGAGAGAGAGAGGGAGAGATACACACCCTGCTTATATTTAGATGTGCGCGCGCACACTCACTCACTCACTCACTCACTCCACTCCACTCCACTCCACTCCACTCCACTCCACTCACTCACTCACTCACTCACTCCACTCCACTCCACTCACTCACGCACTCACCTGCATCCTTCACCTGATGATTAGGTTTAGACAGTCCTCAGGATAGGGAGATGGTAGACTAACTCCAGAATCACCATGTTTAACACATTAGTCTCCTAACACCCTCTCCCCCCCCCCCCCCTCCCCCAGAATGCAGTATTTGTGGTTATAGATGATTAAACTCTGATTACAAGCCAAAATAATATTAAAATATAAAAAAAAGCCGGATAGACAGCAGCACATTGCTTGATCCCCCATACTTTGTTTCTGGACACGTAGTGGCATACCATTTTTTATCTGCTATAACATTTTGTTCTTTACTTTTTTCAAGTATGGATAAATCTTCAGTTGAGTAATACACCTCCCCCCCCCCCCCAAAAAAAAAAAAACAACATGTTAAATCTGTAAAATTATTTTGATGTCTTGAAAATGTAGATGCAAGATGGCCATTATTATTTTGGTGCTAACACATTATATGAATGAGAAATAGTATCATTGTGGACCTCCCAGGCACAAGGCATCTGAGTTTTCGGTGGCAGACACAGATGTTAATAAACCCTTATCAGAATGGTTAAATGCATAACTTGAGTATGCCGTAGTTTTTTGGTTTTTTTTTTTAAAATCCAGGATAAATATGTTAAAGTAATAAACAACTTTTTTAGTATTTTTTGTTTTTAACATTCTTTGTCAAATTATAGGTGCGTCCTATACACTGTTGTGTCTTATATGGTGGAAATATGGTATTAAGTTTAAGTTTCTAAAAGCAGCACATACAAGTTGAGATGATGATGGGCCCAGGGTAGCACTGGTACTTTAAATCAGTGGTTCTCAATCTTTTTTACATCAAAATACCGATTTCTAGCTCATATAATTTGCACCACTTGCCTCTTATAAAGAGATCAGACCAGAATCGAAGCACCTAACACGAAATCAATAATGCAGTTACATCCCGCCTGGTAATATGTTGCAGACCACAGGAATCGATGCTTTAAACCATGCTCACTGAAATAGACGTCCCGTCTAGACAGCAAGTCTTGAATAGCTGTCAAGAGAACAATGATCTACATGGTACAGGTCTTGTGAATGATTGAGTGTGTAACTGGGAACACTTTAAAATCAGATCAGTATTTGGGAAATAATTTTTTTTTTCAAAATAGATCACAGACATGAACAGAAATGACATTCTGGACCATCATAGAAAACTTCATCGTCAGTCCTGCATACTCCCAATGGGGCATAAGGCTTCAGCAAAGGTTCTATAGCCAATCCTGTCTTGACCAAGTTGAGATATCTCAAACCATGTCTTTCTTTCTTTAGTTCTTTCTGTATTGTGCGTCTCCATGCCCGCAATGGCCTGCCCCGCTCTCTCTTTTCCCTTGAGGTTTCCAAGTCAAGGTGGCATAGGAGTATATTGTTTTTTTTTTATTTGTAGTATGTGGCCCAGCCATTTTCATCTTTGTCTTTTGACCTCTTTAGTAATGTTCTCAATGCCTATTCATTTGGTTATTTCCTCATTTGTCACATGTTCTTTCCAGCGTATTCTTAAAATTTTCTTAAGGCATCAAAGCCTCTCAGTCTGCTTTCAATTCTCAGATTGGTTCTCTGTGTTTCGGCGCGTATAACAGAATGGAGCATACACTGTATTTATAGATTCTGAGCTTGAGAATAGATTTCCATGTGTTTGCTAATTTGTTAAAGGCCTGAGATGCCTGTCCAGTTCTTATGGGTATTTCCTTTTCAGTACTGCTGTTTGCTGAAATGAGGCTTCCAGGATACTTAAAGTGGTGTACTTCTTCAACTTCTTCTGTCCCAGCTGAGATTCTTTCCTTATTTTTTTCCATTGATTCTCATGATCTTAGTCTTGTCTAGATGTATATTGAGACCTACTGATCTGGCTGTTTCATAAATCCAAGTTATGTTCTGTATGTCTCTTTGATTATATGAGAGTAGACCAGTCTTGTCTGTGAAGTCACAATCCTCTAGGTTAAGTCTCTAGGGCCATATAAAACTTAGGTGAATCTTATGCAAAATGTGATGAAACTATTGTAAATGCTGAATGATGGAAAAATATCAGTGAATGAAATAGTGGTTTGTGACTCATAGCTGACTTTATTCTGCCTCCTACTGGTGCCTAGTGGAAGCAAGACATTAATTTAGCTGAGTAAATCATTTCACTAAATCATTTTGTGGACACAAAAAAGAACAAATATATCTATACTACAAGAGCTTAATATTGAAGAAGGCTGGCTAGTGAAGAGGATTAAAGAGAGAAAACTGAAATATTTTGGACACATTAAACGTCATGATAATTTAGAGAAGACCGTATTGGAAGGATACATAATGGGAAAAAGAAAAAGAGGAAGACCAAGACGAAGATGGCTGCAAGACATCGTTGACGATCTGGAAATGGATGCAACAGCAGCAGGCCATCTTGCTCACAACCGAGAGGCCTACAGGAGTGCTGTTTGGGAGGCAAAGTTCCGCAAGGGACATGCAAATGAATGAATGAATGAAATAGGGTTTGAAATAGAGATTGGATCCAGAAAAAAATAGGCCATGCTGAAGTCAGATGTATTAGGCCGTAAGGTGCAGATATCATACTCTGTCAGTAAACTGTAACACAGTGCAAGCCAGTGCACTTTTAGAATGTGCTAGGAAGGAGAAATGTTATTTTCATGTTTTAATTGGTACCTTGTATTAAAAGTTATTTTCAAGTCTTATTGTTTTTTTGTTTTGTTTTGTTTTGTTTTTTTAAAGGAATATGTGGAACATGAACTTCAGAGGAACAAAGATAAACTCCTCCAGGGTTTCTCATTCTACAAAAAACCAAGGTCAGTTTTGTAACTGTTTAGGCAGTGGTGTATGAGTTTAGAAGCAGCAGAATTGTTAGCAGTGATCTGAATTATAACAGAAAGAAGCTGGCACATTGGCAGGTGCTGCAGTGTGACTCAGAATGGATGAAACATCAACACTTTATGTAATGACGGTAGATAGAGGTATGTGGTTCAGTTTTACAAAAAAGATAGAGAAGTGAGAAAAGTGGGTTGAAACAATGGCAGAAAGTAAGATGGGTACATTATAAATGTATAAATCTCAGTCTGATATGATGTTGTGTCTCAACATCTTCATTGCTCTGGCTGCAAAGAACGACAGCTTACCGTTCCAGGGTGATGGAAAAATAAGAAGAATCAAGGTGTAGGAGATAGAAAAATAAGAAGAATCAAGAGATAGAAAAATAAGAAGAATCAAGGTGTAGGAGATAGAAAAATAAGAATCAAGGTGCAGGAGATAGAAAAATAAGAATCAAGGTGCAGGAGATAGAAAAATAAGAAGAATCAAGGTGCAGGAGATAGAAAAATAAGAAGAATCAAGGCGCAGGAGATAGAAAAATAAGAAGAATCAAGGTGCAGGAGATAGAAAAATAAGAAGAATCAAGGTGCAGGAGATAGAAAAATAAGAAGAATCAAGGCGCAGGAGATAGAAAAATAAGAAGAATTAAGGTGCAGGAGATAGAAACAGAAGGTCAGATGTGGTACCTTAGAGGATGACCTACATTTTTTTTCTCATACTCCTCCCTCAGAATATGCTGTCATATTTTTTTAAACATCTTTTCCCCCCTAGGACTCCAGCTGGTGAAGCTTTGTCAAAAGAGAGGAAGGTGAAGAAGGAGCAGCATGATTTTGTTATCAGGCTTGGACTTCTCCTGGTCAGTCTGTGTTTGAGTTGTGCAGCAGTTCCATCTCTTGTGTAACATTAATGAAGGGTTAGAAGATCTGTGGTTGTAGTTGGTGAAGATTTTGAAACACATGCTGTTGTTTCAGACAGATTTATTTTTGTTTTGTTTTCAGCATAACAGGCTGAGTATCCATTTTAACAGTTGGGTCAGTGGCAACAGGAATACAACTGACTGTACTCAATCCAAGAAACTGCATAGTTATCAGCTCGGCCACAACTATCCCCCTCCCTATTATTTTTAAGAAAACTTTCATTAAAATAAACCCCACAGAACACCTTCAAAAGCAGTTTTCAGCATAATTTATCCATTTATTTTATTTCAGAGTCTCATAAAGTCCGGGTGATAAATAAAGTAGTAGTTAAGGAAACTAAAGAAAAAGTGGACAAAATGAAGTCTTGTAGTCTACCAAAAGTGTGATTTTGAACCTTTTTTATATAAGTTCATGTTCATCATCTGATCAAAGACACAAAACTGATGGGATAATCTCTTCATGCCGTGCAACAAAAAAATGATGGGTCTCATCTTAGAGCATATAAGGGGAAGTTTGAATCTCGTGACAACATAGAAGTTTGAATCTCATGATTACATAGAAGTTTGAATCTCGTGACAACATACAGTATTGAGATGTCTTTGTTTTTTTCATAACCTTTCATTTTTGTTATCTTCTGTTGCTAATTTATCATCCTTTTGTTTCTCTTTCTGTTTTTTGTTTTTTTTAACACCTTTGCGTAAATCTGTTGTAATGCAGCCTGTATCACTTTTCTCAGAGCCATTGTGGTCAGTGTGGGAAAAGGTCATGGTCAGCTCTGATTTGTTGACTGTAGTAAAAGTATTCTTATACATCTGATACTGCTATAAAGAATCAGTTTGGGTCTTGGCGAGCTCTGACTTGTTGGGTATGATAGAAGCACTTTCGCGCATCTGATACTGCTATAAAGAATCAGTTTGGGTCTTGGCCAGCTCTGACTTGTTGGGTATGATAGAAGCACTTTCACGCATCTGATACTGCTGTAAAGAATCATTCGGAAAAAAAAAGATAAATTTCCTGTTTCCATGCCATTAAGGCAGACTGGGAATACGGTGTTAGGCCCATATTTTCTGTGACTTTTGGCACATGAAAGTGTGATGTGGTCAGTAACACGCCTGGCCGCATTACCTTCCCAGATTTCTCTGGTACCCATTTTTAGAGGCTGGGTGAACCCCAGGGCCTTTTTTTGGTATGTACTAGAAAAATTCCTGCTGCTGGGACCGAACCCGGTACCACCTGATTAGTGGAACACAACAGGCCAAAGAAAAAGAGGCAGACCGCATGAAAGTCTGAAGATTACATTGTTAAGAGAGGCCAAATTAACAGGCATAAAATCCCTTGATGAGGTTGAAAGACTCGCCGAAGACAGGAAAAATTGGCGAACTACCTCGCGAGCCCTATGTGACGTTTAACGGCACGGGAAGGATGTAAGATAAGATTTAATTTCATCACCTTTAATTTTATCACAGTTAAAACATTCTGTTCACATTTAATGCTGTGTATCTAGTTTTGACATGTTTAACACAGTCTATTTTAGTTTTGTTACATGTAATTTTATCACATAAATTTATTACATTTAATACCATCTGTTTAATTTTATCACACTTAATGCCATCTATTTTAATTTTATCACAGTGAAACATGTCTTTTCACATTTAACACCATCTGTTAAATTTTATCATGTTTAATACAATCTCTTGACAGGGACTTGATGAGCTTCAAAGTCATGATCTGTTTTGTGCCTACCTTTTCACAGAGTACAGGGGTTCGAGAAAAGAGCTGACGGTAGGTGTTATTTTGTTATTGTTATTGCAGCTGCTTACTTTGCTGTAGTTAGAAATTAAGGAGGTTTTTTTTTAATATGGGATTAGTCGTTGCCTGTCTGTTTTTTTCTTAGCAGTCTTTAGATTCAGTAGCATCTTTGTTGCGTGGGGCTTATGCTTGGTCACCTTCTCTACACCAGCTCTGAACAGTTGAGCTGCATTTTCCTGGGGGTCAAAACACGAGGGAGAATCAGAAAGTACAGGTAGTTTTAAAATTACACGGTAACCACAATGGATAGAATATGATGCAGTGCAACATGTTTGTAAAGGCTGATGAGTAGTTCAGGCTTGCACAGCACAGTGCTCTGCTCTTAGTCTAGTTGAAGCCAAGGTCAAATGAACATGTATACTCCGCTGCAGGATTGCACCATTACTGAAAAATGTGCCATGGTGAGATTTCTTTGGGCAGAGATCCACCATAGGATGTTGGCTGAGTATGGAAGTGGCATCACCATTTACTCATTAAGTTTATAAATGGGTAGAAAGGTGTTTAAAGTGGGGAGAATAAATGTAAACTGATGAAGCTGTCAAGGACAGTCTTGCTGCACCATGACAATGCATGTTCCCATACAGTGGCTGCAATAGTGGAGGCAGTGTAACATTACAGTTTGAAGCATCTTACTCATCCTCCTTACAACCCTGACCTGAGGTCGTGAGATATCATAGTTTTGGCCCCTAAGGTGAATTTAGTCATACCGCCAAATAATGACAATATAAGCCATAGGTGGGCGGCAGAACATAAATGCAGCTTCAAATATTGCTGTCGTAAATAAGAACCTAAATATACTTCCAGACAGTGCTCTCATAAGCAGGCTGTTGTGACACAGCTGAATGAATATGTTCTCCTTTGTTTATGAATCATAGAGTGTGCTGAAAAATGTTCTTACTGAATCTACCACAGAAAGCTAACACAGCACATTCCCCAGCTTATGTGGTGCCTATATTATTAGATCTTCTCAGAAGCATCATTACCTAGAGATTTTGGTTCACATTAACATATATGAATATGGGACCTTGTAGCCACATGGATTAACATGGAGACATTATGATAGTATGTGGCTGTTTCCTATGCACATCTTTTTCTATGTATATGTGTCTGCTTATAAATACATAAATAATTACTATTTTTAAAAAAAATTGTACTTAAGGCCGGAAACCATACTTTTGAAGTAGTTTACTCCAAAGTTTACTCCATTTTATTGGAGTAAATAAAAATTATATTTTAGTCAGTGTGACATTTTTAATTCTCATTTTCTCTATTAGCGTATCCTGGGTCATGAGCGCCATTCTCAAACTCTCTTGCTGAAGATTGTAGACTTCTACAATGGAGAGCGTCTTTACTTAGTTCGTTGTGTGCGGAATATACTACACAACTGGTTGGAAGGAGAGCACCCTTACAAGGTTCATATATAATGGGCTTTATTCTGTCTTTTTTTTGGTTTTTTTTTTTTTTTTCTTTAAATTCATGTGAATATTTTACACATTGATATCTTATTATCTTACATCCTTCCTGTGCCATTAAATGTCACATAGGGCTCACATGGTAGTTCGCCAAGTTTTCCTGTTTATGGCGAGCTTTTCAACCTCATCAAGCCTACTAATTTGAGCTCTTTTAACAATGTACTCTTTAGAGTTTTCACATTGTCGACCTCTTTTTCTTTGGCCTGTTGTGTTCCACTTCATAGCTTGTTTTGGGATTCCCTGACTGTTTCTTCTCATCATGTGACCGATATATATGTCCATCTCCTTTTTCTGATCACCCATGAGACAGTTTTTTGTTCACTCATCTGCCTTATATCTGTGTTGTTCTTGAATTCATTTCACTTCATACAGAGTATTTTCCTTATGCATTTGTTTTCAAAAGAGTCTGATTTGTTGTTTATTTCTTGCGAACGAAGAAGAAGAAGTTGTTTATTTCTTTAGTTGTTTTCCAGTTTTTGTATGCATAAATGAGGGTGGATATTACATTTGAATTGAATAATTTTAGCTTGGTTTTTTGTGCTTATAACTTTTGAGTGCCATGTGTTCTCAAGATTCTTGAAAGTCAGTACTGCGTTTGCAATTCTAACTTCCTTTCTGGTGTCACCATCCTGGTCTAAGTAGCTGCTGAGGTATGAGTAGGCAGATTGGTTTACTTCTTCAGCAGCTGTTCTTTCTGTGCATATTTTTCCTTCATGATTAATGGGAAGTTTCATTTTTTTTTTCCTTGTTAATTTCAAGTCCTATTTTACTAGCCAGTGAAGACAGGGTATCTGGTTTTTCTAGGATTGACTTCCCATCATCACAGATAAGAGTTATGTCATCAGCAAAATCAAGATCTTCTAGTTGGGTCCCATGTACTCAGTCAGTGCTCATTTTACCTGTGCAGCATTTTTTCATTATTATGTCTATGGCAATTCCAAAAAGCAAGGGAGATAGTAAACGTCCTTGTTTCATGCCTGTTTCAATCTGGAACCATCCGCTCACTCCTTCTGTGTTGACTGCACAAACATATCCATTGTAGAGATCCTTAATGATGTTGACAATTTTAGATCTTATTATACAGAGGTAAAAAAAATGTATATGCTAATATTATTGTATATATGGTGATATTACATTGTATGGAGGCTTAACATTTTACATTCGTAAAGCGTGACGTGTTTAATTTCCAGTGCAGTTCTTGCATGCCATTCAGCCACCCGGTGAAATGGTATTAGTTCCTATGTTTACCTGGAGCTGTTGTCACATGACAGGGTGATGTGGGCAGCATCACGCTTGACTGCCTTTCCTCCCCCCCCCACCCCACCCCACCCCCACCTCAGAAGGAACTGGGTACCCATTTCTGCATCTGGATGGCTGAGGCACTTCTGACTGGACTCAAACCACCAGCCTCACCATAAGGGATGAGAGCACACTAACCACTATGCCACTCAGGTGCCCACAGGTTTTAATTCGTTAATCCGTTATCCCTAGTGCCCATGATCTCGGCCTAGAGCACAGTTGTTCAGCCATTTCCCATGAAGGCTGATTTAATACTGTCAGATCATTGTTCTCCTCCCCCTCCCCACCTTTGTTTAGCACAGTGTCAAGTTTCATGCTCTGCCACGTTTCATGCTCTGCCCCCATCTATAGTTTATTTTTGATGATATTCTTTTGTTTCATGTGTTTTTTTTTTAAAATCTCAAAACAGGAGCTTTTTGCCAAATTTGTAAACCAGTTACTGGAGAAGAATCTGCTGAAGCAAAAGGTGATAGTTTGCTTTAACTCATTGATTGCCAATCATTTGCACACCTTTTTCATAAAAAAAAAAATTAGAACTAAAATCACAGCCAACAACTATGTAGTTTGTTTCATTGATGGACATTTTATATTTTTAAACTGCGGTGAGAACTAAAAATAAGCATTGTTTCATTTCTGAAGGAAAAACTGATGGATATGTTTCATTATGAAGCTTTTTTTGTGTGCATTATTTGTTGTTTTTTTTTTTTTTTGGTTTAGTGTAGATTAGGAATTAAGTTACTGACTGTGACATGAATGTGTGTGAGATTATTTTGTTAGTTAGAATCATCATCTGTGCAACATTATATATATCCGGTTATATAAATATGTGAGTGATTCATTCCTAAATGATAATGCAGTTGATATCATCATCAGGTGCTGTGCCGACTGGCATCGGCTATTATGCTTCTCCAGAGTACCGGATCCTTCATTCAGGCCATCAGCTCAGTTGGTGATCTCCTCTTACACCATCTCGTCAGACTGTCCAGTATCATTTCTCTCGGTCTTCCTCTGGCTCTTCTTCCCTCTATTTTGTTCTGTTATAATATTTTCAATGCCCCTTTTTCTCATCCTGTGAAAGTACATTGTCTCTCTCTTATTTTTTGACAAGATTTTTTTGTCTCTCCAGCTCTTCTCATACATTCTTCATTAGTTATTTTTGCTGTCCAGGGAATTAGCAACTTTCTTCAAATAAACCACATTTCTGCTGCTTCCAATGATTTTTGTGCAGACTTTGTCCATGATTCACTTCCATATAATAAGATCAGCTCAGTATAGCATTTTAGGACTCATTTTCTAACATTCATTGATAAGAATGTATTAGCTAATATGTTTCTCATTCTCTGAAATGCAGTCTTTGCTTGGCTTATCCTGTTCCTAGTTTCTGTTCTGCATTTCCCATCTGAAGTTATTACTACTCCAAGGTATTTAAATTTCTGCACCTGCTTTAGAATAGCTCCATTTAATTTTATACTGCATGTTGGTGGATTCTGTTTCTTAGATATAACCATAATCTCTGTCTTTTTGATGTTCAGAGTAAGGCCTTTCTGTTCACTTTCTTTGGCGACTTTATCCAAAAGATTTTGCAGGTCTTGTTGGTTCTCAGCTCTCAGTACTGTGTTGTCACCATACCGAAAGTTGTTAATATTGTATCCTCCAATTTTTATACTTGGTTCTGAGATGATTGTTCTTAGAATATTCTCGCTGCACAGAGAAAAAAGGTCTGGAGATAGTACACACCCTTGTCGCACCCCTTGCAGTTGATATAGTAATGCTATTTTATTTCTTTTTAAAAACAAAGAACTAGAAAATTCTGATGTTCTGCCACATGGATATGTTAACAAGATGCTGTAGGTTCAGATCCTACCAGATGCTGGAATCTTGCCATGATCTCGTTATGAATGTTTCCTGGGTCCGATTTGGCTGTCACTACTCTATAACTGACTTACTAGTGTCAGAGCTGGTGAAACAGCTAAGCAAGAACCTGTCCAACCTCTCCTTTGGTGTTTCTCTCCAACCCTCCCCAACCAGTAATAGGTCTTGTCTGGCTAATGGGGTAGAGATCACCATAGTCGCCATGGTGATGGAGTCTGATAAAGAAGTATTGCGCATCACCGTGTATGTTCCTGAGGCTGAAAAAAGTAGCCACTCTAACTTGCTCCAGTCTGACAGGACCTTCACCACTTCAGCTGCAAAGAATGTCACACTCTCAGTTCGAGGGAGATGAAAGAAGAAGATGAACATTTCCTGATTTTGTTTGTTTGATGATCCTGAACACTAGAGGCTATCTTCCAGGAAAGTATGATTTCCCTAAGCATACAGGACACACACAGCTGTCAGAATGTTGAGCAAATAAATGTTGTTTTTTTTTTAATATAAAAAAATTAGGGTTCACGTGCATAGCGGTATGCCTGAGCTGGGAACTGGAAAACAGTTAAATAAAACTTAAATAATTTAAATTGTCACGTCTAATACTGGTCTCCAGCAGCAGAATTAAGATGCACTCAAAAGTGCAGTGCTGCGTGGAAGACTATGGTTCAGTTCCAGGACAGGACAAAATATGAATAACAACTTGCAGACCCCTTGGGAGTTGTGACCCAGTTCAGGCCCCACACCACCCCCAGAGTGTCGGGAGTTTAATAGGGCTGAAACAGTCAGAGAGGAGGTACTTCCTATAATGATCTAGGTTTTTGTTTGTTGTTGTTCTGCTCTGTACAGTAGAGAGCTTCCTGCACACAAAGAAACTATCTCTAGTACTCTCTTTCAACTTCTAATACTGCAGGTGCTATTTACTAGTAAGTTCTGTATTATATAATAATGAAGATCACATATCGTGTTATCATTAACATCATCTTTCAGTACTAATGATTGTATGGGTGCATCCAGTGAAGAGGTATTTGAGTAGAAGGTGATGTAATTTGTCAGTAATTTCCTTTCTTTTCCACCTCGTTTTTTTCAGTTGGTTGAACAGTTTGAAGAAGTGTGCAGTGCACCACTCCCAACAAAGGACACTCATGGACCTCTGATGGTATTGACTTTGGACTGTTTTATCATATAGGCACCTGTCATACAATAATTAGCATTTTTCATGATGTTACTCCAGTTAAACAAGTCTATGGAATAAGCAAGGCATAAGAGAAAGAAAAAACAACCTACTGATAATTCAGTTGAAAGTCACCTTCAGTGATTAGAAAATGATTCAAGGTAATTATTTTGCCATATGATTGTCAACAAAATACAGTGATCACATGAGGGGAGAATCAAACAATAAAGGCAATTTGAAATGTACACAGTAACTCACAATGAATAGAAGCTGATGCTGTGCAACATGTTTGCAGCGGCTAATGGGTAGTTCTCTCTTTCTCTCTCTCTCACATGCACGCACAGGGAGAGAGAGAGTGTGCGTGTATAGCATTCTGCCCACAGTCTAGTTGAAGCCAAGGTCAGATAAACATGAACACTCCTGGGTGAGATTGCACAGCAAAGATTTCTTTGGGCAGAGGGAATGAAACCTGCTGAAATTCACTGTAGGATGTTGTCTCAGTACAGAAGTGAAAACATGAATCAGTGAAAAAGATTATGAATGGAAAGTTTAACGTTGAAAGAACAAGTGTAACTGACAAGCAGGTTGGCCTGCAACATTCCCCCACATAAGCCTACATTGATCAGTGGCCGCAAACCTTGATCAGAGAAGACTGACGGATTTTCTATGTCCACTGTTGCTGCACATTTGATTGTCAGCTGTGAATCTGTGCTTAAAGAGGCTCTGTGTGATCTCAGGTTCACCTTTGATGATGAAGTTAAGGGAGCAGTGCAGACCTGGATTCTGGAAGAGGAGGAATGAAGAAGCTAGTGGAGTGATTCAAGAAATGCATAAACTTACAGGGGGATGCTATGCTTAAAAGTTATATAACTGTTATGTTCATATGCGGGTATTGGTATGTTGCCTTTATTTTTTTTATTCTGCCTTATACTTAAGTATTGCAGCCTGGTTAGCCGAGTGGTTAGGCACTCAGTTTACTAATCCAGTGGTACCAGGTTCAAGTCCTAGCTGTGGGGATTTTTTTTTCTGGTGCATGCAGTCAGGCATAATACTGATCACATCACACTTTCATGTGCTGAAGGTTGTGGAAGTACGAGCCTAATGCCCCTTGCGCCTTTTGGTTCAATGGCATGTAAATGAGAATTTCAAGAATGATATATGCTGAAGTCTGAATGTGAGAATGATAGATAAAGCAATGAAAACCCCACTAGATCAAAGGAAACTAAATTCCAGATATAATCCAGATAAAGTGGAGACAAGCAGTGTATGATATGAACCAATTTTTGTGAACCAAATTGCTGTTATGGTGGGTAATCAGAAACATTTTGTAGTAATAAAGATAATTTATTTTTCTGAGGGGTGGAAATGTAGCTTGAAATAGCGGTCAGTGACTCACAGCTGACTGCTGCCGTCCAGACTGGTGAACTACAGCCAACCAAGACCATGTCCCACTTCTCCATTGGTCTCTCTGTGGACATGAACAAAATTTACTAGATGCTTTGTGCATTTTGTTTCAGGATCATTTTCTGAGCATGTTTTCCAGCAATTTTCATGAATATCATTATATCTCACAGAACCGTACACAGGTCATGGGCTGGGCATTACAGAATCTCAAAGAACAAGTAGAGTTGCTGGAACTGTTGGTCATATACTACAAGAGTTTTGAGATGGACATTGACACGCTGCTAGACTTTAGTTCTAGGTTTAAGGTTTGTAGTTCTGTTGTATAGTGTAAGGTTTGTGAGATTAAAAGTAGTTCTGTTGTTTGTATCTAAGTTTTGTGAGATTAAGGTTTGTGAGATAAAAGTAGAACTGTTGTATGTATCAAAAGTTTGTGAGATTAAAAGGACTTTTATTTAGCTCTGAATTTAAGATTTGTGAAGTTAAGACAGTCCAGTTATTTGTTTGAAGTTGAGAAATTGAAAGTATTTCTTGTATATAATTTCAGGTTAAAGATTTATGAGAATAAAACTGCTCATATGTATAGTTTTTTCAGGTTAAAGGTTTGTGAGAATAAAGCTGCATATAGTTTTTTTTTCAGGTTAAAGGTTTGTGAGAAAGCTGCTTGTATGTATAGTTTTTTTTTTTTTTAGGTTAAAAGTTTGAGGTTAAAGCTGATTATATGTGTAGTTTTTTTCAGGTTATAGGTTTGTGAGATTAAAGCTGCTAGTATGTATAGTTCCAGGTTTAAGAATTTTGAGATTAAATTTGCTCACATGTATAGTTTTAGGTTAAAGATTTGTGAGATTAAATGTGCGTATATATATATATATATACACACACACATAGTTTCAGGATAAAGATTTGTGAGATTAAATGTGCTCATATATATAGTTTTAGGTTAAAGATTTTTAAATTTAAGTTCATGTGTGTAGTGTTAGGTTTATAGTTTGTGAGTACTTTTGTATTTTGATCCACATATCTTGATTTGTTTGAAGGAAAATATAATAATTATCATCTAAGAAATAATGCAAACTTATTATCCATCTTTTGTAAAATATAACAATATTCTTTGAGTTTAGTTAAAAATTGTGCTCTTTTTAATTTTATTTATGTGAGATAGAAGAAACCTTTATAAGTGCTATTTGGTTAATCTATTTCTATTATATTAATGAATTTAAAAGCAATTTGTTATTCAGAAACATGACTTTGGCTGGGGACAGAGTTATAAACATTTAATTGATGGACAAATGGAAAAACCAGTTAAAAGAATAGGGTAAGTACTTTTTCAGTGTTAAGTTTGGATTTTTATGGCATTTGATATTGTCATGTCTCTGAGAAGGTTGACTGCAGTGTATCACTCTCTCTCTCTCTCTCATGCTTGTGGTAAAGTGCTGTCAGTAGAGTTAAAAAGCCTGTCATAGGATTTTCAGTAGTAATAATCACTTGCATGGCATGTTTTTTTTTTTTTTTTATCATCATTTTGATAACATTCATGGGAGAGGTAACATTTAAGTAAGAAAATTAATCTGAGTAAAATTCATTTTCATGTCAGTTTTCATTGCTTTTGAAGACTAAGTTACAGTTGGTAAAAGACAAAAAAAAAAAAAACAAGTGATTAGTGACCAGTCACTCCGCTTTAACATGAGCACCCTTTAGTGTGCTGGTCAAGGAAAATATGGGCATTGTTACCATTTCCCTTAGGTGTTTATGTGGCACAGCAGGACTTGATTACCCCCCCTTCCCCCCAGAAACCTGAATATTTGCTTGTCTTGTCATCTGTCTCCCTGTAACTGCAAGCTGGTGTTTTTTTGTTGCTGATGCTGTGAAAGTTGAGGCACAGCAGTGTGTTGACATGGGAATGTGTTATGGCAGCTATTTTTTTCAGTCCCATAGTGCAGCTAAAAAGCAGGGAGGGTGTGTGCAGTACTTCTTTAGTAGACCCAACTGCCATGGGACTACAGTGATCCCAGTCACATTAACTAGGCCAGGCCTGTTACTGGGCGTGCCAATGGAGAGGTGGGATAGGGTCTTGGTCAGCCATGGTTCGCCAATCCTGACTGCAGCACCCCAGTTGTATCAAAACGGACAGCATCTTCACCCCCTAAGGACTTGCTTTTTAATTTCAGGTATCTGGAGATACTGATACTATTAGAGGGTATGGACATCATGAATGCATTAGTATCTCTGCAGGACAATAAGTAAGTGTAATATGTAAAGTTAACATGACTATTAGGGTCATGGAGAAGTTGACATCACCTTTTATAATGTGGATGTAACTGCGAGCTTATCACATGCCAGAGTGCAGAGATTTCTAGTGATTCAGTAGTTCTATAGTCTCTTGAGCAAGAGTTTGAATGTGGATTCACCTAAATTAGCCATGTGTTCCTTTAGTGGTGTTGTTGGGTCTTGAATAGTGAGTTCAGATCCCAGTTTGCGTTAATTGGAGAATATCTTATCCACAAAGAAGCATGCATGAATATATAGTTTTGAGAAACTTTTGTCTGACTTTGGTAAAGATTAGTAACTGATCAGTATTAACTCCTGATGTACCAGATGTAATACTTTTAAAAGACATTCCAGATTAAAGAACTGAATTAGTGTGCAGAAGAAATAAAAGTATAATAATGATAAAAATAAAGTAATGTAATGTTTATTCTTTGAGAACAAGATCCTAAGAAGAATCTTTGGGCCGATAAAGGATACCAACAGTGGAGAATGGAGAGCTAGAAAGAACACTGAACTGAACAGCTTATTTAAATACCAATGAATTATATGTCTTGAAACTGAACAGACTACGTTGGCTGGGGCATGTAGAAAGAATGGAAGAGAACGGACAAATGAAAATGATGTATGCACAAGAGATGAGGGAAACAAGACCAAAGGGTCTACACCGGGGCAGAGATGGAAAGACAACATAGAAGAGGATATTAAAGAAATTGGTGTCACCAACTGGAGAGAGAAGATTAGGAATAGCGAAGAATGGAGGCGAACTTTATCTGCAGCAGTGAGCATTTATGGCTCGGAAAGCTGAAGAGGAAGGTTTATTCCAGTTGTTGACTACTAACTTTTTTTTTTTTTTTTAACCAGAAATAGGCCTAAATTTTCAGAAATCCTTTATATATGGTAAAAACAGAGGGTCCTCTCTGTGTTCATGTCATGTTTTTAGGAAAGCAGTTATAGCTAATGATTTGATGTTTTATTCCAAGATCTTTAGTATGCCATCAGGTAGAAAGAGCTAGTTTATAAATACAATGTGAACCAGAATGGGTATCTGCAACCACCTATCGTTGAGTTCTCATTTCAACAGCATTTCTTTTAAGGTGGATCAGCGAACTGGAAAGGATGTGTTTGCCATCAAGCGATAATAGTTTTGTTGCTGTAAAATGCCTTTTTCAACATTATATTATCTTTTGTGAATTTGCACGTTCAGACAAGACCTAACTGAGCAGTTTTGAGGATACTGTTTCTCTGCTTTAAAGCAGAGGCCATCAGGGCAAGTATGAAGCGTGAACATTCCTGAGAACATTTCAGCTGTAAAAATCACGGGCTATCATAGTAATAGATGTTTGCATATTGTCATGCTATGTCCTTTACGATATTGCTTTTTATGGCCTGTGAGATTTGACAGTGTAGTTGTTTTTTTTACCTTGTGGGGATATTGGGAAAATATTTGGTGACTTGATCCCAAAAAAGACACTCAGAGACTCAAGCAAAAAACAAATGTGTCAGTCTCCTAAATTCCTGCAGACATGTTGCGCTATATGATGGGTGACATTTGATCAAGACTAGAAGAATGTGTGCAGTGAAGTGTAGGTCACCTTTGGCACATCATGTTCAAAAAGTCAGTAATGTTGTTAGGTAAAATCAAATGCTGTTGACTGTGATTTGACTCTGTAGTATATATGTTCTCAGACATGCATAAGCAGTAAAGACTAAACATTTAAAGTCACCCAGTTCATTTGTCAGCTACTTACAAGAATGTGCAGTAATGTCTGATTATTTAAATTTAAAGAAAAAAAATACTAATTTGATTTTGTGTTTTCTTTCCTAGCTTGCATGAGCATGTGATTCTGTGCAGTAATGGAAATGTATCAGTAAGTTTAGTGTCGTCTCATAAATATTGTTAATAGTACTGAAAATATTGCTACATAAATGCCCAGCTCTGCATCAGTAGGTTTGGCTGGAGTTTTTGGGGGGATCTGAGGCAGTTTTGGTTGTGTCCAAAATCTGGAGAAAATTGGAAACTTTCACCAGGTATTACAGAATGAATGAGTGAATAAATAATCTTTATTTTTAAAAGGTAAAGAATTGGGCACGCAGGCCCGTCTTACATTCTGCCCAGAGCCAGATTTAGCGTTGTATAAAACTTAAATGCTAAAGAAGAGTGATAAAGATGTTTGTAAAGATGAGTGATAAAGGTGTCTAAAGAATGATAAAGGTGTCTATAAAGAAGAATAATAAAGGTGTTTGTCAGAAGCAAGGTAGTTTGCCTAGGTTACTTGCCATCAGTTCTGCCAAAGGGAAATAAAAAAAAAGTGAATGGGGTAATCTGTATTACTAGTATAATTATTAATTACTAGTATAATTATTAATTACTAGTATAAGTACAGTATTCTAAATTTTTCCATGTAGTGTTTATGTTATCCTGGTGTCGCTCATGAGCATCCAGTTCAAGATGTATGTCATGCACAAAGCTTGCTGAAGCTTCCTGTAGTCAACTATTTTAACCAAAGACTGAGTTGATTACATTAGTAGTGTGTTTGTTGTTAAGTGCAGATTTTGAGTGAACTAGTTTCAGACTGAAGGTATGATATTTGCTTACAGTGTGTTCATGTGTGTTTAAAAAGGTATCAGAATAATATTCCAAGTGGTGCATTTTTTTGTGTGTGTACATTTATCTTAACGTGGTATGCAGAGTTGAGAAGTTACAGTAAAGCATGAATGTATACTCACTTCCAAAAGAAGTATGTATATTTCTGTCATATTCTGTTATGGTTCCTCATTCTAAAACTAAAAATTAAGTCATTTCATTTGGAGACAACCATAAGCTCAGTGTCAGATGTATGTGATAAAAGACACATCAGTGTTAAAAAAATTTAAAAATTAAAAAATTTCTGATAATGTGATATCAGATCTAATCTCTTTGTGCTGCCCATCATCTTAACTCTTTCCGTGCGGGAGGAAGAAACATGGACATGTCGTGGAGTGCGGGAGTAAAAACGCGGGTCTTGGTCTGTAAGGGGGTATAGTTGTAAAATGGAATGGAAAGCAGTATTTCCACGTACTTCCGTATACGTAATATGTGTCAAAGTATAGCTAAATGAATGAAAATTTCATAAATGCAGAGTTTTTTTTGAAAAAAGAAGTAATGTGATGTTTTTAGACACTGATTGTGGCCAGCTCACCATCGGCTAGGTCCTACTTACCATCTGAGATGTGTAGATCTACTTGTCGATCTCGTATTCTGATTCCTATGTTGCATTCTCGCTAAATTATGTCTGAAATAACTCATAACTACTTCTCCAGTCGTCTAAATGTGTCTAAATCTACTTGGGATACATTCAAGAGCAGTGGGGTCATCACAGGCCATGTCCATACCCGTATATACATCATCAAAAATGGACAATTTTCGGTCTTTCGCTTCTTTTTCTCGCTCAGCATCGCTCATAACTAGGCACTCTTTCACCATCATGAAAAATGTCACCGGAATCGCAGACAAAATATGTACAATCTAAATGTTACACCGCTTGTTTTATTGAAACAAAGAATTGTCGATTTTTCGACCATACGGTAGCTTGGGACCACCGGAAATGTCGAAAATTCGACCATACGCACGGAAAGAGTTAGGTCCTTCTAGTTTGTCTTCTTGATTTTTCTACCATGACTTTTAACAAGTGAGAGCACAGTGATGTGCATGATGTAGTGGTAAAGTGTATGGACAGGGATCAGAGAAATGAAAGTTCAGTCTCACACAAAAGCATTTTGCTTTTAGTTTTGTTTTGTTTTAGTCAGAACAAAAGTTTGTGTTGATGTATGTAATATAATGTTTTTATAATGTTAATGATGGTGAACTAAATTTCTGGCTTTCTGATAACTTTTGGGGAAATAATTCTACGACGTGATACTCATTTCTTCTTCTGTAACAGCGAGCGTGATGTTCACTGCAGTCAGTGTGGTGAAGGTGTCAGATTAAGAGTGGGTTATGGCAGGTATTTTTTTTCAGTTCCTGAATGGTGCTAAAAAAAGCAGAGGATATGCAGTACATCTTTGACAAACACCATGACCATGAAGACTATAGTAATCTCTGTCCCATTAGCCAGGCTATGCCTGTTACTCAGGATACCCATGGAGAGGTGGGACAGGGTCTTGGTCAGCTATTGTTCGCCAACCCTGACAATAGCTTGTCAGCTGTGGATTGCCGACTACCAAATTGGGCTTGATTAGTTCAAGAATCTGGAAAAGAAGTGAATAATAAGCAGTTGTGAAGAAGTTTGTGATGTCAGTAGAGGTAAAATTCATGCTTTAATTTCGTTTCTTTTTCCATCACGTTTTTGACAGATTGTAGCTAGATCAGTGTATAAAATTCTAATGATTACTGCATTAGTTTAGGAACAAGGATAAATTTTGTCTTTGACAGATGACATTTTGAGTCATTTTTTTTGTTGTGTGTTTCAGAAAATGAATGAAGTGTTTTCCTGTTTGAGGTCAGAACAAGTTTATGGTCCTCTGCTGTTGGGCTGGTCCATCTTGCAGTGCATTCATGGGGAGGTGCAGCAGGCGGAGAAGGGGTCTGGTGAAGCCTCCGTGCTACCAGAAGCTTTTGACCAGGCTCATCGTTTGGGAAACATTGCATTAAAACTTGGAGTGTTTGATTTTCTGCTTGACCTTTTGAACTCTGAGCCTTTCAATGGAAAGTCTGTAAGTGGGTCATAATAGAAAATGTCAGTAGTTTGAATTTCACATAAATTTGATGACATTAATTATGCAGCTGCCAACAAGATGCATACATCTTGTTGGCAGAGATGCAGATGAAGCCACTGACAGCAGTTATTGAGGAAAGACGCTGGCGATGGCTGGGACATGCGCTCCGAATGACTGATAACTCACTACCAAAAATAGCACTAGGATGGACGCCACAGGGGAACAGAAGTAAGGGTGGACCAAAGGAGACATGGAGAAGAACAACAGAGAGGATGTTGAGCAATAGAGGGCTCACCTGGGCAAGACCAGAAAAAAAGGCAAAGGACAGGCATTTGTGGAAAACCCTTGCGGAAGCCTCATGTGCCCTGGGCACTTAGGTTCAGAGAGAATTATGCAGCTAAATACAACTTTAACTTTGGAAGTTTTTCTTTGTTCCAATTAAATTTAATTCAAGGCAGAGAAAGTGTCTAAGGCATAGTGAGAGATATGGTCATATATAGATGACTGTTGAGGAAGTATGGCACAAGAACATCTTGTTCATTTGCTTTGGATTTTTTTTCTGTCATTACCACAAATTTCTTTCCTGTCGGAGAACAAAACATTTATTGTAGTAAATCTGTATTTCTGTCATTCCAGGATTTTGCATCTGTTGCACACTACATTGTATATGCCTTGCTGTCGGCCACACTGGCGCTGTTTCATGAGGAGACAGTAGGAAATACAGAAGTAAGTGCAGGTTTTCTTGTTTTCTGAGTTCTTAAGAGTGGAAGGTTATGTCATCTGGAGAATTCTCATATGTCAGGAAATTGATCAGGCACAACCAGGATGTTTGAGTGGGATGTCACTGGGTGGTTTAATCAGATGTGATTCAGAGTAATACTTCTTACATATGCCCACACATATGCAGATATACCCAGTCACTGTAAAGCTGTGGAAAGTAATTTAATCATGAATTATAGGAAGAAGTATTATTACTGTAGCAAGATAAGTGAGTGTTAACTTATTTCTATAGTAAAGACTGTGCATACTTTAACTAATGAAGTTTTAATTAGAATTCATGTTAGATTTCAGGGAGGGAGTGGTTAGAAATTAATTTTAAAAATAAACTGATGATTTTTTAAAACTTCCTTTACATTTTGTTTTGAATGGAACATTCTTAATTGGATGGTGTCTTTCACAACTGAACAAATGAAAAATATTCCTCAGAATCTTAGACAACATCTTTCATTATTGAACACATGGAAAGGAATATTCCCCAAGTTCATAGACAGCTTCTTTCACTACTGAACAAGTGGAAATGAATATTCCCCAAGTTCATAGACAGCATCTTTCATTACTTAACAAATAGAAATGAATATTCCCCAAGTTCGTAGACAGCATCTTTCACCACTGAACAAGTGACAATGAATGTTCCCCAAGTTCGTAGACAGCATCTTTCACCACTGAGCAAATGGAAATGAATATTCCTCAAGTTCTTAGACAGCATCTTTCATTACTGAACAAGTGACAATGAATGTTCCCCAAGTTCGTAGACAGCATCTTTCACTATTAAACAATATTCCCCAAGTTCATAGACAGCATCTTTCACTACTGAACAAATGGAAATGAATATTCCCCAAGTTCGTAGACAGCATTTTTCACTATTGCTTTAAAATATAATATAGGATGTTAGTCCATGCGAAAAAAGCATACATGTGAACTACCTGAAAGACAAATATTTCACATGAATTGTAAAACAATTTATTCTTTGTGGGAACAGTTATTTGTTCTATAAATTGTGTAAAACTGTTTTTGTTACAAATCTATATCTGCAGGCTTTACACAGGATTGCTGGGATACTGCTGAAGCATGATTTCATTGCTGATGCATTGTGGGAAAAGGTAAATTTCTGTAAGACTGTAAACAGTATTGTTATCAGGGATTTAAGTACAATGTTTGCAAACTGAAAAATGATGCTTGCACATGGTATGTGTGATTAGCTGAGTTGACAATGCGTTATCATGTACTAGCTTGGCTAGGTGGTAACTCATCCAACTGGAGCCCATGGTATAAATCTCAGTCATTTATCTTCTTATTTTTCCTTTCTCTCACATCTAAAGTGTTTTTGTCTTCTATTTTTCAAGGCCTTCAAACATGCTTTTGTTTTAACACTTCATTGCTGCGAGGGCTTGCAGTATAACTATGCAATAATTTAGTAATCTCACTGATCAGCTTAGACCTTTGGAAACTTGTTTCTTTAACATCTTCAACTTCATTTTAATATTTTATATATGTTTCTCCATTTAAAAAAAAATCCTTCTGGATATAGAGAATTTTCAGTGAAACAGGTTTTTATTTAAAAAATCTGGATTGACCTTATAGTTACAGTGTCATGGCTGTATTTTTGTTTTTTTGGTCTTAGAAGGCAATTATGAAGTGGTAAATGTTAGTTGTTATGGAAGCTGTTTCTCTGTGATTTCATCAAAATTTGACTGACACATTTGTCAGCAGTAACGATACACCACAGGTTACTTCTGTAATAGAGGAGTAATCCATTTTATGAAAATCTGCAGAGATTATGGAACAGATAGAGGAGCCCTGTGAATTATGAATGTCTTGAAACCGAACAGACTGCACTGGTTGGGCCATGTAGAAAGAATGGAAGAGAACAGACAGATGAAAATTATGTATGCATAAGAGATGAGGGAAACAAGACCAAGGGGGTAGACCAAGACAGAGGTGGAAAGACAACATAGAAGAGGATATTAAAGAAATTAGTGTCACCAACTGGAGAGAGAAGATTAGAAATAGAGAAGAATGGAGGTGAACTTTTATTTGCTGCAATGATCTTTAATGGCTCGGAAAGCTGAAGAAGAAGAAGAAGACTTTAAAAGTTAACAGTGATAATTGCTTTTCCTCATATAGGGCTGTTAAATGTTTAGCACAGCTCTGCCCTCTGTTAGCCTAGAATAGAAATAACGTTCCATCATCTGCATGGAGACAGAACAAGCAACATATCCAAAAGATCAGGAGAAACCACAGGACACTGTAGTCTATAAGTTCATCTACACAAAGCAGAGGCCCTTCAAGCCCTACTTTGCGCATGCCAGAACAGTCGTCCAGAACAGATCCTGCAAAAAACTGCACTCCCTGTGTAGATTTGAGAGCTAAAATCTGGCCTCAAGAACTTGGATAACTATGAGATATGCATGAACTCTTGCAGGCAAGAAATTCATGGAGGTGATCTGTCCCCTTGTCTAGATGGCTCAGCATATCAAATTGAATCACATGTAATTTTCAAATGAACAGAAGGCAGAGAAATATAGAGACACGGCAAAGATCTTTGAACAAAATGCTTTATTGAATGTTAGTGCAGGAATGAAGATTCTTACTTATGCAAGGATGAAGGTCCTAACAAATGTAAAAATTAAGATTCTAACTAGTGTAAGTTTGAAGATCCTTGTGCAAAGCCAAAAACTGTGATTAGTGCAAGAATGAAGGTCCTAACTACTGCAAAGATGATGTAGTTAGTGTAAGAAATCTTAACTGGTAACCTATTTGTTGCTGTGTGGGACAGTCTGCAGAATTCCTTTTTTTTTTTTTTTTCCAGGATGGACCTGAAGGGCTCTCTGTTTTGTACAACACATCCATCAAGTGGTTCCCCTATGACTTTGAATCTTTCATACAAATGAACATCTCACTAGCAAGTGCTAGTCTTTACAGTGCCCAGAAGGTGAGCTAGCAAGTTTTGTGTTTTTTGTTTGTGCTAAGGTATTATTCTCTAAGTGTGGCTATTGCAGATGGTCATGTGCTTTTTTAAATCTCTACCTTCTTCTTGTTCCTCCTCCCTCTTCGGTCTTTTAGAGGTAATGCTTTATAGTAAGTATAGTCCCAGTATAGCTCCCCAGTATAGCTTTATAGTAATTATAGTCCCAGTATAGCTCCCCAGTATAGCTTTATAGTAATTATAGTCCCAGTATAGCTCCCCAGTATAGCTTTATAGTAATTATAGTCCCAGTATAGCTCCCCAGTATAGCTTTATAGTCCCAGTATAGCTCCCCAGTATAGCTTTATAGTAATTATAGTCCCAGTACAGCTCCCCAGTATAGCTTTATAGTAAGTATAGTTCCAGTATAGCTCCCCTTGGTCAGAGCTGGGTTCAGATTTCTTGGTAAAGGTAGAGGGAGAAGAGCTGTAGGATGTGGTCTTGAGTTTGTATGCCTGTTTTGCTTGTGCATACAAGTGTGCTCGCTATTTGCAGTGTTCCATGCATAGTGTGAAGATAGTGGTTTGTTTGTGATGTGAGAGTTGTGACATCTGATAGTTAGATGTCGGTCGTGCTGGTCAGTCCATAGCTGGTGTTTCTCCACCGGTTCTTCCTTAAATAACTGGTACATGTCTAGTACACGAAAAACACTTGAAAACAAACAAGAATAGACCATGATTAATGAGAAAAATGAGTTATATTGAATTTGTCTTATAAATTATTTTTTAATATTTTGTTTATGAAAAAAAATTGTAATGGTCTTAATTTTATTGATACAGTTTTGTCAGCTACAAAAGTATAAATAAGCCTGTTTGTTTATAAATCATTTCCATGTGATTACAATACCTGCAAACTCATTATAGTTCTTTTGCATCAGTTTTTTTTTTTTGTTGTTTTTTGTTTGTAATTGGATTTTCACATTCAGGTCAAGTCTCGTCTGCATAAACTAACCACATACACAGAAGCCATTGACAACAACCAAGCACAGGATCTGCAACACAGCGGAGAACAGGGAGTGTTCATTTTGCGGAAAAACAAGCACCCTTTTAGGAATAGTAAGTTCATTTTAATGTTTGGGTTGCCACCCCTTCTCCCAGCTCCTCCATCTGTCCACATACATATTCACACGCACCAACACCGCAGTAAAATAAGTATTTTGTAAAAAAATGAGGAAAAGAAAAAAGCTTGAACAGCATTAACTGTCCGAGTTGTTTGTTTAATAGAATGTATTTGTCCTGTGTTATATAGGCAGCCACTTTTTGAAACTTCAGTTTTGAAAGTGAAATAAAAAAAAAAAAAATGACACTGCGGACTAAATGGTCATTCCCACAAGATAAAGGCTGCACCAACAGCCCAGTGCATGTGCCAAAACTGCTCCCAGACTCTGAACACATACTACATAGGGACCTCTGAACCCAGGTATGCACATCCCCCTCCTCAAGAGAGAAACTCAGAAGAGAAACTCTGGGGGCCCCTATGAAGACCACTTGCTGACAGCATGATTCATGGAGGCATCCTGGCGAGCTTTTCACCCTTATCAAGGGATTTTATGCCTGCTAATTTGGCCTCTCTTAACAGTGTTTTGTTTATTTATTTATTTTTTTTTTTTTTGTTGGCTTGCATGTTAATTTGATTTTTTTTTCAGTTTGTGATAACTATGAGAGCAAGAAATATTTGCCAGACATCCAGAGCACATGTAGGTTGTTGATAAAAGCATCTTATTAATGTCATTGTCTGAAACTGTGTCTTATGTGTATTACAGGTGATTTCCTGATAGAACAGAACTGCAGAGGGGCTGTAATTAATTTATCATGTAAGTAATTTAACAAGTGCCGTATTAATTTTTTCTGTGCGCTAAAAAAAACCCCAAAATGGATGTTCTGTTTATGCAGTTTTTTGGTGCTTGTATTGTGACATGTATGAGGGAAATTAAAAGGAGGACATCTATCGCTCTTCAGAAAGTAAAACAACTAAAGAATCTGTGGAGAGGAACAGACAACAGAACCACAAAAATAAGATTTTTAAGGGCATGCATCTTTCCCATCACAACATATGCCTGTGAGACCTGGACACTTAACAAAACAGCTGAGAAACACATAAATGCCTTTAAATGCTACAGAAGAGTTCTTCATATATCATGGACATAAAAAAGAACAAATATATCCATACTACAAGAACTTAATATTGAAGAAGGCTGGCTAGTAAAGAGGATTAAACAGAGAAAACTTAAATATCTTGGACAAATTAAACGTCATAATAATCTAGAGAAGACCGTCTTGGAAGGGTACATAATGGGAAAAAGAAAGAGAGGAAGACCAAAGCAAAGATGGCTGCAAGACATCGTTGATGATCTGCAAATGGATGCATCAGAAGCAGGCCATCTTGCTCACAACTGAGAGGCCTACAGGAGTGCTGTTAGGTAAAATTCCGCAAGGGATATGCAAATGAATAAATGAACGAGGTCTAGTTGTAAAAGTCAGCGTGACAAAGCAATTCTGTGTTCAAATTATGCTTATCATATATGAAAGTACTTGTAAATGAAAAAGATTCCACAAATAAACTTTTTTTTAAAAAAAAAACTGGCGTGAAATATGAAAAATGTAATATTTAGCACAAATTTTGGTGCTAACGCCCATTTTGTTTGTTGCTTCTTTCCCAGCTGGTCATCGTGGCTTTCAGCAAGTTATGAGATGGCAGACAACTTACAACGGCTGGCAGTACCTAATGGGAGAAGTCTTGGAGCTTCTCTCTCAGGTTTCTCAAGGGGCAGGTGAGTCTTAGAGTTAATGTCTAATCATTAAAAGAATCATGGATCATTCTGACAAATTATAAGACTTTAGCTATTTAAATATGTCAGATGTATCAGACACTGCTTGGTGTTTTGCTTGTACCAAGATAGTTTTTTTTTTTTTTTTTTAATTTTAAATTTAGGGAAAGGTTAAAATGCTTGAGTTCCAAAGTGGTTAGTGCATTGATTTCTCATGTCATTGGTTTGGGATTAGACTTTGGCCCAAGATACCTTAATTTACCCGTTTGTAACAGTTAGTGGCTGGCTACATGCAGAGCTGAAAAAAGGGAAAAGTTGTCAGACAGTATTACCATGTGGTGTACCCGACATGTGTATATGCCTGACTGGCATGAAGTAGGGCTCTTGTTCTCTTTTCTTTCCCAGGAAGAGTTTAAATATCTGTGCTAAATGATTTTTGAAAAACTGAGTATTGAGAAATGTTTTGAAAATGAGTATTTATTTGGAAAATTTTTGAAAGCTTTGAATATATATTGAGAAGTGTTTTAAATACAATGATTATTTATTAAGAAATGTTTTAGAAGCAATGATTATTTTTGTTAGAAATGTTTTAAAAGGAGTGAGAATATTCAGAGAAATGTTCTAAAAATATTGCACATTTGTTGAAAGATGTGTTTCCATTGATGTTCTTGCCTCATGGACTGTGGGCAGTGTATGGCTAGTAAAAGGGTCTGTGTTGTTTTATGAACTCTTAAATTTTTCTCTATGTTCTGCCAAGGGATGGTACAAACAGAGCAGCTCATCAAGGTGACCATGATCATGGAGTTGATCACAGAGATCTTGAGCTCTGACTCCAAATCTGTTCCAGAATTTATTGAGCTGTTGAATTTGTGTTACCAGCTCATCTCAAGGTAAGCTGTCTCCAGCGCTTCATTCATAGGTTTGTCTGTCTCATTTAGTTAGCATGAATGATTTGTTTTTCTGAATGCCAGGAATGTAAATATTAATCTTTCAGTATTTCTGAATGTCATAATGTATTCTTTTAATTTTTTTAAAAATCTGAAGTAAAACAGTGTGAAGTTCTAAAAGCATAATTGTGAATTCCAGCCTCGTTTAAGTGGATGAGCGATGAAGCTATATACTCTCTGAACAAATGCTCATGTGGTTAAGATTGCACTATGTAGATGATAGTTTTTGATGAGTCCATGGGTCTCGTTTCTTAGGTGATGAAAAATTAAAGAAACAAAAAGTCAGTCTTTAAAGGACAAACACATCACAGTGAGTTAATGTACTAAAGTGATACTTTTAAATATTTATTTAAATACAAATGTACAACTATATGTTATTTCAAGTGGGAAAATGCTTAGAAAAAGAAAATAAAATAGTCATATTCTTATATTTATAGTATTCAGATGCATGTTTTTCTGAATTCACAGTCAGGTCTGATATCCTGAACTTGGTATTACGCATAATCACAATCAGTTTTTCGGAAATGCAGTCTCATTTCCCTGAAGTGTTCATGTACTGTTGATAGTGATTGATGTATGGTGCATTCATTTCAGGTTTGCAGTCTTAAGTCCAGCTCCATTAGACCTTCTCGGACATACAATTCAGTGCCTGGCTTTGGCAGTACCAGTGTTTCACTCTGAGGTAAGTACGAGTGTGATCTTTGATGACTGCTGCACATTGGCTGAAGAAATTTTGCTTGTATATAGCAAAGTTCAAGGCCCACCTAGCTACCAGGAGGGATAAGGCCCCTTGACTGGGTCCATTGCTTAAGGGCATGCAGTCATTCTGAACCTGTTGGCTAAACTTTGCTAAATGAGTCTGTTTCAAGATACACCTTGAAGAGATGGATTTTTTTCTCATATCTGCAGATTGTGGCTTTTTCAACTTGTGTAAAAATTAATAGTAAGATAGAACAGTTTTAACCAAAATGTATTGACTTTTTTTAATATGAATTCACATTCAGCTGAATAATAAGAAAATTATAATATTCATATTTGAAAGAAAATTGGAGTAGTAGAATTTTGAAATTGAAAAAAATTTGCTATGACTTAAAAGTACATGAATTAGATTATACAGCATCAGCACCTAATTACTAGGGTCTTTCATTAAGTTTCATGGGTCTGGCATAATGAGAAAACATTAATGACATTCATGCATTGTACACATCAAGGTATCTTTAGTTAATGTGTTATTGGTTGTAGTGCTGCAGCCATTGTAGCCAGTGAAAGTGATGAAGCCTGTTGAAAAGGGCTTATTGAGGCCACTGCAAAATTATATACATAATGGTAACCCAATACCTATAAATTTTAAACAAAGGCCATACATGTGAGAGAGGGCTAGCCTCTGTACTCCAGTTTAAAGCACGATGAGCACTTGAATATTAGAGTCATTACCTAAGAAGTAGGTGTGGACAGTTGGGCACATGGTTTATCGGAAGCTGAAACTCGCTGAAAGCAGATTATTACATAGCTTCAGAAGGCTGTAGTGTCCATTTGGCTTGGCTAATGAGACAGGGCTGTCTGTGGGTTTCATGGGGGTCATTTGAGAAGTCTACACTGTGAACCCATTCTGAGATTCAAGCAGATTTCAGTAGCCCATTCCTTAAACGACGTAGTGCCAATGGTTCTAGGATACCATAGATTGGCTGCATAGACCACAAATTCTCCGTTTCAGGAAATTAAACAGGAGCATTTCCTCTTATTTTTATACTTTTACATAACCATCCACACTGTGATGAGAGAAAAAAAAAAGAAATTGATTTGTACTAAAGGCTGTGAAAGCACTATCCAGTTACTTTTTTTTTCCCCATGGACAGGTCTCACATCGTCTGAAGCAGACAGGACTTCTCCCATTTCTGACAGAAGACATAAATGATCTCTCCAAGGTTTCGAGGTAAGCTTTTGAAGTTAACTGTATGTTCTCATTAACAAATGAAAGAAAACCAAAGTTTTTTCATTAAAAATAGTTACTTTCAAGATGAACACAGCAAGATAAAATCTTGAAATGTCAGTGAACACAGGGTAAAATCATGAAATGTTTGTGAACACTGGTCGAAATCATGAAATGTGTTTGAATTTAAAAAAAAAAAAAAGTCATTTGCCACATATTTCCTGTTTTCCAGTATTCCCTTGGGAACTCTAAGGCTGAAGGAATAGTGGCCTCTTACCAAGAGAAGTCACCACAGAGTGTGTAGGTTAGGTTTTTAGTTTTACCTCTAAAAGCCTGGACCTTACTGTCATTCAGAACTGAGTTTCCCGTATGAGGAACTAGTGTCATAGCATATGGACATTGTCACCTCCAGTTTAAGTGAATATGTATATATGAAATGTATGTGAACATAGAAAAATCATGAAATGTATGTGAACACACGGTAAAATTATGAAATATATGTGAACACAGGCTAAAAGCATGAAATATGTTACACAGGTAAAATTTCCGTTTCCATGTCATTAGGCAAATTGGAGAATATGGTGTTAGGCCCATATTTTCCATGACCTTCGATACATGAAAGTGTGATGTGGTCAGTATCATGCCTGGCCGCTTTACCTTCCCAGATTTCTCTGGTACCCATTTTTAGAGGCTGGGTGAACCCTAGGGCCTTTTTCGATGTGTACCAGAAAAAAATCCCACTGCTGGGACTGAACCCGGTTCCACCGGATTAGTAAACCGAGCGCCTAACCACTCAGCTTTGGTTACATAGGTGAAGTCATTAAGTGTTTTTGAAATACATTCAGGTAAAATCTATGAAATTACTTGTACACAGCTAGGTATACATCATGAAATGTTCTTGAATCATGAAATATCTTGAATTTTGCTACTCTTAGTGGGGAAGGTATCAGTCAGGGGCTGTATGGCTGTGTCCTAGGAGGTACTGAGTGTGCTCAAGGAGTATACTCTACTACTCTGGCTGTGCTGGATCTGGTGACTTGTCTAGTAGAGGTGAGGGCATTTACTTTCTTTCTTTTAGTGCAAATATGATATTAAAATATATTGTATGTATTGTGCAAAAAAACAAATGCCTAAGGAAAATACTTGGTATAAAGTGGGATGAGTTCAAGAACAACACAGAGATCAGACAGATAAGCAAACAACAACCTGTCTCGTGGTTGATCAGAAAAAGAAGGTGGACATGTGTCAGTCATGTGATGAGAAGAAACTATCAGAGAATCCCCAAACAAGCTGTCAAATGAAACACAACAGGCCAAAGAAAAATAGGTCGACCACATGAAACTCTAAAGAGGACATTGTTAAGAGAAGCCAATTCATTGGGCATAACATCCCTTGATGAGATTGAAAAACTTCCTGAAGACAGGACATCTTAGCGAACTACCATGCAGGCCCTATGTGGTGTTTAACGGCATGGGAAGGATGTAAGAAGTGTGCAAAATGATATTAAAATGTATTTATTGTGTAGATATAATATTAAAATATATTATTTTTATTGTGAAAATATGATATTAACATATATTGTGCAAATGTAATATTAAAATATATTGTATTTATTGTGCAAATGTAATGTTAAAATGTGTAGTATTTATTGTGCAGGTATAATGTTAAAATATATAGCATTGTGCAAATGTAATGTTAAAATATATAGCATTGCGCAAATATAATGTTAAAAGATAGTGTACTTATTGTGCAGATATAATAAAATGTATTTATTGCACTTGAAATGGCAGACGGTACTCATTTATGCATCTTAGAAAATTTTTATGGCATCTTTGCTTTGGAACTGTGAATGTTATTAAGCAGTTGTTTGTTTAATATTTTAAAAAACTCATTTAACAAGTCAGATGTTTCAGTATGAATATAAAGTAAGTCTTGTGCTTATTTATTTAAAGGACATGCACATTTAAAAGTATATTTTGAAACTTTTTTAATATTAATTCAGAATTTTCATTCAGTATTTTTAAAAAGGTTACCTCATAAGAATTTAGAAATAAAGTGAAATTTGCTCTATAGTATTCCAGCTTAGTTATGGAATAATCGAGAAAGCTTAAACTAAACATGTAATGAGAGAAGGAAGAGAAAAAAAAGTGACATTTTTCTTGTTATATTTTAGACATTTAGTTAAAATTTCAAGTTCTGAATTCTAAATTTGTCACTTTAGAGTATCTGTTGTGTTGACATTCGGTGGACATTATGTTGTCTCTGCTAAGTTGGTTTTTTTTTTTTTCATATTCACCTTTAGGCATCTTCAAAAACTGGGATTGAAAGGGAACACCTGGCCAGTGTTCTGTTTATTATGAGGGAGGTGTTCCCACAGTTCCATAAGTGGAGGTACGTGGACATTGGTCAGCGAAAAAAGATTGGTAAGTAATATAATTTTCATTTCATTTTTTTGTTAATACATGCAAACATGAGAAAAAAAATGAATGACATTTTAAAAGTAAAATGATGATTTTTTTTTTTTTTACATCAACTAGAGTAACATATTCTGAAGTTGCATTCTGTGAATTGTACTTGTATGCAGGAAACTTGAAACTCCACTGTAGAGATCGGAACAGTGACACAACTCCTTCAGATTTATTTTATCAAAAACCTAGTATAAAAAAAAAAGCAACCAGTGAAATTGGAGGATAATCAGACCAGTAGATCTTGTGCATGGAGGAGAATCAGTCAGTAGATCTTGTGCATGGAGGAGAATCAGTCAGTAGATCTTGTGCATGGAGGAGAATCAGTCAGTAGATCTTGTGTATGGAGGAGAATCAGTCAGTAGATCTTGTGCATGGAGGAGAATCAGTCAGTAGATCTTGTGCATGGAGGAGAATCAGTCAGTCGATCTTGTGCATGGAGGAGAATCAGTCAGTAGATCTTGTGCATGGAGGAGAATCAGTCAGTAGATCTTGTGCATGGAGGAGAATCAGTCAGTAGATCTTGTGCATGGAGGAGAATCAGTCAGTAGATCTTGTGCATGGAGGAGAATCAGGCCAGTAGATCTTGTGCATGGAGGAGAATCAGTCAGTAGATCTTGTGCATGGAGGAGAATCAGCCAGTAGATCTTGTGCATGGAGGAGAATCAGCCAGTTTTGATATTGATTCAGCCTGTGGGCATTCTGTAAAGATTAAATCTTGCCACAAATAAAGTAAGAAAGAAAAATCACACGAATATGTACTTTCCCCTGGTTTTTGTACAGTGTGATTAATTTTATATTAAAAGAAAGAAAGTGAATGTTATATTGACAAAACCGATATTTTGGAGAGTGCTTCCTTATAAGATGAAAGACAGCTACAGTTGTACTGGTTTAAAAAAATCCTAGCATGATCACTGATTGAGCAAACAGTGGATTTTTTTAGATCTTAGAAGATAGTAATAAAACAAAAGCTAGAATCAGTGTACAGTGCTATAATTTGGAATGTGCTGAAGCAGTTTAAATTGTGATTCTTACAGTAATTTACACCATATTCATAACACTGCCAAAAAAAGGTAACCGGTAATTATGCACAGACTACAGAACTGTTGCCCTGATTACTCATGCCAGTAAAATTCTGTTAAAAATCTTAGTAGGTAGACTTTGCAAGAAAATAGAAGTCAATATGGTCCAAGTTGGTTTCAGGCAAGGAAGAGAATCAAGAGATCGTATATTCAATATAAGATTAATAATAGAGAAATACAGAGAGTTTAATGTGAATCTGTATTTAGCCTTTATAGACTACTCAGAGGCATTTGATTGTGTACAACACCAAAAACTTTGGGAATTAATGGGAAAAATGGGATTTCCAATACATTTGATACAGTTAGCATCACTGCTGTATCTAGACCAGCAAGCGGCAGTAAGAATAAATGGTGAAACAACAAGTTGGTTTGACATAAAACAATGGGTCTGTCAGGGGTGCATATTGTCGCCTTACTTATTTAACTTGTACACTGAAAATATAATGACCATGTTAGAGAAGATGTACACAAAGAATATTATGATGCCATAACAATTGGAGGTTGTGAAATACCAGAGATTAGATATGCTGATGACACAGTATTGCTGTCCAAAACACACAAAGGAATGGAAAAACTAATTATGTCAGTCCATAAGAGTAGTGAAGAGCAAAACCTCTATCTTAATGCAAAGAAAACTAAATTGATGACAACTGACAAAACAAACAAGGCAGCTGATATATGTATCAGTGAGGAAAAATTGGAAGAAGTGGAGAGTTTTGAATATCTTGGATCACAGCTAACTAATAATGGAGATACAATGAGGGAAATTAAAAGGAGGACATCTATCACTCTTCAGAAAGTAAAACAACTAAAGATTCTGTGGAGAGGAACAAACAGAACCACAAAAATAAGATTTTTAAGGGCATGCATCTTTCCCATCGCAACTTGGACACTTAACAAAACAGTTGAGAAACACATAAATGCCTTTGAATGTAAATGCTACAGAAGAGTTCTTCATATATCATGGACACAAATAAGAACAAATATATCCATACTACAAGAACTTAATATTGAAGAAGGTTGGCTAGTAAAGAGGATTAAAAAGAGAAAACTTAAATATTTTGGACACATTAAACGTCATGATAATCTAGAGAAAACTGTCTTGGAAGGGTACATAGTGGGAAAAAGAAAGAGGAAGACCAGGGCGAAGATGGCTGCAAGACATCGTTGATGATCTGCAAATGGATGCATCAGCAGCGGGCCATCTTGCTCACAACCGAGAGGCCTACAGAAGTGCTGTTAGGGAGGCAAAGTTCCACAGGGGACATGCAAATGAATGAATGAACAGTAATTTACAGTCTTTGTGCTTTTAAGACTGAATACCAGTATCATTTATTAAATTATGTGCATAATCATTGCATTGATCTTAAGAGTCTTGAACATATAACACTCAAAAGTTATAAGCACAAAGCAAAGATTATTCAGTTCAAATGTAGTTATCCACCCTCATTTATGCATGCAAAAGCTGGAAAACAACTAAAGAAATAAACAAATTAGATTCTTTTGAAAATAAGGAAAGTTCTCGATATAAAGTGGAATGAATTCAAGAACAACGCAGTGATAGGGAGATGAGCGAATAACAACCTGTCTCATGGGTGATCAGAAAAAGGAAGATGGGCATATATTGGTCATGTGACGAGAAGAAACAGTCTATCAAGTGGAATGCAACAAGCTGCAGAAAAAGAAGTCAACCACATAAAACTCTAAAAGGAGATTGTTAAGGGAGGCCAGATTACATCTTACATCCTCCCCATGCCGCTAAACATCACTTAGGGCCCGCATTGTAGTTCGCCAAGATTTCCTGTCTTCTGTGAGTTTTTCAATTTCATCAAGGGATGTTATGCCCACTGAATGTGGTCGATCTCTTTTCTTCGAGCTGTTGTGGTCCACTTGATAGCTTGTTTGAGGATTCTCTGATTGTTTAGAGGCCAAATTAGTAGGTATAAAATCCCTTGATGAGGTTGAAAAGCTCGCCAAAAACAGGAAAACTTGATGAACTACAGTACGAGCCCTATGTGACATTTAACGGCATGGGAAGAATGTAAGATATAAGATAATCCTTACAGTAATCTGTAATTTAGATGCATTTAAAACTAAATAACTGATTTCGCTTAGTGTAGTTAGTACATCATCCTTGAAGTAATGTATAATCTAGGTGCATAAAAAACAGATTACTAGCTGCATGTAATGAAAGATTGAATGTGATTAATACAGTAATCTATAATACTGGTTGGCAGAGTGGTTAGTTGGTTGTTGTCAAATCTGGTGGCACTGGGTTCAAATCCCCGCATTGGGGACTTTTTTTTCTGGTACCACCACCCCAAAAAAGGCCCCAGGGTCCAACCAGCCTCTAAAAATGGGTACCAAGAAATCTGAGAAGGAGAATGTGACCAAGCATGATACTGACCACATCACACTTTCATGTGCTGATTGTCTTGGAAATACAGGCCCAGCACTATATCCCCAATATGCCTTAGTGGCATGGAAACAAGGATTTTACATATTACATCCTTTCCGATTTTACTTAACTGCCTATAATATAGGTTCATTGAAGTCTTTATACCAGAAAGTATGTGAGTGTAGTATTTATGTGATCCTTACAGCAATGTGTAATCTGAGTGCATATAACATTAAATACAAGCTGTAGGGGAATGAGGATGTAGTACTCAAGCTGAATGAGACAGTGACCTGTATCTGCCTACCTGAGTCAGGATTACCAGACCAAAGCTGAGCAAGACCAGCTGTCTACTTCCACATGGTGTCTGGTAACAAACAAGCCTGTCTTTAAAATATATCATTCTAAAGATGGATATGATGGGTTGAAAGGTGGAGATATCACATCCTAGCTGCGAACTGTGACACAACACCTTTTGAAGGCAAAAGCAGAAGATGAATACAAATATGTAGTGGAAAAAAAAAAGAATGTGATTCCAACAGTAACCTATAATCTTGGTATATTTAATATACAGAATACCAGTTTTTTTTGTAATATAACATTGTACCCACATTTTTTGTGTGTAGGTCAGAAGTGTTTGCAGCTCTTTCACAAGATTTTCAACTTTGTGCACTTGCAGGAGAAACATAAGGAAGAACCACAGAAGTAAGAATGTAGTTCTGGTAATAATAATAATGGCAGTTTTTTCTTGTTTTTTTTTTATCATAAAGAACAGTTTTGGAGCAGTTGTGGGTTGTGCTAAGCATCAATTTGTTGAACAGCTCTGTTCATAGCTGGTTCTTTCAATGTTGGATTTTGATATGAGGCTACCTTAATGGCAGGAAGTGATTGTGTTGCAAGGACTTGGCTTGCTTCTTTGTCTTCAGATTTGGCCCTCGTTTCATCCTCAGATAATGTTGCATCCTCATGCGGAGTCATTTTCTGTGTGATTTGGTCTTTTTTCAGTTCTTCCCGGTCCTTCCTGCCTGAACAGCCTCTCCTGGAGAGACAAATTGAACTTCGACAAATTCAACTGTGCGGCCTTCTTTCCTCTACAAGTTCGCCGTAAAGAACTTATTTGGAGATACAGCTGTCATTCATTCGTTGCCACAGTCCTTTGTGCTTGTGAATTTTGCCAGAATATGATGTTGAGAATGAAATCAGTTTAAAAAATGCTAACCAGGTTCTTTGAATATGTTTGATTTTATAAGATGTATTATCATCATTGACTGGAGAAAACATAACAGGGATCTGTGGTTGTGTACGTTTTTGTTTTATTTTTATTTATTTATTTGTTGTTGTTGTTGTATTATTTGTTAAATAAGAGAATACTCCTGCACTATACAGTGAATTTTACACTATTATTTAAGACTTCTGTAACTGTTTCTGAGGTATTGACATGAAGCAAATGACAGAAATTGGAAGTAACAAAAATGTGGTTTTAGAGAAAGATGCAACATATATCCAGCATGATCATTTAAAAAACAAAAATAGGAGTCTTTAGAAATGTTACAGAACATTGAAAACCAATTAAACCATAAGAAAAAAGATGAAATTCTTTGGACATGTCTTGAGATACTATTGTGTTGTAGTCTTGAGTGTTCAGGTATTACTTTTTAAAAGTAATTGTTATTGTAATGCCTTGAGCTGGGTAGACTATTTCTTTTCTTTTTTTTTTTCTTTTTTCATGTAAGGGCATTGTTTTTTTTTTTTTATAAATAGGTTGTTGTCTTATGTACATCTCTGTGCTGTACAGGTTTTTTAAAATTCTGTCTTTATAGGGGCCAAGTCTGCAAGAGTCATGTGTCTTCAGTCTTCTGTTCACTGAAGCTGGCAGATCACTGCTGGAGATTGTTGGTACTGGAGTGGACAATATCCAGATGGCACTGGCACAACAGTCAAGGTTGAATGCATTTTTTTTTGTTTTTTGGAACTATTTTTGATTTCTGTTTTTCCTTTTCTGTGAGTTGCTATCTTCAGCTTCGCTGCCATATTGTTACATTCTTTCAGTTTTTTTTCCCCTTCCACATTTTGCATCTTCCATATCCTTCCCATCAGGTTTTCTTCCACTGCTGCACTTACTTGTGTTTGGTATTTTTTTGTTTTTTTTTGTTTTAATATTGAGGTACTTCACTCTTTTTTTTTTTTTAGTTTTTGGTTATGAAAGTGTTAATATAAAGAATGTTTATTATTTTGTAAATGTTTTTTTTTTAATCTTTAAATGCTGATTTGATATCTTTGGTCTGTTGTCTTGTTCTCAAGATATTGATTTCTCTCCTGTCACTTATTTTTTTTTTAAATTTCTTTTATTGTTAGTTTTATTCCTCATGTGCCATAAATGTAATTGATCATTTCTTAGATATCCTTGCTTCCTGATTGGCTGCTTTAATGAATGCTCAAATTTGGAGAAATTTCTTTAACTTCAAAAGCATTACCTATCAGTGGCAAGGTGGTTAAGTAGGAGTGGCTGAATCCATAGTGACATGGCTTCATGGATTAAGGGAGTAGGTTCACTCATTGACTTAGCTGTATGAATGCTGAGTGTGCTGCGCTGAGGAAGATTGTCTCAGGAGATGGGAATGTACCCATATGGCAAGACACGCTGGATTAAATCTCCCACGTGGCTGTCAGTTGGTGAAGGGAAAGCGGGATAGCCAGTGTCGCTCAGTTCCGTGACTATGAGATTTCACCTCCACAATGGATGAACTAAAGAAGAAAAAAAAAACATTAGAATGTTTACAACAAAACAGAAGCATCATCCTGTATCTCCCAGCACAAGGCTGACACAGTGGCACTCCAGCTTGCTCTGTTACTTGCTTTAACAGTGCACACAGCCAGGCTAACTCCAATTCATCTGTTTATATTGTCATCCTGCCTGTATTGTTAACAGATGTGTGCTCTGTGAAGCATATGGCACATCAAACAAATGTTAAAGCAGTGGTAATAAATAAGATTTCTTTCTTTTTTTTTTTTTTGTACTGTAACTGTTGTTCATTTGTTATATATTAGGTTGAACCATGTTAGATATAATGAAAGTAAGTAAAAAGTAAAGGTAATCCTGTCATGCCTTAGAGGCACATAGGAATATGGTGTTAGTGCCCATATTTTATTGTAGATATAATTACAGAATGTTTTTTCAGTAAAGATCTCATCACTTTCCAGAGCAGTGCTTATCTAGATATTGATTTTTGTCTCACCTCAAATGTTCCTATTGTATTTTTATTTATAGACTATCGATAAAAACTGGAAAGGGTTTTAATCTTTATGAAATCTTTATTATACGGCTTAGCTGTGTATTTTGCATGTTCTCTCCTTGAGAGTGGATGAATAAATTAGTGTTTCTTCATTTGCTTCTAGTTTGATGGAAGGTGCAGGTGTTGACCTTCTGGAGCTGGTTGAGATGTCCCTCTCCCTTCTCAACTGTCTTCTTCTTCTAAAGTCCCCTGACCTTGGCCCTTCTCCAGTTGAGCATGCATTGTCGTCACAGCCACCTGGTCGACAGCATCAGCATCTGGTAGCAACCATTGCCCAGTATGTGTACCACCGACACAGCCACAGACTTCCAGTGCTCGCCACGGTACTTCTGAAGCGTCTAGCAATGGTAATGAAATGTGCACTTTTTTAAAAAATTGATATTTCTGCCTTGAGATATATTGGTGTTATGCTTTTCATTTGTCAGTACAATTTTTTTCAGTGTGAAAGTGTTATTTTTGGTTTTCACACTTACATAGTGCTTCATGATGAAAGCTATTTTATTTTAAATGATGTGTGACACTTGTGTAACAAGAATAATCTCACGCTTGTGGGAATTTGGATTCAAAGGGTTAAAAATTCCAGCTTATATTATATTTTGTATAAATATGAAAATATTTCTGTCAAATACTTTGAAACAATGAAGATGATGAGGAATGTAAGTGTGACATATTCTGCCTGTCTTTTAAAAAAAATGATTAAATGAGATCACAGGGCAAATATATCCATACTACAAGAATTTAATATTGAAGAAGGCTGGTAATGTACAGAAGATTAAACAGAGAAAACTTAAGTATTTCGGACATGCTAAACATCATGAGAGCTTGGAGAAGAGTCTTGGAAGGGAAAAAAAGAAAGAGAGGAAGACTAAGGCAAGATGGCAACAAGATGTTGTTAATGATTTGCAAATGGATGCATCAGCAGGAGGGAATTTTGCTTACAGCTGAGAGGCTTTCAGTAGAGTTATTAGGAAGGCAAAGTTCTACAAGAGGCATGCTAATGTATGAGTGAATGAATGATGACAGGGCAGGTAGGGAGAGTATAAATTAGCTTCAAGTGTTTTAGATTTTACTGTATATGTTATAAAGCTGCTGTAAAACACCTTTCATTTGAACCATTAGGTATCGCCTATGTCTATATTGGCTTGTCTGGCAATGATGCTGAACCTATCAGAAACCTTTTCCTGACAAGGCTGCAAGCTGTTTCTGAGGTAAGCAAAGATATTTTTTGTTTTCTCTATTCAATTTTAGTAAGTGGAACAGTTACAAAAAACAGATGCATCAACTTAATCCTTTCTGTTTATGCATCTAAGAAAAGCTGTTTTTTTTTGTTTTTTTTTCAAGAAGAGGGAGAGATTTTCAGATCTGTTGTCACTGTCATTGCTAGGCAAGTGTCTTGGACTTGCTTTGCCACAGAACTAGACACTGAAAAGGGTATAAGTTTCATAGATATACATTGAATATTTGATCTGAATGTACAGTTGACTGAAAAATGAATAAATTCAAGTATTTATATTTTTGAGAAGCTGTCTCGACTAGATCTTTAAGAATAATTAATCATGAACTTCATAGACTTTAAAAAAGCATTTGATAGCATACACACAGAATCATTGTGGAAAATTTTAAGACTATATAGAATACCATCTAAAATTGTCGACATCATTAGAGATCTCTACAACAGATATGTTTGTGCAGTCAAGACAGAAGGAATGAGTGAATGGATTCAGATTGTAACAGGCATGAAACAAGGATGTATATTATCTCCATTGCTTTTTGGAATTACCATAGACTTTATAATGAAAAGATGCTGTACAGGTAAAACCGGCATTGATTGGGTACATGGGACCCAAATAGAAGATCTTGATTTTGCAGTTGACATAACTCTTATCAGTGACAATGTGAAATCGATGCAGGAAAAAACAGATTCCCTGTCTTCCTTGGCTAGCAAAATAGGTCTTGAAATTAACAAAGACAAAACAAAAATAATTTAATCAAGATGGAAAAATATATGTAGAAAGAACAGTTGTTGATGAAGTAAATGAATTTGCATACTTTGGCAGCTACATAGACCAGGATGGTGACACCAGGAAAGAAATTAGAATTGCAAAAGCAGCATCAATCTTCAAGAATCTTGAGAACATATGGAATTCAAAAGTTATAAGCACAAAAACCAAGTCAAGATTATTCAATTCAAATGTGATATCCACCCTCATTTATGCATGCGAAAGCTGGAAATCAGCTAAAGAAATAGACAAGAAATTAGACACTTTTGACAACAAATGCCTCAGGAAAATACTTGGTATAAAGTGGAATGAATTCAAGAACAACGCAGAGATAAGACAGATGAGCAAACAACAACCTGTCTCATGAGTGATCAGAAAAAAGAAGATAGACATATGTAGGCCATGTGATGAGAAGAAAGAATCAGAGAATACCAAAACAAGCTATCAAGTGGAGCACAACAGGCCGAAGAAAAAAAGGTCGACAGTGTAAGGCTCTAAAGAGGACATTGTTAAGAGAAGCCAGTTTAGTGTGTATAACATCCCTTGATGAAGTTGAAAGACTCACCGAGAATAGGAAAATTTGTCGAACGACTATGCAAGCCCTATGTGACATTTAACGGCACGGAAAGGATGTAAGATGTAAAATTTATATTTTTGCTGTAAAATTCCTAATACTTAAACATATATTTTTTCCTGGCTCTTCCAGTGCCGACACAAAAATAATATTTCCATTAGATCTAACCGTTATTCAAATTATTAAGCTAACTTGCGAATGAAGAAGAAGAAGATTAAGCTAACTATTTGTAATTAGTGTCTACTGTCTCTATAGACTCCAACAGCAGCACAAGACTGTGTATAAAAAAAAATATGTGTTTACAAAAAAAAATAATTTTTAATTTATTCTCTAAAGTCTAATAGTTATTACATAATCACCTTCATATACATAGTCTGTAGTACCATCTATATAAATTTACTGTGCATATTTGGCCAATTATAAAATTAACTGTATTCAGTCAAATACTTATACTCTGTATCTGATACATCTCCAGATTTTAGAATTTGTTTACGCTTTTAAAGTGAACAGGATTTATTTTTGAGAGAGATGATATCACTTTTATGTTTTTTTTTTATACAAAGGGTTAATATGAAAGGTGAAAGCATCATCATTGTGGAGGTGAAGATTTTACTAATTATTAGGGTTAGAGGGAATAAAGAAAAATTCATTTACACTATATTGGTAGATGATTTCCTTCATTTTTCCATTACAGTAAAACCCCGTTATAGTGAAGCCTCTGTCTTCTTCTTCTTCATAGCACATTAGCGATGATGCGTGGTACCCTGATTTTTGCGATGCGCCTTTTGGTTGGGTAGTGTGTGGCCCAGCCATTTCCACCTTCATCTTTTGACCTCTTTCTCAGTGCCTGTTCATTTGGTTATTTCCTCATTTCTAACACATTCTTCCAAATGAATTCTTAAAATTTTCCTAAGGCATCTTCCTTCAAATTCATCTGCTTTTGATTCTCTGATTCTGCTAACATAAAAGAAAGGTAAGGTAGAATTCCCATTTCCATGCCATTAAGGCATATTGGGGATACGGTGTTAGGCCTATATTTTTCCATGACCTTCGGCGCATGAAAGTGTGGTGTGATCAGTAACATGCCTGGCTGCTTTACCTTCCCAGATTTCTCTGGTACCAATTTTTAGGGGCTGAGTAACCCCGGGCCCTTTTTTGGTGTGTACCAGAAAAAAATCCCACTACTGGGACTGAACTCGGTACCACTAGATTAGTAAAATGAGCGTCTAACCACTCAGCTAACCAGGCTGCCTGCTAACATAATATAATAATTATTAGAGGTCTTATATTTCCCAGTGATGCTACAGTTGTAACATATTGTTAAACAGAACCCAGGTTTCTCCTGAATCATTTCTGTGAGTCTTGTAAAAGTTACAGATTTACACTGATCCCAGACAAAATCAGTGTCAGGATGTTTGAAGCAAAATTCCCCAGTGCTGTAGCTAATTCATATTTTTAGATAGTTTAAGTTTTTTTGTTTGAGTTTTTTTGTTTTATTTTGTTTGTTTGTTTATGTCTTGTATGTTTAATGTGTATGTTAAAACAAGTATTTCGTGTTTGATGACTGCTGAAGTTATGTAACTTGTTTACGACAGGATGTTACTCTCAGGGTGGCAATCTTAGAGATGCTGTCAGTTTGTGTGGACACTCAGCCAGGTCTTATTGAGATCTTCCTCAATGTTCAGCAGTCAGAAGACAAAGGGACTGATTCAGCCAAGGTACTGGATGGACTGGGGGGGGGGGGGTTGTGGGGTTTCTGAGATTGAGAATGGCTGAACTGTTATTGACATGGCCTCTCAGACTTAAATTAGGAGGTTCTGACCACACTGTCACCAGCTCTTTCAGTAACTGGGGGCTGTTGTCAGTGCTACTTGTACATGCATTATTCTGAGATCCTCCTTAAAGGAGATGGTGGGAGCATCTGTGTGCTTGTCATGAGTGCATTGATGTTATACCTATAACTTTTACTAGGATATGGGTTTGGCACAGAAATGTGACAGTTTATCAGTCTTTAAAATCAAGCAGATGAGGCAATCAGCGACCCATAGCTGATATTCCAGTGTCAGGGTTAGCGAACCATAGCTGACCAAGACCCTGCCCCACTTCTCCGTGGTACCCCGAGTAACAGGCCTAGCCTGGGCAACGGGGCAGGGTTCGCCATAGTCCCCCATGGTGGTGGAGTCTGCTAAAGAAGCATTGCATACCCCCTGTTTTTAGCTGTACTCTGGGACTGAAAAAGTAGCTGCCATAACCTACTCCCATGCTGATACCATGTTGTGCCTCAACACCTCTACAGCATCGACTACAAAGAACAACAGCTCACAGTTACAGAGACTTCATACAAGTAATTTGTTTCTGATCATAAGGGTAGTCTTCTTCTTCTTCTTCTTCGTTCACTTCTACCACCAAAAACCGCACTGTGAACCTACTGAATTCACGCATGTGGTCCTCATTAGGTCCCGTGGTCCCCTGTGTGGTCCAAAATAGACCACACGAGTTCCACGAAAGGACCACAAGGGGTTCAGAGTATCACAGTGCTTTAGCCTGTATTCTTGGTGGGTCTCAGAAGCGGGATTGCGTGACACTGTGGTTTTCATTGCACCAGTTTGGTCTAGGGTTGGACTTTCTCACCGGAAGACCTCGACGTGTTTGGAATATCAGTGCATCCCCGCTGGGTGAGAGGCGTTAGCCCACCCAGGTCAGAGTTGGACTTTCTCACCGGAAAACCTCGACGTGTTTTGAGATATCCGTGTATCACCGCCGGGTGAGAGGTGGTCGCCCATCCAGTCCAGGGTTGGACTTTCTCACCGGAAAACCTCAGCGTGATTAGGATACGCAGACATCCCCGCCGGGTGAGAGGTGGTTGCCTATCTAGACTTCCCTGGTCCAGTGTCTCCGACTTCAGCATTTTGCAGTCGTGGCCACTACCCTTCCTAGTTGTGCCCAGGATGGAGCTTTTGTCCAGGAGGATGAATCCTCGCCACTAGTGACTTCTACCCCTGGGTTGAGCCGGTTTAGGCATTATCCCAGTATGGGCGTGTTTGGGACGGGACGGACCTCTAGGGCAGAGGTACTGTGACATTCATAGCCTTCAAGATTCACCCCTGGTATGAGCCGGTTTAGGCAAAATTCACCAGTATGGGTGGTTATCAGGCGTTACCGACCTCTAGAGCGGAGGTGGCATGACATGTCTAGCCATCGAGTTCGACCCCTGGTGTGTGCCGGTTTAGGCATATTTCACCAGTGTAGGTGTATTTCGGACGTAGGCGGCCTCTAGAGCAGAGGTGCCATGGTATAGCTCTCGTAGCGATACTACTGGACATACCAGGTTAAACTTCACTTTCCACCACCTTTTCCCATCGGCGCCGCACAGCAACCTTTATTTCTGCATTTACTTCCTTAACCGGGAGGAGCTTCACTCCACGCGCGGCATTTGAAAAGTTAAGCCAGCAGTGACTTAACCTCTGGGACAAGCTGGTTCATGCATTTCACCCGATATGACTGCACTCAGGACGTGGCCGACCTCCAGACCAGAGGTGCCGTGATTTGACTGTTTGCTTCGCTTTATTCTTTCAACCACCTTTTCCGCGGTGATGCTGCGCGGCAACCTCATCTGCAAATTTCTTCATTGGCCGGGAAGAGCACCGCTCCACGCACGGCAGCTGAAGATCTCGCCAACAGCGATAAGGGTAGTGATTTCTACCAAAGCATAAATGTCAATCCTGCTTGTAAATCCCAAAGCCAGCATGTATTTATTTATGGACTGCTGAGTGTCATGTTTTATAGTTTTGAAAGTCTGTGATTTGCTAAAGATTTTACTGTGTTAGAAATTGTTTAAGGGGAAAATTCATAAATAACCACAAAAGGGACAGTAGTTTGAACTGTTACACTATAAATAATGGCATGGGCATTATGATAGAAATTGTTCAGCGGTGTGATGAATATAGTACATTTAGCTGGTTTTTTTTTTTTATGTTCAGGGAAAATTTTGTGAAAAAAAACCAGGTTGAGAAGAGTTTTTTTTTAAAAAAATCTAAATCGTTTGTAATAAAGATAATACTAAGGTAAAGGTAACCATCTCATGCCTTATAGACACATAAGGATATGGTGCTAGTGCCCATATTTTCCTTGACCTGTGGCACCCTAGAGGGTAATGTGGTCAGCATAATGCCTTGCTGCCTTTCCTTAAAAGTAAAAGTAAAGATAGTCCCATAGCAAATGCCGTAGGGGGTGAAGCGTTAGAGACCTCATTATGCTGGGTCATCAGCGTATGAGGTAGGGTGACCAGTTCCTTTCCTCGCTGCCTTTACTTCCCAGATTTTCTCTGGTACCCATTTTATGAGGCTGGGTCGACCTCGGGGCCGTATTGGTCGGAAAAAAAATCCCGCTCAGCTGGGGATTCGAACCCTCGACCATTTGCTTGCTAGACGAGTGCTCTAACCACTACGCTAGCCTTTCCTTACCATGTGTATTTAGTTAGTCATTTGTATGTGTATGTAATTAGTCATTTATATGTGTATGTAATTAGTCTTTTATATGTGTGTAGTTAGTCATTTATATGCATATGTAGTTAGTCATTTATATGCGATTGTAGTTAGTCATTATATGCATATGTAGTTAGTTATTTATATGTGTATGTAATTAGTCATTTTTATGTGTATGTAGTTAGTCATTTTTATGTGTATGTAGTTAGCCATTTATATGCATATGTAGTTAGTCATTTTTATGTGTATGTAGTTAGTCATTTATATGCGTATGTAGTTACTTTATTGTTAATTATGTTTGTTATATGAGCAGCATATTTGTAGAATGTCTGGAACAGAGTGAAAGTTGTATGATAAAGGGCAGAATGTCAGAAGGGCCTGCATCCCCAATTCTTAACCTTTTGGAAATAAAGATCAGTCAGTCCCCAGTTCTAGAAGAAGTTGGGTGCCCATTTCTACAGCTAGGTAACTGGGGGCAGCTTCAGCCAGATTTGAACCCCCAACCTTCATCACAAAAGACTAGTGCACTAGCCACATAGCCACTCGGACACCCAAAGATAGTAGTGCATATCTGCATAAATAAAATGCCTATATCTTTCATTTTTAAGTAACTTTCAGTAGATTTTTTTTCACTAGTTCTGTCTTTAGACAATTAAATAAAGTTTGTTGTCTTTGTTAAGTTTTTAAAAATATTTTTAAATAATCAGAAATGTATTGGTGTGTGTCTTTTTTTTTTTTCCCATAGCCTGACTTGAAGGTGGGCAGGAACAGTTGTTTGCCCATTTTGCTTGACCTGATAGAAGTGGAGAAGCAGTGTAGCTATGAGTGCCCCCCTGAGCTGCTGTGTGCTTCACTGGACTTGGTTCATGTCCTGTGGTACAGCATGAGGGAAATACCTATGGCTGTGCTCAGGCAGAAGTTAGTTTTTAATCATGTTTGCAAGTGTAGGCAGTCCCTTTTATGTTATAGATAAAAACAAGTATGAATTGTTTCTGCTGGCAGGAAAATGAGTAAATCATTGGAGGCAACAGAGTTTTGTGGGTTCCTGAGAAGGAATGTTGAGAATCCCATGGACAGCCAAGATAACTAATGAGCAGTGTTTGAGACAAGCTAATGAAGAAATGTAGTATAATAACAAAGATAAGAAAAGGACAGTTACCATTCTTGGGCCATATGGTGAGAAGAGAGAAGCTGGAAAACATCATGGCAGTGGGCAAAACTGAAGGCAGGAGAGACAGGGGATGCCCAGGGGAGAGGATATTAGAAGGGTATGGAAAGAGAAACCAAGAATTTCTCAGAAATGTCAAGGACTGAGATTTGTGGAGTATGACTGCTCACAGTGTCTGATCACAGTGCATGGCATGGCACCTGATGATGATGACGATGAGTGGTTTAATATGTTACCAGTATGGACAGTTTATTATGTTTAAAATGTGAACAGTCTGTTGTTTTACAGAACAAGTATGAACTGTTACAAGCATGAGCAGTCTGTTATGTTACCGTATGAACTTCATTTAAACTGGTTTTTAATCATGAAGCTTTCACTCTATTCGAGGCAGTCTGCATCAGCTAGAGCAGATATATTCTGCATGTAACAAGCATGATTTATATCGAAAACATAAAGAACAAGTATGAACAGTTTTTTTTTTTATATAGCAAAACAAGTGTGAATAGTTTTTTTATATATCAAAACGTGTGAATAGTTCATTGTGCTACAAGTATGAATAGTAAAACTGGCAAGAACTTGGAAAATATACATAAATGGATTTGAACTCCTACATGTTGCTCTTATATGTCAGGATGTAGGAGTTCTGTGTATATGCAAATCACATCTATGACATCTATTGCCATGGTGAATGGGGGAGATGTCATATCAAATGAAGGGTGGTGCAGGTAGATTAAGTTCAGTGTCACAGATGAGATGTAGTGCAGAGTAGTATGCCTCACTCTGCATGCGGGCATTTTCTGTTTTTGGAGACTGTTTTTCCCTTAACATTTATGCATTGGGTGTTTTTCCCTTAACATTAATGCATTGGGTGTTTTTTCCCTTAACATTTATGCATTGGGTGTTTTTCCCTTAACATTAATGCATTGGGTGTTTTTCCCTTAACATTAATGCATTGGGTGTCCTTTACCAGAGTCATATTGACTGGAGAATGCTAGTAGCAGGTTCTGAACCCACAGTCTTTTGACTGAAAAGACCAGTCATTATCGACAAACCTTCTTGGGCCCATGGTGCATACTTCATGACTTGTGCATCATATTAGATATGAGGGGGTTGAGTCATTGTGGCTCTCTTTACTTTATGGGATCTCATCTAAGGAGATGCCACAGTCAGTGGGTTTGCTGTGAAGGATACCACATTGCCAAGTAGCCAAATAATGGAGAGTTAGGATAGTATCATGATGTATGATGTTTTAATAGTATCATGATGTATGATGTTTTAATAGTATCATGATGTATAATGTTTTGAATCCCTTGGCACAGTGAGAGCATCCTTATCACTGCTTAAAAGTTTCTGTACCATTGCATTGTAAATACAGTGACTATGGGAGATGTGTCTCATAGCTGTTATCAGATGTTGATTGGCCATGGAGCAGTCAGAATAAGAAAGCCTAGAGGCCAGCTGATATTTAGATGACGAAAATTTAGAGGAAAAGAAGATGCAAGAAATAACATTTGAGAGTGTGTAATAGTTTATAATGTAGTGAGGTTTCATGTTAGTGGTACATGCTTTATCTTGCTTTGATCCAGTGGTTCTGAATATCTCAGATCTCAATCCTCAACACTGAGTGCTCATAAATCATCCCCTATATATTACATATTAATCATCATCCTACAAGAAAAAAAAAATTCTTCCCTAATTCCTTTCTTGGAAAAAATCCTTCCCTGGGGAGCCATGTGCCTCCCTGCTCACTGATTTGGTGGGACTTACATGTGTATGTATGCAATGTACACACACATCAGTGTACTTATATGCATATACATAAACAAAACATGCTAACATTAATTACAGAAGAATCCTGAAATATCTCTTGTGTTCTGTGCAGGCAGTCATTTTGGCCCAGTGTCTTGGCTCCTTTGAAAGCTGAACTTCCAAAAGAGCAAGAAGATGATGATGTTTCTGCTCAGGTAAATTACTAGATCTCTGGTTCATTGCATCTAATACTATTCCGAAAATCAAGTATGTCAAGTTGATACTGGGATTGGCTGTGGTGATTTGTAAGTTCTCAAAGTAGACTCAAGAAGCAGGGCTTCTCAGTAAAACTCATCTGCCAGTGGCTGTGGTGTCTGCATGCTGTGGGGATATGGAGTCATATGCCACTATAGCATTGAGAAGTAGAGAGGCCAGTTCTTGTCCTCACTGCTTTTGTTTTCTTAGGGAAACCCCAGTTACCTTTTTTCTTCAGGCCAGGTTGATTCTGGTGCCTGATGGTCCAAAAAAAAAAAAAAAAAGGATCTGCCCCTGCACAGATTCAAACTAGGATCCATCTGGTCAGCTGGTAGGTGCACTAACCACTATGCCACTGCAGCACACTGATGTTAGGATTAATTTGTCCCAACTATATTGACAGGCTCTGCAGACTAAATGCTAATCTCCATAAGATAAAGGCTGTGCCAACAGTTCAATTCATTCATGTGATATGTCCTTTCCAGAAAGTTCCTCTCGCAGCCTCCCTGAATGCAGTACGGCCTTGCGCAAGTTGACTGGCATCTTGCAGTGACACATTCAGACTTTCCGCTGTGTCCTGAGTTCATCTGTGGTGAGGTTGTCCCTTTTGTCTTTTGCTGGGCACTATGCCTCCTACTATCAACCTCTCCAAGCTGTTGTGTCTCTTGATGTGGCCGAAATATCTCGGCCTAATAATTTTTATGGTGTTAACGAGGCAGTTTTCTGCGACACCTAATCCTATCAGTATTTCTTTATTTGATTTTCATTCTGTCCATGATATTCTAAGTGGCCTTCTGTAACATTTCATTGCAAGTGCTGTTATTCTCTTTTGTAGTGATTTGTAAAGTGTCCATGTTGCCACTGGGAGTATGTAAGCTCTTAGTAAACATAGCTTTGCTTTCTTGTTTATACCTTGCTACATACTCTTCATTTGTGCTTTTTTTCTGTGATGCAGCTGCAGTTCTTTTGATTTCAACTGCACAGTCGCCATTGGTGGTGATGATTGAACCTAGATATTCAAATATATTTACGTTTTCAAGCTCTTGGTAGTCCAGTGTAATTTTGGGTTTGCTTCTCATTTTGTCTCTTGTCGTTACTTTGGTTTTGCTGGTGTTTAAAAAAGAGGTTCAGAGCTTCGTTGTATCTTTTGGTTGAGGGAATCAACTGTTGCAGTTCTTCTGAGGGTTCGGGTTCTTCATTTATCCTCACCTTACTGTCATTATTTTCTATACTATTTGCCTCATGGTACATCTCTGTGCAGCACTCTGCAACAGTCAAATGCATTTGCAAAAATGGCCCCCCAAACTCCTGAACATGTACTGCAGACTTGCACTGCATACTGAGACCTTAGAGCCCAGGTATGGCCCTTAGAGAAGCATGGAAGAGAAACTCTGGGGTTCCTATGAAGACCTCCTGCTGACAACAGGATTCATAGAGGCAACCTGGCTCCCTGTTTATAAAGCTGAGCATACAAAAACTGAAAGAAGAAGAAGAGCCTGGTGGGTACAGATATAGAAGTATGTGTGCCACCTTTGGTACACTAGCACTATTAACTCTATTATCAGTTCATTCAAGATTCTTTGGACTTGTTAGGAGAAGAAAGAATTTGGAGAATCCAGTAATTGCTACAGAACTCAAGGAAAAGTGGAAGAAGGGGAAGCCAAAAGGAAAAAAAAATTTCTTAAAATACAGGATCAAGTTAAACAAGGCAATCTTTATTGGAAAATGGAGAAGCATGTTCATGATGGCCTTTCAGCATGACATATAATGAATGAATGAATTCAATTAAAGACATGACAATATATATATATATATATATGAATATGCTAATTATCAATCACACACATGAGCAAAAGAACTTTCATTATATGCTGATTATTAAACCATAGCAAGTTGTTCAGACAGACCTGAAATTGTAGTCCCATATTTTGTTATAAGTGTCTTGTAATACAAAAGTGTAGTTCGGAGCTTTAGTGTGTTCTGCGTAATATTTCTATGTGTAATACTGTTCTTTTAATTCCACAGCGTTTGAAACTTCAGACTAGAATCTGCTCTTTGTCTTTAAGGACTGCAGCTATGGAGATTTATTCAATGGCAGGGTGAGATCTTAGTTTATTTTAAAAAAATAAATAATCAGGGTATCCAAAAAAAAAACAAAAACTTCATGTTCAGTTTTATATTTTTATTAGCTTATGAGATATCAGTATTACAGAAACTTAAACACAGTCAATCTGTGCTTCCATTCTTTTTAGACTGGTGGTTTTCAGAGTGAGTGATAATGCCAGTGAGGCAGGTGGTGAGCAAGAAAGGGAGCTGTAGGGGGATATCGGAGCCAGTTTAGTGGGAAAAAAAGGGTTATGGGGGTGCTAGCAGTGATGTGGCCTAAGATAAGAAGCAACAAGGTGGCAGCCTGATGAAGTTTGGGAAACACTTGTCTAGACAATAGTGACTAGTCGTTTCACCTGAAAAGTTTTGATGTCTTGATATCTTACATTCCTCCTGTGCTGTCATGCGTCACATTGAGTGTGCAGTGTGTGGCTCACCATGAGCCTCTTTTCTCTGTGAGCTTCTCAGCTGATATCTTGATATCAGTCCCTTCTAATTCAGCCAGATTGTGAAAATGGGTACCTAACATTCTAGTGTTGAGGAAAATGGAAGGGGAGGCACGGTAAATTTCACTCCACATATGGCTGTTGGTGAATGGTGGGTAGAAGGATATCGCATGAAGATCAGTGCTTTGAGTAAGGGACTTTATGGTTCCTGTAAGAATAAAAAAAAATATCAAATTAGGACCTTACCCAGAGGGTTGTTACAGATGAAAGATTTTGTTTGCATGTCCTGGGATACATGACACTGGTCTTGATAACATTTTAATGTTAAATCCATTTAGGTGTGGTGTGAGAGCATAACTTGTCTTTTTTTTTCAGCGTGAGATTAGATGCAAATTTCAAGAAAGCCTTACAAACAACATTTGCCAATGATAGACTTTTATACTGGTCAAAGGTAATGCTGTCTGCTTTATTTTATAGTGTATTTTAAGAAGCATTTGAGAAATAACAGCAAAGAAGAAGATATTCTTTTATGAAATACTGATGATGCTGAAGAGGATATATGTGTAAACTCAATTTAGAAGAAACAGAAGAGAAGAAGGTTTTCCTGATTAAAAATAAAATTTTGCTTAATATCTGAAGTTTCATTTTCATTGTTTGGAATGGCTTCATCACATATCTGCCCCACCCACTTTCTAGTTACCTTCTCAGAGCAGTGTCATACATAGCATTCCAGGCATCAGCAGTAATTCAGTGGTAGATTTTTTTCCAGGAACTTTGCCCAAACAGTGGACATCTGACCTACTCTTTTAGTGATTTTTTTTAACATGCCCGATAGTGCTCACAGATGTTCGGTCCCACTACCTAGAGACTAGGGGAATTTTATTGCTGGTAGATTCAAAAGACAAATCCCTGTCAGTTCTGGTGAGATTAAAACCCACGACCGCCAACACTTGAGGCCAACGTTTAATCCCCAAGACCACAGTCCCTCCTTAAGATCTGAGGAGGGGGCAGATATCAAGAGCAGTTAGATCTTGAAAGTTAGAAGGTGTACAAAAAGAAAAGAGATGGAATTGTAAACAAGTATTTAAATAGTTAATGAGCTGTTTTAAAATTATCACAGGGAAAAAGAATTGTAGTTATTCTTTAAAAAATATATGATTACACAAATATAAGACAGTTTTAATTTGTTGGGTATTTTGAGTTTCAGTTTTTATTATTATATACAAATTAACTAGGGGACTGGTTGGCTGAGTGGTTAGGCACTTGGTCTACTAATCCAGTGGTACTGGGTTCAAGTCCCAGCAGTGGGATTATTTCTGGTACCACACCAGAAAAGCCTTTGGGGTCCACCCCACCTCTAAAAATGGGTACAGGAGAAATCTAGGGGAGGTAAACGCAGCCTGGTGTGATACTGACCACAACACACTTTCATGTGCTGAAGGTCTTAGAAATATGGGCCTAACACTGTATCCTCAGTAATCCTTAATGGCACAGAAACAGGGATTTTACCTTCTTTCTTTATATAGAAATTAACTACAGTTTTTTTTAACAATGAAAAATGTGATATTTTCTGTTTAATAAATCAGATTGTGCGTCAAAGTATGGTGACATCTAGCAAATGTAGCCATACCCTGTCAGCAACTGTTCCAGCCTTTATTGAACATTCTGGCCTGAATTTACTGCTGGCGTGGAAGAATTTTCTGATCACATCAAGTAGATACAAGGTAGTCTTTTTTAGTTTTCAGCAAATGTAGGAGATGAAATCATTTCTTATTTACAGCAACATTAGTAGATGCTTGTAGTCCTTTAGTTTTATTTAGTTTGTTCATGTGAAACTATGGGGTTGTCTCTTCATTATAATTCATCATTGTCCATTGTATTTATCTTTTGTGGGGCCCAGATATTCTTATTAAAAAATTCTGGTTAGAACATCTATTGGTTTTACTTGGTTGTACTCCATGAAATGTGATATGGCATGAAATGTGAAGTATGTGTTTAGGATAGATAACTGTATCACATTAATGACAACATGCTTTAAAAAAAAAACTGTTGAACTGTAAACCAAACCTTATAGTAGACAGTTATCAGCTTAGCCTCTTAATATCTATTTTATGTTCATGTATATGGAACATTTTAGGATTTATCTTATCACATGTAGTCTTATTTATGTTTTGTCGTATTAACAGCGCTGTAGATAAACACTGAACTGGTGTTATCAGCTCCTGTACACTGAGATTTCTGCTCACAGGAATGGTGACCCAGTGGGGTCCACCTCTCTTAACCTACCAAACAACATCCTTGTGGAGATTTGTTTGTATTATTAGAAGATTTCGAACACTATCAGGAGATGATGCAGTTTCTATTTTAAGCATTTACGGCAGTTTAAAATTACAAACTGGTCTAAACTGAACAAAACCAGATGACTAGTTATTTCTTTTTTAATGAAAAAAAAAAGCACAAAAATACTTTAAATTGCTCATTGTTGGTGATCTGGTTGGCTGAGTGATTAGGTGCTTAGTCTGCTAATCTGGTGGTACCGGGTTCATGTCCCAGCAGTGGGGATTTTTTTCTGGTAATACCTCACCAAAGAGGCCCCAGGGTCCACCCAGCCCCAAAAAATGGGTACCAGAAGATGAATCTGGCAAGAGAAATGCAGCCAGGTACGATACTGATCATATCACATTTTCAGGTGCCAAAGGTTTTGGAAATATGGGCATAACACCATATCCCCAATATGCCACTGTGTGCTCATAGTTAAAGCATTGAATGTTTAAAGTACTTTGATGAGTGGGGACTCTTTCTCTGATGATTTGAATGGCTGCATAGTTGTTTTTTTTGTCTTTGGCAAGTTCCTGTCTGTATGAAGGAGCACATGGACTTGTCCTCCATGCAAAGATAATGATTGTAATTAAACTTTGTAGCTTCGTATTTGCTGGGGTTATTTTTTAATGGCTGTTGGTCAATGTCGTTTCAGGTAGCTGAAGTGCTGCTGACTGAGCATAATAAAGTCCAGGTTCTGAATGATCTTTTGACTGGCATTCAGGCCCAGTTCAAGGCCAGCGACTTCACCCAGATCCATGTGAAGCTGGCATCTGTTGCCAGTGCCCTCTACTTCACACTGATTAAAATTTGGGGAAAGTAAGTTTTGGTCTAAAGCCCAGTTCTTCCTCCTTCCTTTTTTGAAGTTCATCCACTACGGAAAAAAAAAATATGGTTAGCCGAAGAGTGAAAAAACGTAACCCTATCAGGGTTATGTCCCCCACTCTTTAGTTGTTTTCTGTGCTTGGCTTCTTTTCTCACTTTCAATTCCATTTTGGTCTGTGGGTGCAGTTTGTGCCCAATCTCAGTCGCAGCGGAGCTTGGTTAAGATTTTTGGTTATTTTTGTTTGTTTTGCCAAACTGTTGTCTTTGATAAATACATTTTTGTCAAAACATTGGGTTGGTGTAGCTGTTGTGGTAATAACATTTTTAGCGTTCCTATCTGTATTGTTAATTTGTTTCCATTTCCTTTCTCATGCTTTTTTTTTGTAAAACTTCACCATACATCCTAACCTACCTCAGCTTTAATAGAACCACTTTTACTGCAGCCATTATCACAATTTGTTCTTCTCAGTAACAGCAGTTTATGCTGGCTTGATTGTGTCTGTGAAAAGGAAGATTCTTAAAGATGTTTTTTTGTATGGGCATCTAGTATATGGTAAATGAATGGTTGGGTTCCAGCAAACTGATTCAGAAGTGTGTGCACTGGTGACATGAAAACAGTGGCCATAGGTTCAACAAGCTGGGAAGATCAAGATGCTGACCAATACAGATAGACATACTTCCTGAATTGTCAGCTCAAGAAATGTGAAATAGATCAAATGGAAAGAAGAGGGGGGACACAGGAAGAAATGATTTCACTTTAGGTGTGCATCGTCCCATGGTTAGAAGTGACTGAATTTAGACAGCTAATGGTTTCTGGTCCTTCAGGATGGGGGTGGGGTTGGAGCATAAAGCCAATGACCCCATCTCTGTAAAAAAGATTAGTGTTGCGGAACAGATTGAGAAGCCCAACGAATTATAAATGTCTTGAAACTGAACAGACTACACTGGTTGGGCTATGTAGAAAGAATAGAAGAGAACAGACAAATGAAAATGATGTATGTACAAGAGATGAGGGAAACAATACCAAGGGGTAGACAAAGACAGATGGAAAGACAACATAGAAGAGGATATAAAAGAAGTTGGTGTCACCAACTGGAGAGAGAAAATTTGGAATAGAGAGGAATGGTGGTGAACTTTATCTGCAGCAATGAGCCTTAATGGCTCGGAAAGCTGAAGAAGAAGAAGAATGGTTCCACTTAGGAATTACTTAGATGCATACCAGAATCTTAACTGCAGCAAGCTGTTGTTCTTTGCAGCTGATGCTGTAAAGATGTTGAGGCACAGCATAGTGTGGGAGTGGGTTATGGTGGCTACTTTTTTTCAGTCCCGGAGCACAGCTAAAAAGCAGGGAGTATGCAATGCTTCTTTAGCAGACTCCACCACCATGGGGATTATGGCGATCCTTGCCCCATTAGCCAAGCTATACCTGTTACTGGGGGTACCAAGGAGAGGTGGGACAGGGTTAGCTATGGTTTGCTAACCCTGAATCTGGCATATCAGCTATGGGCCAGCTTGGCGTCTTCACCCCCAGAGACTACAGATAATAGACTCTGTATTTATTCACCCTCATCTGTTATTAGCCAATAATTTGATATTGTTTCAGGGAGTTTTTTGACAGACAGTTGTCAGAACCATCTGGTTTACAAAAGAGAGCCTCCCCATTAGTGGCTGCTGTCAGAAACCTGACGGAGACTATTGACAGCTCCACCAGCAGTGATAGACTCCTACCATCAATCCACATAGGACTTCTGGGAGCCGTGACCACAGTCTTGCAACAGTGCGGACCAAGATTAGATGGTAAGAGAGCATTCTTATCAAAGAGAGTTTAAAGTCATAGTGGTTTGCTGGTGGTTTTTTGCTTCTCAGGTTTATAAATTTTGTGTATCCATGTATGTTATTATGCAGAATTAATTGTGATAGTTGTTTTTAAAAATTTACTTTATCCTAAGTGTAGTTTTGTGTTTTGTACCAAGTGCACAGCACTGGCCAATGGCATTCTGTGTCTCTGTTTAACTTAACATTTTATTTTTAAAACAGCATTGTTGTTATATGTATGGTCCGTGATTGATGTCTGTCTTTTTAAGTTTTTCTAATATTTATGAAATTCACATTTACAACTAACTCATATTAAGATGATTTTTGTTATGTTCTCATTTGTATATTTGCTCACAGAATCATAATCGTTCCCCATAATATCAACAGTCACTCAGGCCCATATGTCCATGTCCATTGTATTTTAATTTGTAATTGACTTCATAATGTAAAAATGCCACAGAAAGACATCATGGAAGTCGTCATCACTGAGGTCTAAAACATGATTTAGAGCTTAAGAACCATACAGATGGTTTATATTTACTTTTACCTACATACGTTTCAGTAGAAGAGAGAAATTGAAACTTTTTCCCTCAAATTTAAAACCTTGGTTGGAGTGAGGGGGGGGGGTCGCAAAGACACTGTTCATTTGGTAATCAGTGACCCAGAGGTGACATGCTAGCATCAGGGTTAATGAACAGTTGCTGACCAAGACCCTGTCCCACCTCTCTGTCTGTACCTCCAGTGATAGGCCTGGCCTGGCAGAAGAGGGCAGGGACCACCAGCCCCCATAGTGGTGGAGTCTGCTAAAGAAGCAATTCGCACCCCTCCTGCTTTTTAGCTCCAATCTGGGACTGAAAATTTAGCTGCCATAACTCACACCCAAGCTGACATAATGATGTACCTCAACATATCCACCAGGTCAGCTGCAGAGGACACCAGGTTGTGGTTCCAGGGAGGCAGAGGAAGAAGGCCTTGTAACAACAAAGAAAGTGCTTGTCAATGTGGTTCTTGCATTTCTTCCACAGATCTGCCCATACTGATCTCGGATCTGCTACCAGTTGTTTGTTCCATCTTCCTGCAGTATTCCATGTACCTTCCTACCTTCCTGGAGCCTGCAGGCAGCATTAAGGATGGTTCTGCAGGCTCTGCCACATCACACAAGTCCAGTTCCTTTGGAACACACTTGAAAGTTAGTTTCATATGAGAATGTTTATAAATGGGTTGGTGTTTATGTTATTCTGCAGCAACATTCTTTATTTCTATCATGTTCCTTTTATGGAGGGTGTGTAGTTGATAGAACATGATCTCTTGGTTTACAACAGTATTAGTAGATGCAAGGTGTCATATGGACTGTGAAGTTCGAGTGGGGTCAGAAGCAGTTTTTGAGAGGGTTGGAGTTGGTATGAATATGGAATCATACAGTAGGAAAATAGAGGAGCTAGAGCTGGAATCTGATTTTGGTGGGGTTGGAATTGATAGAAATGTGTGGAATTAGACAAAAGGAAAATAAGAGGGGCTAGAGCTGGAATCTGATTTGGGTGGGGTTGGAATTGATAGAAATGTGTGGAATTGGACAAAAGGAAAATGAGAGGGGCTAGAGCTTGAATCTGATTTGGGTGGGGTTGGAATTGATAGAATTGTGTGGAATTGGACAAAAGGAAAATGAGAGGGGCTAGAGCTTGAATCTGATTTGGGTGGGGTTGTAATTGATAGAGATGTGTGGAATTGGACAATAGAAAAACAGAGTCAAAGGTTTGATGTACCAACTTTACAGCCCTGAGAACCAGGAATTTGTTGATTTGACAATTCATAACCAAGACTCCATCATGTTGTCTTAAAGTAGTTTAAATTTAACTTGATGTTATCCTGTTGTTTTTTTTTTGAGAGTTGCTCTTTGCTTCTGGATTTCAAACTTATGTCTTATGATAACTTCTGTTTACCTTGTGATTGTACACCATTGTCTTTATAGAGTTTCTCTTTACCCTAGGATTTTATTCTTTTGTCTTATGGTAGTTTCTCTTTTGACAACTCACTACCAAAAATAGCACTAAGATGGACACCACAGGGGAGCAGAAGTAAGGGTAGACCAAAAGAGACATGGAGAAGAACAACAGAAAGGATGTTGAGCAATAGAGGGCTCACCTGGGCAAGAGCAGAAAAAAAGGCGAAGGACAGGCATTTGTGAAAAACCCTTGCGGAAGCCCCATGTGCCCTGGGCACTTAAGGTTCAGAGAGAGAGAGAGAGAGTTTCTCTTTACTTTGAGATTTTATCCTATTATCTTATGGTGGTTTTTCTTTACTTGCTGATTTTATGCTTTTGTCTTATGAAAGTTTCTCTGCGTCTTGAAATTTTATACTGTTGTCTTACAGTGGCTTCTCATTACTCTTTTTGTTTTATGGTAGTTTCTTTTTGCCTCCGGGTTCTATCATTCTATTTATGATAGTTTCTTGTTTAGCTCCAGATTTTATCTTATTGTCTTCTGAAGGTTTCTTTTAGCTCTAGATTTTATCCTTTTCTGATGGTTTCTCTTTTAGCTCCAGATTGTATCCTATTCTGATGGTTTCTCTTTTAGCTCCAGATTTTATCCTATTCTGATGGTTTCTCTTTTAGCTCCAGATTGTATCCTATTCTGATGGTTTCTCTTTTAGCTCCAGATTTTATCCTATTATCTTCTGATGGTTACTCTTTTAGCTCCAGATTTTATCCCATTATCTTCTGATGGTTTCTCTTTCAGCTCTAGATTTTATCCTATAATCTTCTCAGGGTTTCTCTTTTAGTTCCAGATTTTATCCTATTATCTTCTGATGGTTTCTCTTTTAGCTCCAGATTGTATCTTGTTGTTTGATGGAAGAAATACTACACATCAGCTCAGACCCAAGTCAGCCTTTGAAAGTGTTGCAGGAAATGGGGGTGGTACCTTGTATTCTCTCCACAGTAGAATCTTTATTCAAGGTAAGTATATGCAGAGGTGAAAGAAAGTTAAATGTTTCATTTCTGTGGAAATTTCCTAGTGGTAGAACTAAATTGAAAAAGAAAACTAAATTGATGACCTCTGGCACAACAAACAAGGCAGCTGATATATGTATCAATGAGGAAAAACTGGAAGAAGTGGAGAATTTTGAATATTTTGAATCACTGCTAACTAATAATGGAGATGCTATGAGGGAAATTAAAAGGAGGACATATATCACTCTTCAGAAAGTAAAACAACTAAAGAATTTGTGGAGAGTAACAGACAGAACTACAAAAATAAGATTTTTAAGGTCATGCATCTTTCCCATCGCAACATATGCCTGTGAGACCTGGACACTTAACAAAACAGCTGAGAAACACATAAATGCCTTTGAATGTAAATGCTACAGAAGAGTTCTTCAAATACCATGGACACAGAAAAGAACAAATATATCCATACTACAAGAACTTAATATTGAAGAAGGCTGGCTAGTAAAGAGGATTAAAGAGAGAAAACTTAAATATTTTGGACACATTAAACATCATGATAATCTAGAGAAAACTGTCTTGGAAGGGTACATAATGGGAAAAAGAAAGAGGAAGACCACGGTGAAGATGGCTTCAAGACATAATTGATGATCTGCAAATGGATGCATCAGCAGCAGGCCATCTTGCTCACAACTGAGAGGCCTACTGAAGTGCTGTTAGGGAGGCAAAGTTCCGCAAGGGACATGCAAATGAGTGAATGAGAGAACTTTCCTAATGGTAGAATTTTCCTGAATTGTAGTATTCTGACATTTAGGTCAGGAGTTATGAGCTTGTTAAGTAAAATTGTATGTTAAGTCTCTCTTTCATACACACCCTGTCCTAGTAAGATTTTGAATGTCACTGTTTGGATTATTTTAACGTTTTTATTGACCATTTTTGCCTCTTATAATGTAGCCTTATCATAACATAAAAGCACTTAGGAATATGATGTTAACACATTGTGCCTGGCAGCCCCAGAAGGATCACTGTACCCATTTCTACATCTGGGTTATCGGAGTGGCTTCAGCTGGACTTGAACTGCCAGTCTAGCTATGAGATATAAGAGCATTAACCAGTGCTCCACATTTGCTGCCTTTTACCTGCTTCTAGATTATTTCTTTTCTTCTTTTGTGTACATCTTCAAACGTTAACACTGATATTTTCAGTGAAAGCAGTGGTCTTGTTTAGATTATCTGTTTCTCAGTAAGGTTTGTGATTTTAAAGTACCTGAATAACATGGGATGGTTATTCTCTGATCACTGCAAATAAGGCATTATTGTAGCAGGCACTCTACAGTACTGTAGTCTTCCAACCATCACTGGTCAGGAGTTCCAAGGTTTTGTTGCAGAAGTAACTTCACAGTCTCTTGGGAGGAGTCATCATCATGTGGCTTGTCCTGTGCAGAATGCTGCTCTTTTGATAGTCTGAAGAAAGCTTCTTGCTGTCTAGCCAGGGTTCTTGCTTCATTGAATGTGGTGTTTAGAGTGACAGTATATTCTGGGCCCATCTTATTACAGGAAAAAAAAAATGTTTACACAAATAAGACATACAATCCCCTGGCTCCAGTCAAATTTATTATAACGGAAAACCTCTTATTTGTCACTACAGGCTCGTCAAGGTATACCGTATATTTACTCCTGTCTGCTACTGTTGACCAAGATAGCAGATAATGAGACAGTAAGTGGATTATATTTTTGTGATAAGAGTAAAATAGGTGATATATCTGATATACTGTGTATATACACATAAGTACACACATGTACAGTGTGTCCCTAAAGTCTCCATTCACAGCTAAAGGAGAGCATTCAGAGTGCATTTATATGCCTAACTCCAAATGTGTTAACACAAGTGCACATCGAGGCTGGAGAGATGCATCCATGTGTGTTTAACTCTTTCCGTGCGTATGGTTGAATTTTCGACACTTCCGGTGGTCCCCAGCGTGCGTATGGTTGAAAATTCGACATTGTTTGTTCCATTAAAACAAGCAGTGTAACATTTACATTGTACATATTTTGTCCGCGATTCCGGTGACACTTTCAAAATGGAGAATGCATGCCTAGTTACGAGCAATGCCGAGCGAGAACAAGGATGTGAAGCATGGAAATTTTTCAATTTTTGACGATAGATAGGGGTATGGACATAGCCTGTGGCCACCCCGCTGCTCTTGAATGTTTTCTAAGTAGATTTAGACATATTTAGACGACTGGAGAAGTAGTTAGGAGGTTATTTCAGACATTCATGCAGCGGAAATGCAATACAGAGTCACAATACGAGATCGACAAGTAGGTCTACACATCTTAGATGGTAAGTAGGGGTAAGTAGCGCGAATCTAGACCTAGCTGATGGTGAGCTGGCCACAATCAGTGTCTAAAAACATCACATTACTTCTTGTTTCCTAAAAAACTCTGCATTTATGAAATTTTCATTCATTTAGCTACACTTTGACACATATTACGTATACGGAAGTACATGGAAATACTGTTTTTCATTCCATTTTACAACTATACCCCCTTACTGACAAAGACCCGCGTTTTACTCCCGCACGCCATGACACGTCCGTGTTTCTTCTGCCACACGGAAAGAGTTAAGAAAGAAATGGCAGTCATGCAGGGATTGTTTTGAAACAAAATATACAGTTTTCCTAGAAGTGTGGAAGCTTGTGGGTTTTGGTTCACAGTTCAGTATCTGTAGCTTCACACCATATTGACTGTGTGAACACTTGTGTGGGTATATATGTCTAAAGCTGTATGGAAATCTAAGCATGAAGACGAAAGTCAGGATATTTAAGAGTAATGTTCTAAGTGTACATTACTCCTGAAACAAGCTGATTTCTTTGCAGACTAAATGTTTAAGAAGAATTAGAGGAATATTTTGGCCGAACACTGTCAGAAATAGCATCTTGTTGGCAGAAATGCGGATGAAGCCACTGACAGCAATTATTGAGGAAAGACGTTGACGATGGTTGGGACATGCGCTCTGAATGACTGATGACTCACTACCAAAAATAGCACTTAGATGGACACCACAGGGGAACAGAAGTAAAGGTCGACCAAAAGAGACACGGAGAAGAATAACAGAGAGGATGTTGAGCAATAGAGGGCTCACCTGGGAAGAGCAGGAGGGTAAAAGGCAAAGGACAGGCGTTTGTGGAAAACCCTTGCTGAAGCCCCATGTGCCTTGGGCACTTAAGGTTCAGAGAAAGATATGTATAAAAGTGACGTATCTCATTTGTCTTGGATTGAGATATAATCTTTTTTAGTATCTTAATTTTAACTCATTCGGGGGGGGGGGGGGTTACATCAAATAACCAAGGGGGTAAATTTCATAAAGTGGAATGTGATGGTTGTCACATTTTGAATTTTTAGTGTCATATCATAAAGGCCTAGACTGATTTGCAGTATGACATATTATACATTAGTTTAAACAGGAAAAGTTGTATATTGTTTTTCTAACAAAATTGTTATTATGTTGTTAGTATAGAACAGAAAAAATAGCTAAGAATTGTGAAGAAAGAATGGAAAATTATGATGAAATAATTTCTCACTTACTCCTCATGTTAATCCACTGTACTGGGTCCAATTTATCCAAAATGATTAAAATTTTACACAAACACCATTTCCTCTCAGGAAAATATACATTAATTATTTATTTACAATTAATTTACAACCTACAATAAACTGAAAACATGAAAACACAAGTAGGCAGTGGGCTATAAGCTTAAAAAAAATATGTAAAAACAGTTACATTTTAACACAAGTTGGCTCTGAATTGAACCTTGAGCATGCCTCGTGTCCACATTTCTGACACAGGAAGGAAGTAATACTACTGGCTTTGCCAGATTTTTTAGTATAGTTAGGATAAATCCAAAATTAGAACAAATTAGAAATCAGTGTATCCAAACGCACTAAGAGTGGGGTAGCGAACTCATGCAGATGCCATCCACGTAAGGCACGTCGAAAAAGACGCAAAGAGTTAAGATCAAGAGGTAGAACAAGATGGAGATCATTAAACCCAGTTTCCCACAGAGAACATGGCACTAGCACTTCAATCAGTCTAGCTATAAACATGTGACACACTTGTACTGTGAAAACTACCTCACAAGTTAAAAAGAGCACTCGTTTACAAAGTGAAGCTCAGCGAACTGTACACACATATGTCAGTATTGTAAATGAAAAACATGGCATACACATTCGAAAAAAAAAAAAATCAGCCTTATGCAGATGTAATCTCCTGTAATCCATGTTTAATGTCATGTTTGTTTTATGTGATATATTTTTTTGTTTTGTTTTGAAATGTTATTTTCAGTGGTATAATTTTTTTAAAAATCTCTGTACAAAATTACACCCTTTTGAAATAAGTCTGAACTACATTTTACTTCTGGTGTTGTGTAAAGTATCACATTGTCTCATTTCTGTTGAGCCTTTGTATTTAAAAAAATCGCATAACGTTTTGAGTAAAGTTTTATTGTTATTTCACACATTTTTGACACTCAGCTTGTGTTAAATAATGGAGTATTTTTACAGTGACTTATACAAAGGCAAGAAGACTGTGAATTGCAGACCTTCTGTTGTCATGCTACTGTAAGCCCATTTATTAAAGTGGGAGATCTGTTTTTAAACTTTAGAAAATATGCATATATAGAGTCCATGCCTGCAAGGTGAGACACATTCACACTAAATATATGGCTGTCATTTTGTGAAAGATAAGCCAGTATTGTCCAAAAAATAAAAGTGCCATATGTGTAAGAACAGGGCTGTTTGTTAGTACACCGAATCTTTGGCTCAAGACCTAATGTTTTTCAGCATACTTCAGTTCCTTTATAAACAGTACATGTCTACATACTTTGGCTCCATGGTCCTGCTTGGGAGTGCCTGATTTTATTGAAAGCATTACACATCAGATACATGTATAAGTTTTGTTTGTTTTTTAAAATGTGCTCTTTCCTGCATAGGGAGCAAACATGGTCCTGAACAGTGAACTGACTTCCCACCTCTGTCTAGCACTGATCTCATGTTATTCTGGTGAAGACTGTTTCCAACAGAGAGGCTTCTTGTCTAAAGTAAGTGAACTTGGGAGATACTTTGGCAGAAGTATTTGAAATGAAGTGATTGAAATGTCTGCAGGAAAGTTAGATAATTTTGTGATGTTTTTTTTTTCTTTTCTTATTTTTCTTGTTGTTCTGTTTCCCTGGAACTACGAGCAAGATGGTCCTTGCAGCTGATGTGGTGGAGGTGTTGATGAACTAGCATCATGTCACATGGAGAGTTGGTTAAAAGTGGAGGCAAAGACACTTTGGCAGCCAGTGACACATAGCTGACATGCTAGCATCAGGGGTGACAAATCATAGCTGACATGCTAGCATCAGTGGTAACAAATCATAGCTGACATGCTAGCATCAGGGGTGGCAAATCATAGCTGACATGCTAGCATCAGGGGTGACAAATCATAGCTGACATGCTAGCATCAGGGGTAACAAATCATAGCTGACATGCTAGCATCAGGGCTGACAAATCATAGCTGACATGCTAGCATCAGGGGTAACAAATCATAGCTGACATGCTAGCATCAGGGGTGACAAATCATAGCTGACATGCTAGCATCAGGGGTGACAAATCATAGCTGACATGCTAGCATCAGGGGTGACAAATCATAGCTGACATGCTAGCATCAGGGGTGACAAATTATAGCTAACATGCTAGCATCAGGGGTGACAAATTATAGCTAACATGCTAGCATCAGGGGTGACAAATCATAGCTGACATGCTAGCATCAGGGGTGGCAAATTATAGTTAACATGCTAGCATCAGGGGTGGCAAATTATAGCTAACATGCTAGCGTAAGGGGTGATGAATCATAACTGACCCTATCTCACTTCTCCAGTGGTACCCTCAGTAACAGGCCTAGCCTAGCTCATAGGGCAGGGATTCACTATAGCCCTCATGGTGCTGGAGTCTGCTAAAGAACTATTGTACACCACCATCACCTCCTTCCCCCCCCCCCCCCCCCCCCATTTTAGCTGCACTTTCAGTTACTTAAAATTAGCTGCCATGGCCTGCTCCCAAGCCAGCCTAATGCTGTGCCTCAACACCTACACAACACCAGCAGCAAAGAGCACCAGCTCGAGTTACAGGGAGACTGCAGAAGAAGTGGGTTATGGCAACTAGTTTTTCATTCTAGGGTGAAGCCAGAAACACAGGAAAGGGTGCAGTACATCTTTAGCTGTCTGTGCCCTGTTATCTGGGCTGAGTACTTCTTTAGCTGTCTGTGCCCTGTTATCTGGGCTGAGTCTGTTAGTGTTGGCACCAACAGGGAGGTGGAACAGGGTCTTACTCAGCTGTTGTGTGCCTGTGCCTGCTGCATCTTCACCCTTGAGTGACATATTTATAGAAAAATAGCATCAACATAAGAATCTAAGCAAAATGCCAGACATCTGAAACAGTAGTTTATCAAGAATGTGTATTGACATTACATCCAAATGCATAATAAAAAAATTAACATCATGTTAATTCCTTCATACAGCACAGTGAAATCTGATTCTTATAATGAAACAAATACTAGTCATAAAAAATAATATAATGAAGCAAATATTATATTTTGTTACTAAATTAACCTGTTTCTCTCATTGCTTATCACCAGATTTATTTTCCATAGCCTTACAACATGCCTGTATATCTGTATATAAAGAAAAGTATATCAGTATATAGAGAAAGGTAGGAAAAGGAGTTTGGACTTGAAGTAAACACCAAAATAAAAAATAAAAAAAAGTAGTAGTAAAACTGAAGTAGAGAATGGGAAAATGACAAATGTAAGGAAAACAATTATTTTTATCATCTTCATGAAAACATTTGATATCAGATTGTTTAATATGTTCTTGGAGAGGCAAGTTGCTGGTTAAGAGATAAATAGATGGCCTCAACAGTTAGAGCAAAAAAAAAAATAAAAGGATTCACAGTTCATATATCTCATCCAAGAGAGTGACCCAGTGTCATATTTAGAAAAGAAGTGAAAGGGGCACTTAGTATCTTGTCTGTTATTATTTCAGGAAGCACATGTATTTTGTCTGGGCATAAACAACCACAGAAGTTTGGGGGAAACTTTTAGACTTGCAGATGAGAAAAGCACAGACCACAGAAGAAATTTTATAATAAACACTTTTTTTTTTAAAAACTGTGAAATAATGTTGTGCCTGTATTTAGCTTATATCATCATCATTATCAGTCCTCTGTATTCCCAATGCATCATAAGGCATCAACAAAGGTTCCACAGCCAGTCCTGTCTTGAGCAAGTCGGGATACCTCAGACCATGTCTTCTCACTTCCATTAGCTTTCCTGTATTGTGTATGTCCCCATGTTCCTAATGGGCTGCCCCCTTCTTTGTTTTTTCCTGAGGTGCCCACGTCAAGGTGGTATATGGTTGTCTTGTTTTTCCTGTTTATAGAATGTGGCTCAGTCATTTCCATCTTCATCTTTTGACCTTTTCAGGGATGTTCTCAGTGCTTGTTTGTCTGGTTATTTCCTTTTTTTGTCACACATTCTTTCCAGTGTATTGTTGGAATTTTCCTAAGGCATCTTCCTTCAAATCCTCCCGGTCTGCTTTTGATTATCTGATTGGTTCTCCATGTTTTGACAGCATATAATAAAATGGAACCTACATTGAAATTGTAGATTCTGATCTTGAAGTTCATATGGAGAATAGGAGATTTCCATATGTTTGCTAATTTGTTAAAGCCCTGAGATGCCTGTCCAATTCTTGTGGACATTTCCTTCTCAATATTTCTGTCTGCTGAAATGAGGCTTCGAAAGTATTTGAAGTGTTCTTCAGCTTCTCTTGCCCCAACTGAGGTTCTTTCCTTTTTTTTTTTTCCATTGATTCTCCTGATCTTAGTCTTGTTTGGATGTATATTGAGACCTGCTGATCTGGCTGTTTTGTAAATCCTAGGTGTCTTCTCCTGTATATCTTTTTGATTATGTGAGAGTAGACCAGTTCAGTTTATATAGCAGATTAAAATTTGAAAATTATCTACAAAGGCTGATATTTTTTTCTAGTTCACAAAAGCCATTTATGTGGCCAGTGGCAGGAAGGCAGTTAAGCCAGCCAGAAAATCCAGAAACTGTTGAGAGGGCATTTTCTAACAGTCTGCCAAAGAAAAAAGTTCTTGAAATGGAGTAGGCTAAGATTAACACAGCAGTCTGGGTTAGTATAGCCTTCATGAAGCATGTGTTACAAGATCTCCACCACAGTGTCAACTTTTGATAGCTTTCCAGGTGCAGGAACAGCCAGATCAGCGCTAATGTAGCTTCTAAAGCTGTAGGTAGTTGGTTTTTCCTCAGGCCACTGGCACTTCCATTAGGTTAATGCATGGTGCTAAGGAATTTGTGCACTGAGCTGAAATTGTCCTTTCATGGAAAAGATTGGAGCACAATTGGACTTTTTCCAGTGTGCAATGATTATAAACTCTTTTTATCCATATAACTGTAACTTCATGCTCTCAGGTTCTGTATAGCATTGGACAGCTTTAAGAGTTTAAAGATCTACATCGGCAGAGAACACTCACAGAGTTGAAGGTTATCTACCATATTAAATGTGTATACACTGAACTTTTTCTATCATGTTTTGTTTCTCCTTTAGCTTATATCATTTTTTTTTCCAATGCAGGCATTCAGTGGTTTGCAGCCCATTACAGCCAGCTGGCACACATTGTACTGCCTGAGTTTAGATTTGTTTGCATCTATGCTGAGGGTGCTCAAATATTCTTTTCTTGATGATGCCCTCAGTATTGCTGGGGCACACCAGGATAGGATGCAGCAGGTAGGAGAGATTTTCTTCTTTACTTGTTTCATTCAGGTTATAAAATCCTGAGTGAGATGCGGTTTTTGTTTTAAAAAAAATCTAAATTGTGTACAGATCTCCATCTGTGGTTATCATTAGGAAGCTGACTGATTTTAATATTCTGGGATATGTTTGGAGATGAAGATAGAACCTCCTTCTGCATTCGAGGTTGTTGTTCACATCAGATCCTGATCCCTGTTGACATGGCAAAGCCCGCAGTCCTCTTCAGATTAGGAGCCCCCAAGCTTGTGTCTTCTGGCCATGTCTCATGCTTCATGTCTGCATGGACAGTCTGTAGGCCACATGGACTACACTGACATCAGAGCTAGCCAAAACATTGTCCTGCTTCTCTGTGGCATGCCTGGTAACTTGTGTTAATGATGTCTGTGTGGTGAGATATGGATTGACATGTTTCCCATGAGATGTATTATTTGATTTGTTTTCCATGTGATGAGATATGGGTTGACATGTTTTTCATGTGATGAAGTATGGGCTGATGTTTTTTTTTTTCCCATGTGAAGAGGTATGGGTTTTCATGTTTCCATGAGATGTATAGGTTGACATGTTTCCCATGTAATGAGATACAGATTGACATGTTTTCCATAGAATGGGATATGGGTTGACATTTTATTCCCTATGTGATGGAGCTGGCCTCATGAGTCAACTCTAGAAACTAAACCTAGCATAGCCCACTGAAAATCCAGTTTTATGGCTGTATTTCAAGACTAATCCAAGTGTTCTTAGTCTGCATATGCAGGAGATCCAGCAGCAATAACTGCAAGCACTTTTTGTTTTTTTTACGTAAAGTGTCAAGAATTAGTGTAAACATTTTTTCTTCTGGCATCGTGAAGTGTTGACTGGGGGGTGACCATGCTGTCAGGTGGCTGTCAGCAATCCATATCTGACCGCATGCATCAGGCTTGGTGAACAATGGCTGAGTAAGACCCCATTGTACTTCTCAGTTGGGTGTCCCCATATAAAGGACTCAGCCTGACTAATGAGGCAGAAATTGCAGCGGTCTCTATGACAGTGGAGTCTGCTAAAGAAGCATTGCACCTCTCTTCAAACATTCAGGATTCAGACGCCAGTGATATTGCATTCAGAGTAGCCCTATATATGCTGCAGCCACAATTCAAATATGTTTGCTAATAGTTCCCATCAAGTATTCATTGTTTACGATGTGTTTTATGCCACACAGTTTGGATTTCCAGCCTTCTTCTTCTTCAGCTTTCCGAGCCATTAAGACTCATTGCTGCAGATAAAGTTTGCCTCTATTCCTCTCTATTCCTAATCTTCTCTCTCTAGTTGGTGACACCAGTTTGGATTTCCAGTCAGCACTCTTAATTTATCCTAGCTCCAGCAATCGTTTCACAATTACATTGTTCTTCCATTCCCACTCTTTCATTTTACCCACAGTCTTTCCAGTACAGCTTTAACAGTTTCTGTTTACCTACTGTCTGGATCTGCAAATATAGCCAATTTAACCCATTCTCAGTTTCATGTGATCTTATGCCTCAATACTTTCACCACTTCAACAGCAAAGAGCATCATACTTGCATTTCCAGGTAGATACAACAGTGACAAAAGATTAAAGCTCCTTTTAGACTGACCAGTGCATCACATTTATTTTTTTTTGTTTTGTTTTTTCTGATGTTTGGGCAGGCATTTGAGGTTGCCAGATTCAGCACATCCAAGCCTGCGCTCATCGAAGCAGAGGCCACATGCAACTTCATGCTTCAGCTGTGTGCCTACCACAGGCAATGGCGTTTTCACTTGCCAAATGTTCTGGCAAAGCTTATGGTAAGGCCGTGTGTTGGTTTTTAACAAAATTTTCAATTGTTAATTCATTAATGTTACTATCTTACATCCTTCCCGTGCAGTTAAACATCACATAGGGCTCTCATGGTAGCTTGCCAAGTTTTCCTGTTTTCAAAAAGCTTCTCAACCTCATCAGAGGGGTTTTATACCTAGTAATTTTGGCCTCTCTTAATAATGTCCTCTTTAGAGTTTCACGTGGTTGAGCTTTTTTTTTTCTCCATCGGCCTGTTGTGTTCCCCTTGATAAGCTTGTTTTGGGATTCCCTGATTGTTTCTTCTGATCACGTGACTGACATGTGTCAGTCTCCTCTTTCAGATCACACATGAGACAGGTTGTTGTTCGCTCATATGCCTTATCTCTATATTGTATTGTTACCATAGGGCGGCCGTTAAAATGAATACTGTTTAAGAGTATTTAACTCGCTTGTTAAAACTTAGTGGGCCTTCACTTTTAAGATTGAAATAAAAAAAAATTTGCCTTTGGAGATACTCCTATCATGGCATGTTTCCCAGTACCTGAGAGCACGCTTGAGAGTGATGTGATCATCATTATGCCTGGCCACCATTTCTTTGCCAGCACAGAAGAAGGAGGTGAGTGCTTGTTTCTACATCTGGGGTGACTGAGGTGCCTCTGGCCAGTCCTGAACCACAGAACTCCACATGAGAGATGAATGCATTAACCACTGTGCCACTCAGCATGGGAGTCTAGATGAAATTTTTAAAAAATCAGCTAATATTTTGCACTTCCTCAAGATCAAGATATTATATTTTCCCTTCTTTTCCAGTTTCTTCATTCTGTATGTTTTTTGTATGAATAAGGTATAAACTGAAAACGTTAACAACATTGTTAACACAGCATGATCAGTTGCATTTAGTAAACATAGAAATGGCTTTTGTTGACAGAGGTCTCTGATGTCGATGATCCAGACCTATACAGCCCTGTTGATTCGTCCCCAGTATCTTCTCCACTTACTAGAGGTGAGACCTACAGCTTGTTTTGTTTTCACTGTTGTAGAAATGGGAATGTTGTAATTAAATACATGTTTTTTTTTTAATGGTGCTAATTATTCCCTTTTCTTGTGTTAATCTTTTTAATTATTACTTTCCCTGTGTTAGTCTTTTTTGTTAAAAATTATTCATTTCCTTGTTTTAATCTTTTTCATTATTCCTTTCCTCTTGTTAATCTTTTTTAATTATTCCTTTCTTGTTAATGTTTTTAATTATTCTTTTCCATGTGTTAATGTTTTTAATTATTATTTTCCTCATGTTAATCTTTTTCATTATTCCTTTCCATGCGTTAATTGAAAACCTCTATCTTAATGCGAAGAAAACTAAATTGATGACAACTGACAAAACAAACAAGGTAGCTGATATATGTATCAGTGAGGAAAAACTGGAAGAAATGGAGAGTTTTGAATGTCTTGGATCACTACTAACTAATAATGGAGATACAATGAGGGAAATTAAAAGGAGGACATCTGTCGCTCTTCAGAAAATAAAACAACTAAAGAATCTGTGGAGAGGAACAGACAGAACTACAAAAATAAGATTTTTAAGGAATCTTTCCTGTCGCAACATATGCCTGTGAGACCTGGGCACTTAACAAAACAGCTGAGAAACACATAAATGCTTTTGAATGTAAATGCTACAGAAGAGTTCTTCAAATATCGTGGACACAAAAAAGAACAAATATATCCATACTACAAGAGTTTAATATTGAGGAAGGCTGGCTAGTAAAGAGGATTAAAGAGAGAAAACTTAAATATTTTGGACACATGAAACGTCATGATAATCTAGAGAAGACCGTCTTGGAAGGGTATATAATGGGAACATTAAAGAGAGGAAGATCAAGGCGAAGATGGCTGCAAGACATCGTTGATGATCTGCAAATGGATGCATCAGCATCAGGGCATCTTGCTCACAACCGAGAGGCCTACAGGAGTGCTGTTAGGGAGGCATAGTTCCGCAAGGGACATGCAAATGAATGAATATGTTAATGTTTTTAATTATTTTCCTCATGTTAAATCTTTTTAATTATTCCTTTCCTAGTCTCAGTCATTTTGCTTGATGTGTAATAAAATATCTGTGATTGTAGTGAAATTTTTTTTCCCACAAATATGTAAATAAATAACTCCAGCTTTCAGGTCACCCACACATTTATTTTTATTCAGTGTTTTTGTTTGATAATAGCCAAGTAATATTCACCCACCCTCTGGCTGCATTTGTGTGGACATTACATAGAGCAGATACAATGTACATGTATACACATGTGTTTACAGAATTTGTTCCAGTAATAGGCACATTATACACAAAGAAAACTTGAATCCTGTTAAGTATTTAACTCTTATAAACTTGTAGAAAACTCCAGTCTTGTGAATCACTGCCACTGCCACTGCATACATATAGAAAACTCCAATCTTGTGAATCACTGCCATTGCATACATATATAAAACTCCAGTACTGTGGACTACCACATCTATCATCATCTTCCCCCAGCATCCAAAGAGCCAGGACATCTTTGGGAAGTCTGAATCCAGCATCCAGACCCAGCCAGTTCTTCAACAGATGAGCTCACTTGATGACGTGGAACATCCCACCAGCAAACTGGTGGAGGCTCAAAACAGGTAAAGTGGTGGCACATCATCATCATCATCCATTTCTTTCATCACTGTGAGGGCTGTTTTTTGTGGCTCATCGGCATCACATGCCCTCTAGTTTATATGTTATGGTTTATTTGAGCAGTTCCGTGCCAGCATCAGAGTTTGGTCTTTTGTGTTTCACATCATTCTGCTTGTATTTCATTTTCTGCTGCCTTACTAACTTGATCTATATTTGCTTAGTTTTCTAAATTTTCTTTGCCAAATCAGATGTCCACTGCTAGTGGTCTCTTTCATTTTTTTTTCTTTCTTTTTTTTGTTATTTCCTCAAGTACATTTTTAATGACTAGGTTTTTATATACAAATTTTTGTTTTCTATATATTTATTGGTATTTTTTAATTAGCAGCTGAAAATGAACTTATTTTTCTACTTGAGAAAACAAAGTGCTCCAGACTTGTACTAAGGTTTCACTTTTTTTTTTTTTTCACATTGATTTATGTGAAAATTTCCCCTGGGAACAACTGTGTTAAGAAAACACTTATCTTAATATAGTCTTTGTGAGACAGGGAACATACATCTGTTTGCTTAAAAACTCTGACTTACTTCTATAGCCCAGAAACCTATAGTAGTCAACACTAATTGTAATTGTTATTTTTGTAAAATGTAATGTCAGTGAGGGACATGGAGATTGCTGGCAAGGATAAGGAAAATCTGGTGTGAAACCAATGAATCCAGAACATGACCAGCCTGTGGATCTTTACAACAACGGCTATCAAAATGATGTAAACAAAACAGAGCCAGCAGACTATAGGTGGCGGGGAATGGATATCATTGAGGCACTCATCAGATTCCTCATCCCAAAGTCGCAGTGTCTCTGTGGAACTGTCTCAAAGCCGTCTGGCCAGCCAGCCTTGCACGCTGGATCTGACATAGAGAAATGGCTTAATTACATCCATCAGAGGCTGGAAAACAAAGTTTTGGCCAGGCCAGCCTACACCACTGTCTTCATGGCAGTCTGAGCAAGACCACAGTCTGCCCTAGCAAGGAAAGGTGCTGAAGTCGGAGGTACCCAGCCGAAAGGTGCATCGCAAACATTAGGGTACTACTCATCATCGCCAGTATGCGTACAAAGAATAAGAAGAAGATGTGAAAATTGAAGTGACAAATGTCCTTTATAAGTTTTTTTCTCATAAATTAATGTAAAAATTTGAAGCGATCTGTCTTTGTTTTTTTTTATATGCTGTCAATAAATTTGTTTGGAGAATTTGTTGTGCTTTCAGTTACGCTACTCATGGATTAATTTGAACTGAGGACCCCCCCACCCTAACCTCTCTGTTAGTGTCCCACGTAATAGGCTGATCCTGAGTAACAAGGCAGAGATTTGCTATGCTCCCCATGGTAGTGGAAGCTGCTAAAGAGGCATTTTAGAGACACACACACGCACGCCCGCGCACACACACACACACATACCAACACACCCACCCACTGTTTAGCTACACTTTGTCACTGTTTTCAGTGCACAGTTCATGAGTTGTATGAAAATCAACACTTTTCGTCTTCTTCTTTTTTGTGTTGCAGAATGCTGAAACTTGTTAGTAAGGGGTTAGGCTGCATCAGGCACTTCACTCCACCCCTACCTGAGATTGTGATTGACCAGGTGAGCCTGTGAAATTGAAACGTCACTGCAGCTTCACACATTACATTCACTAAATGTGTGCATTTGCACTGTTTGTGAACATCACTAAATCAGGCTAGTTACAAGACTATATAAAACATAAAATGAGAAAAGCTTTATTAATTAGTGAACTATGCAGTTGCTGATGATTCAGTTTACACTATATTTGTACAGAAGCGTACAAGACAAAAATACAGTAAAAAGAAGGGAAGATATAAAATTAATGTGTATGATCTATAACAAATAAGAATGGAAAAATTCAATGGAAATAAAAGGAAGCTCTGATGAATAAGTGCTTTGGTTAGAAGCTAGTGCTCAGACATGATACTGAACTGTGCTTAGAAGCTAGTGCTCAGACTTTATACTGAACTGTGCTTAGAAGCTAGTGCTCAGACTTTATACTGAACTGTGCTTAGAAGCTAGTGCTCAGACATGATACTGGACTGTGCTTAGAAGCTACTTCTCCAGACATGTTACTGGACTGTGAATAGAAGTTATTGCCAAGTAATGATCCCTATATTGCTGGAATGTGTTTAAAAAAAAAAAAACTAGTGTTCTGGCATGACTCACAAGATGCGGAAGTCTGCTTGTTTCTTGAGTACATTTAGGGTCTTCAAGCAAAGCTTGCCAAAACCCACTGACCTTTTGTCATGATCCCCTAAACATCACCATATCATTGCTGCAGAGAGCAAGAGTTCTCAGTTCTGTGGAGATAGAACATTAACAGGATCATCACTGAGGCTTGAAGTCCCAAGCACTGCCAGTCCGCCTTTGTAGGGGAGAAAAGAACCAAGTCCTTTTGCTGCAGTAAGGTTTTCAGTCTGTGGGAGTGAAATTGTTGACGCCTGCAGATACTGAGAGATCCACATGAAAAATTCGTGAATATTAATGTTCATATTGTTGATGGTTTGAACCCTGACTGAGCACTATATATTTTTTCCTCTTTTTGTTTTCATATAAAATATTTCACTACACCTTGTGTTATTTGGAGGCTCAGTTTGGAATAATAGAATTCAGTTTCCAATTTTAAGCGCAGTCAAAGAATGATACATTCTTCTCCCTTCAGCTTTGATGATGATGATGATGATGATCGATCGATCATCATCATCGTCATCATCATCTTCTGTTAAAACATTGCAGAGATTTGGTATTTTATTTTGTTGAATTTTTCCTCAGCTATCATGGTAAACTTCCTTTCTGATCCTAACTTCCTTTCTAGAAAGGAAGTTAGGATCAGAATTGCAAAAGCAGCATCAATCTTCAAGAATCTCATTTATCCATGCGAAAGCTGGAAAACAACTAAAGAAATAGACAAGAAATTAGACTCTTTTGAAAACAAATGCCTAAGGAAAATACTCGGCATCAAGTGGAATAAATTCAAGAACAATGCAGAGATAAAACAAATACGATGGCCAGATACCATAAGTAACCAAGAACTGCAGCAGCGAACAGGCCAGCAACCAGTGGAAGACGACATCCTACGAAGAAGATGGGGATGGATCGGACACACCCTACAGAAATCCACATCCAGCACTACAAGGCAAGCCCTAACATGGAACCCACAGGGTAAAAGGAGGAGAGGGAGACCAAGGAACTCCTGTCGCCGAAGTCTGGACACGGACATCAAAATAATGGACCAGATATGGAGACAGTTGGAAAGAGTGGCCCAGGACCGAACTGCCTGGCGAGCTCTTGTTGGCGGCCTATGCTCCACGAGGGGTCAGAGGCATAGATAGATAGAGATGATGAGTGGCCCAGGACCGAACTGCCTGGCGAGCTCTTGTTGGCGGCCTATGCTCCACGAGGGGTCAGAGGCATAGATAGATAGATAGATAGATGATAGAAATAAACCATTTATGAAGGAGTCAAGAGGAAATATCAGAGCTGGACTGTATAGCTTCAGCATAGCTGAAGTCGAAAGTCTAGTACATTGGCTCTGCAGTTCAAGATCCCAGTATATTTTTGTCAAAACTACAATAACCAGACTTGTCGTAATATATAGCAGAATTCCTTCATTGTCACCTTATCTTATCCTAATTCTCGTTTCCATGCCATTAAGGCATATTGGGGAATACGGTGTTAGGCCAAATTTTCCATGACCTTCGGCATATGAAAGTGTGATGTGGTCAATATCAAGCCTGACCTTTTTATATTCCCAGATTTCTCTGGTACCCATTTTTAGAGTCTGGGTGAACCCCGAGGCCTTTTTAATGTGTACCAGAAAAAAATCCCACTGCAGGAACTGAACCTGGTACCACTGAGTTAGTAAACTGAGTGTCTAACATTTGTGTAAATGGGATTCAGCTGTACTACCATGTTTTTGCTATATTTTCAGACTGATGGGAAATTTTCACCACAGAAATCTTCTCCAGATGATCAGGTGACCAGGATCCAGAACCAAGTTTTACGGTGAGCAGAGTTAGCTCCGGAGTTCACCTAAGGTTTAAGAGCCGAGCCCCGGAGTTCATCTAAGGTTTAAGAGCTGAGCGACTGGCTGCACATACTGTAATATGATAATGATTTCACCTGGATGTATTCTACATTTGGGAGAAATGTTGATTCACTAACTTGATTAACTAATGTAGACAAGAAGAGCATTTGAGAAAAACTATTGAAATGACGCAGAAGACAGACAAAACAAAAAGATAGTTGGTACTCAATATTGGATGGCCTTCAACTGGAAGAAGTACTGGAAATCACTGTAGCTATTACAAGAGCTTCAGAGGAAGACCAAGGGGTAAAGTTAAGCCCCTGTTTCATTCCTTTGAAGCTTGCAGGGATTATGATGTTAGTGCCCATATTTTCCTTGCCTTAGAGGGTGATGTGGTTAGATGTGATTTCCTTCCCCAGCTGAATGCCTTGAGTTCAGGCTGAGGTCATGCCCCTAGCCTTTCCCATGAGAAATGAGTTCCTTAACCACTTTGCTTCTCAGGTGCCCAATGGATGAAGTGTTGGCCAAGTTAGAAAGCTGACTGATGATAAGCTTCACAGGTTGAAAGTTGTGGGGGAACATGATCACTTATAATAACGCAGAAAAGAGCGGTGAAGGTGATTATGATGATATACTGTTTAATGGAGCTTTAGAAGTTAAAATAAAATTAATTAAGTTAATAAAAATTATTTATATGTTTATTGAGAACGATGCTTATCTGTGTAACCTATTTTGTTACAGCCCAGTTGTCCATCTTGCTCTAGAGTTATCTCTGGTCATAATCATGTCTCAGGCCTGTCGATATCTCAGGGATCCTGCCCTGACTCTCAGAGACAGACAGTTTCTGAAGCGAGAGCTTGGAACCGAACTGGTAATTTGATCAGAGTTGTTTTGTGTGTGTGTGTGTGTGTTTTCCACTGGTTAAGGTAAAGGTAATCCTGTCATGCTTTAGAGGCACGTAGGGATATGGTGTTATTGACCATATTTTCCTTGACCCTGTCAGCACACTAGAGGGTGATATGGTCAGTATCACGCCTGGCCGCCTTCCCTTCTCCAACTCCAGAAGAAGTTGGGTACCCATTTCTACATCGGGGTGGCTGGGTTGCCTCCAGCTGGGTTCTAACCCCCGACCTTTGCCATGAGAGTCCAGTGCACTAACCACTTCGCCACTCAGACACACCTGTTTTCCGCTGGCACTGATAGAAATGTCATTTCAGTTGTTCTGACACTTGTTTGTGAAGCCATTGTAGGATCTTTTGTGCATATTCTTCTTCATTCTTTTTTTTCTTTTCTGTTTTTGACAGATTTTTTTTTTTAACAACTCTTGTCAATCCATTGTATTATCTGTTATTGCTGTTACCTTATTTCTGTATATTTATATGATCAGGAAGTCTCTTTGTGTTTTTTCTGTAACCATATTGAGCTTGTTTTTGTTTTTTTTAAACTTTCCAGCAACTTTTATATCCTAGTCATATCAAAGTGAAAATGAAAGAAATGTTACAAAATATAAAAGCTGTATTAGAGAATGTAAGAGAAGGATTCAAATGGAAGAAATATAAATAATATTTAAGAGAAAGATTCAGTACAGCGAAATATAACAGATTATTTAGTACTTAACCCCAATTCCAAGGGAAGACGACTTTACACAACACAAAGGATGTATACCCACCCTCAGGAGCTGTAGGTAAACCAGTGGGTAAAGGTATCAGTATAATGATTTTAATAAAAGGTTTCCTAAGAGTTAAAATTCTGCTAATAGCTTGGGATTTTTTTCACCAAGCATATTGCCTTCCCCTGATCCCCCGCTTCGTGAGCATGAGAAATACTCCCCTGTAACCGAGAATTCCTAGCAACAAAGTGAGGCACACCAAAGAGTAGTGTACCAGTGGCTGTCAGTGTATTAAAGAGAAAAGATATTTATTCAAGTAAAATTTGGTCCAGAAGTAGTGGATAACATCTGAGTTTGTAGCATGTGTCAGGAAAAAAAAAAGTTTACTTAATCTTCTAGACCAGTACAGTTCTCAGTATGATTAGATGATTTAGAGAGAAATTGTTCACCATATCTTTGAATAATTTCCTCTAAATCTTCTTGTGTATGGAGCATATTGAAAACCATAAATATGTGATCTTATAGTGAATAGACAGGTATTTATTTTGTTATTCATAGTATAAGTTCAGTATTGACTAAGTATATGTAGGGTTTTTTTTTTGTTTCAAATTTTCATGAAGAAGTTGAAGATTTAAACATATATTTTTTTTATTTTGTGTGGTTAATATATTCAGAATTACTGCAATAAAACTGGAGAATTAGAAGTACAGATGAAAGAGCGTAAGTTTTTTTTTTAGGTTATTTCTCTTTGACCACAAAGAAATATTATGTAAGCAAAGAATATGTGGAAACATTTTCCTATTTTTGTCTGAAAGGTGAAGTGTGTGAACAGTGACCAGTAGTTCACAGGTTCAGTTCCATCTGGGAATATCACTGGGAGATGAGAGAACATTGACAGAAAATGTGATAAAAAGAAGTGTTATAGCACAGTGAAGTTTTCATAGTTTTAAGTAAAAAACAATATTTTCCTTTCTTTTGCCATCATTTTTGAAAGGTCACAGTTAGGGTATGGATAATGCTATAAAATTGTGTGTGTTTTTTTTGTAAATGTTAAAGCATTTGTGGGTAAGGTAGTTCTTATTATTTTTTTCGTCGTCTTCCAAGAACTCCTGCCTGTCACCTCTCCACCGGCAGCTGAGGAGAGGCGGAGTAGAAAGGTCTCTGTCGCTGACCCCTCCTCATCATACATTACCAAAAGCTACAGGTAAATAAGTGGGTGTGTCTAGTCAGAACTTTTGGCAGTTGAAAAAAATAAATCCTAAGTGAAACATGTGTGCCAGTAGGGGTCAGATTGAGGTCAAATGATAATGCTGTGATTGAGGGTAGAGTGTTATTTAAACAGCGTGGGAAAGCTCCCCTGTCAGTTGTGACTTAGTTGTGTGCGGTGACTGTGCAAGGATGTTCTTAAACCTGTACAATTGTACCTGTCTTTTGTGTTGTGTGAAGTACTTTCTGAAATACTAGTTTTCTTAATGCGATATTCAGTAATGTAAACTTAAACACACTTCACAGACATTAGTAGAAAGATTCATGTGACTTGTTTGTGGCAAGATTTAATCTTTACAGGATAGCTCACATGCTGAACCATAGTCATGGTATCTTATAGCATTCTTCTAAGGAACCGCATTTCCACTGTCTCCAGGCAGTGCTTTTCTCCCCTGGTGTCTATCCATGTTTCACAGATGTATAATCATTGATAATACATATCATCATCATCATCGCCTTTCACTCCCTTGAGAGCACAAGCCACAGATAAAGGCTTTCATCCCTGTTCTTGGAATTATTCTCTGCTTCCTTCCATGTGCATCCCTTGCCTCTGAGCACTGTCATAATTTCTCTTCTCCAAGTAAGTCTAGGTCTTCCTTGTTTTCTGTCTCCTTGAGGATTCCATGTCAGTAACTGTCTTGCTTTGCTGGTGTTGGGTTTCCTTAGAGTGTGGCCAGTCCACCTCTACTTCCTTGACATGATTTGTAGGTTCATAGGTTCTTGTCCTGGCCTTTCCCAGACCTCCTCATTCCTGATCTTGTCCTGCTATTTAATGTTTAAAATCCTCCTCAAGCAGTAGTTCATGAATGTTTATATCCTCTGTTGCATTGTCTTGGTCATAATGCATGTCTCCGGACCATATAGCAGGACAGTCTTTACATTTGTATTGAAAAGCCTAAGTTTGGTTCTTGTTTTGATATTCTTAGATGACCATATTTTGTTAACATTGGATAAATGCTGTCCTGGCCTTGGTTATTCTGGCTTTAACACCCTTTTCCGTTCCCACGTATTTATCCACTATGCTGCCTAAATATGTGAAATACTCTACTTCTTCAATTGGCTTTCCCTCAGTTACTGTGAGGCTATTGCCTGCACTATTACTTTTCATTATCTTTGTTTTTTTGTCTGCTAATATATAGTCCCAGTTTAGCTGAATTAAGATCTGAAGTTACTCTTGCATTTCGGTGTGGCTGTGTGCCAGATGATTCACATTTTTTATATATATATATGTGTGTGTATATATGTATATAGTGTGAATTACCAATTTTGTGTGATAATTCATAATTTCAGGTGGTCCAGCAACAGTAAGCACAGCTCCCATCTTCAGCACACCACCACCAGGTTCTGCCAACGCCAACATGTCGTCTGGGGGTGGAGGTCATCCATCCTTAACCCCACAGTTGAGCCGCTCAGTCTCGCAGACTTTTGTAGGCATCCATGATCCAGGTTTCTTCATTCTTGTCCAGGAATTTGTACAGAAGGTGTTAAAGTAAGGATGGTTTTTTTTCCAAAGAGACTGGAAAACCCTGGATTGAGATAAACAAAGTTTGTTAGTCTGTCTGCATTCCTTGAAGCACCTTAGACCTTTAAATCCTGTAGATAAAGTTCTAATGGTTGGAAGTGCATTAAGTGACACTGGCTGTAACTGTTTGGAAGGGAAACAGGATTGTTCAGCACTTGCACATTTTGTGTGACCAGACCAGATACTAAAATATATATAAACTAGGAAAAAAAAAAAAAAGTAGGAACAGTTTTATTAATTAACAAGCACACAGTTGTGATGTTTCGGTTTGAACCTTAATCATACAAAAACACACAGGACGAAGAAATAGAGAGAAGATAAAATATAAATTCACAGGAATGTTATGTTAAAAAATAGGAATGGGAAAAAAAAAATAGAATAAAGTAAAATAAATGGAGTGCTCAGTGCTTTTGAACACAACCTCTTACAAGTTGCAGCTAAGTACTCCATTTGTTTTATTTTATTCTATTTTTTTCCATTCCTATTTTTTACATAACATTTCTGTGAATTTATATTTTATCTTCTCTCTCTTTTTCTTTGTCCTGTGTGTTTTTGTATGATTAAGGTTCAAACCGAAATGCCACAACTGTGTGCGCATTAAGTAATAAAGCTGTTCCTACTTTTTTTCCCTAGTTTATACATTTCCCTAGTTTATCACAGCCTTATGGCACTGGTTTTGTGTATAGTTATATACTTACTTTTATATACTTACACTATAAAAGATCAAATACTAGGCTAAAAGATATTAAAATTAATGGTAACCAAAAATAAAATTATTAATAATTGGTTGTAGTAAATGACATTCTTTGGTTGAAGAGAAACAGAAAGTGTGTAACAAGTGTGTGTGTGTGTGTGTTTTCTTTCTTTTGGACAGGTTAGTAGTTAAAAAAGGACTGATAAAGAAGATTAAAAGACAAATAGCTAAGCGTGAAGATGGATCACAAATGTGCTTTGTTTTGGTAAAACCATACTGTGTGCAAAAAAAAAAAAAAAAGATAGAAGAGTTAATATTCCCCGAGGATGAAATGGCCGAATAACATAACCTGCGTTCATAACCTGCGTATTATGTGTCCTTACTAAATCTCCCCATAACACTTGCTGTTGAGGTTTATAAAGAAGGGGAGAGAAAAAAGTCGGGGGGGGGGGGGGGCCGAAGTAGAAAAGAAAAGTGACTTGCTTCTGCTCACATCATCTTCACTGCAGCAGTTGCCAGGTTGGAAGATGAACAAAGCTAATAAAGGAGTAATTGTTAAAATATTATTTGCTGTCCATTATTTTTTTTTTTTCTCTCAGCTTTGATAACTATGATTGTCAGAGTTTAGTTTAGTTATATGACTGCAGACATCATTTTAAAACTTTGTTAAGCTAACATGTATTTATTGACTGTTGTGTTTGTAGGTATTGTTCTGCTTTTCTGTCTTCGCTTTATGTCCAGAAAAGTTTCAAAATTAATGGCTTTCGAAAGATTTATCAACACATTTGTTTTATTAAAAAAAAAAAAATTATTCTTGAAATGGAAATAATTGTCACATTTTAAAAATGTAAGTAAATTTTCTTAGTTATTGCCCTTCATACACTGTGGTTTCCACTGGAGACTTTACATGGGGGGGTGGGGGGGGAGGGGGGGTAGAAAGTATTTATATTACACATTTTTCAGAACTTGGTTCACTATTATTATGTGGGGGGGGGGGGGGGGGGAGAGAGAGAGAAGGATGTATCAAAATCTGTGAGGCGTGGAGGTGGTGTATGATCTAAAAAAAAAGAAAAGGTTGGGAAACACTTCTTTACATGCATATTTTTGTTGCCAGTACTGTATGTGAGCAGAAAGTAAATAAATACCGTTTGTTGAATTATCATACTGTCTTCATGTTACTGGTGAAAGAAATATGAAACGAAAATGTAAAAAAAAAAACAAAATAAACTTCATGGTTCACCAACACTCTCCTGTTTGGTCAAGTGGAGCACACTTCACAGTGTGAAGACCCTTGCTGTAACCCCCATGCTGTGAAGATTAGAGATGGTGTTTTCCCTGTCACTTTAATGAGATTTAGATTCTAGTAATTATATAAGCGAGATTTACAAGTAAAATAAAGTGAGCTTTATGTTTTGTGGTAAGAAAACTGTGTGTGACATTCTGCCTTCTTATTTCATCTCCCTAGACTTTACTAGGATTGTGCCAGATGTTGAGATGATCTAATGAAGAATACAATGTTACACTCATAGCAGATGTTACAATACACACTTGACAGATGTTACGATACAGTAGTGACAGAACCCAGGTTGGACATCTGACAGTTGAACTACAGTTAATGGAACAAACCCCCTGGGAAGAACTGTGTTAAGAGCACACTTATCTTAACATAGTCTTTGTGAGACAGGGAACATAGATCTGTTTGCTTAAAAACTCTGACTACTTCTGTAGCCCAGAAACCTGTAGCAGTCAACACTAAGTGTAACTGTTATTTTTGTAAAATGTACTGTCAGGTTGGTGGATGGATGAGGACATGTAGATTGCTGGCAAGGATGAGGAAAGTCTAATGTGAACCCAATGAATCCAGGACGTGACAAGCCTATGGGTCTTTACAACATGGCTGTCAGAATGATGTAAACAAAACATAGCCAGCAGACCATAGGTGGTGGGGAATGGATATCTTTGAGGCACTCATCAGATTCCTCATCCCAAAGTCGGAGTGTCTCGTGGAACTGTCTCAAAGCCGTCTGACCAGCCAGTGTTGCATTCTGGATCTGACGTGGAGAATGGGCTTAAGCACAGCCACCAAAGGCTGGAGAACAAAGTTTTGGCCAGGCCAGCCTACACCACTGTCTTCATGGCAGTCGAGCAAGACCACAGTCTGCCCTAGCAAGGAAAGGTGCTGAAGTCAGAGGTACCCAGCCAAAAGGCGCATCGCAAAAATCAGGGTGCCATGCATCGTCGCCAGTGTGCATTCGAAGAAGAAGAAGATGGAACAAACACCGTCAGAGTCGAACAAAAGCCAGTTTAATAATGGAACAGGGTGATGGGTGAAGTTCCCTTGGTGATGGGTGAAGTTCCCTTGGTGATGGGTGAAGTTCCCTTGGTGATGGGTGAAGTTCCCTTGGTGATGGGTGAAGTTCCCTTGGTGATGGGTGAAGTTCCCTTGGTGATGGGTGAAGTGGCAGCTCTTACATCTCAAAGTGCTGGTGGAAGTACATAGAACACATATAGCACTGGTAAAAGTAACAACAGCCAGTGGGTTCCAGCACAGCATAAAGAAAACACTGGAGACATATCAGTCTCTTACTTGTGAACATTCATGCCATGACTCAGTGAAAACATGCTGCTGTTTTACAATCAGAAATCAATTCTCCCTCTCCCACCCCCACACAGACACAAAGTTTTTAGACAATTACTGCGCATTGTGAAACACTATGTTGCCCGTAATGCTATTCCAACAGATATGATTCCTGTGGACAGAACCGATATACTGAAGTCACTGACTGTGGAACTGGTGCAGGAGGAGGAAAAGGCATGTGTTGATAATATACATCTACAGGGTATGAAGGATGGAAGTGTGAGGAGGAGAAGGGAAGGAATAGCCATGTGGTTGGCTAGTAGAATTTGAGGTTGCTTCTGAAAACAAAACATCTGCCTGCAGGTTGAGGCATGCAGAGGTTGGGTTTTTTTTATTTATTTACAAAACCTGTTAATGAAAGTATCTTGAATATTACTCAAAGTTCATTCCAATAAATAAGGGATTTCAACAAAGTTCAGTCCTGTAGGTAAGGGACTTCAGTGAAGTGCACTACCACAAGTAAAGGAATTAAATGAAGTGCAGTCCCACAAGAAAGGGACTTCAGTGATGTTCAGTCCTGCAAATAAGAGATTTCAATGAAGATCATACCCAGAAATAAGGGACTTCAATGAAGATCATTCCCAGAAATAAGGGACTTCAATGAAGATCATTCCCAGAAATAAGGGACTTCAGTGAAGATCATTCCCAGAAATAAGGGACTTCAATGAAATTCAGTCACACAAAAAAGGCACTTCAGTGAAGTTCAGTCCTATAAATAAGGGATCTCACTAAAGTTCAGTTCCACAAGCAGAGGACTTAAGAGAAATGAGTCCTACGAATAAGGGACCTCAGTGAAGTTCAGTCCCACAAGAAAGAGATTTCAGTGAAGAGCAGTCTCACAAGAAAGAGACTTCACCGAAGTTCAGTCCCACACACAAAAACAAAACATATTCACTTGAGCAACAATTGTTGTTTAACAATTTGCAGCAACTAAATACAGACAGTATAAATAATCTCCTCACACATTCATTGTAAGGTATCTGTTTTTATAATCAAACTACAATATCAGTTTTGCAACAGACTCATAAAAAAATGAGAGAGATAAACAGAAGAACAAACTGATTTGTTTCCTATCTTATTGAATGGATGGCGTAGTGGTTTGTGGGCTATCTTCTCATGTGAACGTCCCGTGGTTCAAATCTGGCCAGAGACACCTCAGTCGCCCAGTTGTAGAAATGGGTACCTGGTTCTTTGTTGAGCTGGGAAAGAAAAGACAGCGAGTTGTGGCCTTGACCACATATAGTGTGCTGATATGGCGAGGAAAATACAGACACTAACATAATGTCTTCAAGATTCTTATATCCTTCCCGTGCCGTTAAACGTCACATAGGGCTCGCAAGGTAGTTCGCCAAATTTTCCTGTCTTCGGCGAGTCTTTCAACCTCATCAAGGGATTTTATGCCTATTAATTTGGCCTCTCTTAACAATGTCCTCTTCAGAGTTTCACGCGGTCTGCCTCTTTTTCTTCGGCCTGTTGTGTTCCACTTATAGCTTGTTTTGGGATTCTCTATTTCTTCTCACCACGTGACCAACATATGTCCATCTCCTTTTCCTAATCACCCATAAGACTTATTAGATTATATCTTTTAAAATGGCGGCCTGGTTGGCTGAGTGATTAGGCGCTCGGTTTACTGATCGGTGGTACCGGGTTCGGTCCCAGCAGTGGGATTTTTTTTTTTTTTTGCCACACACCAAAAAAATTAGCCTCGGGGTCGACCAAGCCTTTCAAAATGGGTAACACAGATATCTGGGAAGGCAGATTCGGCCAAACGTGGTGCTGACCACATTACACTTTCATGTGCTGCACGGGTCTAACACCTTATCTCCAATATGCCTTTAGTGGGCTGGAATACATATGGATTAGATATATTACTTGGAAACACGAATTTTACCTTTTACACACAAAAAAAGGCCCCGGGGGTTCGGTTCACGCGACCTTTAGAAACAGATAACCAGAGAAATCTTGAAGGTAAATGGGGCCAGGTATGATACTGATCACATTGCTATTTCATGTACTGATGGTCTTGGAAGTACAGGCCTAATATCGTATCCCAATATGTCTTAATGCCAAGGAAACGGTGATTCTACCTGCTCACTTTGACATCTTTTAAAATGACTACGGAATGCAGCTCTGGTGTTCTGGATTCTTGACAAGAAAACAGGAAAAGAACATACAAAAAAAAAAAAGATATTACATAATGTTAGTATAACATGGGTTTACTTCAAAGGATGTATTGATTGACAAAACTAGTTAGTCACATGTCTGACATGCAAACGTCAGTGGTTCGATACTGGTTGGAAGTGTTTTGATAGTATTCTCCTAATAGATGAGTTATAAGGAGTATTGGTACTCAAGAAACAATTAGTAGAGTGAATACCCTTGTTTGAAAGGTAACCTAGTTAAGGGCATAGGCAAGGGTCCTGAGACACACGTGTGGCATGAAAAACTGAGTGGAAAAGGTATAAATGCCACGCAAGATTAGGTTAGAGAGGGAGCCTTACTTGTTTTGGATAGGAGAATGTCTTGTTGGACAGAGTTTTCGATAGTAACAGTTATTTGGTAAAGACAGTTTAAGTTAAGATGAAGTGGTTAGGTTGAGACATTTTGAAGAGCTTCGTTAGAGGAGATTTTTCTGTTGGAACTTTTGTAAGTATGCCTCTTTTGTTGTAAGTATGTCTCTTTTATTGTAAGTATGTCTCTTTTGTTGTAAGTAAATTGTAAGGTTTCTTCCCACATGGTGATGAATATTTCACGCCGGGAGTTGTCGTTGTATTTGTCTTTCCAGCCCGATGGGCTACGTTTCCATCGTCTATCATAATATCGTCTATCATTTTACTTATTAACAAATGTGGTATTCAGTATTTTTTTTGAAAACGGTAGCTTTGCTTTAGTTTCTCGTGGAGTGCTATATGTTGGTGAAGTTGACTGACTGCAGGTATCAGTGCAGTACAGTTCATTACTTGGTGTTCTGCTGTAGTACTGTGGTGAGCCTGGTGTTCTGCTGTAGTACTGTGGTGAGCCTGGTGTTCTGCTGTAGTACTGTGGTGAGCCTAGTGTTCTGCTGTAGTACTGTGGTGAGCCTGGTGTTCTGCTGTAGTACTGTGGTGAGCCTGGTGTTCTGCTATAGTACTGTGGTGAGCCTAGTGTTCTGCTATAGTACTGTGGTGAGCCTAGTGTTCTGCTGTAGTTCTGTGGAGAGCCTGGTGTTCTGCTGTAGTACTGTGGTGAGCCTGGTGTTCTGCTGTAGTACTGTGGTGAGCCTAGTGTTCTGCTATAGTATTGTGGAGAGCCTGGTGTTCTGCTGTAGTACTGTGGAGAGCCTGGTGTTGTGCTGTGGTATTGTGGAGAGCCTGGTGTTCTCCTGTAGTACTGTGGAGAGCCTGGTGTTCTGCTGTGGTATTGTGGAGAGCCTGGTGTTCTGCTGTAGACTGTGGAGAGCCTGGTGTTGTGCTGTAGTATTGTGGAGAGCCTGGTGTTCTGCTGTAGTACTGTGGTGAGCCTGGTGTTCTGCTGCAGTACTGTGGAGAGCCTGGTGTTCTGCTGTAGACTGTGGAGAGCCTGACGTTTTGCTGTAGATTGTGGAGAGCCTGGTGTTCTGCTGTAGTACTGTGGAGAGCCTGGTGTTCTGCTGTATTACTGTGTTGAGCCTGGTGTTCTGCTGTGGTATTGTGGAGAGCCTGGTGTTCTCATGTAGTACTGTGGAGAGCCTGGTATTCTGCTGTAGTACTGTGGAGAGCCTGATGTTCTGCTGTGGTATTGTGGAGAGCCTGGTGTTCTGCTGTAAACTGTGGAGAGCCTGGTGTTCTGCTGTAGACTGTGGAGAGCCTGGTGTTCTGCTGTGGTATTGTGGAGAGCCTGGTGTTCTCCTGTAGACTGTGGAGAGCCTGGTGTTCTGCTGTAGACTGTGGAGAGCCTGGTGTTCTCCTGTAGTACTATGGTGAGCCTGGTGTTCTCCTGTAGTACTGTGGTGAGCCTGGTGTTCTGCTATGGTATTGTGGAGAACCTGGTGTTCTGCTGTAGACTGTGGAGAGCCTGGTGTTCTGCTGTGGTATTGTGGAGAGCCTGGTGTTCTCATGTAGTACTGTGGAGAGCCTGGTGTTCTGCTGTGGTATTGTGGAGAGCCTGGTGTTCTCCTGTAGTACTGTGGAGAGCCTGGTGGTCTGCTGTGGTATTGTGGAGAGCCTGGTGTTCTGCTGTAGAATGTGGAGAGCCTGGTGTTCTGCTGTAGTACTGTGGTGAGCCTGGTGTTCTGCTGTAGTACTGTGGTGAGCCTGGTGTTCTGCTGTAGTACTGTGGAGACTCTGGTGTTCTTGTTGTGTTGAGGTGCGAGTAGTTAAGCAACAGATTTTACAAATTTGACTCAACATCGAAGCATTTGTGAAGTAGCAACAGGATGAGAAAGTAACAAGGAAAGAATAGTTGTAGGCAGTAGACACACCCTTTAAAATAAACAGGTCCTTTATGCATTTGCTTGTCAGCAGTAAATATACCTGCTATTCTGAAATTCCTTTTCTCAATAAGCTTTCGGTCTTTCAAATATAATAATATCCTGCCTTAGTGTTTCACCGAACTCGGATGTAGAATTATGACCCCCTTCCTGAACAATGTGGAAGGAAAGACACGCAGGTGTAACAACTGATCACATCATCCTCTTGTATGCCAACAGGAAAGTGAAGAAATTTCCCCGTACGTGTCAGTGATGTTAGACACAAGACAATGTAACGATTTATTTAGCCTTAGAGAAGACATCAACGATGGAAAACGCCTCCACAAAACTCACAGATCTTAACAAACGCTTACCACAGACTGGCATAGACCACACACTGCACACATGTCGCAATATTATAAACTGCTCTTCTTATATCCTTCCGGCGCCGTTAAACGTCACATAGGGCTCGCAAGGTAGCTCGCCAGTTTTTCCTGTCTTCATCGAGTCTTTCAACCTCATCAAAGGATTTTATGCCTGTTAATTTGGCCTCTCTTAACAATGTCTTCTTCAGAGTTTCACTTGGTCTGCCTCTTTTTCTTTGGCCTGTTGTGTTCCACTTAACAGCTTGTTTTGGGATTCTCTGATCATCTCTTCTCATCAAGTGACCAACATATGTCCATCTCCTTTTCCTGATCACCCATGAGACTGGTTGTTGTTCAGTCATCTGTCTTATCTCTGCATTATTCTTAAATTCGCTCCACTTGATGCCGAATATTTTCCTTAGGCGTTTGTTTTCAAAAGAGTCTAATTTCTTGTTTATTTCTTTAGTTATTTTCCAGTTTTCACATGCATAAATGAGGGTGGATATTACATTTAAATTGAACAGTCTTAACTTGGTTTTTGTGCTTATAACTTTTGAATGCCATATGTTCCTAAGATTCTCGAAGATCGATGCTGCTTGTGCAATTCTAATTCTAACTTCCTTTCTAGTGTCACCATCCTGGTCTATGTAGCTTCTAAGGTATGCAAATTGATTGACTTCTTCAATTTATGTCCCTTCTATGTGAATTTTTCCATGTTGATTAATGGGAAGTTTCATTATTTTTTGCTTTGTCCGTGTTAATTTCAAGTCCTATTTTGCTAGCTCTGCGGACCGTAATATTGAAGATCAGCTACCGCCAGCCTCTAAAATCAACAACGTAATGTTCAAGTGTACAGAGTGAATGGAGGTCTGTCTATTTTCATTATCTGGCACAACAGAGAATAAAGCCATAAGGACAGGATTAGTAAAGTAAAAAAAAAAAAAAAGCTAAAAGCGAATGTATGAGGACCGAAAGGCGCAGATATCACAGCATAGATGCAGACAAGTGACATATTTCAACTAGCGGCCTTTGAAGGGAGCCAAAGCAAAAATAATAAAAATCACTGCCAGCAAGGACTGCATTGCCACAAGCTACTATCCCTGGAAATTCAAAGCAGTCTTTAAGTTCACTTCCTTTTTGTTTGTCCTGCGGTCGAGTATAGGACTATAGCCTGTAGCCTTCACAACTTGGCGCGGGGGGGGGGGGGGAGTGGTGTCTGACAGAGTGTTCGACTTTTAGTGACTAGGCTAAAACTGGAGAGCTGAGTTCAGGAGGCACGGGATTTTTGGATGTTTGGGGAGACTTTGTTTTCTCCTTTAGTCGTGTTTTGGTCGAGCAAAGCAGTTCGCAGTCGATTATGGTACGGTCTCTGCTTGTAAGTTCTGTCAGTATTTTTTTGCTACCTACCTACCTACCTACCTACCTATCCTACCTACTTGCCTGCCTGCCTACCTACCTAACCTACCTACCTACCTACCTACCTAACCTACCTACCTGCCTGCCTATCTACCTACCTACTACCTACCTACCTGCCTATCTACCTACCTACCTACCTGCCTGCCTGTCTCTCAAACTGGCTGCAAAACGGTTAAACATCAATGTTAAAGTGACATATTGTAGCAGACAGACCTGATATCACAACGTGTTTAAACCTGTAATGAACGTAAACATACGAACATTTTCCCCTCCATAACATGTAGTTTACATACACATGTTTTACTCTTTCTTTTGTTACATCTGCGAGTGTATTACGCATCCGTGACGTATATCAATAGATTACCGTACCCGCTGTCCGCGAAAGTGTTTTCGATCACCAACGTGAGAAGCGACGACCCAGCAGGGGACAGGCAAGAAACAAACCACGCGCGCACGGCGCTGGCTCGGTGACTGGTAGAGCCAAACAAGCGCCAGTCTAACTTATGGTTAATTTATGTACACTCGTATAACTCGCTGGGAGACTGATTCTCTCCAACAGAAAGTGTTACTTCCAATTAACACTTGTTTATCACACTTTTTTTTCAACGTGTTAAGCGTTAAAATTAGTGGTCGCGACGATTCATTTAAAATTAAACCACAGAAAAAAGTTGTTTTTTTTTTTGGGTAGCTAAAGAGAAAATGGACGAAACCATCACCTTGTTAATAAAAAAAAATGAGATAAGGACCTCGAAAAACCACATTTCTGCGGCCAAGAGTGGAGATTAATCATCACTGTCTTATCACTGTCTTACCGAACACCCATTTTTGAGGAAAAATAAAGTAAGATGAGTAGGTTTAGCAGCTTGTAATCAGTGATTATATATCACATTTCCTGGGAGTAGAACTTGTAGGATGTGTGTATCTCATCTTTAGAACTTATGTTCTGGGAGTAGACCTTGTAGGATGTGTATTTCTCATCTTGAGAAAGTACATTCTAGGAATAGAACTTCTAGGATGTGTATATCTCATCTTTAGAACGTACATTCTGGGAGTAGAACTTGTAGGATGTGTATATCTCATCTTTAGAACGTATATTCTTGGAGCAGAACATTTAGGCTGTGTATATATTACTTGTAGGATATGTGTATCTTGAAATAATTCAGAACAACATTTCGAGAGTATAACTTTTAGAATGTATATATATATATTTTAAACTGTATATTCTGATGGTACAACTTGTAGGCTGTGTACATCTAATGAGTCACGCTCTAAAGTAACCGCTGACTACGGGTAGTCTTGCTATCTTTCTTTTCTGTCTTTCTTTCTTTTTCTTTCATTCCACCTTTTTTAAAGCATTCCATTTTTGTTGCTTTCTCAAGTTTCATAGCTCTTCGGCCTCTAAAGACATGTTATAAGAGGGGTGGATATTCAGTGTTCTTCTTTGGAACTGCTGAGAATCCTCAGCCGAGTCTTTTCTCTCCTACCTGTTTCTAATCACTGAAATGTTATGTTAGTATTACATTTTCTGAAAAAAAATTAAGGAATGTTACGTACGCATATTAAAGGGGGGTAAAAAAAGCTATAAAACGTATTAGCAATGAGAACGTATAGTTTATCATGACTATTTATGTAAAAGGAAATTCGCTGAAAGTAATATTCCATTTTGTGATAGAATGTGATTTACCATCAGCAATACTAGAACGCCCAACAGAATTGTCCGGTGAGAAAAGTTTCGTGATTTTTAAATGTTTTTTTTAAAAAGAATTTGACAAGAATTACTTTTTCCAGTATTTGAAGGATCGTGGTTACAACTACGAAGAGGTCTGTCCATACTCGGAGCTTGTGGTCCCGTTCAGTCAACAGAGCTTTCTGGCGGTCACCGAAAAGGGTTGGTGACGTTGGATTCTGCTGTGAGCGCTGTACCCACCGAGAATGAGTTCATATGTTTATTCTGCGTGAGTTTGGAGTTGCTCATAAGATACTACTCTACTGTTGCTTGAGTGCCGCTGACGGGTGAGTAAAAAAGAAAAAAGACGGCGTTTTAAACATGCGAAACGAAATTTCAGATTTAAGAGGCAAGTGACATTTGCTGGATAAGGCTTGAAGTGTTGAAATAAATAAATAAATAAACTTTCTGGTTCCTGTGCAGCAGGATCTAGGTTATAAACAGATGAGAATTGTTCATATTATGAATCTTATAGAGCTCTGGTTATTGTTCTTCTTCCTTTAGATAGTTATTTTTTCTTTTTCCCCTAGATAGTTATTGTTCTTCTTCCCCCAGATAGTTATTGTTCTTCTTCCCCCAGATAGTTATTGTTCTTCTTCGCCCAGATAGTTATTGTTCTTCTTCCCCTAGATGATTATCGTTCTTCCCCTAGATGATTATTGTTCTTCCCCTAGATGATTATTGTTCTTCCCCTAGATGACGATTGTTTCACTTATGTTCTAGAGGTTATCAAAGATGATTGCCAATGTCCTCCCTAAACACGTTGATCTCAGTTTAAGTGCATCTTTTCTATCCTGCTTCTTTCTTTTAGGCTGTTATGACAGCCTGTTTCTAAGAAGCGCCTGGGAGAATGGAGGTGAGGATCTGATGGGATGTAGTTAGGTGGTTCAAGAATGGACTGGATATGTTTCTCTCCGTTGGGTTCACGTGGTTTAGATTCTGAGTTAAATGGCAAGGTGATATATTCAACAGATCTATGCTAGGATTTCAGTTACAGTTATACAGATTGCTCATTTCGAATTCATATTCTGCTAAGTAATGATGGAATTTGAATATCCTTATTTTGAATTTTTTTTTTTCGAATAATAGTTTCGAATCATCATAACCATCTTGTGCTATTTCTCTAAGGAAAGACAGTTGGTCTCCGTCTTATTCTGCCAGGTACACTACAACAAACTGAATCCCACCCATCTTTTGATGCTGTCAACCCACCTTTTGATGCTGTCTGCCTATCATTTGATGCTGTCCACCCATCTGTTTCTAATTAAACGTAATTTTAAATACACCATTCTGGAAAGGTTTTGATTTTGAATATTTGATCTTTCAAATACTGTTTTTAAATATTGTCACCGAATATAACTAATATATATGTTCTCTCAAAAGTTACAATAGCAGTCAAAGGAAGGATGTATATGGTATATTTAATACTATAAATTATCCTGTAGTAGTACCCATTAATTAAGAAATCTACTATTCGAATTCGCATTCGTCAACCAGAACATTTACTAATTCATAGTTTGCCAAATTTTTGAAATGTGATATTTGGTGCATTTCTAATTTAAATTATGCGCGTACTTTAAAAAAAAAATGACCAACCGCCCCATATTACATGGGGAAATCCCGTCATTTAATGATTTGTCTCGGGGAGTCATATCGGTCCAGACGTTTAAATGTGCCGTATTTTGAAACACATGTACCGTATTGTTCCGTATATATATACACACACACACTCACACACAATGCCAAATCGATGCAGGAAAAAGCAGATTCCCTGTCTTCCTTGGCTAGCAAAATAGGTCTTGAAATTAACAAAGACAAAACAAAAATAATAAAACTTCTCATTAATCAAGAAGGAAAAATATACGTAGTAGGAACAGTTGTTGATGAAGTAAACCAATTTGCATACCTTGGCAGCTACATAGACCAGGATGGTGACACCATGAAGGAAGTTATTTAGAATTGTAAAAGATGCATTGTCCTTCAAAAATCTTGAGAACATATGGAATTCAAAAGTTATAAGCACAAAAACCAAGTTAAGATTATTCAACTCAAATGTAATATCCACCATCTTTTATGCATGCGAAAGCTGGAAATCAACTAAAGAAATAGATAAGAGATTAGACTCTTATCTAATCAGAGGATCTCCAAACAAGCTATCAAATGGAGCACAACAGGCCGATGAAAAAGAGGTCGACTGTATGTATATATATATATATATATATATATATATATATATATATATATAGAGAGAGAGACAGAGAGAGAGACAGAGAGAGAGAGAGAGAGAGAGAGAGGAAAATGAAAACTGACTTTGTAGAGTACAGTTAGGCCATAACTGGTACATTTGTAAGTAAAGTTATAAACCTGGTCTACTGATTAAAACTTTGAGTCTACTTGTAACTTTCCTGGCCTTTCCAATTTGACTGAGTGTGCCGTATTTGAACTTAGAAAAATATGATCACGTTAACGTAGTGGATTGACGTCATAACCTTTGAACTTTTTTTTTTCTTCTGCATTTGAAATATTTTGTTTTCATGATTTATCGTACCGAAATTTGAACATTTGATCTTTTAAAATGTGTTCAGAATCTTGATCTTGATAAGAACTACATAAATCTTACCCCCAGAATGTTTGTTTTAACGCGGAAAGTTTTGGGGGTACTAAATTTGAAAGGGAAAAAAAAAGCATAGATCAGTTTCTCATATCATGATCATAATTCGTAGAGTTTACGGAAATGTCACTTTGTTTTTGGATTCTTTTGATGAAACTGGTGTTATTTTGATCCTGCTGTGACCTTTGTTATCTTTGGCTTGAATACCAAAGACCCCGGGGAGTGCAGAGACTTTATGGATTTGGCTAAATTAAGATACTGGAGACATCTCACCCGTGTCAGTGTACCATTTTCTTTTTACTTTGGAAACAGAAAAAAGTTGTTTTCAAAACATATCAAGTATTTTTTTTTTTTTTGGTATCAGGTGCTATGAAATCTTTCACTAATTCTTGACATAATTGTCACGAAAGGTTATATTGATAGCCTTAATTTAGAGAAAAGTCGAAGTAGAGAGTTCGACAATTCTGGTCGCTACTATTACTATCATAAGACAAGATGAATCACGCGTGCCGTAAGTCTTTGCACTTTTGGCGTTTCCTAAGTGTATATCATGAGTGTAGTGCAAGAATCTGTTTCACTGAGTCTATTTTAATCAGCCTTAATTTACATAAAGGTACAGTATTCGACACATGAACATTTTTTGTAATCGAAGAACACAAGTTCCATCTTATAAGTATAACCGGGAAAATATATGATTGGATATTTTTAGTATTCAAGGTAACTTAAAATTACGAACTCTCATCTATACAACAAAATAATATAGAACCGTTATTTTATTTGTACAATCAGTTTAATAAGTGAAAAGGTAAAATTTCCCTGCATTTTGGGGAATACGGTATTTTCCATGAGCTTCGGCACATGAAAGTGTGATGTGGTCAGTATCACGCCCGGCCGCTTTACCTTCCCAGATTTCTCTGGTACCCATTTTCCGAGACTGGGGGAACCCCCGGGAGCCGTATTGGTCAGAAAAAAAAAAATCCCCCCCCCCCCACGGCTGGGGATTCGAACCCTCGACCATTCGGTTGCTAGGCGAGTGCTCTAACCACTGAGCCAGGACCAGGGTTTAAAAAAGAAAAGGTTACTTGTTTCTGGCGAAGGGATAATCGCAGCGTCACAGTTTACATAGTTTTCGTTAAACAAGGGAAAAAACACAAACTTTTTCTATATTCTTTTTCAATATTGAAATTTAGGTCTATAGCTCAGTTGTTGAATCATCAGTAACGACTGGGCCTATGAATATTAGCATTAGTTATTCATTCCCCCCCCCCCCCAACCTCCCCTCAAAGGCTGTGTCTGACTGACAGATTCTGGGCATGAACTAGAGCCAAGTTTGAGAAAGAAGACGGTGAATAAATCAGCGAAATGAGAAAATAAGAAGACATTACAACATCTGTGACTGTTGTCCCTTGCGAAACTTTGCCTCCCTAACAGCCTCTCCTGTAGGCCTCTCGGCTGTGAGCAAGATGCCCTGCTGCTGATGCGTCCATTCGCAGATCATCAGCTATGTCTTGCAGCCATCTTTCGCCTTGGTCTTCCTCTCAGAAGACAGATCTGAGACAGATACGAGGACAAATTTGTCCGCTTATCATATGGAGCCCTGCACCTTTCTACAGGTAGTGACGATGATGATGGTGACGATGGCTGCAATGACAGATAACGTTAATGGAGGACTGTCATAAACTGTCTAGGGGCGGCAGCAACAAAGTAAAGTTGATGGAGGTGTATGACTCAGTCTTACGAAAAAAGAAAGAAAGAGTGAGAAAAATGTACAGAAACAAAAATAGCAGAGTAAAATGAGCACGTATAAATGAAAAACGTGCAACAATCCAATATTGAATTACATACAAAAGCACAACAGAGAAACATGAGAAATAGATTTTTTAAAATTTAACACTTGGCATTTTGCTATCCTCCTTGTAAGAAAGATGGACACAAAATAACCTTTCTTACAAGGTGACCAAAAACACACACACATACAAAAAAAGAAGCAATGTTTTCAATTTTTCATCTATTTTTCGTGTTTTTATCTAATGCTTTTGTATGTGATTCTTGAAAAAGGCTTTTGCCGAAATATTGAAGTGTTGCATGTTCTTCATTTATACGTCACGTGCTCATCTTACTTTTTGTTGCCATTCTTGTTTCTGCTCACTTTTCTTACTTTTTCTTTCATTTTTGTAAAACTGAACCTTACATCTCAGCCTACCTTTATTACTAGAGCCAGTTTTACTGGCGTCGTCATTTCTCTTATCTCCCACAAAGAGAATTAAATGGTGCAGGCACAGCGATCTGCGGTTAGTGAGTACCGTTGGGCTGTTGTGCCACTTAGCGGAAAGGAAGCCCTGCAAGAAAGTGAAAAAAGAATCTTGGTATATTTTATAGCTTAGGTTGCAGTGCTGACTCTTCTGCCTGTCTGTACCATGATTATGTTTTGTCTGTGCCATGATTATTTCTTGTCTGTACCAAGATTATGTTTTGTCTGTACCATGATTATGCTTTGTCTGTACCAGGATTATGTCTCTGTAACTTTCTCTGAGAATACTTCATATTCTGAGCTTTGTCGGGGGTGGGGGGGGGGGGGAAGAAAAGTAAAAAAACTCAGCCTGCGCATACTGTGACAGCTGCTCTAGGTAATCAGCCACCAATCTATAACAAAGTCAATGTGTGCTTTATCATATTATTGACGGCACCAGTATAATATTTTCAATTGTTAATGATATATTTTTGACTAAATGATGATGTTCTTGATTAATACCGACTTTATCTTCACACACATCCAGATTTCTGTTGTTTAGATTAGGTTTCACAAGCATTGTCACTTCACTAATCAGTTGAAGTCCGATGAAATTTTCTCTACAGAATTCATTTAATTCTGACAAATAAGATATTCGACTTAGAATTCACAACATCTCTTGTACTAAGATGCAGTTTGACATAATCATCTTCGTTAGTTTCGTCGTTGAAGCACGTCAGTATCAAACTGTCATACTCTACATGCAGCATTTCTCAATGTTCTCCTATTTCACAATATTGTACACATTTGATAAGAGAAGAATTCTAAACTCTGTACTATATTCCATCTGAAATACGTGGTCAGTCAGTTACACAACTAAATCACTGTACTCGAAGTTTCAAACTCTTAAATATTCGTATCACTTGAATCGCTTGAAACACAGATTCAATCTGTCCTAAAATTACTTCTTTAAAACTGCGTCTCCTGAGTATCTATTGCTCTAATTGTCCATCTATTCCAACTTTCGTTACCTACGTCTTCTTTCTCTCTCGTGTCTTCTCTGGTTTGTGTTCTCCTTCTGTTGTTCTTCTCTGATTGTCTATCGTTCTCTCGTCGGGCTCCCTCCTCTGTCTCTTCTTCTTCCTCGTTCCCCCTACTTGGTTCCTCTTCTCTCCTCTCTCCTTTTTATCTTCAAGTGCAGCTTGATGGATTAACCAATAAGTATTTTGGCTCCACCCTTCAGATGTCCACTGGTTCCCATGAGCGTTCTGATTGTCCGTCATTCAAACTGCCCCGTTGCTTATATGTCGTAAGTCAATTGCCTCTAAATATTTAATTGGTCAGCTGGCCGAGTTAGTCATTTCTTTATTTAAAAACCGTGTGCAATCACATCACAACGCGTGTCAACTCCATCTATACAATCGCTATTTACCTAAATCATTATCTTGCTATTTCATGTCTGAGGTTTTATTGTGTCTTCGCTTTTCATTGTATCTGCCTTTTCTATTCGTCTTTTCTATTTTGTTTACTCGTGTCAACGTCCAGTCACTGCTTTTTTATCACTGAACCATCCTACTTTCTGGCGTCCTTCATTTGTCTTTCCTATATGTCAGCGTCACTGAGTCTCGTCTTTTTTATCCACTGTTTCCACTGTTTACTTTTGTCCGCGTCTTGTTCTAGTGTCATGGAAGTTTTATACCTTTCTCTTCCTTTTTTCGACCTACTTTTCTCTGTCGCTGTTCGATCTTACTATTTTCTTTACTGCATATTTTCATAATAATATTCATTAATAATAATAATAACTACAATATCCGTTACTTACGAGGCTATGCTACAAATCCTCCAAATTTAGAGCTGAACGAACGCTGGACAACTTAGACACAGGTTGTAGTTGGTTTCCTGTTCTCCACTGTCTGTTCTTGTGTTCCACTGTTAACCTTCAACAGATATCACGAACCAGCTACTCCATTTTCTCTAAAAAAGTGGTTCCCAAATGGTGGTCTGCGGTCCCCCGGGGGTCCGCCGAACCTGCCGCTGGGGTCCGTGACAAGCACTCAAGGTCCTTTTTTTTGTCGGAGCAAGAAGAAATGTTAATTTTTGTCTATTTTTTTCTTATCTACATTATTGTCATTTTGAAAAATTCACCAAGTTTCTGCTGTGTATTATAACTTTTACTCATTAAAGGTTACCCAGATTTTGTGGGGAAAAAAATCTTTTTTGGATTTAAAACACATAGCTACCATAACAGATATGAAACTTTTCCAAAGTATGGGGAAGGGGGGGGGGAGAGGGTCTGTGGCCTGGATTTTGAAACAGCAAGGGGGTCCGAAGACTTTTGTTAATTGGGAACCACTGCTGTAAAGTGTTAAATATTGTTCTTCTGCGTTTAGCTGAATATGTTCAGTCGTCACTGATACAACGACAAAAGTCGCCTTCATAAATCCTTTCCCCGGCAGTTCTTCATGCGCTTTTCAGTTTTTCATGTTCAATCGTCACTGATACAAAGAGAAAGGTGGCCTTTACGAATCCTATCGCCGGCAGTTCTCCTCCATGGACTTTTTCAGTTTTTCATGTTCAGTTGTCACTGTTAAAGAGAAGTTGCCTTCATGAATCCTTTCCCCAGCAGAAGTTCTCCATGGACTTTTTCAGTTTTTCGTCCATGCATCCATTAAACACACCTCCTCTCCTTTCTCCCCCCCCCCCCCCACCCAGAAAGTGTAAGTTTGCAGAATGTGTGCTCTGGATTCTGGAGAATATATTGCGAGGACAGAGAAGGCGGCACAGTTCACGTAGAAGGATTTGCATTCTTCTCATATTCCGAAAGTCTTTGTGTTGTGCTGTCTTCTTTTAGCTTTTAAATACGATCTTTCAAGTATCCGCTGTCTGCTTTCTTTTTTTTTTTAAATTCAGTCCATGCAAATAAGACGTAATGGACATGTGTAAAAATAAATCTGAAAATATCGAAGAAATGAGTCACTTGTGATCGAAAATATCGAAGAAATGAGTCATTTGTGACTGAAAATTTAAGTTTAATGTTACTTTTTGGATAACCTTGGCTTTTTTTTTTCCTTTTCATTTAAAATTTTTTTTTCCTTTTCATTTTAAATTGAGGTTATTGACAACATGTAGTTTTTTTTTTATTATGTTTTCCCTGTTCGATCACATTCACTTCGTGCTAATGTATTTGATTACAAGATATTTCATGATTAGTTCAGTTACTTAAATTTGAAACCCCCTCTGGTGTAACATGCGCATGTTTTTTGACGCCTGATGTAATCTGTAATTGCAAAACTTTGATTATAGAGAAAGGCAGGTTTTCCATTTATATTTTTTGTTCGTTTAAATTGGATTTTCTATGCAAGCCAAAATTGCGCTGGTGCTGTGTAAATCTGGATTTATTTTATTTTAATGTTGCAGACTTTTCTGTCACGTTGGCCGTTATGAGGGACATCACAAGAGCTTGTTTTTTTTAGTGAATGATTTGTTAAGTTATTGTGGTTAAATTCTTGCTGATTGGCTGTTTGGTTGAGGTTATCTATCTATCCATCTATCTATCTATCTATCTATCTATCTATCTATCTATCTATCTATCTATCTATCTATCTATCTATCTATCTATCTATCTATCTATCTATCTATCTGCCTGCCTGCCTGCCTGCCTGCCTGCCTGCCTGCCTGCCTGCCTGCCTGCCTGCCTGCCTGCCTGCCTGCCTGCCTGCCTGCCTGCCTGCCTGCCTGCCTGCCTGCCTGCCTGCCTGCCTGCCTGCCTGGGTCATAGGTCTTCAACAATAGCTCTCCACTTTTTTTTCTGTCTTGAGCTGTTTCTTCTAAATGTCTACAGGTGTAGTCGAGTTTTTTCATCTCTGCTTCAGGACTCCTTCGTCAGGTGTTTATAGATCTCCACCAAAAACCGCGCCATAGATCTTCGTGAAAGAAGTTCCTCCCTGTCCCTCTAGTAATTCTTCCCCTTGTGCAACTCTTGTTGATGTTTTCATAGCTGGAGTGGTTTTTTTTTTAGAGAATTGGGTAGCTGCCCTTTGTCCAACCCTCCTACCTTCACACCCTGGCTTTGGACTGGCCATGGCGGAGTTGGCTGAGGTCATGATACGTTTAGTTTAAAGAAGTTCTTTTCTAAATGTTAGCCAACAAGTATTACTGTCCACAACACAAAAAGGAATGGAAAAAACTAATTATGTCAGTCTGTAAGAACAGCGAAGAGCAAAACCGCTATCTTAATGTGATGAAAACTAAATTGATGACAACTGACAAAACAAACAAGGCAGTTGATATATTTATCAATGAGGAAAAACTGGAAGAGGTGGAGAGTTTTGAATATTTTGAATCACTGCTAATGGAGATACAATGAGGGAAATTAAAAGGAGGACATCTATCGCTTTTCAGAAAGTAAAACAACTAAATAATCTGTGGAGAGGAACAGACAGAACTACAAAAATAAGATTTGTAAGGGCATGCGTCTTTCCCATCGCAACATATGCCTGTGAGACCTGGACACTTAACAAAACAGCTGAGAAACACATAAATGCCTCTGAATGTAAATGCTACAGAAGAGTTCTTCAAATATCATGGACGCAAAAAAGAACAAATATATCCATACTACAAGAGCTTAATACTGAAGAAGGCTAGCTAGTAAAGAATATTAAACAGAGAAAACTTACATGTTTTGGACACATTAAACGTCATGATAAACTAGAGAAAACTGTCTTGGAAGGGTATATAAAATGGGAAAAAAGAAAGAGAGGAAGACCAAGGCGAAGATGGCTGCAAGACATCATTGATGATATGCAAATGGATGCATCAGCAGCAGGCCATCTTGCTCACAACCGAGAAGCCTACATGAGTGCTGTTAGGGAGGTAAAGTTCTGCATATGACATGCAAATGAATGAATGAACCAAAAAGTCAGGATCAAAAGTATGCGTGGCAGCAGGAAACCCGCGATATCCATCTGGCCATTCTCACTCTAATGATGGTAAACTAGTATGGTTTTGTATTTGTTTAGTGCAGTGTTTCTAAAAGTGTGGTCCCCGCACCCCCGGGAGATCCGTTAGATCTCGTCAAGGGCCCTCGAGACCTACTATGCTCTCTGAAAGATGAAAGTACGATATTAAAGTGCTTCAGAGCTTCTCGCGTAATTGCGAAAGAGTAAATGTACGTATTATACGTTATACAGAAAATGACTGATCAGTAGTTGCGTCAGTCATAGTTCTTCTGTCAGCTATTGATAAGTGCGCGTCACATGATTGGTCACGAAACTTGGACTGATTTTGCGCTGATTCGGTATTTCGGATAATCGCGATTTGATGACCAATCATCCTTCAAGAAATTTGTTACTCCGGGTTATCAGTTGCAGATGAATTTCGAATAAAGGCTCAGTCAGTGCCTGTTTGGTAGATGTTGCCTTATAGCTCGCGCTACGTTTTGTTTCTTCTTGTTCCTGTCAGTCTAGTTCGTTTGATGTGAAGAGATTTACGACATCTCTATTTCTCTCGAGCTCCTGCCAACAGGCGAAGGATATCATGTCCCTCTATAACCCTCGGTCTCTTGTACATCTAGACGGGCTCGTCGCTGAAAATTTTCCATGTCAGGATGCCAAATCATCAAACACATTTTCTCTCTGTTTACCCCTTGCCTCTTCTACCTTCGATCTTTCCTGCTGTCAATAGGTGCTCTAGACCGCCTCAGTTCCAAACACCCAACCCCCCCCCCCCCAACACACACACACAAATCTGGATTGTCGTTTTCTGATCTTTGTTATAATTTTTCTTGTTTCTTGTGCCTCTTTAGATTTTCTCGCTGTCCATGGCACCTTCAGCTTTCTTCTTAAGAACCACATTTCTGTTGATTCCAACTTTCTTTGTGTCTCTTTACTGACAACCCAGGCTTCGCATCCAAAGAACAGGACTGGTTGACTGTAACACTGCAGCACTCTCTTCCTGACTCCATATAGGCAATGACATATTGCAGAAGCATGCGTTTCAGCTTTTGAAAGGAGGATCTTGGCACGTGGAATTCTGCTTTTTTACTTGGGTGATACATCTTCCATCTGATATTAGAAGGTGCCTAAGTGCTTAAAACTGTCAACCTGTTTAATTCAGTGCCTTTTGCTTGCGTTGTGCGCCCGGGAGGGGGGGGGTGGGTGCGGGTAAGGGTGTAGTACAACATACAAGAAGATGTATACAAAAATTTTAATAAGTGTACATTTTTCAAGGAGTTTTGTTAGTGTTTCTTTTAAATATAGCTTTTTCATGAAATCCATTATATTTATACTGGCATCTAATGGTTTCATTTTGTTATGTGAATTTGATTTAATCAATAAAGATTCTATGAATGCGTCAGTTTTAATTTCTAATACGGGAAATATTGATTTAAAAAAATGAAAATAAAAGTTTTGTATGCAAACAAAAGTTCTTTGGGAGTCCTCTGTATTTTTTTTTTAACATGGGAAGAGGTTCTCAGAGTTAAAAGTCTGAGAAAGCTAATTTAGTGGGAATATCATAAATGGCATTAGTCTCGTTTTGTTTGTTTCGTTACATTTCGAAGCCATCTGACGTCGCAGGTTGTTCTTTTCAATGTTGCAAAGGCTTATTTTGTGGTTTGTCTATTTTTTGTCATATGTTTTAACTTTGTGTGTCGCCAAGAGTCTGCCAACGTTTAGACAAGACAGAAAATAGTTATTTTACTCTGGGTTTTAAAATGATGAACTCTGACCTTAAGAGCTAGTGGTGGTGGTCTGTAGAATTCTCTGGCTTTGTTTCGGTGGCTGCTTTATGGTCTGCCATCCCTGCACTTCGACGTTTGTCTAAACAGTTCGTCCTTGTGGTCTGAGCACTGATTGCTTCATGTGATTAAGACAAAGCGAAGCATGCTAAGATATGGTAATTGCCTTGTCATGCAGAACATCCTTTCCATGCCAAGCTACCCGCGGCACACATCCGGACCTCTTAAGTGAATTATGTTTATTAAACTGTTCCTTTCGAGTAATAGTTTGGTAATATCTGTTCTTTGATTTGTAGGTAGTGAAGACAAAATAATTTTTCATATTTTAATTATTTTTCTTACAATTGCCCCTGATCGTGATCTGCAGAATGCTAAATGTATTCGCAGTGGACGTGAATGTTGCACTTTTCTTGATCTGTATTTGACAGATTCTTATATAAATTACAAACAAACTCTGCAGAATTTCCCATTTTTTTGAAAAACGAGGTTTTGTGGCCAATTTTGTGACAATTTTGTGACAATAGTTTTCTTTGTCACACTTGTATATATGTATGTATATATGTATGTATGTATGGATGGATGGATGGATGGTATATAATGTAATGTATGTGTGTATGTAATGTATGTATGTGTGTATGTAATGTATGTATGTGTATATGTAATGTGTGTATGTGTGTATGTAATGTGTGTATGTGTGTATGTAAGGTATGTATGTGTGTATGTAATGTATGTGTGTATGTATGTAATGTATGAGTGTATGTAATGTATGTGTGTATATAATATATGTGTGTAATGTATGTTATGTATGTAATGTATGTGTATAATGTATGTTGTGTATGTATGTCATGTATGTTATGTATGTTATGTATGTATCTCTCCCTGAACTTTTAGGTGGCCAAGGAACATAGGGCTTCCGCAAGGGTTTTACACAAACGCCTGGCCTTGATTCGTAGTGTATTAAAGTATCGTATTAAAATTTACCACGAAGGACAAATATACGTAGAAGGAACAGCTGTTGAAGAAGTAAACCATTTTGCATATCTGGGCAGCTACGTAGACCAGGATGGTGACACCAGAAAGGAAGTTAGAATTGCAAAAGCAGCATTGACCTTCAAGTATCTTGAGAACATATGGCATTCAAAAGTTATAAGCACAAAAACAAAGTTAAGACTACTCAATTCAAATGTAATATCAACCCTCATTTATGAATGCGAAAGCTGGAAAACAACTAAAGAAACAGTCAAAAAATTAGATTCTTTTGAAAACAATGCCTAAGGAAAATACTTGGTATAAAGTGGAACGAATTCAAGAACAACGCAGCGATAAGGCAGATGAGCAAACAACAACCTGTCTCATGGGTGATCAGGAAAAGAAGATGGACATATGTAGGTCATGTGATGAGAAGAAACGATCATAGAATCCCTAAACAAGCTATCAAGTGGATCACAACAGGCCGAAGAAAAAGAGGTCGACCACGTGAAACTCTAAAGAGGACATTGTTAAGAGATTCCAGTTCAGTGGGCATAACATCCCTTGATGAGATTGAAAAACTCGCCGAAGACAGAACATCTTGGTGAACTATGTGACTTTTAGCGGCATGGGAAGGATGTAAGATGTAAGATTAAAATTATTGTTCTCATTATTTTCAATGTCTTTCGTGTGTACATAAATATATAAATATACAAATATCAGCACAAAACGCCGTGCTGTGTACAGTTATGATAGTAAGAACCTGCACTATGTGCGAGCTGGCAGTCAATGTTTGGTTTGTTGACAAATTTACGACAATGTGCGATTTACGACAAATGTTATAAATCAGTAACGTTTTCCATTTTTTAAATAAGAAAGAAAATCACTTTTAAAAATGTTTTCCTGTTATTGTTGTTGTTGTTATTGTTGCTGTTGTTGTTGTTGTTGTTGTTTGTAGACACCTGCAAACTAGAAAAGTTAAACTCCAGGTAGGCTCTATAAACCATTTCAGCACCGCCTTCTCTCCACATGTTTAGGGACGTTTCTGTGAACATACGGATTTTTTTCTTCTTTCCTGAGTGTTTACAATAATTTTTTTTTTCATTATTTGTTAATTTTGTTTATTTAATTCAAAACAAAAACGATAGTACACGTTTCTGTGTAGTATCTGACTGTGAAACAGAAATATAAGGTTAATATTTCCTTATCGTTCTCTAGCTTTGTTTGAGTGTTTTCTAGAACAACCATCCTTCGACCTTCGACTGCGTTTGAGACCGGCCGTCTGGCCGTTATCGATTTGGCCGTATGTTGGTCGTTATAAGGGGAGGCCAGACACTAAATACAGTTCACTGCTGTAACACGTTACAAGATGGATAGACATGTTTACCATCGCGTTAAAATGCTAGAAGAACACAGATTAGTACAGTGACTATGTGGGCGTTGATTACAGACTTGGTCTGGGCTCTTTTAAGGGGCCATGATGCTGTAGGTTTGAAAATCACGAGTTAAAAGTTCCAGGTAGCAGGACAACCACAAAGAAAACAGGGACAGTCAAGGACGCGGTGTCGCCAGAAGAAGGCTGTTTTACTTTTCCAGGTAGCAGGACAACGACAAAGAAAATAGGGACAGTTGAGGACGCGGTGTCGCCAGAAGAAGGCTGTTTTACTTCCTGTTTACTGTACTTTGTATTTTTAAAGAATTTATTTCTGTAATATACGCTAAACTATCCCCAAGTATCATAAACATATCAGTTTCTCATAACTATCCCTTATACGAAAAATATATCAGTTATTCATAGCTATCCGTTATATGAAAAATACATCAGTTTCTCATAACTATCCATTATACGAGAAATATATCAGTTTCTCATAACTATCCCTTATACTAAAAAATATCAGTTTCTCATAACTATCCCTTATACTAAAAAATATCAGTTTCTCATAACTATCCGTTATACGAAAACATCAATTTCTCATAACTGTCCGTTATACAAAAGACATTAGTTTCTCAAAATTATAGGTTATTAAAAAAACATGGAATATCTCTTAACTATCCGGTGTACGAAAAACATTTAAGTTTCTGATAGCTATCTGTTATATGAAAAACATATAATTTTCTCATAACTATCCCTTATACGAAAAACATATCAGTTTCTCATAACTATCCCTTATACGAAAAACATATCGGTTTCTCATAACTATCCCTTATACGAAAAACATATCAGTTTCTCATAACTATCCCTTATACGAAAAACATATCAGTTTCTCATAACTATCCCTTATACGAGAGTGATTAAAAAACTAACGGCAAATTGACAGTTTTAAAAAAATACATAGTTCTGCTAGAGATACAGGTCTTATGTCATTTTTCTACACAATTACCTGTTTATATGTGAGAAAGAGGAGAGAGTTCACAGGAGACAGGTGAAGAAGGTTAGAAAACCTAACTGCCTGGTTAGAGGATGCAGAAGCAAGGAACGAGCAAACTAAAAAGTTACAGAAGACAGCTGACATTCTGATCTTCACGTCTCAGCTTTCATACTGTCGGGGATGTTCAACATCAGTTTCATGTGCAAGTGTAGTATATGCACAGAGAACAATAATAAAATATGAAAAGTTGTTATGCTTAAAATCTCATCCACGCCAGCATGAAATGTGGATATCAGATATAGTTGAATATCAAATATTATTGAGTATCAAATATTGCTGAGTGTCAAATATTGTTCAATATCAAATATTGTTGAGTGTCAAATATTGTTCAGTATCAGATATTGTTGAGTGTCAAATATTGTTCAATATAAAATATTGTTGAGTATCAAATATTGTTCAATATAAAATATTCTAGAGTGTCAAATATTGTTCAATATCAAATATTCTAGAGTGTAAAATATTGTTCAATATAAAATATTGTAGAGTGTCAAATATTGTTCAATATCAAATATTAATGCATATTAACACAGAGTAACTAAATTCACGCAGTATAATTGCTTTCACGTTGTCAGAGAGACAGACAAGCAGCAGACAGACAGACAGACAAGCAGGCAGACAGACAGACAAGCAGGCAGACAGACAGACAAGCAGACAGACAGACAGACAAGCAGGCAGGCAGACAGACAGACAGACAGACAGTCTGTTTTTTTTGTAGTCTATCAGACGTCTTAATTTTTGGTCCAGGTTAATTCATAAAATTCTATCCCACAATGCTCCGCCCTGTCTGTGGTCATTGTTCAAATCCAACCCAAAACACAGTCAACGCTTAAGCAATTGTAGTCTCCCAAAACCAGGGCTTGAAATCTTAAAAAAAAAAGCTTCTCTCTCTCAGCTGCCCAGCTTTGGAATGCCCTACCAACTTATGTAAAACATACATGTAGTATTCGTTCTCATAACTTTATACTTTGTCAACATCTGTTTGATATGGACTATATGCCTCCCTAAGCATAGTTTAAAGTAGTTTAAAGTATGGCTTGATTGTTCTAATTTTTAAAAGCTTTTCTATAAATTTTAGATTTGAATGAATGTAAGAATCCAAGTTTATTTCATGCTGTTGCATAAATCAGAATGTGGAGCGTATGGACAAGGATAAGTTTATTATTTATTTATATAATCATTTCATTGCGTCTTCATGATTATTAATGTTTATTTATAAATGCTGAATGACTGTGATTGAGTGAAAGCTGTATGATGAAGGGCAGAATGTTAGACGGGCCTGCGTCCCCAATTCTTAACCATTTGAAAATAAGGTATGTTCGTTCGTTCGTCTTCATAAATGATATATTTCTGCCTATTTCAACTTCAATCAATCAGTCAGTCAATCAAGTGCCATGCAGCGTGGCTTAGGTGATCATTTCTCTCCACAATTCTCTGTCTTTTGACTTGCTTATGAGATCCGCCGGTGACTTTCTTCCTAGCCACATTGACAGCCCATCCAGTAACTTCTCTCTGTGTCTTCCTCTGTCTCTTCTTCCTTTAATTTTTCCGGTTGCCACAGTGTGTTCCAATTTTCCTCTTCTCAGAAAACGTCCTACAAATCTCGCTTGTCTGCCTCCGATCTTTGCTGTAATTTGCCGTCTAACTCCAGCCTCTCTTAAAACTTCTTCGTTGGTTTTCTTAGCTGTCCGTGGTACCTTCAACATCCATCTTATAAATCATATTTCCATGGCCTCAATTTCTCTCTTTACTCTCTTATTCATGGACTATGCTTCACATCCATAAAACAAAATTGGCTTGATGTAACATTTAAGTACTCGGAATCTTGTTTCCATTGATATGGATCTGTTGCACAAGATGTTTCTCATTTTCTGGAATGCTGACTTGGCCTGAGCACGTCTGCTTTTTATTTCGTTGTGACATTTCCCATCAGCTGTTATAATTGTTCCTAAGTACTTGAATCTATCAACTTGTTTCAGTTCTGTGCCATCGATGGTAATGCTACATTTTGGTGGTATTCTTTTCTTTGTTATTTCAACTTCAACTATACTCAAAACTGAACTTCGACTTCATCACGACTCCAACTCTACAACTCCGACCTCATGACTGATACGTCACGACTCCGACTCTACAACTCCGACTAGAGTGTCAAATATTGTTCAATATCAAATATTCTAGAGTGTAAAATATTGTTCAATATAAAATATTGTAGAGTGTCAAATATTGTTCAATATCAAATATTAATGCATATTAACACAGAGTAACTAAATTCACGCAGTATAATTGCTTTCACGTTGTCAGAGAGACAGACAAGCAGCAGACAGACAGACAGACAAGCAGGCAGACAGACAGACAAGCAGGCAGACAGACAGACAAGCAGACAGACAGACAGACAAGCAGGCAGGCAGACAGACAGACAGACAGACAGTCTGTTTTTTTTGTAGTCTATCAGACGTCTTAATTTTTGGTCCAGGTTAATTCATAAAATTCTATCCCACAATGCTCCGCCCTGTCTGTGGTCATTGTTCAAATCCAACCCAAAACACAGTCAACGCTTAAGCAATTGTAGTCTCCCAAAACCAGGGCTTGAAATCTTAAAAAAAAAAGCTTCTCTCTCTCTCAGCTGCCCAGCTTTGGAATGCCCTACCAACTTATGTAAAACATACATGTAGTATTCGTTCTCATAACTTTATACTTTGTCAACATCTGTTTGATATGGACTATATGCCTCCCTAAGCATAGTTTAAAGTAGTTTAAAGTATGGCTTGATTGTTCTAATTTTTAAAAGCTTTTCTATAAATTTTAGATTTGAATGAATGTAAGAATCCAAGTTTATTTCATGCTGTTGCATAAATCAGAATGTGGAGCGTATGGACAAGGATAAGTTTATTATTTATTTATATAATCATTTCATTGCGTCTTCATGATTATTAATGTTTATTTATAAATGCTGAATGACTGTGATTGAGTGAAAGCTGTATGATGAAGGGCAGAATGTTAGACGGGCCTGCGTCCCCAATTCTTAACCACTTGAAAATAAGGTATGTTCGTTCGTTCGTTCGTTCGTTCGTCTTCATAAATGATATATTTCTGCCTATTTCAACTTCAATCAATCAATCAGTCAATCAAGTGCCATGCCGCGTGGCGTAGGCGATCATTTCTCTCCACAATTCGCTGTCTTTTGACTTTTTTATGAGATCCGCCGGTGACTTTCTTCCTTGCCACATTGACAGCCCATCCAGTAACTTCTCTCTATGTCTTCCTCTGTCTCTTCTTCCCTCAATTTTTCCGGTTGCCACAATGTGTTCCAATTTTCCTCTTCTCAGAAAATGTCCTACAAATCTCTCTTGTCTGCTCTCCGACTCTACAACTCCATGACTGAGACGTCACGACTCCGACTCTACAACTCCGACTTCATTTACTGAGACGTCACGACTCCGACTCTACAACTCCGACTTCATGACTGAGACGTCACGACTCCGACTCTACAACTCCGACTTTATGACTGCGACCCCATGACTGCACACTCCAACTACACAGCTCTGACTTCGTGATTGAGACCGCACAATTACGACTCCACGGCTCCGACTCCACGACATGGACCACGAAAAGCCAAACTCCATCACAAACCTCCATTTTCAGAACACAACAACAACAAAAAAGACATTACAATTTCTTTCTGTGCTATCCCGCTCTAAATAACCGGTGCTATTTCTTCCCCCCCCCCCCCCTATATCTTCCTATATTAGCCTTCATACGTGTGTTCTCCTTGTTTTCAGTATATGTTATATGTTTAGCTGTATGACTGGTGTATTGATTAAAGATTCAGTGATTTGCAACGTGGGTTTGTCTGGACTGAAGACTCTTACACGATTTTTTTCCGCACTAGAGTAAGCTCCCCCCTCGTTAACTTTTATCGATTTTGGTTGGCGAGTTGTCGTTCGTTATTATTATTATTATTAGTTTGTTTGTTTGTTTGTTCTTTCCTGTGCGTATGTTTGTGTATGTGTGCGCGTGTGAGTGTGTTGTGTGTTCGTGAATCAAACGTAAAGCAAAACGTTATTTGGAAAGATCAAGCTAGAGAGGGAAAAATATGTCACGGAATTGTCGGTAGTAGTAGTTGTAGTATAATAATAATAAAGAACAGTAGGAGAAGAATCTAGTGACGTGCTTCCTTTGGCCGAAAAGAAAGTGCACGTCCCCTTTGAAGGACGGTCAAGTTTACTTGAGGAAAAGTAGTTAATTAAAGTGAGACATTTTCATTTCTTCCCCCGTCGTTTTTTTAGGCGGGGTGTATTTTATACGCGATCTATCTAGCACGTATAGTAAATGGCATCAGTTCATAAACGATCTCTGTTGTACGAAACCTCTAGCCTGGGGGGGGGGGGACTACACGGAAGGGTATACACATTTAGAACTTAGATGCTTCTGAGAATCAAGGCCGCATCATATGGTACACCTGCACCGTTGTGCGTTGCTAGCTGGTGTTCTTTGCAGCCGATGCTGTGAAGGTGTTGAGGGTACAGTTTCATGTCGGCGTGGGAGCGGGTCATGGCGCCTGTTTTTTCAGTCCCGGAGTACGACTTAAAAACAGGGAGCGTGCAATGCTTCTTTAACAGGCTCCACCACCATGTGATTGGTGACTCCTGCCCCGTTAGCCAGGCTAGGCCTGTTACTGGAGGTACCAACGGAGAGGTGGGACAGGGTCTTGGTCAGCTATGGTTCACTAACCCTGACCCTAGCATATCAGCTATGGGTCGCTGATTGCTTAATCGGACGTATTCACCCCATCCATACATATGTATATACTGTTCAAAAAATAAATGCAATAGATACAATGTTGCGATTTAAAATGAAGTTTGCTGATCAGACAAGGACAAATTGCCTGAAAGGTTCACTTGGACATCAACTTCACGTGCTGACCTGAATGGTACCCAGCAGATGAATCATGAGCACAGAAAAGCGACACTAGTCAAAATAGCATTTTTGACAATAACTCATGACAGGTTCACGAGAATCCCGTGAAACTTACTGAACACAAATCTCACTGACCATGTTATTGAATGCCTATAAAAGATTGACGTTCATTGAATCATTTTGAAAATTCAATGCGCAAGTAATGTTCATCTCACTACAGAACAACAACTCATCATCGTTGGACGTTTACAGACTGGCCAGTCGCAAAGTGTAGTGGCCAGACAATTTAATGTGGTTAGAAGCACCATTAGTCGCCCTTTGAGACGATTTCAAGAAACTGGCTCAGTTGGAGACCGGCCGCGCAGTGAAAAGACCCATAGTCACAACTCCTGTCGAAGACCGCATCATACGGCTGCGTTACCTCAGGAGTCGATTTGCATCTGCGTTCTCATAGTCCAGTCAATGAAAGCAGCTCGTTGAATTTCAAAAGGTCACGACGCTGGTCTTTGGGGTAGAAAACCCTACAGAGAACCTGTTCTTATGGACCGGCATCGCCAGAACAGACTGCAGTGGGCGAACCAGCATCGTCAATGGGCCGTTGCGAATGATTGGAGAAAGGTTTGGTTTATAGTGATGAATCATTATTTTTGCTTCAGCTACACAATAGACGGAGAAGAGTTTACCGCAGTGTCCACAAGCGCTATGCCCAGAAATGCGTGGATGAGGCTCCTCCACATGGTGGTGGAAGGGTACTGGTGTGGTAGACGATCAACTTCATGGGAAGAAGTGACCTGGTGCAAATTGAAGAACGCCTGAGTGCCCAACGATACGTCGCTGAAATTCTACGTCCTCACGTCCTTTACCTTCTGGCTGCACCAGGGTCCATTTTTCAGCAGGATAACTCTCGAGCTCATGTAGCACAACTCACCGCCCATTTCCTCGCTGATAACAACGTCCAGACCATTCCGTGGCCATCCATATCATCAGACATGAACCCAATAGAACACATATGGGATGAACTCAACAGACAAGTCCGCCAGCGAGACGTGGTGCCAACCAATCTCCAATAGTTGTCTTTTGCACTGCAGGAAGACTGGGCAGCCATGCCACAACAACAGATCCAACGGCTAATCGGATCCATGTCAAGGATACATGCCAGAGGAGGCCATACACCTTACTGAAATGGAGGTCTCGGTCGCAAAGAATAAAAGTCCAAACCAAATTTAAGGAACATCATTTCACTGCTAAAGTTTAAAAGTTTCTTCATGCCAAGACTGACACATTAATTGCGTAAAATAAAATTTTGATACCACAGTAGTGCTGCGTTTCTGTTTTTTGAACAGTATATATATTTCCAAGCAAACTTTTTGAAATGGTTCATCGGTGATCTGTTGCAGGGGTGGCCACACTTTGCTCAAGGTAAGAGCACATACGAAGGTAAACTTCAAATATTTGAGAGCTACAAGGCATGAACAAATATTGGACACATTTTTTTCCTTAGTCTTGCATGAATTTTTTTTTATGACAAAAATGTTGTACAGATTTTAAGAAATGAATGCGCTTAATATTTATCTCTTGTCAGCACCAGCATGGACTTTTACTGATTCTCCAACACAGTTCCTCAGTAGTCGAGGCTGTTCTGAAATTTCGCTGATCCTTCATTTAGACCAAAATTAAAACTAACGTTTTAATTCTTAAAGATATTTAACATATTATGTTTATAAAACTTACGTTTTAATCCAGTGGATTATCAAATTTATATCGGTTGAGTAATTATAAAATTTGATTTGGTAAAAATGTACTTTTTATATTCATTGTGTTGTTAAAAAAAAAGTCTGCTCTGTCAGCATTTTCCGCCGGCCGCACATTATATGTCAAAGAGTCTTATGTGGGACGCGAACACACCCCTGACCTGTAGTTTATTTATTGCCGTTGTTAAATAATCATGAAGAGCGCAGGCCTTCCAGCAGTTCTTGTGAAGCGCTCAGTTTCGTTTTGGCTCTGTCGACCAGAGTTAGACTGACCGCTTCGCAGATCAGCAGGTGTGTCAGGTATATAAGGGGGTGTGTGTGTCGTACATGGAGTGAGAAGGTCAGAAAGGGTACGGCAGGAAGTTGTGATGTCCTAACCCGGGATGTATTCGTAGAAATTGATGTAAGTCTACAACGTGTCAGTCCTTAGTGGTGCCAGGTATCGCCAGGTGTCGACTTATATGGAGTTTCTACGTTCGTTAATTGTGAAGTCCATGGATGTTGTGATGTGGTAAGTGTTTCAGGTTTCTTTGATGTGCCCTGTGACACGTATTGTGAACTGTTGTCATCACGGCTAAAACTTAAATAGTAAGAGAAACCGCAGTCGTGATATATATATATATATATATATATATATATATATATATATATATATATATATATGGGCTGCCTGGTTAGGTGAGTGGTTACGCGCTTCGTTTACTAATCCGGTGGAACCAGGTTCACCTAGCTTCTAAAAATTGGATACCAGAGAAACTTGGGATGGTAAAGCTACCAGGCGTGATACTGACCACATCACACTTTCATGACCAGAAAGTCATGGAAAATACGGGCCTAACACCGTATTCCACAATTTGCCTTAATGGCATGGAAACGGGATTTTTACATTTTGCCATATATATATATATATATATATATATATATTCGTAAGAATGCTTTAAGAATTATTATTATTATTTTGGTGTGATTTGTAAGGGTGAACGTATTGGATCATGTTTGGATATACATATGTTTTGGAAGATTCGTGATAAATATGTGACATGAAACGTGTCACGGAGTTATAGGAGACTTTGCAATGTCTGTGGTTAAAAGTTCACTGTGAACAAGGTGTGTGTGTCCTATTGAATCATATGTGTTATTTTAACGTACATTCATTATCATGGTTTTCATCATTCACTTCTGTAAAATGTTTGACATCTGTGTATGTATTGTCCAAAGCTTGGCGCGTTGAACTGTGTAATGAACGTGTCGCAAGAACCACAGGTTTTTTATGTTATTGTTTTCTAGACAATGAATGAAAGGAAATATATGTGATTGTCACATACCGAACAGGCGTTACTACTCGTTATTATGGAGATCTGAGTTAAATGCATTTATGTGTCATAAATGTTGCACTTCTTGCGTGCTCATGTTGAAATGTACGTTCAACCCCCTGTTGGGTGATGTCTTCTGTATCGCAATAAACTGAATTCCAGATAAAGAAAAGAAGAAAGCGTATGTTGTATAGTTATCAGGGTAAATGTTGATGTGGCGTTAGTGTTTTGTTTGTTTGCTACGCCACCCTAGCACCCCTCCTATTCTATATGACCTGTAAATTGTCGCGTTTTTTTTTCTTTTCCGTTGCATCTATGGAAAAGACGATGACTCTTTCCATAGAGGTCCATGTAACGCGTTTAGTTTCTGGTGGACAGTTTAGGAGTTGTGGGTGGCTCGGGTAATAAATCAGATTTCTGGAACAAAACCTGGGTCGGAACATAAAGGGAGGAAGTCTCAGGTCCCATTCGTTCTGCTGTACAAAGAACTGGGAGACTAACGTCGCTGCCTGATAAACTATTCTACCCTCAGTTACATAGTAAAGATTACTGAAGTAATAGACACGGCACCCTAGTTATCAGTTATCGTATTCCACCCCTAAAAGCTTATAAGAAGTAAAACTCACGGGAAAAAAAGTTAGTGTGCAGTGGTGTCAAGCGCACCAATCGCGTTGTCATGAGTGAAATGAAATCAAATTTGGCACGAATTTTTGTCTGAGCGTTGTCCACTTCCCCCGTGCTGCGCGAAGTTGATCGCACTATTCATGGGGAGATAACCACACGTGCAGTGATCCATGACTGGTTACTGACCACGGATAAAATGAGGGTAAGTGTGTAATTCTGTTCTCAGAGATCTCTTCACGTAATTGTTGAAGAAAGGAGTAGTGGAATTTCAACATAAACATATTTTTTTCATCATGCCAAGATTGAACTAATATCAGCAAGAAATAGCTGTTGGGATGTTAATTGGTGGAACAACAGAAGCAGCAGTATTTTAATGTTCACAGAAACACAATATCACTCCTTCAAAGCCGTTTTAACCAAAATGGTTACGTTGCTGACCGCCATAGAAGCGGTAGACCACGAGATATCACCCTTACACAAGACCGCTACATCCACCTCATGCATCTTCGTAACAGGTTTCTCCAGGCAACATGGACTGCCAGAAACATTCCAGGTTTAAGACGTGTGTCGGGCAGGACAGTGAGGAACAGACTCAGAGAGTTAAATCTCTTATCTCATAGGCCTGCACTTAGAGCAGTACTGATAGTTCACCACAGATAAAGCCTCTTGACCTGGGCCAGGCACCACGTAGCATAGCCCTATCATCAATGGAAACGGATCCTGTTCACTGATGAGTCCAGATTCTGTCTGCAAGGCCATGATGGACGTGCTTTAGTGTACAGACGAAGAGGAGAATGCTTTTGGAATAACTGTGTCCTTTAGGTGGATAGAAGGAGAGGAGACAATGTAATGATTTGAGGAGGAATTTCCTATGCTGGCCGAACAAACCTAGTCTTCCTCAATACCAACCTTACAGGTTTACGATATAGGGACGAAATCATTACGCGCCACATAATGCATTTTCTGGATGCTAATGGACAAGGCGTGATACTGCAGCAGGATAACGCTCGTCCACATGTCTCACGTGTGGTCAGGGACTACTTTCAACAGCATCAGATTACTGTCTTGCCATGGCCAGCAGTTTCACCGGACCTGTCACCTATCGAGAACATTTGGGATGAACTGGACCGCAGGTTGCGAAGACGACACAATCATCCTGGAAACCGCCAAGAATTAGCCCAAGCGTTGCAAGAAGAATGAAATAACATGCCTCAACAATTGATACAACTTGTCATTGGTTCGATGAGAAGGCGGTGTCAAGCAGTGATAACTGCTCGAGGAGGACACGCGATATTGAAACCCTGATTTTCTTTTCTTGGGGTGGTGAACCAGATGAGTTTTCTTTTCACTTTTTTGTGACATGTGACTGGCCTGAAAGTTATCATTTTATGCGTTATTGGATAATCAAACATAATGTGTGCCAAATGTTATTTCAGTCATCACCTGAGCACGTTCATGGTGCTTTTTAAAGCATTGCACACTTACTTTTTTCTGTGAGTGTATAAATAACAAATAAAATAAACCAAAGTTTTACATTAATTGATAAAGTTTTCATTGATAGATCACTGACAGATAAAGTCTCACATTATCTCCTAGTCGTTTTATCTTGTCTATGACTCTCAGCGGTTACACGCCGTAGGGGTGTGAAGTGTTAAGTGTCTGTGCCTTCACATATCCAGGCCATTACAGCATTTAAGGAAGGGATGCAAGCACCTGCCCTCGCTGCTTCTGTTTTCCTAGAGAAACCCCCGGTAGCATTTCCTGAGGCCAGGCTGACCTCAGTGCCGGTCCATCCGAACAAAAAAAAATCCTCCAGAGTGGGAAATGAAACCAGGGAACTTCTGATTGACAGATAAGTGTACTAACCACTACGCCCCCGTAGCACCCCTCCTGTTCTATATGACCTGTAAAGTGTCGTGTTTTTTTGTTTTTTCTTTTCCGTTGCATCCACGGAAAAGGCGGCGACTCTTTCCACAGAGTTCCATGTAACGTAGGAACATTTGTTAAGACGATAGCGGAGTTAATCTTACTAAGAAGTTCATAGGTAGCCAAAACCATGTGCACGCAGTAACAGATTTACGCAGTTACTTCAGTTCTGCAAATGGTTAGGGCTAGATGCATACCAAAGGAAATATGGAGAGCAACAGAAGAGGAGGAGGAGCAGTCAAGGGCTCACCTGGGCAAGAGCGGGGGGGGGGGGGGGGAAGCGAAGGATGGTTGTTTGTGCAGAACCTTTGTGGAAGCCTCATGTGCCTTCGGGACTTGAGAGAGAGAGAGGGGGGGAGCCGCATATTTCATTATAGAGGGAATCTGCAAAAGAAAGAAAGAGAGGGGGTGGGTGGGGGGGAATCCACTTCGAAGGCTGCAGCAGGTAAAAGTAATCCACCGTTATCCAGGATGATGCATGTGCTCAGAGCTTATCATGACATCAGCCGAAGAGATCACGATTTTGGAAGTACATTGACAATATAAACAAACACGGAAGTTCCACAGACAAAGATTGCCCTTTGTTTTTAGTGAACAAATTACCAAAAGCACACCATTAACATTTGATGTTAACATTTGATATTAAAACTGATGTTTATCTATACGGAAACGCGTGTTTTCACTTACAGAAAGACTGAACAAGCATAAAGGAAAAGAATTTGTAAAATGTGTGTATAAAAACTAAACCTGTTATCCCGAGTCCGGTTCTCTTGTTTACGTTTTGAATTCTGATTATTGCAAAGAGCTTCTACGCCTGTATGGAAATTAGGATCAGTTGTCATGGTGCACTTCTTTTCCAGATTAGTACTTGTTATAGCCAGTTGTTTTTCTGTGATGAGTTTTTATTTTGATTTTTTTTGAAAAAAAAAACAACTGCGAAAATTTTGGAAGCTACAGCTGCTTCTTCTTCTTTACAGAGAGATGTTGAAGTAGTGGTAATAGTAGTAGTAGTAGTTGTAGTAGTAGTAGTTAGTAGTTGTTGTAGTAGTAATAGTTGTAGTAGTGGCAGTTGTAGTAGTAGTAGTAGTTGTAGTAGTAATAATTGTAGTAGTAGTAATGGTGGTAGTATAGTAGTAGTAGTAGTAGTAGTTGTAGTAGTAATAGCTATATTAGTAGTAATTGTAGTAGTAATGGTGGCAGTAGTAGTAGTTGTAGCTGTAGTAGTAATAGCTATAGTAGTAGTAGTTGTAGTAGTAATGATGGTAGTAGTAGTAGTTGAAGAACAGCGAAGAGCAGAACCTCTATCTTAATGCGAAGAAAACTAAATTGATGACAACTGACAAAACAAACAAGGCAACTGAAATATGTATCAATGAGGAAAAACTGGAAGAAGTGGAGAATTTTGAATATCTTGGATCGCTACTAACTAATAATGGAGATACAATGAGGGAAATTAAAAGGAGGACATCTATCGCTCTTCAGAAAGTAAAACAAATAAAGAATCTGTGGAGAGGAGCAGACAGAACCACAAAAATAAGATTTTTAAGGGCATGCATCTTTCCCATAGCAACATATGGCTGTGAGACCTGGACACTTAACAAAACAGCTGAGAAATACATAAATGCCTTTGAATGTAAATGCTACAGAAGAGTTCTCTCAGCGGTTACACGCCGTAGGGGTGTGAAGTGTTAAGTGTCTGTGCCTTCACATATCCAGGCCATTACAGCATTTAAGGAAGGGATGCAAGCACCTGCCCTCGCTGCTTCTGTTTTCCTAGAGAAACCCCCGGTACCATTTCCTGAGGCCAGGCTGACCTCAGTGCCGGTCCATCCGAAAAAAAAAAATCCTCCAGAGTGGGAAATGAAACCAGGGAACTTCTGATTGACAGATAAGTGTACTAATCACTACGGCCCCCGTAGCACCCCTCCTGTTCTATATGACCTGTAAAGTGTCGTGTTATTTTGTTTTTTCTTTTCCGTTGCATCCACGGAAAAGGCGACGACTCTTTCCACAGAGTTCCATGTAACGTAGGAACATTCGTTAAGACGATAGCAGAGTTAATCTTACTAAGAAGTTCATAGGTAGCCAAAACCATGTGCACGCAGTAACAGATTTACGCAGTTACTTCAGTTCTGCAAATGGTTAGGGCTAGATGCATACCAAAGGAAATATGGAGAGCAACAGAAGAGGAGGAGGAGCAGTCAAGGGCTCACCTGGGCAAGAGCGGGGGGGGGGGGGGTGGAAGCGAAGGACGGTTGTTTGTGCAAAACCTTTGTGGAAGCCTCATGTGCCTTCGGGACTTGAGAGAGAGAGAGAGGGGGGGGGGAGCCGCATATTTCATTATAGAGGGAATCTGCAAAAGAAAGAAAGAGAGGGGGTGGGTGGGGGGAATCCACTTCGAAGGCTGCAGCAGGTAAAAGTAATCCACCGTTATCCAGGATGATGCATGTGCTCAGAGCTTATCATGACATCAGCCGAAGAGATCACGCTTTTGGAAGTACATTGACAATATAAACAAACACGGAAGTTCCACAGACAAAGATTGCCCTTTGTTTTTAGTGAACAAATTACCAAAAGCACACCATTAACATTTGATGTTAACATTTGATATTAAAACTGATGTTTATCTATACGGAAACGAGTGTTTTCACTGACAGAAAGACTGAACAAGCATAAAGGAAAAGAATTTGTAAAATGTGTGTATAAAAACTAAACCTGTTATCCCGAGTCCGGTTCTCTTGTTTACGTTTTGAATTCTGATTATTGCAAAGAGCTTCTACGCCTGTATGGAAATTAGGATCAGTTGTCATGGTGCACTTCTTTTTCAGATTAGTACTTGTTATAGCCAGTTGTTTTCTGTGATGAGTTTTTATTTTGATTTTTTTGGAAAAAAAAACAACTGCGAAAATTTTGGAAGCTACAGCTGTTGCTTCTTCTTCTTCTTTACAGAGAGATGTTGAAGTAGTGGTAATAGTAGTAGTAGTTGTAGTAGTAGTAGTAGTTAGTAGTTGTTATAGTAGTAATAGTTAGTAGTTGTTGTAGTAGTAGTAGTTAGTAGTTGTTGTAGTAGTAATAACTGTAGTAGTGGCAGTTGTAGTAGTAGTAGTTGTAGTAGTAATAGTTGTAGTAGTAATGGTGGTAGTATAGTAGTAGTAGTTGTAGTAGTAATAGCTATGGTAGTAGTAATTGTAGTAGTAATGGTGGTAGTAGTAGTAGTTGTAGCTGTAGTAGTAATAGCTATAGTAGTAGTAGTTGTAGTAGTAGTGATGGTAGTAGTAGTAGTTGAAGAACAGCGAAGAGCAGAACCTCTATCTTAATGCGAAGAAAACTAAATTGATGACAACTGACAAAACAAACAAGGCAACTGAAATATGTATCAATGTGGAAAAACTGGAAGAAGTGGAGAGTTTTGAATATCTTGGATCGCTACTAACTAATAATGGAGATACAATGAGGGAAATTAAAAGGAGGACATCTATCGCTCTTCAGAAAGTAAAACAAATAAAGAATCTGTGGAGAGGAGCAGACAGAACCACAAAAATAAGATTTTTAAGGGCATGCATCTTTCCCATAGCAACATATGCCTGTGAGACCTGGACACTTAACAAAATAGCTGAGAAATACATAAATGTCTTTGAATGTAAATGCTACAGAAGAGTTCTCCAAATATCGTGGACACAAAAAAGAACAAATATATCTATATTACAAGAGCTTAATATTGAAGAAGGCTGGCTAGTGAAGAGGATTAAAGAGAGAAAACTTAAATATTTTGGACACATTAAACGTCATGATAATTTAGAGAAGACCGTATTGGAAGGATACATAATGGAAAAAGAAAAAGAGGAAGACCAAGACGAAGATGGCTGCAAGACATCGTTGACGATCTGGAAATGGATGCAACAGCAGCAGGCCATCTTGCTCACAACCGAGAGGCCTACAGGAGTGCTGTTTGGGAGGCAAAGTTCCGCAAGGGACATGCAAATGAATGAATGAGTGAATGAGTAGTAGTTGTTGTAGTAGTAATAGTTCTGGTAGTAATAGTTGTAGTAGTAATGGTGGTAGTAGTAGTAGTAGTAGTAGTAGTAGTAGTAGTAGTAGAAGAAGAAGAAGAAGAAGAAGAAAAACCTTTAACACTAATGACTTGAACACTTTTTTTTAAAAAAGAACTATTAGAAGAGTTGTATAAAACAAACGATTCGCGAGTGAAGTATTTGAAACATTTTATTTTAATGACATTTTAACCGTTATAGATTTACTAGGGTCACAAATAGTTGTGTTTAAAAGGTAAAAAAAAAAAGTGAAGACTTGGCAAAGAGACGGCAAAAATCAACGCCTGATTATGGCGGCGCTGGCCAATCAGCTCCTTAAATGTGCTCTCTACCTGTGCCCGTGGACCTGGCCTCTCCGGGTCTCAAGCGATACTCCAGTCAACTTATTCTCCCAGTCATATCAATTATGTAGGAAACGAGTACAGATATTCGATACCGCCAGCGTCGTCTTGTAAAACAATTATACACCGCTTCGGCAAAAAATCCAAGCGAGACAACTGGTGATCTGAGCTAAGGGTTGAATGTTCCTGTTTCGCTCTCAGAAAATCTAATTTTAAACACGGGGTTGAGAGAGAGAGAGAGAGAGAGAGAGAGAGAAAGGAAGGGGGGGGGGGTTGGTATTCAATACCAAAAATAAAGAGGAATTGCTGCAGTAGCGTGATATGTTTTGGTAAAAGTAAGTTAGAAATACTTTTGTTTCGTTCCTCCTCCCTTTTCAAAAAGGTATTTATTTTGTATATGCTGAGCAGTGACTGGATTCTAGCTGTACAGTATCGATCAGAATATCGAGAAAACAAGATACATTATCTCACGTTGCTTATTAGGGTAGATTACGAATATATGCTGCCTTTTTTTTTAAAGACTGCATTGTTCATGATGTATAGATCATTTTTACTCCGCAGGAAAGTTCAGACACAGTGGGTTAGCCAGGGATTGGTCGTTCGGATATCAGATTGTTCCGTTTATTTTTGTAGTTCCTTCCTTCTTTTTTAAAAAAAAAATGTTGTTTTTAGGGAACCCGGCGGTTTTTATGTTCTCTCCGCGTTGAAGAGCTAAAATGACTGAAGGAGGAGGAAGTAACTGTGGGGGCAAAATTTAACCCTTTTATCTTAACTATAAATTAGTTCCCACCAACCCTTTATCTACTGATTTAATTTACCATTAACCCTTTGTCTCCTGATTTAGTTTCCATTAACCCTTTGTCTCTTGATTTGGTTACCATTAACTCGTTATCTCTTGATGCAGGCTGCAATAGCCCTTTATATCCTGGTGCTAGTTGCAGTAGCCATTTTTTTCATGATAAGGTTTCTATTAGCCTTTTATTTCCTGATATAGTTTCCATTGACCCTTTATATTCTGATGTGATTTGCAGTAGCCCACTATCTCCTGATGTGGATTGTAGCGGCCCTTTATCTCCCAAGGCTGGCTAGTGAAGAGGATTAAAGAGAGAAAACTTAAATATTTTGGACACATTAAACGTCATGATAATTTAGAGAAGACCGTATTGGAAGGATACATAATGGGAAAAAGAAAAAGAGGAAGACCAAGACGAAGATGGCTGCAAGACATCGTTGACGATCTGGAAATGGATGCAACAGCAGCAGGCCATCTTGCTCACAACCGAGAGGCCTACAGGAGTGCTGTTTGGGAGGCAAAGTTCCGCAAGGGACATGCAAATGAATGAATGAGTGAATGAGTAGTAGTTGTTGTAGTAGTAATAGTTCTGGTAGTAATAGTTGTAGTAGTAATGGTGGTAGTAGTAGTAGTAGTAGTAGTAGTAGAAGAAGAAGAAGAAGAAGAAGAAAAACCTTTAACACTAATGACTTGAACACTTTTTTAAAAAAAAAGAACTATTAGAAGAGTTGTATAAAACAAACGATTCGCGAGTGAAGTATTTGAAACATTTTATTTTAATGACATTTTAACCGTTATAGATTTACTAGGGTCACAAATAGTTGTGTTTAAAAGGTAAAAAAAAAAAGTGAAGACTTGGCAAAGAGACGGCAAAAATCAACGCCTGATTATGGCGGCGCTGGCCAATCAGCTCCTTAAATGTGCTCTCTACCTGTGCCCGTGGACCTGGCCTCTCCGGGTCTCAAGCGATACTCCAGTCAACTTATTCTCCCAGTCATATCAATTATGTAGGAAACGAGTACAGATATTCGATACCGCCAGCGTCGTCTTGTAAAACAATTATACACCGCTTCGGCAAAAAATCCAAGCGAGACAACTGGTGATCTGAGCTAAGGGTTGAATGTTCCTGTTTCGCTCTCAGAAAATCTAATTTTAAACACGGGGTTGAGAGAGAGAGAGAGAGAGAGAGAGAGAGAAAGGAAGGGGGGGGGGGTTGGTATTCAATACCAAAAATAAAGAGGAATTGCTGCAGTAGCGTGATATGTTTTGGTAAAAGTAAGTTAGAAATGCTTTTGTTTCGTTCCTCCTCCCTTTTCAAAAAGGTATTTATTTTGTATATGCTGAGCAGTGACTGGATTCTAGCTGTACAGTATCGATCAGAATATCGAGAAAACAAGATACATTATCTCACGTTGCTTATTAGGGTAGATTACGAATATATGCTGCCTTTTTTTTTAAAGACTGCATTGTTCATGATGTATAGATCATTTTTACTCCGCAGGAAAGTTCAGACACAGTGGGTTAGCCAGGGATTGGTCGTTCGGATATCAGATTGTTCCGTTTATTTTTGTAGTTCCTTCCTTCTTTTTTTAAAAAAAATGTTGTTTTTAGGGAACCCGGCGGTTTTTATGTTCTCTCCGCGTTGAAGAGCTAAAATGACTGAAGGAGGAGGAAGTAACTGTGGGGGCAAAATTTAACCCTTTTATCCTTAACTATAAATTAGTTCCCACCAACCCTTTATCTACTGATTTAATTTACCATTAACCCTTTGTCTCCTGATTTAGTTTCCATTAACCCTTTGTCTCTTGATTTGGTTACCATTAACTCGTTATCTCTTGATGCAGGCTGCAATAGCCCTTTATATCCTGGTGCTAGTTGCAGTAGCCATTTTTTTCATGATAAGGTTTCTATTAGCCTTTTATTTCCTGATATAGTTTCCATTGACCCTTTATATTCTGATGTGATTTGCAGTAGCCCACTATCTCCTGATGTGGATTGTAGCGGCCCTTTATCTCCCGATGTGGTTTCCATTAGCCTTTATCTCCTGATTTAGTTACCATGAACCTTTTATCTCCTGATTTAGTTACCATGAACCTTTTATCTCCTGATTTAGTTACCATGAACCTTTTATCTCCTGATTTAGTTACCATGAACCTTTTATCTCCTGATTTAGTTACCATGAACCTGTTATCACCTGATTTAGTTACCATGAACCTTTTATCTACTGATTTAGTTACCATGAACTTTTTATCTCCTGATTTAGTTACCATGAACCTTTTATCTTCTGATTTAGTTACCATGAACTTTTTATCTCCTGATTTAGTTACCATGAACCTTTTATCTTCTGATTTAGTTACCATGAACCTTTTATCTTCTGATTTAGTTACCATGAACTTTTTATCTCCTGATTTAGTTACCATGAATTTTTTATTGCCTGAATTACGAGTTTCCATGCTGTCAGCCAGAATTTGATTAGAAATTATAGTAGAGAGAAACAGGAAGGAAGACACTCTATAATTTAGAAATATGGACTGGGATAGAAATGTGCTACTTTTCGTTTTATCTATATGTTGTCTTGATATCGCTCTGAACATACAGAGTGTGCTGGATCTGCCAACCCTGCCAGGTTGTTTTGGGGCGAAAGTGTTTAAAAATTGAGAGAGGCAGGAAAAGAGAGAGAGATGAGAGAGAGAGAGAGAGAGAGAGAGGGAGGAAGGGAAGGAGATTAGGCATATTGTAGTACTGCAGCCGTAAAAAATAACATCTTGTTGGCAGAAATGAGATGAATCCACTGACAGCAATTACCGAGGACAGACGCTGGCGATGGTTGGGACATGTGCTCCCTCTACGGGTTTGCGGTCTGTGTGTGAAATGTCCAGCTCATGCGCAAAAAAAAATATTGTGTGTGCAAATGTGCATAGTTACATTGCCTTTTTTCTGTTATTGCCCAGGTGAGTGAGCCCTCTATTGCTCAACATCCTCTCTGTTGTTATTCTCCATGCCTCTTTTGGCCTACCCTTACTTCTGTTTCCCTGTGGTGTCCATCTTAGTGCTAGTTTTTGGTAGTGAGTTATCAGTCATCCGGAGCATATATATATATATATCCTCAGTGTACAGAACATTCGGACAGTCTCTTTTGCGGCTGAGAGTAATAACTTATGACAAGTTAAAACTGGCTCGTATTATTAACCAACGCTTGTGATGCAAGATTCTCGCGGCTTTTCGCTTGTTTCTGACGTCTTAAATTTCCTTCTCAAGTGACATCGCACTAGTGTCGCATTTCGTGTGGCATAAAGCTTTCTCCTGTTCTTCATAGTTTGTGCTTGGGGTGGGTTTGGGATGTGGGTGGGGTGGGGGGGGGGTAAATACTGTCCGATTTGGTAATTAGTGAGAAGCTAGCGTCAGGGTTGGCGATCCAAGACCCTGTCCCATGTCTCTGTTTGTACCCCCAGTAACAAGCCTATCCCTGGCTAACAGACCAGGATCGCTATAGTCCCCACGGTGGCGGAGTCTGCTAAGGAAGTACTGCACGCCTCCTGGTTTTTAGCCTCACGCGGGGACTGACAAAAAAAAACAAACCGCCATAACCCGCTTCCAGTCCGACACAACATCTTCGCCGCATCGACTAAACAATAAAAAGGAAAACATCAGCTGGCAGCTTCTGGGAGATGGTAACAAGACGAAGAAGAAGACCGGAAAATGTGATTTGGATTCTTCACGTTTGTCCCTTTATTTCACATTTGGTGGGTCTCCTGGCCCATTACTTTTTTTCCTCGGGTAAATTTCACGTAGAAAGAAAAAAGGATGGCAACAGCTTTATTCTCGAAGCTTACACTTGAAACAACAAAACAAAACAAAACAAAACAAAAACCATACGAGACTTAACAAACGAAAGACCACAGATCTGAGGTGGACTTGCAGGAAATGTATTTTTTTAATTTCTAGAAATTGAAGCACTTTTATTTTTAGTTGAAAACACCGCATATGTTACTTGTTATCTCCTTGAGTTCTATGTAACTTTTTTTTTATCTCATTGAGTTCTGTTACTTTTTATCTCGCTAATTTCAGTGTTTTTTTTTTTATCTCACTGAGTTCTATGTTACTTTTTATCTCACAGAGTTCTATGTTACTTTGTATCTCACAGAGTTCTATGTTACTTTTTATCTCACTGAGTTCTGTGTTACTTTTTTTATCTCACTGAGTTCTATGTTACTTTTTATCTCACTGAGTTCTGTGTTACTTTTTATCTCACTGAGTTCAGTGTTTTTTAAAAAATCTCATTGAGTTCTATGTTACTTTTTTTATCTCACAGAGTTCTATGCTACTTTTTATCTCACTGAATTCTATGTTGCTTTTTATCTTATTGAGGTCTGTGTTACTTTTTATCTCACTGAGGTCTGTGTTACTTTTTATCTCACTGAGGTCTGTGTTACTTTTTATCTCACTGAGGTCTGTGTTACTTTTTATCTCACTGAGGTCTGTGTTACTTTTTATCTCACTGAGGTCTGTGTTACTTTTTTTTTATCTCATTGAGTTCTGTGTTGCTTTTTATTTAGTGAAATTGAGTCGAGTTAACGGAAATAACAATGACGTGTCGCCCCCCCCCCCCCACATTTTCCCTACAACCACCTCCACCCCCATCCTCATTCTGTTTGTTATCTTCTCTTATCAAACACGTTCTACTTTCTGGAAACGTAAGCAGTTATTTTGTTGAAAATGATATGAGGGGTGCTGAGCGTATTAAAAGAAGTTGAATGTTAACGCTTTTAGGAGATTTGAGCTTCTGAAGAAATAAGCCGAGTCTATTTCTTATGTTCGTGTGTCTTTTTTTTTTCCCTCCTTTTAAGAAAAGTGGTCAATGTCACACGCACGGCTCTGATAGCGAAAGACTCTACGCACCCTTTTCAGATGTACGGGTGTGACATTTATAGACGGACAGATGTACATGTGTGAGATTTATAGACGGACAGATGTACATGTGTGAGATTTATAGACGGCCAGATGTACAGGTGTGAGATTTATAGACGGACAGATGTACAGGTGTGACATTTATAGACGGACAGATGTACAGGTTGTGAGATTTATAGACGGACAGATGTACATGTATGAGATTTATAGATAGACAGATGTACATGTGTGAGATTTATAGACGGACAGATGTACATGTGAGTTTTATTCAGACAGGTGCATATTTAAAAAAGTGCCCCTGAAAGCAGTTTTATAAGACAGTGCTAAGCTGTTTCTGGACCCCCCCAACCCCTCCTTACACCCACCCGGCCTTTCGTCTCTGGAGTTTTAGTTTTAGGGCCTTCGTAGTCTGGAGCGATGCTCTGGCTGAACACATCTTTCTCTCTCTGTCTCTCTTTCTCTGTCTCTGTCGCTGTTTTTCCTCTCTCTTTCTTTTCCCCCCTCCCCCCACCTCCTTCCACCTCCCACCCAATCATTGACCTTGTAGATGAGTTCCTACAGACAAAATATGAGACCGAAGAACGTACAGGTAGAAGAGAATCTGAATCCCAGCATTTGCTTAGATTTCCTGAAAACATGACAAATTTTTTTTTTGTTTGGCCTTTTTGTCCTGTTTTTTGTTTTTTTTTGTTTAAAGCCGAAATTTAAATTTGCCGCAATCTAAAATGGACCATTTTGGAGTCACAGTCCAATTTAACCAAAATCCAAATATCTACCCCAGTAGATATGTTTGTTCGAGTGAGTATTTACTGTCGCAGGACGCTCAAATATGGAAGAAGAAAAAAAAACAACAATAACCTTGCTACGGGTCGACTAACCACGGTCGAAATTCCTTCACGCGCGAGCAAACCTAATCGCTCGGAGGGAAGAGTGATCGAAAATCTCCGAATCGAAGATGTCACTCGCCTAAAGATGTGCTGATCTCTTAAGGAACAAAGACAATCTGGCGTTTAATAGCGCACGGTCTTGGCATGTTTTCGGCGTCCTCGCCATTGGTCGATACGTGATGCCTGCAGTGCTGCTGCGAGTTGTCAATAAGCGTACTCGTTAGTTGTATTTATCTCAGCATAAGGTAATGATTGCCCTGTGTAACTTTGCTAAGATCCATGAACAGCAAATAGAATTCGAATGTCAGCAATGGCTGCTGGTTTTGCTAATGCTATGGGAGGTAATATGAATGTTTTGTTTCGAGGCTTTTGAAGGTAGTTTTTTTTTGTGGAAAAAATACAGTGGTAGAAGTTGTTGTTGTTTTCGTCTTTCTTTCTTTCTTTCTTTCTTTCTTTTCTTTCTTTCTTTCTTTCTTTCTTTCTTTCTTTCTTTCTTTCCTTATCCAATGCATGTTTCTAAGCATCACAGAAATGTGTTTTATTGTTCCTTCTGTAAAGTATTTAGACTGCTGGTTTTATTTTTTGGCGTTGTAATTTCAATCAGACATTAATAAGACAACGCTATTTAGACAAACGATAGACATATCCTGTTGTGTACAACCCAAGCGGACATTCTTTTGTGTACAGTCCAAGCGGACATTCTTCTGTGTACAGTCCAAGCGGAAGTACTCCAGTTTCACCGGCGATATCAGCTTTTAAAGATTTGTTTTTAAAAAATCCCCTCTCGTCGTGCGTTGGTAACCCTGCGGCAGTAGATTATCCAATCACAAACACCAGAAACTTGAAACTCATTTCAGTCTGTTCGCAAGGATCCATGGTCCTATCGTAGAGCAAAAATGAATAGATCTATAGATCTTTGTGATGTACTATCTCGTTTGAATCAAGTACTTCCTGTCAATGATGGAGTGAGAAAATTCCAAATGAAAAATCGACTCTTTGATTCCAGCCCCGTAATTTTACTCTAAAAGTCGATTTTACTTTGGCTTTCCTAGACTTTGGCATCAATCATCTGGGGCTCGCGATCTAGAAGTATTTCACTTTAAACCTCTTTCTGGGTTACATTAACCCTTTATCTGGCTGAAAAAAAAACATCATCATCATCATGCAGCCGTATTCCTTCTTTTTTTTTTCTAGACAGTTCAGACGAAATTCTGAGTAACAACATATTGATAATCTTTGAGATGATGGCGGACCTCTGTTTTCCGGATTAAGAATTTTCCGGACATAATTCTGGCTACTCGAAATTTCACTGTACCATACCACCTTTTTCTTTTTTCCGGATACAGTTCATTGGTCGTTCGGTAATTCGCATATTTTTTGTTACATATTGTTCTTCCTATATTGCTTTTACGTAATGTGTGTTCATTATGGGCACACTAGACATTATATTAATCATATTTACTATGGCTACACTACACATTATATTAATCATATTTACTATACGTACATTACACATTATATTAATCCTATTTACTATGAGTACACTATACATTATATTAATCACATTTATTAATCACATTTACTATGACTACACTATACATTATATTAATCATAATTACTATGAGTACACTACAAATTATATTAATAACATTTAATATAGGTACATTCCGCATTATATTAATCATATTTACTATAGATACACTACACATTATATTAATCATATTTACTATGAGTACACTACAAATTATATTAATTACATTTACTGTAGTACACTACACATTATATTAATATTTACTATGAATACATTACACATTATATTAATCATATTTACTATAGGTACACTATTATATTAATCACAGTTACTATAGGTGCACTACACATTATATTAATCATATTTATTATAGGTGCACTACATATTATATTAATCATATTTACTATGAGTACATTACACATTATATTAATCATATTTACTATAGGTACACTACACACTATATTAATCACAGTTACTACAGGTACACTACACATTATATTAATAATATTTACTATGAGTACACTACACATCATAATAATCATATTTACTATGTGTACGACATGGCTAAATGTTCTGTTACATATATATATATATATATGTATCCGGGAACTTCAGACTCCCGGATTTACCCTATTAGTCTGCAAAATCGAAGGTCACCTGTTAAACACTGGAAAACCAGATAGATAGACAGATAGATAGACAGACAGACAGACATGTAGGTAAGTAGGCAGACAGACAGATAGAAAACAGCCAGACAGACAGACAGATAGAAAACAGCCAGACAGACAGACAGATAGTTAGATAGAAATAGCTTAGTATTGTCTTATAAAATTTCTCCCACGAGCCCTTCTTAAATACGCACCTGTCTGAATAAAACTCACCTGTACATCTGTCTTATCTATCTATAAATCTCACACCTGTACATCTGCCTGTCTATAAATCTCACACCTGTACATCTGTCTGTCTATAAATCTCACACCTGTACTTCTGTTTGTCTATAAATCTCACACCTGTACATCTGTCTATAAATCTCACACTTGTACATATGTCTATCTATAAATCTCACACTTGTACATCTGTCTATCCATAAATCTCACACCTGTACATCTGTCTATCTATAAATGTCACACCTGTACATCTGTGTATCTATAAATCTCACACATGTACATCTGTCTGTCTATAAATCCCAGCTGTGCATCTGTCGTGTCCATTAGTGTCATCTGTACGTCTGGATGGCAATAAACGGCATATGTACATCTGTCTGTCTGTAAATCTCATCTGAACATCCACCAGTATATATATATATATATATATATATATACACACACACACACACACACTAGCTGATTACCTGGCGTTGATAGAGTATATATGTATCCCAAACAGCAAAGTTATATTCATTTCCACAACCTTATAGACGGTTCTACAACGTTCTATTCTTTTCCACAGCCTTCTAGAAGGGTCTACAGAGGTCTATTCGGTTCCACAATCTTCTAGAATGTTCTACAATGCTATATTCATTTCCACAACATTAAATTTACATGTTACCACACCCCACGCCCCCTACCCTAGGATCACATGCCAATTGGGGCTGACCTCGGACTTAAACGGCATCGGGAGTGTCGCTATTCATCTCAGCGACCCAAAAAACTATGGATTCCACACTGAAATCGGTCGTTTTCGATTATTTGTACATGTCCTCACATCCTGCTCACACCCCTAGGGCCCCCACGCCGTTGGGGGCTGAACTTGGACTTAAACGGCATCGGGAGTGTCACTATTCATCTCAGCGACCCCGGAAACTATTGATTCGACACTAATATCGTTCATTTTCGATTATTTTTACATGTCACCCGACCCCTAGGGGTCATAAGGGTTTCCTAAGGGTGATCTAACCCCCACGGTGCACTGTGCAGATTGTATGTCATATGTGTGCCACGTTTGGTTGAAACTGCCCCAGGCGTTCCAGCGTGATGCTCTAACATACACACACACACAGGTTCATTTGTATGTCACCCAATCCCACCCCCTCCTCTAGGGCCCCCCATGCCATTGGAGGCTGAACTTATTTTTACATGTCACCCCATTCCACCCCCTCCTCTATGCCCCCCCCCCCGCCCCCCATGCCGTTGGAAGTTGAACTTGGACTTAAACAGAATATGAAGTGTCACTATTCATCTCAGCGACCGCGAAAACTATGGATTCGACACTAATATCGTTCATTTTCGATTATTTTTTCATGTCACCCCGAACCCTATGGGTCATAGGGGTATCCTAAGGGTGATCTAACCCCCACGATGCACTGTCCAGATTGTAAGTCATATATGTGCCAAGTTTGCTCCAGGCGTTCCAGCGTGATGCTCTAACATACATACACACACGTTCATCTCTCTCTCTATATATATATATATATACGAATGACGTTCAAAAAGTAATGCAACACGTCGTTTTACTCAGGAGCTGTTTATTAAAAAAGCATGAAGTTTATACACAATATACATGGATATGTCATGTAAACATCTTTATTATTCAACCTAATCCCCATCAACTTGTACGGCTTTACGCCAGCGCGAAACAAATGCATGTATTCCTTGCCCGTACCAGATTTTCTCTTGACTGTGTAACAATTTCTTCGCTGCATGAATCATTCCTTCGTCATCTTCAAATCTTACCCCTCGGAGTGCATCTTTAATTGAACCAAATAGATGGAAATCAGAGGGTGCCAAATCGGGACTATAGGGTGGATGGGGTAGTACAGCCCAGTTTGGTGATTGCTTCCCATGTTGCCAGGCTTGTGTGAGGGCGCACATTGTTATGAAGGAGAAGCAGGTCTGCTGGATTCTTGTGCGGCCGAACTCTGCGAAAACGTTGATTGAGTTTGTTCAAAGCATAACATCCACAAGAATCACACCTTCAGTGTCACGAAAGACAGTGATCGTGACCTTTCCAGCTGAAGGAGTTGTCTTGTATTTCTTTTTTCGTGATGATTGCGGATGATGCCACTCTATTGGCTGTCTTTTTGTCTCAGGTTCAAAATGATGTGCCCAGGTTTTCTCACTTGTTACGATCTTAGCCAAAAATTTCTCTTCCTCATCATTGAAACCTCCAACAATTCAGAAGAAATCGCTTTCCTTTGCAGTCGATGGTCATTTGTGAGACTTCGAGGAACCCATCTTGCGCAAACCTTAAAACTCCGAGAGATTTTATAACTGCATTTGCACTACCATTGCTGACTGACAGCTTTAAGGTCAGTTGTTGAGTAGTGATACGCCTATCAGTAAGAATAATGCCCTCAGCGCATTTCAACATTTCTGCCTTGGTGGCAGTGGCAGGACGTCCACAGCGCAGCCGATCATGCAACTCCTTATCTCCACTTATTGATGCTTTGATTCTCTGAGCCTAGCGACTAACTGTACTCCTGTCAATTGCAAATCTTCCATACACATCAAATAAACGCTTGTGAATGTTCACAACAGTTTCCTTCTCTGTAACGAGAAATTCTGTCAAAATTCGCTGCTTATACCGCAAGTTGTTAACACGCTCCATTTCAACGGTTAGGACAGCCATATTCTTTGGCCGGTTGCGGTCCAGTTTGGTTCACACAATTGGCACATGCCATATTTAAAGTATGCAAAATTTCGTGCTTGTATCTTCGTTATTAGCTGAAGAAAACGATGTGGTACATAACTTTCTGAACGTCCCTCGTATATATTCAATTTGTGCCTCTGTCTGTCTATAAATCTCACGTGCACATCTTTCTGCCTATATATCTCACTTGTACATATGCCTGTCTATAAATCTCATCTGCACATGTCTATAAATCTCATCTGTCTGTCTATAAGTCTCATCAGTAGATATGTCTATAGATCTCATCTGTACATGTCTCTGTCTATACAGTCAATCTCATCTGTACATCTGTCGGTCTATAAATCTGACCTGTACATCTGTTAGTCTACAAATCTCATCTGTACATCTGTCTTACAGCGATTATCTGGAAAGCGTGCATAGAGTCTTTCACTATCAGAGCCGGGCGTGTTACACTGACCACTTTTCTTAAAACAGGAAAAAAAAAAGATACACAAATATAAGAATTAAATCCCGTTTATAGATGGATGGATGGATGGATGGATGGATGGATGGATGGATGGACTACAATTACACGTAAACAAAAGAAATATGTGAGAGTAAAGAAGGAGATTATGGAAGTTTATCGCACAAACTGGTGTCGCACAAGTCCTATAAAACCGCCATCCGAGCTCAGATACATCAAATATCTCAAATAAACTAAACTTACCGATTAACCGGATTTCGCTATTGCGACACTTTTTTGTTTGTTTGTTTGTTTGTTTGTTAATCACATGGCGAAGAGGCTAAATATGGCGGCAAAACTTTGACTATGACGTGTTTACAATGTAACCGTGCTTTTAAAACGGAGGTGAAGTTTGCTTTTAGTAAGTGGAGCTCGCTTGCACGAGTATTGATCTCTGTGAAATATAATTCTCTTACGTCATAAGTCTTCGCTTCAAGAAGCAGCGTCTGTTCTGTGTGTGGATATACACAAAAAGAACGAAAAAAAAGGCAGCTGGTGAAACTGATCAATCAGTCAGTCACCAAAACATATGTTGTCAGGCATAAGTGTTGTCATGGCTGTGTTGTTACTGCTCTCAGTTCGTCCAAACATCTCTCTCTCTCTCTCTCTCTCTCTTTCTCTCTCGATTTTTCCTTCTTCTCCTCTCGCATCTTCTTTTCTCTTCTGTTTCTTTTCTTTTCTTTCTTTCTTGCTTGCTTGCTTTCTTTCACTTCTATCTTTTCTTTATTTCTCTTACTTTCTTCCTGTCTTTCTTTTACTCGTTCTATTTTCTTACTGATTAAAAAAAAATATCCCGTTGTAAAGTACAGGATAGTCATGTATTGAGGGAACTGTCTGTAACGTGTATCTCAGTTTTAGTTTTATTTACTGAAAATGGTACGTACGATTTAATCCAGTGTCCCATGCCATGCAGCTAGGTATTTCTCCTTATCAGAGGCCGTTTTGTTCTATATCACTGGTGTCTTTGATATTCTGTACAACAGATGACAGGTGAAACAAGCAGATAACACAAGCAGGTGAAACTAGCAGATAAAACAACCAGATGAAATTAGCAGATAAAACAAGCAGGTGAAACTAGCAGATAAAACAGGCAGGAGAAACTAGCAGATAAAACAGGCAGGTGAAACTAGCAGATAAAACAGGCAGGAGAAACTAACAGGTTTTGTACGAAGAGGTAAAGCTACGAGCTGTGAACCACCATGATTGCGCAAGGTCAGACTGTAAGTGCTCTGCTACCTAGTTCAAGCAGCTGACCAGAAACTGCCGACTAGTGTCGCCATCAGCACCAACTCCGTAGCTAGCGGCGTCATTCCTCTTCCTTCACATAACATTGAACCCGATACCCCACCCTCGGGAGTGTTTTTGCTTTTTTTTCCAAGCCACTGTCTGACCGCCTGTGTCGTGAATGGAAATAAAAACCTGGTCGCCTGGTCAAGGGGGCGAGTGATTAATCCACGGCGCTAACGCGATTCCTAGATTTTGTATTGTACAAACCAAATGTATAAAATATACGAGTACTTTGGTGCAAATGTGTGATAAATGACCACTAAAATTTATTTTCGAAACAAACAGTAGGAGCACCCATTTCTAGAGGTTGGGTAGACGCCAGGGCCTTTTGTGGTGTGTACCAGAAGACAAAAAAAAATCCCCACTGCTAGGACTTGAACGCGATACCATCGGATTAGTAAACTGAGCGCCTAACCACTGAGCTAACCAGGCCGCTCATACAAGAATGTACACGCTGAAAAGATGAATTTAAACCAAAAAAAAAAAACACCTTATGTTAGAGAAAGTCCGGATATTACAGCATTTGAAAAAGTAGGAAAGAAAGAAAACTTGGCTGTTAATTGAAATCTTTGCTTATTTCTGTGATAGAAATGGCAAAATGACAGAATTTTGTTTATAACATCCAGGTGAACAAGAGCAGCGGTTCCCAAGCTGTGGTCCTTTATCGATTTGGATTAAGTGCTATCTTTTGTATAAAAGCAAAGAATGGCTTCTGGCATTACATTCTTGCATTTAAGACTTTGGCGCATTGCTTATGTGTAACTGGAAAATTGGTATATGGATGCAGGTCTTAATGGAGGAGGAGGGGGAGTGGGGTCCAGCCGGTTCATCGCTTGGGGGTGGGGGAGGGAGGGAGGGAGGGTTTTCATTGTTTTTAAGAGCGCTTTAAGAGAATGAAGTAGGCTAGACAAATAAAGATGGTCTATGCATGAGGAAAACTACTGTAGAGAGCGGAACAACAACACAACTCCTTCAGATCATTAAAGGAAGTACCCCCCTCTCCCAACACCCCCCCCCCCCAGAGAGGAGTGTTTCGGGCCTATTAAACTCCTAATACTCTATACAGAAGTGATGAAAGGGGACAGACCAAAAGGTAGACCTAGACAACGAAGATGAGACAACCTGGAAGAAGATAAACGTGCTCTTGGGAATCGACAGTTGGCAAGAAAAGATCAAGAATGGAGAGGGAATGCAGAGATGTCTAGTCTGCAGCAATGAGCCTCACTGGGTCGGAAAGAAGAAGAAGAAGAAGAGTGGGTCCGGATGGCATTGGGAGTGGGCGTAATGGATAAGCAGGGAGGGGTGGAGTGGAAAAACTGGAAGGGGGGATACTGGATTACAAAATTTCTCTTGGAGGCCTGGCTGTCATGTTAAAGAAAAAATTTCAGAGTGCTGTCTGGAAGACTCAAAGTCCTTACTGCTAAGATGAAACAAACAAACAAACAAACAAACAAAGTCCACAGAGGTATTATGTTGTTCCCATTCATTTTTTAAATGAAAACCTAACAGAAGCAAGCAAAACCTCCCATATATCCTATGTAGTTTTTTGTCTTATAGCAAATAAAGCAATCTATCTTCGAGAAAGACAACAAAATCACTCAAAACCAACCGAACGCAAAGCTCCGTCGGTTTAACAAGGTAGGTGAACTCTTCCGGAGGTCGCGGACGATACGATGGGAAAGGTCAGAGGTCACTTATGTCTCAGATGAATACAAGTGGAAATTTTTTTTTTTTTTAAAAATCAGTGACAATAAAAATAACCAAAATGTCAAGACGTCATCCAGACGTGAATAGCGAAGATCACAATATCAGAGTCTGCCTTGTAGCCCGAGGGTATATATATAAAAAAAAGAGCAAAATAAGAGAAATACTGACAGACATACTTTACGATTCAAAACAAAGTTTCCTCTGTTCTCTCGTGTATGTTGCAATGTGTTAAAATATCTGCTATCGTTGTTTTCAGTTTCGGCGACCTATAATTATAATATATATATAAACGTTAACAACCTCCCACATTTCTTATGTTTTAAAAATCTTGTTACGTTGTTGTTATGGTACGACAGAAAAAAAAAAGATCGTATATGGCCAGACATTTCCATGGTCACAGGAATAAAAGTAGAATTTGTGTGGGGGGAAAATAGAGGGAAGAAATAGCAACCGTTTTAGGTATGCGGATATACAATCCTTCTAGCAGAGAATTCACAGAACTTAGAGAAATCACTACTACTACTACTGCTACTACTACTACTACTACTACTGCTACTACTGCTACTATTAGTACTGCTACTATTACAACTACTACTACTAATGCTACTACTGCTACTATTACTACTACTACTACTATTACTACTACTACTATTACTACTACTACTAGTACTACTACTGCTACTACTGCTACTGCTACTATTGCTGCTGTTTCTACTACTACTACTGCTAGTACTGCTGTTGCTACTACTACTACTGCTACTGCTACAGCTACTACTGCTACTACTATTACTATTACTACTATATACTACTACTACCACTACTACTGCTACTAGTACTATTGCTGCTACTACTACTGACACTACTAATATTACTACTACTACTACTGAAACTAGCAACATCCAACTGCTACTACTACTACTAGTGCTGTTGTTGCTACTTCTACTACTAGTGCTGCTGCTACTCTTACTGCTACTGCTGGTACTAATACTAATACAACTACTACTGCTACTAATATTACTACCGCTAGTACTACTGCTACTACTCCTGCTGCTAATACTACTACTGCTGCAGCTACTCCTAATACTAGTACTGCTACTACTACTAATACTACTACTACCAGTCCTACTGCTACTACTACTACTTCTACTACTACTGCTACTACTACTACTACTACTACTACTGCTACTACTACTACTACTACTGGTGCTACTACTACTGCTACTACTACTACTACTACTACTGCTACTACTACTACTACTACTACTACTGCTACTACTACTACTACTACTGCTACTACTACTGCTACTACTACTACTACTACTACTGCTACTACTAATTCAGTCTCTTTGGAACTGTGAGCAGGTGTCGCTTGCTGTCGATGAGATAACGATGTTGAGGCCCAGCATCGTGACGGCTTAGAGTCGGTCCCCAGTACCGTGGCGGCTTGGGGTCGGGCCCCAGCATCGTGACGGCTTGGGGTCGGGCCCCAGCATCGTGGCGGCTTGGAGTCGGGCCCCAGCATCGTGGCGGCTTGGGGTCGGGCACCAACATCGTGGCGGCTTGGGGTCGGGCCCTAGCATCGTGGCGGCTTGGGGTCGGGCCATGGCAGTTATTTTTTTCCAGGCCCTGACTGGAGCTAAAAAGTAGCAGAAGAAAAAGAGGGGGGGGGCAATGTTTCAGAATTTACTCTCTCTCTATCTTTATCTCTGTGTCTGTGTCTCTCTGTCTTTCTCTCTGTGTCACTGTTTGTCTTTCTTTCTGTGTCTCTGTCTCTCTCTATCTTTCTCTCTGTCTCTCTCTATCTTTCTCTCTGTGTCTCTGTCTCTCTCTGTCTCTCTCTATCTTTGTCTCTGTGTCTCTGTCTCTCTCTCTGTCTTTCTTTCTGTGTCTCTGTCTCTCTCTGTCTTTCTCTCTGTGTCTCTGTCTTTCTCTGTCTTTCTCTCTGTGTCTCTGTCTCTCTCTCTTTCTTTCTCTCGGTCTCCCTCTATCTTTCTGTGTCTGTCTCTCTCTATCTTTGTCTCTGTGTCTCTGTCTCTCTCTCTGTCTTTCTTTCTGTGTCTCTGTCTCTCTCTGTCTTTCTCTCTGTGTCTCTGTCTTTCTCTCTGTGTCTCTGTCTCTCTCTCTTTCTTTCTCTCGGTCTCCCTCTATCTTTCTGTGTCTCTGTCTCTCTCTGTCTCTCTCTGTCTCTGTCTCTGTGTCTCCGTCTCTCTCTGTCTCTCTCCGTCTCTCTCCGTCTCTCTCTGTTTCTTTCTCTGTCTCTCTCTGTCTGTCTCTCTGTCTCTGTTTCTGTCTCTCTTTCTTTCTCTCTCTGTCTTTGTCTCTCTCTGTCTTTCTTCCTCTTTCTCTCCCTCCCTCTCTCTGTCTCTCTCCATCCCTCTCTCTGTGTTTCTCTCTCCCTCCCTCTCTCTGTCTCTCCTCTCCCTCTCTCCCCGCCTCTCTCTATCTCTCTTTCTCTATCCATCTCTCTCTCTGTCTGTCTGTCTCTCTTTCCCTCCCTCTCTCTCTCAAGTACCAAAGGAGAGGGTTTTCCATAAATGCATGTCCTTTGCCTTTTTTTTCTGCTCTTGCCCAAAGGAGCCCTCTAGTGCTCAACATCCTCTCTGTTGTTCTTCTCCATGTCTATTTTGGTCTACCCTTACTTCTGTTCCCCTGTGGTGTCCGTCTTAGTGCTGTTTTTTGGTAGTGAGTTGTCAGTCATTCGGAGCACATGTCCTAACCATCGTCAGCGTCTTTCCTCAATAATTGCTGTCAGTGGCTTCATCTGGATTTCTGCCAACAAGATATTTCTTACGTTGTTTGGTTCAGAATTTACTAGATAAGATAAACAACACAACCCAAGACTGGGGGCTAGAGATAAATATATTTTTTTAAGCCAAAGTAATGGTGTTCATCAGAAAAGATCAAAAGCCACAGATACATAATCGCAAAGGAGAAACTGAAGCAGGTGACAGGCTACATCCACCTAGGGGATTTACTAACCGAGGATGGGAGATGTGAGATGGAGATGAGAGAAGAGCAGAAATCCTGGAGACAGAGATCAAGTAACTATACGTCTTAACAGTTCATATAAGTAACTACCATCAGGACATATGGCCCTGGATTAAATTACTGAAGATGAAATAGATAGATAGATAGGTAGGTAGGTAGGTAGGTAGGTAGGTAGGTAGGTAGGTGGGTAGGTGGGTGGGTGGGTGGGTGGGTGGGTGGGTGGGTGGGTGGGTGGGTGGGTGGGTGGGTGGGTGGTGGGTGGGTGGGTGGGGGGTGGGTGGGTGGGTAGGTGGGTAGGTAGGTAGGTAGGTAGGTAGGTAGGTAGGTAGGTAGGTAGGTAGGTAGGTAGGTAGGTAGGTAGGTAGGTAGGTAGGTAGGTAGGTAGATAGGTAGATAGATAGATAGATAGATAGATAGATAGATAGATAGATAGATAGATAGATAGATAGATAGATAGATAGATAGATAGATAGATAGATAGATAGATAGATAGATAGATAGATAGATAGATAGATAATGTACTTTCATAGGACGTGCAATGAGAAGAGGACGCAGTGAAAACATTATAATAGGAAAAATAGAGGGAAGAAGAGCCAGGGGAAGACCAAGAGAAATGATACTGGACAGTCTGACGAGATGGTGTGAGAGGAGATCATCAACTGATCTAATGGCCTGCATGAAGGATCGTGTACTCTGGAGAAGCATAATAGCCAACGTCAGTCGGCACGGCACCTGATGATGATGATGAAACAGAAGTATAAAATTCGAGACTTGGGTTTACTTGCTTGACTTGGTACGTTAAAAATAGTCAAGACTATAAGTGCTTTTAACTCTTATGGTCCGAAACAATAGTCAAGACTTTATGTGCTTGTAACTCTTATGGTCCAAAACAATAGTCAAGACTTTAAGTGCTTTTAACTCTTTTGCTCAAAAACAACACTGACACGGTTGATAAATCTTGCATACTTATGCAAACCAACGCTCAGAATAATGTTCAGACAAAGCGTAAAGAAAATGAAAAGTGTCACATTTCTAACCGAACCCATATTTTTAAACTACAGAGCAACTTTCTTCCAGTTGCTTTCTGCCAAAATTTGTCTCATCAAAATTTTTTTCTGATAGAGCACAGGAAAACGTCAGGGGTGAAAGAGTTAGACTTTCTCAGGTGGCAGTATCTGATTAAAAAAAACAAAATCTAGAGTTCTTGACATATAGCATGAAAAATAATCAAAACTATAAATGTCTCCATATATCATTGAAGAGGAACATAAGAAAAGCAGTTAAATAATCAAAACTACAAATGCTTCCATAAGAAAGGTAGTTAAATAATCAAAGCTATAAATGATGATATGTCATTGAAGGACATAAGAAAAGCAGTTAAATAATCAAAATAATAATAGCTCGGAATTTGGCGTTTGATTTCGCGTAGGAGAACTACAACTGTAGAGCCTAGCTAGACTACAATCATCTACAATCTTTAGAGGAGAAGAAGAGAATTCATTTCAGGGAAGTAGATCAAGGTTTTGATCGTGGTTACTTGATTCAGAAAATTGTCAACTAACAGCTTCTTCTTTTTCTTCTTCTTCTACTGCAACAACAACAACAACAACAACTACTACTACTACTACTATTATTATTACTACTACTACTATTACTACTACTACTGTTACAACTTCTATTACTATTACTACTACTACTATTACTATTACTACTACTACTATTACTACTACTACTACCCTTGTTGTCCTTCCTCCTTCCCTCTTTTCTTGACTTTTTTCCTTCCTGATTCTCCTGTTCCTGGGCGGATCTTGGCGCTGAAGCAACCGACCTTGGCCAGGTGAGGTCATCGGATTTTGCCGCTTCCGGTTTCTTTTGCACGGGGGCTTTATCAAATCACGTGTCTGTCAGACCAAGGGGGTGAGGCCTGGACAACCAACACAGAGGAGTAGGAACGTCTGCAGGTAACACACAGACTTGGGGGAAATCTTCAGGATGTTGTTTAAGAAAACAGTGAATGACACACTGATGGGAGTAACGTGGAACCCTACACAGGTTCTTCCGTAAACAGTGCCGTATTATGTCATATTATGATTTAATTATATATATATATATATAATATATATATATATATATATATATATATAATATATATATATATATATAAAGCAAACAAAAGGTTTTAGATGAAGAGCAAGAGTTGCCAACATAAATCTTGTATTCTAGAGGAAGTGAAGGGCACCTGTTCGTAATATTCCGTTTGTACTCGTATCATCCGAGGCGAAGGCAGGTGAAAGACATCGCTGATGATCTGCGAATGGACGCATCAGCAGCAGGGCATCTTGCTTACAATCGAGAGGCCTACAGGAGAGCTGTTAGGGAGGCAGAGTTCCGCAAGAGACATGCAAATGACTGACTCATATCATCATCATCATGCGCGTCCTCAGAACAACGGTTGGCGGTAATGAATCTCCAGCTCTCTCGCTCTCCCTTGCCTTAAAGGTGCACTCAGCCAGGATGTGTCCTGTCTATTCTCCCATGTTATCTTCCCATCTACATCTCTGTCTTCCTCTTTCTCTTTTTTCCCCTTCCACATTTCCTTCTAGTATGATGTTAAGTAAACTGTTATGTCTTTTGGTGCGGCCAAAGAGTTTTTGTTTTCTTGGTCCTTATTTCTTTCACATTGCACTTGTAGCTGCTCCAGTAACCTGTAGATTTGTTCTTTTCCTTTTCCATGATATATCAACTAATTTTGTGTAGATCTACATTTTTGCTGCATTTATCCTTCTCTTCGACTTCTTGCTTAGAGTACATGTGGTGTAATACTGAATAGATACATAATTTTACACACCTTATTGTTGCTTTTATGGGTAGATTCCTGGATAACACGGTGTTGAACGTGTGTTTCCCATTCCTATTGTTTTCTTTATCTCCATCTTACAATTTCCATACTCGGTTAATGTATGATACTGTCGCAAAAATCCATCATTTTTTTTCTTACCTTTGGATATTACTTCCAGATGTTTGTCACAACCGTTTGTGTTATCGCTCATTGACACTCCATTGATCACGTGACACAGGTGTTGAATTGACCTCAGAATTTATCTAAGCCATCACACATAAGGAATTATCGAAATAAAGGCTGTAGACAGACAAGCTTCTGTTTTAGATTATACATTCTTGTTAGACATTAGAATTTTGTAGGTTTTAGAAAAAAAAAACATTTGATCTGTGAGATGGAGAAAAAGAAATATTCAGAGGAACGAGATCGTGCACGACGTAGAATTAGTAGTTCATCTGCCACCGTTGAGGTGGATGGGGATGTGAAGACGTGGCTTCCCACATGTTTGTGCCACCTTTTAGACTGGAATCAAAGGTGAGGTTCATTTGCACACCCCCTGTTTTTTTTTTCAGCTCCGCCCATGGACTGAAAAATGCAGTCACCATAACCTTCTCTTAGTTCGATACGATACTGCGTCTCAAGATCTTCACCGCATCGACTGTTAACGCCAACTCGAAGTTCCAAGAAGAAGAAGAAGAAGATAGAGGATAAAGAGAAGGAGGAAAAAGAGAAGAATATAGAGGATAAAGAGGAAGAGGAGAAGAAGGAGAAGCTGTATTGATTGTTGTTGTTGCTCTTCTTCTTCTGCTGCTCCTCCTTCTTCTGCTTCTTCTTCTTCTTTCTTCCTGGTTCAGTATAACAGTATTAAATTTCAGCTAAAAGAAGGTTCATATATATATTATTTTGTAAGCTCCAGATCTTTAATTTCAATCTAGAAACTTTCACGTACAAGATCAGAGTAACAAACCTCAAACGAACTGATGCAGAACAAACACAGAACAACAGAAAGCAAACATCGGCAAGGCGGAAACTGTCAGATATGGTCACAGAAAACATGAGAAATATGAGGGAACAATGCATTTTAATCGATTGATTCAATTAAAAAGGGAACATACACAACATATTGGTCCATGGGCTAATCAATCATCCAATTTTAGACGCACAACAGAGAGCGAAAGTAATCAGACAACATTGTAACTAGACAGAAATGTGCTTTTATGAGAAACCGGTGAGACATTTTTTTAAATAGAGAGGCTAGGCTGTTCTAATTATAGGGAAGCTTACAGAGAATTATAGAGAAGACTAGGAAGCGTCCATATTGCAGGGAGATTAACTCTTTGCGAGCCAAAAGTTGAACGTAAAAACGTGGAGAAAAAAAAGGCTGATTGTTGTTAACCCTGCGGCAGCTGTTGTAGAACTCTTGTTTAGTTTCATGTGATCCTTTCTTGATAATGGATTCCTGCCTCCTATTTTCAGTGTACACATAGTAATATGTGTTTTTTTCCTCTCTGTGCTACCGAGATATGCAGGGTAAACCGTAAAGCAGGATTCTATCTTCTGCTCTTCTATGTGTAGAATGTAAACTGTAGATGTAAGCCTGTTGCTTACAGTTATTCATCTCTCTGTCAGTTTCACTATTGTCCACTGTACTAATGTTCTTTCTTACATTACTGTCAGCGTTTATCTTATTTTAATTCACGACTGTTCTATGTTGTTATGCGTCTGTTTTGTTATTCACTTCACAGATTACTTGCTCCCAGGTACGTTCGTCCTCTCTCAGTGGCAATAGTAATACAGAAACAGCAACTTTACAATTTGAAGTGACTTTAATGATGCACCGGGTGACGATGAGTCGATGAGCGATATGACAAGGACGACAAGGCATCAACAAACTCCATGAACACAAGACTGGACTTCATTTACAATTCCACGACGAACATCGTACCACACACTATTCTACAACTCTTTCCTTAACGACTAAATTTCTAACAACCTAAATCTACGTCTTGTCCAGACGATACACAGAAAACAACTGTCCCTCAGTCATATGATTTCTCTCTCACCTGACATTTTTCTCCTGTCATACCTTAACCGTGACCCTCGTGCAACCCGAGACAAAGCAGATGGACTCTACTCACAAACAGCTGATTACTTTAGAAGATAACTCATTTTAGACAAATTTTCCAATTCTCAGATGAGTTATCTAACCAACATCCTAACATTCTATATACTGTTATAACTGTAAGAGTATAACATCAGCGATTTGTGTATGTTGTGCATGGTTGCTTGTTCGATATGCCTAGTTTTTTTTTTCAAATAAAATGTGGAACTCTGAGAGTGGTTGGAGGTGGGAAAGGCTGCCTTTGCTGTGGAGGAAGTGAAACAGACAGACAGGCAGGTGGACAGACAGACAGACAGACAGACAGTGGAAGACGCCCAAGACTGACTAAAAAAACATAATTACTCACCTTTAAAGAATGCATAGCGCAAAGAAAAAAAAAGAAGCTTCCTTGCAGAAATGGAGAGATGGTGTAGTTGGTAGCGCAGTCGACTACAGACCAGAAGGTACTGGATTCGATACTCTGCTCCCTTTATCTTTTTATTACCAACGACACCTAATGCGCTTTGTTACTTTACTATATAACATCTAGCAGCATCCTGTACTTGAAGCGGTCTCACACAAACTCTGTTGCCCAACTGGGGTTATATAATATACAGTTGTTACATAATTCTTCCCACACCGTCTTTGAAGTGTTTCTTCCTTATCTCTAAACGATTCTCTTGAATGTTTCTTCATTTCACTTCAAAAACCCCAGAAACCTGAACTACAAGTAGAGTACAAAAACTACATAGAGAGATTTTTGTTAAAATGTCCGTTAGTTTACACTGTGTATTTGTATTCACTTTCCGTGTGTCATGAAACATATTTTAAATGAGAGAAGAGGGGATGTACGAAGCCTCAGTTAAATTATTTGTTCATGTATTCAGCTTCCAGGTCTTTAAGAAGAATCAAAAGATCTTTTTTTACAAAAAAATCGTCACAAAAATCTTATATCGAGTTGCTAAAATCATCACAAACATTGCGTTCTCGCTGTGTAGTTTTTTGAAAAGGCAGGCATTCATCATAGATGGCATGTCTACTCCGGGTGAGTTAAGTTCACTGCATGGGTTTTTGACATCCAAACAGATCAAGATCGCCCGGTTACTGTGCGACATCAAACGACACCCCCCCCCCCCCCCAGGCTGTAAAAGGTAATGTCTTGTGAGCGTTTGGGGAGGGTCAAAGGTCAAGGACATCATGTTGCCCTATTTTGTTTTGCAAGGATTGAATATGGAGGAAAGATCTAAGAGAGAAAGCTCTGTAAGCCGGTAACGAGCAAAACTGCCTTTACTTATTTTGCTTATTCCACTTTGCCCCCCCCAATCCCCTCCGTGTTCACTCCTAAAGCAGGGAAACCCTCTAGGTCTTGCAGTTACGCACCGACTAGACCACCCCGCCCCCCTTCCCTACATGGACGATTTCGGCGTTTTAAAAAGGTGAAGATTGGTGATCTATGGCCACTGTGCTATGCGGAATCTAGCTATCTATGGCCACTGTGCTACGGGGAGTCTAGTTATCTATGGCCACTGTGCTACGGGGAGTCTAGTTATCTATGGCCACTGTGCTACGGGGCGTCTAGTTATCTATGGCCACTCTGCTACGGGACGTCTAGTTATCTATGGCCACTGTGCTACGGGGAGTCTAGCTATCTATGGCCACTGTGCTACAGGGCGTCTAGTTATCTATGGCCACTGTGCTACGGGGAGTCTAGTTATCTATGGCCACTGTGCTACGGGGAGTCTAGTTATCTATGGCCACTGTGCTACGGGGAGTCTAGTTATCTATGGCCACTGTGCTACGGGGCGTCTAGTTATCTATGGCCACTGTGCTACGGGGCGTCTAGTTATCTATGGCCACTGTGCTACGGGGAGTCTAGTTATCTATGGCCACTGTGCTACGGGGAGTCTAGTTATCTATGGCCACTGTGCTACGGGGCGTCTAGTTATCTATGGCCACTGTGCTACAGGGAGTCTAGCTATCAGGGGCAACAAATCAGATGGAGCCGCGACCTTTGCCCTATTCATCGCAATGCTCCGAATAATAAACTGGTGGACCCTTTCACCCTGAAGTAGGGGGGTACAGTTAGTCACAGGTTTTACAGCGATGGAGCCTGCCAAGAAACCTTCTTTGGCCTGCTCCAGGACTTCCAGAAAGTCCGCTTAATCTATTCCCCCTCCTAACTCCATGGACGCCAAACTAAACTAAACCCGTCTTAGTGTCCAGCGACAACGAAGCCTGCAGCACAAAGAGGATCTAAATGTGGTCAAACAGTCAGGGTTAAAGTAGCCACACTTGATCAGGAAAACAAAGAGAATCCCGCTACTGTCATTCAAAGGATGGGCACATTTCGTCAGAGAAGAAAAAAAAATACAAGACAATGCATTGACTAGACACGTATTACACTTCGCCAAAATATTGGCTTCATCAGCCTTGCCTTGGTACGCTTCGAGCAATTTGGCTGACCAAAAAAATTAATCTGGCGATTTCGAAAGAACGTATTTGCTACAACATGCACTGCATTGATTTTTAGTTTTATAAGCAAGAACAAGATCGCAAAGAGTTTCCAGACTTTCTGATACGCGTGTAAGCTTTCATCCTTCTGTTTCGGCGCCTGTATGTATGTTACAGTTGATAAAGTCCAGTCTGTCCACTCACTTTAAGGAAAGCAACACACAAAGAGGTTAGTGACGTGAACACAGAACTAATCTTTACTTTTATCAGCTCAGGCCTTGAAGTAAGACAAATGATGACGTGATGGAACAGATTTTCCTTCAAACTGGTCCGACATTTAATTTATTGTAGACAAGATGTTGAAAAGAAAAGAAAGGCACCGCTACCTCAAGAGAATCTTGGGGAGTCTTAGTTAAGTCCGCAGAACCAGTTGCAGCTGGATCCTCTTCGTTTTTTTTTCTCCTCTTTGTTTTCAAGGTTACCTGTCCTTTATACTTCTTCATTCTCTCCTACGTGCCCTATATAAATTACTAACAGTACCTCGTTACTGGAGGTTATGAAATACCAGAGATTAGATATCCTGATGACACAGTACTCTCCACAACACAAAAAGGAATGGAAAAACTAATTGTGTCAGTCCGTAAGAACAGCGAAGAGCAAAACCTCTATCTTAATGCGAAGAAAACTAAATTGATGACAACTGACAAAACAAAAAAGGCAGGTGATATGTGTATCAATGAGGAAAAACTGGACGAAGTTGAGAGTTCTGAGTATCTTGGATCACTACTAACTAATAATGGAGATACAATGAGAGAAATTAAAAGGAGGACATCTATCGCTCTTCATAAAGTAAAACAACTAAATAATCTGTGGAGAGGAACAGACAGAATTTAAAAAATAAGATTTTTAAGGGCATGTATCTTTCCCATCGCAACATATGCCTGTGAGACCTGGACATTTAACAAAACAGCTGAGAAACACATAAATGCCTTTGAATGTAAATGCTACAGAAGAGTTCTTCAAATATCATGGACACAAAAAAGAACAAATATATCTATACTACAAGAACTTAATATTGAAGAAAACTTGCTAGTAAAGAAGATTAAAGAGAGAAAACTTAAATATTTTGGACACATTAAACGTCATGATAATCTAGAGAAAGCCGTCTTGGAAGGGTACATAATGGGAAAAAGAAAGAGAGGAAGACCAAGACGACCAAGACGAAGATGGCTGCAAGACATCATTGATGATCTGAAAATGGATGCATCAGCAGTAGGCCATCTTGCTCACAACCGAGAGGCCTACAAGAGTGCTGTTTGGGAGGCAAAGTTCCGCAAGGGACATGCAAATAAATGAATGACCTCATACTGTTATATATGCATGCCTTTTTTCCATCTAAAAGCGGAAGTTTCCAAAACTCTTTTTGTTTTTCCTCGAAAACTTCTCAAAACTTCATTAACAGACAATAACCACTGTACCTGTAGTTCAGAAGTTGACAGTAATATCAAGAAATTAAAGTTCAAAGCGTCGCTTGACTTGACTGAAAGTATGTCAAAAGCAATGCAAAATTAATGAAGAGATAATTCAAATCTCCATCGGAAAAGGTCAGTCAGTCAGTCATTTGCATGTCCTTTGCGGAACTTTGTCTCCCTAACAGCTCTCCTTTTGGCCTCTCGGTTGTAACCAAGACGCCCTGCTGCCGATGCGTCCCTTCGCAGATTACCAACGATGTCTTGCAGTCATCTTCGCATTGGTCTTCCTCTCTTTCTTTTTTCAATTATGCATCCTTCCAAGACAAGTCTTCTCTAAATTCAAATGACGTTTAATGTGTCCAAAATATTGATGTTTTCTCTGTCTAATCCTCTTTACTAGCCAACCTTCTTCAATATTAAGTTCTTGTAGGATGGATATAAATTTGTTCTTTTTTGTGTCCATGATATTTGAATAACTCTTTTGTATCATTTACATTCAAAGGCATTTATGTGTTTCTCAGCTGTTTTGCTAAGTATCCAGGTATCAGGTAAAGGAAAAGGTAAACAGTGGAAATTCAATAAAATTTCTTTTTTCTTTCTTTCTTTCTTTTTTTGCAAAAGGTGGGCTTTCTTGCTTTTACGCAAGAAGATGAAATTATTCATCCTGTGCCAGATATGAAGCCCCTTTTAACGCGTTCCTTAGCTTCTGGAGAATTTTGCCCAAGGCTGATTTCCCTCTCTCTTCTGCACCTGGAAAGTGGGACGTAGCTTCCCCCGCCCTCTCCCACCCCACCTCCAAAGACCCAGACCTACAGATGTTAAAAGCTCAATGGAAGCAATTGTCTGGATCTCATTCTGATGAGATGGCCGGGCTCATTTGTCTCATAAAATGACGTGACCTCGCTCATTTTTCTCATATCTGCAATGCTTCTTTTCATTCACGCGAGAACAGTAGGCAAGCCTTTCCCCGGAGATCTGAAAGTTTTTGTTTGTTGCTTACCTTCTGTTTTAGATAAGGGACAATGTCACATTATTTACATCAGAGGTTTTCAGGGCATCTTGCTACTGCACTCTTCCATTTCCAGGCCACATGTCCACAAAACTCCCCCCCCGCCCCCGTCACTTAGTTCCTTCCTCCCCAACCCCCCCCCCCCCCCTTTTTTTTGGGGGGGGGGCGTTTAAGGGCAATTCCGCCCACTTTGAAAACCACTGATTTCTATGTACAGATATATAATCTAGACATACAAGGCAGGCCAAACCAGGGGTGGTTTAACTCCCATCTTTCATCCAATATGACGGTAGTAGTAACAGGCCGTCCCGCTATTTCAGTCTTGGGTTACAGAGTAGGGCTTGTCTTATCTTGGCTTGTCTTGTCTCCTTCTTTACATGCCTTCTCTGTATTGAGGGGACAAATAGACGTTTTGATAGAGCTGGACGATTTGCTTCATATAATGGGATATCTAATGCTTCTGTAGGAGTCGTGGTTTTAAAAAACGTCTGCATCTCTTTGCATGAACTAGGGAAAAAAGTAGGAACAGCTTTATTACTTAACGAGTACAAAGTAGTGACGTTTCGGCGTGAGCCTTAATCATACAAAAGCACACAGGACGAAGAAATAGAGAGAGGAAATAAAGTATAAATTCACATAAATGCTGTTTAAAAAAAAACTCAAATAAAATGAACAGAGCACTTAGCTGTAACTTGTAAGAAGCTGTGGCTTGTCCGACGCTGTGTGTCAGAAATGCGCGTGGTGGGGTGTATACAGAGAATTTAAATAAAGACTTGAGATGTGTGATAGGTGGGTCGTAGCTGAGGGTCGTGGGTAGGGAAACCGTGGAGGGGAGAGAGAGTGATACAATGGTAGATAGCCGGGAAATGTGAAATATATCATTATAGTTGGGACAGAGGGGTTGTAATGTGATGTTGTGAGGAGGTTCTGAACTATGTGTGACAAGTGAGAAGGGAGTGGAACTTAGTGGGGAGGGATTGTGGAAGAGGAGAATGTTAGGTGTAGCTGAATAACGACATCAAACCACATCTCCTCTCTCTATTTCTTTGTCCTGTGTATGATTAAGGCTCACGCCGAAACGTCACAGCTGTGTACTCGTTAAGTAATAAAGCTGTTACTACGTTTTTTTTTCCTAGTTTATATATTTTGGTATCACAGCTTTACTGCAGTGGCTTCGTGTGTAGTCATATGCTCACACGCTAATTCTTGTGTGCTACATTTCTCAGCGTGTCACGCTGTCGGACTTCAAGCTGTCACATGTAACCCGGCTTTCTTACAGATCCTTTCTCTTCTTCTACCAAACATTTTTCCGATCTGCTGTGGAAATAATCGCAATGTAATAATAATAATAACGTGGAGGAGGAGGAAGGGCAGAATAAAAGGAAATAGGAGGAAAAAAAGAGGAAGAGTGAACGAAGATGAAAAGGAAAGAGGGTGAAGAAAATAAGAAGTAGGATAGGAATAGGAAGAGTGAGGGAAGATGAAAAAGGAGGAGGGTGAAGAAAATAAGAAGTAGGAGGGGAAAAGTGAGTGAGGATGAAAAGAGTGGAAGGTGAAGAAAATAAGAAGTAGGAGGGGAAGAGTGAGGGAAGATGAAAAAGGAGGAGGGTGAAGAAAATAAGAAGTAGGAGGGGAAGAGTGAGGGAAGATGAAAAAGGAGGAGGGTGAAGAAAATAAGAAATAGGAGGGGAAGAGTGAAGGAAGATGAAAAAGGAGGAGGGTGAAGAAAATAAGAAATAGGAGGGGAAAAGTGAGGGAAGATGAAAAGAGAGGAGGGTGAAGAAAATAAGAAGTAGGAGGGGAAAAGTGAGGGAAGATGAAAAAGGGAGGAGGGTGAAGAAAATAAGAAGTAGGAGGGGAAAAGTGAGGGAAGATAAAAAAGGAGGAGGGTGAAGAAAATAAGAAGTAGGAAGGGAAAAGTGAGGGAAGATGAAAAAGGGAGGAGGGTGAAGAAAATAAGAAGTTTGAAGGGAAGAGTGAGGGAAGATGAAAAGGGAGGAGGGTGAAGAAAATAAGAAGTTTGAAGGGAAGAGTGAAGGAAGATGAAAAGGGAGGAGGGTGAAGAAAATAAATAGGAGAGGAGGAGGAAGGCAGTAGAAGTAAGGAGAAGAAATAGAAGAAATAGTAGAAGAAGGAGAAGGAAGAGAAAGAAAAAAAGGAGTGCAAAGCTAGGAAGAGGAAAGAAGTAGAGGAATAAGAAAACGGAAGGAGGAAGGAAAGAAGAAGAAGAAGAAACTGCACAGTTTTTCCGAATCTACTTTCTCCCTCTGCCCTCCATTTGTTCCCATAATGTTCGTCCTATTTTAACTGATGTCTGTATCTACCCATCAACGTTGAAAGGTTCATTTTCAAGATGTTTAAGTAAAGCGCTGTTAAAATTCTTTCATTCTTCAGTCATCATCATGTTCAGTCACTTCATTATAGGTTGCCAGCATTGCATCTCCATCTAGTTCTGTCTTCTGCCTTCTGCCTGGATGCCACATCTAAATAAAACTGCCCCTTCTTTTTTCCTTCTGATGTTGCCTACCAAATTCAGTCACTTTCTACATCCTTTCAGACAAAGACTCTACCACATTCACTCGCTTTCTATATCCTTTCAGACAAAGATTCTACCACATTCATTCATTTTCTACATCCCTTCAGACGAAGACTGTATCATAGTCACTCACTTTCTTCATCACTTCAGGCGAAGACTCTATCACATTCGCTCACTTTCTACATTCCTTCAGACGAATACTATATCATAGTCACTCACTTTCTTCATCACTTCAGGCGAAGACTCTATCATATTCACTCACTTTCTACATTCCTTCAGACGAATACTATATCATAGTCACTCACTTTCTTCATCACTTCAGACGAATACTATATCATAGTCACTCACTTTCTTCATCACTTCAGGCGAAGACTTTATCACATTCACTCACTTTCTACATTCCTTCAGACGAATACTATATCATAGTCACTCACTTTCTTCATCACTTCAGGCGAAGACTCTATCACATTCACTCACTTTCTTCATCACTTCAGGCGAAGACTCTATCACATTCATTCACTTTCTTCATCACTTCAGGCGAAGACTCTATCACATTGACTCACTTTCTATCATCACTTCAGGCGAAGACTCTATCACATTCACTCACTTTCTTCATCACTTCAGACGAAGACTCTCACATTCACTCACTTTCTACATTCCTTCAGACGAAGACTGTATCATAGTCACTCACTTTCTTCATCACTTCAGACGAAGACTTTATCATATTCACTCACGTACTACATTACTCCAGACAGCGACTCTATCACTCTTACTCACTTTTCTATATCACTTCAGAAGATATAGCTTTACCACATTCACTCACTTTCCAGATCGCTACAGACGTCGACTGTCCCAGTTTTGCACATCGCTTCAGACGTCGACAGTCCCACATTCACTCATTTTCTCCATCGGTGCAGACGTCGACTCTATCATAATTATAGTAAAGGTTTGGTAAGAGGGAAAGTTAATAAATGTATAAGAAACTGCAGCTTCACACTAGGATTATTTCATATAAGAAAAATCAAACATGAAATAATCGCCAAGATGACTGTAGTGGAGGAAGTTTCAAATATTTATTATATGAGCGTTATATCTGTTCGTTGCTTTTTATACTTGTTAAGATGCTTGGTTGACTTTCAACTCCTCCCCCCCCCCCCCAACTTGTTGTGTACAAATCTTACCAAATGGAAGCAAAAGCAGCACCCACAAATCTTTTCCCCAGGTCCAGACTTTTCATTTAATGTGTACGTTGCAGCAAACTGCCAGGTCAACTAATTCATTCTCTTGTGGATCGTATAACACTGGACATCACTAACATTACATAAGAAAACAACAACAACAAAAAACCGGCCGAAATGATAATATTTGATCCAGGAAAAAATAAGTGGTTATCTTTAGTGACGAAAACCAGACAGTCACATGACGCGACCACGACTTGGTGACGACCAAAACCAGTGTGAGGTCAAAACGCCATTAAAACATTTGAAACACATAGAACAAAAACAAACAAACAAACAAACAAAAACAATACTCAAAATTCAAGAACTAAAACCATGGGATCAAAGTCATCGTTAATCTTGTGTCCCATTTTACCAACACTACATCGTGAAACATTCATTTAAGGGCCTTTCCTAACAACAGCCATCTCAAGGCGCTCAAAGGGCAAAATATCTCGTGCAAGTCGTTAACTACGATAGAACACTCTCTTGCACGACAGAATACTCTAAAACAGAAGAAAACATCTAAATCTTCTGCCAGAACACTCAAATATCTTCACTAATGCATATCACACAACAATTAGTTATAAAACTTAATCTTCCCATACTCACGGATGACTACTATGACGTTTAACAGCCGTTAACATATATAAAACAAATCAGTGCGTCATCAAATGACAATTAAAACGACAAAACACAATTTTATGACATCGCACTTCTTATAAGCTCGACACGAAGCAAAAGTGAAACACTACATTATTTCGCATTATTTTTCATGAAACACATCAAAGAAAACTATGCGCTTCACAAAAAATCACACACACACACACACTCAAAATGCACAGCGACTTATTTTTACATATATCCACCTTCACTTCTCACTAACACTTTCTTAACTATAAACTTTTACCACGTAACAAAAGTACGAAACAGTTCTAGTGACTACTCTTGCATCATCTTACACAGAAAAGACTTACACTACATGAGGTCGGCTCAGGTATTTGGGATCATTGCAAAGAAAAAAAGCATTTCCCACATACAAAATGTCAGAACACCTCAACAACTGCGAGCCCAATTGTTTCCACGGTAACGGCTCTCCCAAACCCCATTCTACCCGGCCATCGACTCGAACGAAAAAGAAATGACTCCGATCAGTCTTAGCTACACACTATATGCTTTCACGCCGGTCAGTCTCGTGACTACACCCGAGATTATGATTATCTTGATCTTCCGAACCCGCCGTTTTCGGAAAGCCAAAACCAGCCAAAACCTCCCAGAAGGATCAATTATTTTTTTGATAAACGTAATAGCCAATCTTTTTTGTTTTTTTTTGAGAGTGCCAGGTAGCCAAGTTAGTTAATACGCCGTTCTCTCGTGGCTAGTTGGCTGCTTGTCCTACCGGAGTCTGTGGTTCAAGTCCCAGGTAATTCTCTCGTGATTGTTTTCTTTCTCTCAGATCTAAAACTGCTTTGTCAACGATTTTCTTTTCGAGATCTAATCATACAACTCTGTGTTCTGTTACTTCTGTGTTCTGTTACTTCTGTGTTCTGTTACTTCTGTGTACTGTTACTTCTGTGTTCTGTTACCTCTGTGTTCTGTTACTTCTGTGTTCTGTTACTTTACTGCAGGAAAACGTCGTTATTGCCTATTTGTAACAATACGAAAGGCGCTTTTCACAATATAAATGGAACTTTCACAAACTGAATAGTTGCTTTTTACAATATAAATGTCACCATGAATAGTCGCTTTTCACAATATTAATGGCACTTTCACAAACTGAATAGTTGCTTTTCACAATATTAATGGCAATTTCACAAAATGAATAGTCGCTTTTCACAATATAAATGGCGGCTTCACAAACCGAATAGTCGCTTTTCACAATATTAATGGCACTTTCACAAATTGAATAGTTGATTTTCACAATATAAGCATCTTTTTCCTCACAAAATAGCCATTTTCACAATATAATTAGCTTTTTGGTAAAACAAATAGTCATTTTCAGAATATGAATAATCACTTTTCACAAAATAAATAACAGTGTTCAAAATATGAAAAGGAACTTTTTCAATATAAATAGCAACTTTCACAATATAAATGGCCACTTTCTCAATGCAAATAGCAACTTTCATAATATGAATAACAACTTTCACGATGTGAATAGCCATTTTACAATATAAATATCATCATCATCATCATCATCATCATCAGGTGCCGTGCCGACTGGCGTTGGCTATTATGCTTCTCCAGAGTACATGATCCTTCATGCAGGCCATCAGTTCAGTTGGTGATCTCCTCTCACACCATCCCGTCAGACTGTCCAGTATCGTTTCTCTTGGTCTTCCTCTTGATCTTCTTCCTTCTATTTTTCCTGTTGTTATAATATTTTCAATGCCCCCTCTTCTCATTGCATGTCCTATGAAAGTACATTGTCTCTCTCTTATCTTTCTGACAAGGTTTTTTGTCTCTCCAGCTCTTCTCATACATTCTTCATTAGTTATTTTTGCTGTCCAGGGGATTCGCAACATTCTTCTAATAAACCACATTTCTGCTGCTTCCAATGATTTTTGTGCAGACTTGCCTATTGTCCATGATTCACTTCCATATAACAAGATAGGTTCAATATAGCATTTTAGGACTCGTTTTCTAACATTCATTGATAAGATGTGTTAGCTAATATGTTTCTCATTCTCTGAAATACAGTCTTTGCTTGGCCTATTCTGTTCCTAATTTCTGTTCTGCATTTCCCATCTGAAGTTATTACTGCTCCAAGGTATTTGAATTTCTGCACCTGCTTTAGAATGGTTCCATTTAATTTAATACTGCATGCTGGTGGATTCTGTTTCTTAGATATAACCATAGTCTCTGTCTTTTTGATGTTCAAAGTAAGGCCTTTCTGTTCACTTTCTTTGGCCACTTTATCCAAGAGATTTTGCAGGTCTTGTTGGTTCTCAGCTATCAGTACTGTGTCGTCAGCATACCGAAGGTTGTTAATATTGTATCCTCCAATTTTTATGCCTGGTTCTGTGATGATTGTTCTTAGAATATTCTCGCTGTACAGAGAAAAAAGGTCTGGAGATAGTACACATCCTTGTCGCACCCCTTGTTTTATAGGTTGGTATTTTCCAATTCTATTTTCAACTCGAACTGCTGCTTCTTGCTGCCAGTATAGATGTTTTACAATCCTCAGTCTTTGCCGTCTATATTGATGTCTTCAAGCATTTTAATAATTTCACTATGTTTCACCTTGTCAAATGCCTTGGTGTAATCAATGAAGCATAAGTAGAGATCTTTCTGTACTTCTAAAGCTCTTTCTGTTAGTGTTCGTAAAGCATAAATGGCATTGTGTGTTCCCTTTCCTTCAACAAATCCAAACTGTTCATCTGCTATTTCCATTTTTATCTTTTTCCTTGTTCTTCTCATAATGATTCTCAGAAGTAGCTTCGTTATGTGACATGAGAGGCTGATAGTCCGGTGGTCGTCACATTCCTTTGCACCTGGTTTCTTTGGTAGTGCTATAAATGTGGATTTAATCAGGTCACTGGGAATATAACCACTGTTGTAAATATCATTCAGTAACTTGGTTATTATTTTTATTCCTGTCTCCTCTAGTGCCTCTATTTCTTCTATTGTTATATTATCAGGCCCAGTTGCTTTTCCTGTCTTCATGTGTTTGATGGCATCTATGATTTCATCTTCAAGTATTGGCGGTCCATCACAGTTTTCAGTATCTGGTGTTAATTCTGGTCTTTCTCCTCCATATAGCTCACCGATATACTCTGTCCACCTGTCCACAATGTCTTCATTTCCCATTAACATTTTACCTTCTTTCGATTTCAGGCATCCTGTGGTATATTTTGTTTTCCTGCCTGTGAGTTCATTAATTCGTTTATGCATGTTTTTGCTGTCTTTATTATGAGAGTCCTCTATCTGTCTGCACTGTTCATTTAACCACACTTCTTTTGCTTCTCTGCATTTGCGTCTTATTTCTTTATTTATCTTGCTATATTTTTCCTCGTTATTTTTACTACTCCTCCTCTTGTCCATCAGTCCTAAGATGTCGTCTGTCATCCATTTATTTTTAGGGGCTTCTTTTTTCGGTGGTATTATCTCCTTAACAGTTTGGTGGATAGAATCTCTTAACATTTCCCATTGTTCATCTATACTATTTATCTTTGCTATTGCATTGTATCTATTTGTTATAATAACTTTGTATTGTTCTCGCAGTTCTTGGTCATTTTTAAGAAGTTCTGTATTCAGTTTGATGTTTCTCATTTTTCTGCCTGCTTTCTTTAGCTTTATTCTAACTTTTCCACAGAGTGGATCATGGTCACTATTGCAGTCAGCTCCTGTCATGGTTTTTGTTGTCAGTAATGCATTGCGGAATCATTTGTTGATTAATATGTAGTCTATCTGGTTAAATGTCTTTTTGTCTGGGCTGCACCACGTTGCCAGTCTTCGAGGATGTTGTTTAAACCAGGTGTTTCCTACAACCATGCTATGTATTCTTGCCCATTCAATTAATTTATAACCTCTGTCATTCCTCTCCCCCAGTCCATAGATAGCAACCTTCACAATATAAAAAGCAGCTTTCATAATACAAAAAGCAATTTTATCAATATAAATAGCAACTTTCAAAATATAAATAGTAAATCGTTCAATATAAATAGCAATTTTACCGATATAAACAGCAACTTTATCAATATAAGTAGCACCTTTCACAATATAAATACCAACATTATCAATATAGCAGGTACTTTCACAATATGATCAGCCGCTTTTCACAGTATAATAACTAATGTGTAGGACAGAAATAGTTAAATTTAATAGGTAAATATATTTTTTCTAATATAAATAGTCATTTCTTTAAACAAAATAGCCTTTTTTAAATACAAGTATAATATAGAGCCATTTTAAAGCAATAAATAGTCAGTTTTCACAATATAAATGGCCGCTTTCAGAATATAAATAGCCATTTGACTCAGTATATTTACAAGTCGAATAACCGCTTTTCTCAATACAAACTTTTCTCAATACAAGCAGCCACTTTTCTCAATAACAAACTTTTCTCAATATAAACAGCTTAAAAGAGAGATAAGAGGAAATGGAAACTTCACTTAAAAAAAAGGGACCAGATTGCACTTTGTCGCCAAACGGAAAGAAGTACCTCAAACGTCCTTAGCAAATAAATTCCAGCCATATATACCGCCGTAACTGAGATCTTGGTACGGCAGAAAAGTCACCACAAATATATTGTCTTGGCCTCAATTTCCGGTCACGCCAATCCGAGCCAGGAACTGCCACTTGGCCGGATATTTGTCAATAGACGGAGGCCGGGAATGATAGAAGCGGAGAAACAGTGTTATATTTCTTAACTTCGGCCAGATTTAAATTTTAATTTCTAGTACTTGGAGCAGTTGGTGGTGGTTTGAGGGGGGGGGGGGGGTAGATCGTTACTACAAACGAAGGAAAGGGTTCCTGTATTGACAGCTCCAGATATGAAGAACACATAAAAATAAATCTTTAGGCCCAATGGTTCTCATTCTGTGGTCCTCGAACCATAATTTTGGCCGCGGTTGCGTTGTCAGCGTGATATCAAGTACCAAAATCGAATTAAAAACAAGCAATTAACGGTTAATGTCATTGCGATATTACATACAACCATCTGATGGTCTGCAATTTCCCAGTGATCGCATTAACCGACAATTACCAGTAAGTTACCGAAAAAAACCCCCCAAAATACCAAAAGTTTTAGAGATCGTCGGTTACCATGACCGGTTTATATTAGGAAAAACTTAGTAAAAAGGAACTTAGCGAAATTACCCGGAGAGAATAATCGGGCCTGTAGACTAATGTTAGTCAGTTTGCGCGGAGGAGAATCAGCCAGTTCTGACTTTAGTACAGCACGTAAGCATTTTGTAAGAAGTAAATCTAGTAGCAAACGAGGTAAGAAAATGTTCAACGAACTTTTAATTTTCGCTGATGTTTGTAACGTGTGTTTAAGTTTACATATTAAAAAAAAATAGGTATAAAGCACAGAATGTTCTTTTGAGAAAACGGGTGTTCGATGAAGTTCTTCATGCACAGGTGCAAGTGTACCGATTAAAAAAAAATCTTACATGTATGGTTTAAAAAGTGTCTCCTTGGACATAAAAAAGGTTGGGAACCATTGTTTCAGGGCCACACGTGCAAATGTTTGGGGATTACGGAGCTGGGGCTGATGTAAACTGAAATGAAAACAACAAAGTGTATTTAGCAACTTGTGAAGACCATTTCCCCCCAGACCATTGAGATCAAAGTCAAATGACAAACACTGAGATTGATCATCGCTGGTCGATCCTTTATTGGCTCCTTGTTATAAATGTGGATGAGGAGTTTTGTATACTCAGAGTTACGTTGTCAGAGTAGTCCCACGTTGCCGGAAGTTGTTTCATCTTTTGAGTGTAGTACCGCAGCTATCAGTGTTTCGTGTTTACATGTTAGCTGGACCACGTTATCAAAGGTTACTTTGGCTCTTACAGCCATTTTGGCAAAATCACGTTGTTATTTGTTCCTCCCTTCTCTTTCTCTGACATAGTTATTTTTCCTGGGGTTTTTTCCTCTGATATTTTGGCATTCTGAGTAAAGGGAATATGACATTTTCAGGCTATTGGTATTAATCTCTTCGAGGGTTTTCAAAATTCATGAGGGCGGTCATTTTCATCACGTAAATACTGCGCAGATGAGGACAGAAGTCATGAAATGCTGAAATAAAACTATTATATCTTCCGCCGCAAATAAATATAAATATAGCCACGTTCATTTCGCCATCTTGTTTTTGCTGCATAGCTCACAAATAACGATGGCTAGCATTCTGCGCTTCGAGAAACAGAATACCTCGAATATTGAGCATTGCGAGTAACGAGGCCCATTCATAAAACGGAGGAACTCTCTCGAGACAGCGCTTTTATTTTTTTATTTGAGCGATGTAATGCTTGAAATTTTAGTAAGCAATCTCATATCATCATCATCATCATCATCATCATCATGTGCCGTGCCGGCTGGCGTTGGCTATTATGCTTCTCCAGAGTACCCGATCCTTCATGCAGGCCATCAGTTCAGTTGGTGATCTCCTCTCACACCATCCCGTCAGACTGTCCAGTATCATTTCTCTTGGTCTTCCTCTTGATCTTTTTCCTTCTATTTTTCCTGTTGTTATAATATAATCTCATACTATGGAAACTCCAAATTAAGAAGTAAATACCTGCATTATTCAGCATCTTCTTTGTGTTGTTGTTGTTGTTGTTTCAGATTAATAGATCTTTCTGACTGTTACCTTTTCAAAGCCACCCGAGATGCTTGATATATTCAAAGCCTTTCCGGGAGATCTGCTGACGGACAGGATCAATCCTTGTGTAAAGTGGGCACCAGTGCCATAAGATTCCACAGATATCTTTTCCATCATCGTCACATTCAACAGAAGCTGCAGACGGCAGAGCTCGGTTGTGGCTGACGCGGAGGTCAACGCTGTAATAAACGAAAACTCCAACAACACAGATGCTGTCATCTACACAGAAGGTCTGTTGTGCGCCGTCAGAGGAGTATGTGGGCATTCATCGCACGCTCTGGTGAGAGAATAGTCCAGGAGGCCAGCAGTGCCTATGTAATGACGACCGTTATCATGACGATGGAGATCATGGCAGTGACGAAGGCATTTATCATGGCACTAGTGCAGGCATTTATCATGGCAGTAACGCAGCCATTTATCATGGCAGTGACGAAGGCATTTATCATGGCAGTAACGAAGGCATTTATCATGGCAGTGACGAAGGCATTTATCATGGCAGTAACGAAGGCATTTATCATGGCAGTGACGAAGGCATTTATCTGGCTGGAATCACAGGATTACACCTGTGTCTGTGTACTGAGCGACTCACTGAACATGATCCGAAAGGTTTGGACGAGTTCGGTTTGCAGGCAGTTGTTGGAATCCTTGCAGGGGATCAAAGTTTCGCAGCGACACCTTTATTCTTGTACCAGGTCATGCTGGTGTCCGGGACAGTGAGAGAACTGACAGACTGACTGGTTTGGCCAGCATAAGATGATAGGCAGCTGATGGATCATGCTGGCATTGTTAACGCCCTTAGAGAGTTTGGAAGAACGGAGGTCTTTGAGAGAGGTGACTTGACAATGCTGTCTCGGGTTTACAAGTTGAGAGAGTCGAGAATAGCATCTCAAGGACTGAGACATAAGAGGAATCATCAATCAACACTGAACTGGCGCAAGGGTGTAGTGGAGGAGCACGTGTCGGAAGAGCAGTTATGGCTATCCATCTATAACATAACACAACATAACCTTCCGGGAGTAATAGGCAAGAGAGTTAGTACGGGTAATTCCGCTTGTAAAATGAAAACTGTCTGTATTCTTGCCTCATATAATTCATCAGCTTCTTTCAAATCAGGCGGGAGATTTAAGTCCATTCTTAGTGAACCATCAGCCTTTGACCGAAACATTGTTCAGTCTGATGATAGTTTTGAAGATAACTCTAAAGAAGACTTTGATTCCATTTTGAAAATAATCTTCAACAAGACTTCAATGACGATATAAATCTCTTGAAAGGGCCTTGCCCTGTAATCTCTCTACAACACCTCGTCATACACGCATCGTAATAACCTAATTTAATCTCGTTTTATAATCTCTTAACGTTGCATCTTTCAGTACTTAGCATATTGCACACGAATCACTCATCTCTCATCTCAGTTCTCAGTTCTGTCTTCTGTGCCGGCAGACAACGTGCACCCAGTCAATCTAGAGGCGATAATCCAACCTGGCAGAGGTCTTCGTGAACTTTTTTCATGAAATTTCAGTTTTTATGTATTGTTTTCATCTTTCTGGGGGGGGGGGGGGGGGGTTGTTTTCAGTGATTTATTCTCTGTTTTTGTTTCTCTAATCAAGAAGAAGGCGGGAATGTTGGTTTTTCTCCGCCGTGGAAGGGAGAGCTTTGCTCTTCTTCTTATCAGAACTGTTCTTTTTTCTTTCTTTCTTTCTTTCTTTCTTTCTTTCTTTCTTTCTTGAACTACGAGCTATGAGCTGTTTCTTTTGCAGCTGATGCGGTGAAGATATTGAGACACAGCATGATATCAAATCGGGAATGGGTTACGGACCCTATTTTGTGTTTCAAGCCCTGAGTGGAGATAAGAAGCAGGGTGCGCGCAATACTTCTTTAGCAGACTCCACCACCATGGGGACTATGACGACCCCCTGCTTCGTTAGCCAGGTTTGGCCTGTTAATCTTGGTACCAACGAAGTGGGTGGGCGGGGTCTTGGTCTATTATCTTTCTCAAATCCTGAGGCCATCATGTCAGCTATGGGTCTCAGACTGCCAGACCAGACAGCGCCTTCTCTTCTAGATAAGGCTGTTATCCTTGGTAAGTTGCTATGATAGCAGTTTGTTATCGCTTTCTCCACGTGCGCTGAATAAGACAGGTCGATGGCTTTCTAACGAACTCTCACGTAAAATTTTTCAGTAAAATTATCCCCGACTGAACAACCCCAGCCCCTACTGGCTTTGTCAGGTTTGCTGGGATGCAGACTGTTTTAATGAAGTAATACCAAGAAATAACGTATGGCCTTAATCACTCTCGTTTTATTCAATCTAAACAACAGAGCGATAAAATTCTCGTACATCGTAAAATAAAAAGGGAGACCAATTCACTGACCCGCCCTACTCGCCTGACCTTACTCCGTCGGAACATTTTCTTCTTGGATTATGGTAAAAGACCAAATCTACAGTGTAAACAGTGCAAGAATTAAAGCAAAGGATTTATAACGTTAAAAATTTGCAGCAGCATATGTGGCTGAAAGTAGTCTATAGTTTTAGTGTACGCAGAGTTGCTATCTAAGTTTAATGCAAAGAGAAAAAAAATAAATTGAACGTTTTTATGTCTTCCTTTTTATCTGAATAATCTTCTTTGTAGTGCAATTTTCAGATTTTAAAATCGGAATTATTTTTTAGGAAACTGTATGTGAAAACTGAGGTTGTCTCACTTTTCCTCCTAGATGATCGAGTGATACCTTCACTGTGCTTCTATTTGGTTCCTATCAAGAGGGTACAGGACAGCCGAAACATAATTTACCTAACATTAAAACAAAGCCAAGCCACGAAGAAACACGGAATTCCAAGCTACGCTAGTTTCTGAAGAGTCACAAATCATCAGAAAGCAGGATAAATGCAGAATGTTCTACAAATGATCTAAGTAGACAGAGAAAATGAAACAGTAACGAGACGCGACGGTACAGGTACATGACACAGAGGAAAGACGACAAGCGTAGAACAGGACAAATGTGGAAACTGGAGAGCTAGCAACAGAATCAGACATTGCTCACTGAGACCACTTAAAAACAAAAGAAATTCTAAACGCATCCAGCTCGGAACGAGGTTAGCAAGCTTGAAATTCTGAAAGGTATGCTGGCCGGAATTTGGATAGAAGACATGAAATTCTGAACGTATACGGCCGGATTTTGGATAGAAGACATGGAATTCTGAACTTATATTGGCATGATTTTGGATAGAAGACATGAAATTCTGAACATGTATGGTCCGGATATTGAGTAGCAGCTATGAATTACTGAAAGTTTACTGCCTGGATCTGAGATAGCATGCATGAAATTCTGAGAGTATACTGTCTTAATCTGAGATAGCAGGCATGAAATTCTGCACAATTACTGCCTGAATCTGGGATTACAGACAAGATGGAATTCTTAATTATGAATTGTTAGGATTTGTATTCACTGGCAGAATTGGCAAACAGTAACAAACCAGAACCCTATCCCACTTTCTCGCTGCTCATTTTTTTTTTTTGGGTGACAAAACAGCTGAGCCAGCGAAATAAAGAAGCTGAGGAGGTCTTATTATGGACGAGCTGAAATAGAAGCTTGACACTGCATTTCATAGACTGGTCATTGGCTCGTATATTTAACGTGCGCTTGGAAATAACGAAACAGTCTCGGAATCTTCTTTTGTTTTAGTCTATAGCGTTCTAAAGAAGCTCTTACTCCGTATTAATGTGGTCCAACAGAACTGGGAGCAGAAGTAGAAAATGCTGCCTCTATTGAAGTTACTAAGAAATTAGTTTCTCAAAACTATGTCACCATAAAATTTAATCACTTCTCACTGGCCTTACCACGAAATTTATTTCTTGCAGTCTTTACCCTCTCACCACGAAATTTATTTCTTGCAGTCTTTACCCTCTCACCATGAAATTTGTTTCTTGCAGTCTTTACCCTCTCACCATGAAATTTGTTTCTTGCAGTCTTAACCCTCTCACCATGAAATTTGTTTCTTGCAGTCTTTACCCTCTCACCATGAAATTTGTTTCTTGCAGTCTTTACCCTCTCACCATGAAATTTGTTTCTTGCAGTCTTTACCCTCTCGTCATGAAATTTGTTTCTCACAGAGCTTATACCTGTCTAGTTTTTTTCACGTGCTTTCTGACTTATAACGAATTTGAGTAAATGAATAAAAAAAAAAACGGATCATTTTAATCTTGGAAAACATGCTCTTCCAGCTTTGTTCTTCTCTACTCTTCAGTGTAAGCATAGTTGCAGTAAATATCTTAATAATGTAAGCGTATTTGCAGTAAACATCTTAATAGTGTAAAACCAAAGAAATGTTTGTTAAATAAAGTGACACATAATTTCGTAACAGGTAAGGGACTTGATAGATTCTCTGCGCCAGAAAGATCTATGTCTATGTGCCATGGCATTTGCATGTCTCGAAATGGTGTCAGGTGTTATAGCCTTCATATATCAATGCTACTACGGTCTTTGTAGTATGGATGCCAGCACATGTCTTCACTGCTTTTGTCTTCCTAGGGAAACCTCAGGTATCTGTCTGTCTGTCTGAATGTCTGTCTGTCTGTCTGTCTGTCTGTCTGTCTGTCTGATAAAAAAGTAACCGCACTGTACTTAGTTAAAAAAAATTGTAAGAGTGATCTGTAATTTAGTCAAATTCTAAATAGTCCGCTTCCTGAGAAACACACTTAGTCCAGCGCTGTTTCCACTGCTGTAAGCATTTTGTTTAGGTTAACTTCTGATATGGAGAAAAGCTTCCTCGTCGATCTATTGTATGTCTCCTCAACATCCCGAAATCTTTTCACTTTCATTAAAAAAAAAATTCTAGGAATAGGAAAAAAGTCACAGGTGAATATGGTGGTTGGTTGTTGGACCTGTGGAATCCACAAGCTGCGATGCACGGGCAGGCGCACTGTCATGATGGAGTTACCACTCGCCATTCTCATGCAGTGTCGACCTTTTGCAAACGCTGTATAACTTCACAGTAGTGTCCCATGTTGATTGTCTGACCTGATGGAGCATATTCGACGCATAATTACGCTGTAATCGAAAACACAGTCAGCGTTGTCCTGAAATTGCTGCCGCTCTGTCATGCTTTTTTTTTTTTGAATCTGTGAGACGTCGGGGACTTCCACTGCCAAGACTGGGCCTTAGTTTCTGGGTCATATCCATAAACCTCACGATTCATCACCAGTTATGACTGTTTTTAGAAAGTTTTTTTGTCGTTTTCGGGGGCATTCAAGCAGGTCACGAGAAGCCGAAACACGGGCCTGTTTCTGGTCACCTGAGAGCACTTTTGGCATATATTTACCTGTGACACGTCTTATTCACAAATGGTCCGGAAGAATTGACTCGATGATTTTGCAGCACAGATACGCGGATAAGTTCGATATTTTCTTCAGTTTTCCTGGCTGTGGGCCACTCAGACCTTTCATCACTCTCAAAACTTTCACAGCCAATTTTATAACGTTTATACCACTCATAAACTTGTGCACTACTCGTACACTCCTCCTCATAGACCACCTGTAATTTTAAGTATGTATCTTTGCACATTTCGCTAAGTTTTTTTAACAAGATCTGATGCAAATTCGGTGATCCAATTTTCCCGACATGACAGACTCAACGATCAGATTCAGATAGATCAGCACAAAGCTCTGCTAAGAGCAAAGCAGACAAGCAATGGAGACATGACTTATACACGTGTGCGGTATATGCAAAATCAAGCTGTGCATATCCGCTTCATTTTTGTATCAGCCGGTTCGGGAGTTACTCTCTCAGTCCGGATACTTTTTGATCACACCTCGTTTATTGAGAATGAATTGGTTCCGGCGTCAGTCGGTCCGAAAAAAAAATCCACCTAGTGGGAATTCCAATCAAAGACCTTTTGATGGGCAGGCGAGTGTACTACCCTCTACAGCACCACGCGGCTTGGCTCAGTCGTTGTTCTAGTAAATTGCTCTTTCTCCTTGCTATTCACGGACTCGCCTCGGTAGTCGAACATCCGGTTTTAAAATCCCATGTTCTCAGGTTTACATACAACAATAACTGCTTGTTGATATTCGCTGTAATGAGGAGTAATAATTCATGAAAAATTAAAAGACAGACTACAAAATTTTGCAGCAAAAAAATACACTCATTTGCTTTTACATACGTTGATACAAGATCTTTATCTAAAACCATGCAACATAAGAGAAAGTACACCCAAGAATGGGAAAATACGAGTACTGTCTGGGAAAGTATTCCCGATTTGTTTTTTCAAAAGTTTGTTGTGATGAGTGCTAAGATTGCTGCTACCGAAATGTTTATTTTAAAAAAAAAAAGGTCGATAAAATTGAACTCGTTTCATCTAATTTCTACGATGTGTTATTTAAAAGGCTTTGTAAAAAGAAATTAGAAGAAAATTAAGTGCATGTGCTTTGAAGTTAAACTTCTACGTGAGCTAAAAGTAGGCTAGGTCTTTTTGAAGTTCAGATGTGGTGGGTGTGTTTATTATGAGTTCTTCTAGGAGGTCTTCCTTATTTCTAGAAGAGTTAACTTAAAAAATGCACTTGCAGAGCAAGAAGGGTTCAGGTTAAGATTTATGTCCATAAGCTGCTAATGAACTCGTTAATTCGAAGCGTCAACGCACAAACTTTTAATTTATAACTCTTCTAGAAATGTCAACGTACAATCTTCTAATTCTCCCTGCTTAGCAAAAGTCGACGGACCATACCACGGATCATACTTTGGAAAAGTTTCATATCTGTATGGTAGCTCAGTCAGTCAGTTAGTCATTTGCATGTCCATTGCGGAATTTTGCCTCCCTAATAGCTCTCCTATAGGCCTCTCGGTTGTAAGCAAGATGCCCTGCTGCTGATGCATCCATTTGCAGATGGTAAACGATGTCTTGCAGCCATCTTCGCCGTGGTCTTTCTCTTTTTTCTTTTTCCCATTATGTACCCTTCCAAGACGGTCCTCATCTAAATTCTCATGACGTTTAATGTTTAATTTTAAAGTTTTCTATGTTTAATCCTCTTTACTAGCCAGCCTTCTTCAATATTAAGTTCTTGTAATATAGTAGCTATGCAAAAGATTTTTTTCAAGAAAATATAGTTAACCTTTAATGAGTAAACGCTACTACGCAAAAAAAACAAAACAAACACACACACAGTACAAACTTGGTAAATTTTCAAACTGACAATGATTTAGTTAAGGAAAAAATAGACGGCAATTAACATTCTTGCTTCTTCCGGCAAATGAACAGAATATGAAATTTGTGACAGGTGACCAGCCTGAATATGGTGAGAGAAATCAGGCTTCTTTTTTTTATTTCGAACAATGGCTTCCACATCTGGTTATTAAAACATTTCACAGTGAAAATAAAAAAAGGACCCCCTTCCCCAATTCCCCCCCCCCGGGACCACCAACTGGGAACCACTGTTCTAATTCATTTCCTCACTCAAAATGTCAGTGCAGAAACTATTTCCTTATTTTTCAGTAACAATACAAATTATCATCATTAATGTCACACACCACACATACTATCATCTATTCACTATTCACCACACATACTATCATCTGTTCACTATTCACCACACATACTATCATCTATTCACTATTCACCACACAAAAATTACTTTTTTTCTGGCTTACTCCAAAATATAGTTACATTTTCACGTAAAATAGCACACTTTACAAGTTCTCGTTCTCTGATATGTGAATCTTTCATTCATTCTTTTGTTCACTTCAAATGAACACTTGTCAACATTCACTGCAGAAATACATGCTGTCACATCCAGGACAACATTCACCACTCAAGTACATACTGTCACATCCAGCATAACATATACCGGTTAAGTATATACTATCACATCCAGCATAACATACACCGATCAAGTACATATTGCCACATCCAATATAACATTCATCCCACAAGTGCATATTGTCACATACAGCATAACATTCACCGCACAAGTACATATTGTCACATACAGCATAACATTCACCGCACAAGTACATATTGTCACATAAAGCATGACATTCACCCCCACAAGTACATACTGTCACATACAGCATAACATTCACCTCCACAAGCACATATTGTCACATACAGCATAACATTCACCCCCACAAGTACATATTGTCACATACAGCATAACATTCACCCCCACAAGTACATATTGTCACATACAGCATAACATTCACCCCCACAAGTACATATTGTCACATACAGCATAACATTCACCGCACAAGTGCATATTTTCACATACAGCATAAAATTCACCCCCACAAGTACATATTGTCACTTTCAGCATAACATTCACACCTCAAAATTCTTACTTTTCTCTTCCAATACAGTATCACATCATTCACCGTTGAAATGCATACTCTTTTTTTTCAAATATAATATTTGCCACTCATATTTTAAATGCTCTCTCTCCCTCTCTCCTCCCCCCCCCCCCCCCCCCCATCTCTCTCTCTCTCTCTCTCTCTCTCTCTCTCTCTAACACAAATGCTTGCTTTCTTCAAGTGTTCTATTCTCCAGTGAAACAGTGACTCACGTTTTAAAAAAAAGTTTCTCTATAATTCAACTCACCACTCAAAGACTTCCTTCCTCCTTCAATATAATAATCACTCATCATTCAAGCGCTACAGCGTTCTTCCATTGTAGCGATGATGAACAAAATAAACAGTTACGCAAATCTCTCTCTCTCTTTCTCTCATTCTTTCACAGCTTCCTCTCTCAACCATCATCAACCGTACACCTCCACCACCATCAAACATATCCACTACCATCAAACATATCCACCACCATCAAACATATCCACCACCATCAAACATATCCTCCACCATCAAAGAAATCCGCTACCATCAAACATATCCACCACCATCAAACATATCCACCACCATCAAACATATCCACTACCATCAAACATATCCACCACCATCAAACATATCCACCACCATCAAACATATCCACCACCATCAAAGAAATCCGCTACCATCAAACATATCAGCTACTATCAAACATATCCTCCACCATCAAATAAATCCGCTACTATCAAAGAAATCCACGACCATCAAAGAAATCCACCACCGTCAAAGAAATCCGCCACCATCAAAGAAATCCGCCACCATCAAAGACGTCCACCACCATCAAACATATCCGCCACCATCAAAGAAATCCGCCACCATCAAACATATCCGCCACCTTCAAACATATCCGTCACCATCAAAGAAATCCGCCCACATCAAACATATCCGCCACCATCAAAGAAATCCGACACTATCAAACATATCCGCCATCATCAAACATATCCGCCATCATCAAACATATCCGCCACCATCAAAGAAATCCGACACTATCAAACATATCCGCCATCATCTACATACATCACTATCATTATACATCCACCACCAATAAACACACCCACTCACTACTACACACATCTAAAACCATCGTACACTTCCCCCACCACCAAACACTTCCCCCACCACCAAACACTTCCCCCACCACCAAACACTTCCCCCACCACCAAACACTTCCACCACCATCTAACACATCCACCATCAACATACACACCCACCGAAAGTAAAGTCAACATTTCCTCACTCAAACATCCTCTCGCTTCTAAAAGCCGCATGAACAAAAGCCCACTTTAAGTTTTAGCTAAAACAATCAATTACTCATTTTAAAATCTCTTTCAAGAAGCACTCACACTCCTACCTACACACACACACCCACACCCACATACACCAAAGCTCACTTCAGTCGGTCGATCCCTCTGCTAGAAAGTACACCCACAATTTCTTCTCCGACAATCATTTATTTACTAAATCCATTCATTCCTGTAAGAGAAAAGACAACAAACTAACTTTCTACAATAATCACAGACTCTAAGCTCATTATCTTAACGTACTGGAATCAACTCTTTTTTTTTTTTTAAACGCTGAAACACCACCGCTCTCTTGTTCCTCCTCCAACGCTTCCTTCTCTTGCAGCTTAGCCACAATGGCGCCTCGTCCTCTGTCTACACAAACATCTACTCCTGCTTGGACATGTTTCGTCTCTAACCACTTGGACAAGCCATAGGGAAGGGAAAAAAAACATACAAACCAACTCCGCCATATTGATTCCCTTCCTTAGATTAAACACCAAATAAAACGCCCCGCTGCAAAACGTTTCAAAGGATCTTAAGACAAACAACGTTCAGGTTCCTTCTTAGCAAACCCTGGAGTTTCTAGATATTGAATTCGTGTTTGCGTTGTGTCCGTTGTTTTCCAGTGACCATTAAAATGTAGATAACACTGCTCATAAAATATTGACGGACAAAAGCGTACGCGCCCAGCCTGGTTTCTGGAATATTTTCTGCGCGTTTCAATGCTTGACATACAGCAGACCGCCTGAGTGAATGGGTAATGTTTGTATTTCATTGCTTTTCTTACAGGAAGCATTGTATATCCTTGTATTTCGACGTATATCATGTAATCTCAGTGCGCGTCCTTTATTCTCAGTGCGTATCCGGTTTTCTCAGTGCACATCTTTTATTCTCACCGTATATCACTTTTCTGTTAAAAATCATAATGTTAAAAATTCTGTTAAAAATCATAATGGGTAGACTTCGTGAGAGAACAGACAGAGAAACAAACAGACGTACAAAAATAAGATTTTTAAGGGCGTGCATCTTTCCCCATCGCAACATATGCCTGTGAGACCTGGACACTTAACAAAACAGCTGAGAAACACATAAATGCCTTTGAATGTAAATGCTGAAGAAGAGTTCTTCAAATATCATGGACACAAAAAGAACAAATATATCCATACTACAAAAACTTAATATTGAAGAAGGCTGGCTAGTAAAGAGGATTAAAGAGAGAAAACTTAAATATTTTGGACACATTAAACGTCATGATAATCTAGAGAAAGCCGTCTTGGAAGGGTACATAATGGGAAAAAGAAAGAGAGGAAGACCAAGGCGAAGATGGCTGCAAGACATCGTTGATGATCTGCAAATGGATGCATCAGCAGCAGGTCATCTTGCTCACAACCGAGAGGCCTACGGGAGTACTGTTAGGGAGGCAAAGTTCCACAAGGCACATGCAAATGAATGTATATCATATACTGTATTTTCAACGTATATCCTGTATCTGTGTGTATTCTGTATTATCAGTCTATACCCGGTATTCTCAATATATAGTGTATTCTCATTTTATATCCTGTATTCACAATGTATATCCTGCATTCTCATTTTATATCCTGTATTCGCAGTGAATATCATATATTCTCAGTGTGTATACTCTATTCTCAGTGTATACCCGGTATTCTCAATATATACCGTATTCTCATTTTATATCCTGTATCCGCAATGTTCTCTGCGAGTTTCCATAACGATATCTTTTTTTTCCCATCTGGAGTTGCCTCTAGACAGTCTCATGGGTGATCAGGAAAAGGAGATGGACATATGTTGGTCACTTGATGAGAAGAAATGATCAGAGAATCCCAAAACAAGCCATCAAGTGGAACACAACAGGCCGAAGAAAAAGAGGCAGACCGCGTGAAGCTCTGCAGAGGACATTATTAAGAGAGGCCAAATTAACAGGCATAAAATCCTTTGATGAGGTTGAAAGACTCACCGAAGAAAATTGGCGAACTACTTTGCGAGCCCTATGTGACGTTTAACGGCACGGGAAGGATATAATATATAAAATATAAGATCCGCAATGTATATCCTGTATTCTCTTCGTCTCCAAAGGTTTGCTAGTCCTAACAACTACGTTGCCAACTTAGCAGCCGCCATATTTGTTCTTTTGTTTTTTTTTTCGGTACCAACCTTGCAAGGACACCTACTTTTCAGGGATAAATCCCATTCCAACACTGGCTGATCCGAACTGCCGAGCAGTTTTTGGTTGTAAGTAAACTAAGTATGTAGGACATATGCTCAAAGCCACTCTTGTGATGTCGCTGTCATACTGTCTTCTGCTTGCTGCCTTACTAAAAATCTATAAAGGAGTCCTCTTCAGAAATCGTTCTCCCGAGAGATGTCGGTGGAAGTTCCCGCTGTAAAGAGAATTAGAGGTTTTGCTGCGATAACGTCGACCAGATGTACCCACACAAGTTCCAGAAGACTGACTCCGAGAACAGCTGTTAAGGATGGTGCTATCTAGCCTCCTTCTTTCTCCTCCTGCTTTCCCTCTCCTCCTCCTCCTCCTCTTCCTCCTCTTCCGTCTTCTTCTCTTCATCCTCCTCCTTTTTCTTCTTATTCTTCTCCTCCTCCTTCTTCTTCTTCTTCCTCTCCTCCTTTTTCTTCTTATTCTTCTCCTCCTCCTTCTTTTCCTTCTTATTCTACTTCTTCTCCTCCTCCTTCTTCTTCTTCTCCTCCTCCTCCTTTTTCTTCTTCTTTTCTTCTTCTCCTCCTCCTCCTTTTTCTTCTTCTTTTCTTCTTCTCCTACTCCTCCTTTTTCTTCTTCTTTTCTTCTTCTCCTACTCCTCCTTTTTCTTCTTCTTTTCTTCTTCTCCTACTCCTCCTTTTTCTTCTTCTTTTCTTCTTCTTCCTCTCCTCCTTCTTCTTATTCTTTTTCTTCTTTTCTTCCTCCTCCTTTTTCTTCTTCTTCTTTTCTTCTTCTTCTCCTCCTCCTCCTGCTTCTTCTTCTTCTTCTTCTCTCCTCCTCCTCCTCATCCTTCTTCTTCTTCTCCTCCTCCTCTTCCTTTTTCTCCTCCTCCTCCCCTTCCTTCCTTCTTCTTCTTTCCATTGTACTAGCCTTAAACATTTATACCTATTACCTGGATAAATTGTGCCGTCTTTTGGAGGTCATGATTCGCATTCCACATCCCAGCTTAACTCCCTGTGGCCAGAGCTTGGTTCTTGACAGAGGGGGGGGCAGAGCTGCAGGACTGCGCTGTTCCCTCTAAGCAGCGCGTCTGCGCAACCGCGCACAAAAAAAAAATCATACCGCGCATAAAATTTTTGGAGCCGCGCAAAAAGAATAATGAAACTGCTACTTTTATTTTCCCAGTTTCCAGATGTTACTCCGTGCCATAATTGCGATCAAAGACAAAATACAATGATGGCACATGTTTTCCCCTTTTGTTGTTTCTTTTTTTGTTGAGAAATGACCTTCGGATCGGATATTTCAACTCTTTTATCGCGTAGTTTGGGTAGTACTGTAGCAGAATCATGACGAGGCAAGTGGGCATACAGAGAACAGAGGCTAATTAAAATCAAAGGAGAGATAAATTTCCACTGCGTCCAATTTCGTGGGAAATGAGAATGTCCATTGAGCTTCTCAGGTATGCAAATTGTTCTTGTTAACTAACACCAGACGTAGTGACCACAAACATTAGAGCAGTCCTTTTTTAAAAAAAATTTAGTAGCAGTAGATTTACTATCGCCGTGGAAAGGTGCAAAACTGCGGGTAACTCAAGTACGTGTTTTTGTAGTGTTCAAACTGGTACTGACAAAGACTCCTGTTTCCTGTTTCCTGTTACCTATACTTTTCAAGCATAAATTTGGGTACGTGAGGTTTTAATGAGAATGTCAACTTTAAAAGGGAAAGTAACTCTGTTCTAACCCATAATTAGATGGCCAGACAGAGAAGTCTGCGACTGGGATATTAGGTCCGTTCTGCTGTCACCCTAATCTAATCTACTGTTGTTGGGTAAACTGAGGTCATTTGCTTGCTTCTCGACGTACAGAAGTATTATGTGCAGTATTATGTTTCAATGAACCCATAATAAGTCGAATATGATAGGATAAACAATTGTGTAAATAAATAACTGCTGTCACTGAATAAGTAAACAAAGAAATCATCATTGCAATTATCTAAATATCAGTAACTGAAAACTGCAGCAGGTTTATTCTGTTTATAAATCTACAGGCATCATATATATATATATATATATATATATATATATATATATATATATAGGTAACCCTGTCATGTCTTAGAGGCACATAGGGATATGGTGTTAGTGCCCATATTTTCCTTGACCTGTCTGCCCATATTGTCCTTGACCTGTCAGCACACTAGAGGGTGATATGGTCAGTATTACACCTGGCTGCTTTTTCCTTCCCCATTTCTACAGCTGGGTGACTGGGATGCCGCTGGCCGGATTCGAACCCCCGACATTCGCCATGAAAGATCAGTGCACTAACCACTTCGCCACTAAGACACCCATATATATATATATATATATATATATATATATATATATATTACCATGGACATTTGAACACAAATATTTTTTTGCACACGAGTTGAACATTTTGCACACAGATCTCAAAACCTTAGAGGGAACATTGCCTCGCATGTGCAGTCAGGGATATGTGACAGACTGATGCCATACCGGTGTGACTGCAATCGGGCAGTGTCCCATGCTTAGTATGAAGATAGTGGTTTTCTCTTGAACAAGGGAGTTGCGACATCTGATAGTTAGCTGGTGGTTTGTGCTGGTCAGTCGACATCTTCTTGCACTGATACTTTGTTATAGTTCCTTAGGCTTCACTGTATGAGACAGGACGTTGATGTCGTGGCTGCCTGCTACCAGATTTGGCCAAGTCTGTCAGCTTCTTCCGTTTCCCAACAGACCAGAGTGTTATGGGATCCACAGGACCAGAACCGCTTTTTTTCTGAGATAGCGTGCACAACATTTGCATTCTGTCCCTTTCTATGTTTTTTTTTTTTTTGGCGCTACAGAGGACTCTGTATGACAGATCTGCCATCGGGAGTAAAACGACGTGGTTGCAGGTCTGGTGCAGACAAATGAAATACGAGGATGTTGTAAACCATGCCAGTACACATTTAGATTAAGTGGTTTTCTATTGCTTACAACGGAGAGGCCTACACGAGAGCCGTGAGTGAGGCAAAGTTCCGCAAGGGACATGCAAATCACTGAGGGTTTTCCACTGGTCAAGTGTGGTGAGCTGAAGCGAAGGATAGGGAATGTAAAGAGACATCCTTTGATGACGGAAAACGTAGGTTCAGGTCCTGATTCTAAGCAGGGCCGGGCAGAGTCAGGTTGGCCCCGAATTCAGTTAGTATAGCCCCCACCCCGCTATTAAAAGGTACGCGGGACGTTGTGGTATTTTCCTGAAATTTGTCTTTTATACGAAAAAAAGGATTAAACAGGGCCACCAACCTCCTCAACAGACGGGGCCCCGGTTCGTTTCCTGCGCGCCCCCCCCCTTTTTTTTTGGTCGGGCCTGATTCTAATATATCTTTGAAATATTTGGACTTGTATCCGTCATACCTGCTTCACTCTGTCCGGTTTACCTCTCGATTATCACGGTTAGTTTTATAATCACGCTAGAAAATCATCACAAGAGCAGTGCATGTTTCTGAAGATACATTTGAAGACAAAACGATAGAATCATCTTAGTCCCATCTGCTTGTTCCAGCGCAGTATTATCCATGATTCTTCCTGCATAGAGTTAAGAAGGTTATTTCATGAAATTTTGTGACAATTTTTTTTGGCGGGGGGGGGGGGGGAGTTTATCTCTCATGTGGCAGCTGTTTCATTGAGTGGTTAGGCGCTCGATCTACTAATCCGGTGGTACCGGGTTCAAGTCCCATCAGAGGGATTTTTTATGGTACACCTAAAAAAAAACACCTCCCCACTCCCCCAGGGTCAACCCAGTCTCTTAAAATGAGTACTAGAGAAATCTTGGAGGGTAAATCGGCCAGGCGTGACACTGAGCACATCAGACTTTCATGTGCTGAAGGTCTTGGAAATACAGGGCCTAACACCGTATCACAGTGTCTTAGTGGCATGGATACGGGAATTTTACCTTTTACCGTTTTTTTTAACCTTAAAAACATTTTGTAAAACCTTTTCTAAAAACATTTTTAATAAACCTTTTTTTAACATTTTAAAAACCTTTTTGTTTTTTTTATATGTCTCATGTGCTCATGTGGGTGTTAAGTTGTACCCACTAGGCAAGGCTGTCCTGCTTTTGCAAGCTATAAAGTATTGTATGATAGCCATTAGAACTTAGGGTTCCTTTTTTATACTGTTAAAAAAAATAATAACCGCAACACTACTGTAGTCGTAATGGACATCAAGTTTCAAACTTGTATCAAAATTTTATTTTACAGAATTATTGTTCCAATCTTGGCATGAAGAAACTTTAAGATTTTAACAATGAAATGATGTTCATTAGATTTAGTTTGGACTTTTATTCTTTGCGACTGAGGCCTCCGTTTCAGTAAGGTGTATGGCCTCCTCTGGGCTGATCGACATCATCTTGTCATAGATCCGATTAGCCATTGGATCTGTTGTTGTGGGGTGGCTGCCCACTCTTCCCGCAGTGCAAGAGACAACTGTCGTAGACTGGTTGGCGCCACGTCTCGCTGGCGGACTTGTCTGTTGAGTTCATCCCATAAGTGATCTCTCTCTCTCTCTGAACCTTAAGTGCCCAGGGCACATGGGGCTTCCGCAAGGGTTTTCCACAAATACCTGTCCTTCGCCTTTTTTTCTGCTCTTGCCCAGGTGAGTCCTCTATTGCTCAACATCCTCTCTGTTGTTCTTCACCATGTCTCTTTTGGTCTACCCTTACTTCTGTTCCCCTGTGGTGCCCATCTTAGTGCTATTTTTGGTAGTGAGTTGTCAGTCATTCGGAACACATGTCCCAACCATCGCCATCGTCTTTCCTCAGTAATTGTTGTCAGTGCATAAGTGATCTATTGGGTTCATATCTGATGACATGGACGGCCACAGAATGGTCTGGACGTTGTTGTCAGCGAGGAACTGGGTTGTGAGTTGTGCCACATGGGGTCTAGTGCTATCCTGCTGAAAAATGGACCCTGCTGCAGCCAGGACGTGAAGACGAAGAAATTCAGCGACGTATCGTTGGGCATTCAGGCGTCCTTCAATTTGCACCAGGTCACTTCCTCTCATGAGGTTGATCGTCCCCTACACCAGCATATCTCTACCACCATGTGGAGGAGGAACATTCATGTAGTTCTGCTCAATGACTCTGCGGTAAACATTTCTACGTCTATCGTGTCGCTGGAGCAGAAAGAATGATTCATCACTAAACTAAACCCTTCTCCAATAATTCGCAACGGTCCATTGACGATGCTGGTTCGCCCACTGCAGTCGGCTCTGGCGATGCCGGTCCGTAAGAACAGGATCTCTGTAGGGTCTTCTAGCCAAAAGACCAGCCTCGTGCAGCCGGTTCCTGACCGTTTGATCTGAAATTCGATGAGCTGCTATCATTGACTGGACTGTTGAAGACGCAGATGCAAATCGCAACCGCATGAAGCGGTCTTCGGTAGGAGTTGTGACTATGGGTCTTCCACTGCGCGGGTGGTCTGCAACTGAGCCAGTTTCTTGAAATCGTCCCCAAATGTGACTAATGGTACTTCTAACCACATTAAATTGTCTGGCCACTACACTTTGTGACTGTCCAGTCTGTAAACGTCAAATGATGATGAATCATTGTTCTGTAGTCAAATGAGCATAACAGCGCATTGAATTTTCGAATGAACTGATTCGAGGAGCGTCAATCTTTTATAAGCATTCAATAACATGGTCAGTGAGATTTGTGTTCAGTAAGTTTCACGGGATTCTCGTGAACCTGTCATGAGTTATTGTCAAAAAATGCTGTTTTGACTAGTGTCACCTTTCTGTGCTCATGAATCATCTGCTGAGTACAATTCAGGTCAGCACGTGAAGATGATGTCCAAGTGAACTTTTCAGACAATTTCCCCTTGTCTGATCAGCAAACTTCAGTTTAAATCGCAACATGGTATGTGTGGCGTTTCCCTTTTTTTTTTAACAGTATACGTTCACAGACCCCGTACCCCCATTCTCCCCTTTTGGATTGACTGTATGTCCCCCACATTCTCTTCATCAAACTGTCTAAGTCAGTATCTTCATCAGTTCTGTTAGGACTTTAAAAGATCTCAATACGATCATTATACTTTACGCACAAACAGCGTTTTACTTTACGTCCAAATAGCGTTACATGCAAGCAACGTTTTAATTTACATACAAACTGCGTTTTGCTTTACATACAAATAGGGTTTATTTTACGCACAAACAGCGTTTTACTTTACGTACAAGAACGTTTTACGTACATACAAAAGGCTTTTTTACTTTATACGCAAATTGCTGAAAGAAGTTTTGTTCTAAACCACAATTTAATAATAAAAATCAGTCAGAGATCCCTAGGGTTCAAAAAGGGATATGGATACCCCAGATTCCCAGGCTGTAGAAAAAATACTGGATAGGCACAGCAGTGTTGAAGATGCTATCATTTCTAAAATTAACCATACACAGTTCCCCAATCTTTCTTCTTGAAATCTCTCAGCACTTTATGAATTTTATTTGACATTTGTCACATGAGACTCTTGACATCCGCTATTTAAAAATCTTCATTTCACTTAATTGCTTCTTTCTCACTTGGGCATTTCAAAACTCTCCTTAAAGTTCAGCAAAGGGATACGACGTGGCGCCAACCGCTATGGCATCTTGGACAAGTGCCAGAATAAGATCAGGAGAGCATAGAAGAAAGCAATCTGCTGTAAATCCAGTATACCCCCAAAAGTAGTGGTTCCCAACTTGTGATACTCGTATTCCTATTGTGTGTGGGGGGGGGGGAGGGGGAGGAATACGAGGCAAGACATTTAGAGGTAGGTGAAAAGAAGTTGAGTAATGGCGGAAAAACAGATAATTAATAATTATTTTGTCAGATTAATTCAAAATTCTGACGAGTGGCGGTATGGGGGGGGGGGGGGGGTTCTTTTGTTACTTAACCTTGAGGAAAGCCCTCGTTCCCTCGCGTTATTTAAGGCGAATGGTGGGATACTATTTCTCGAACATATGACGTCACTAAGGCGCGCATTTTTGGCGCCGTTCTGTGTAATAGCCTGAGGTCTCATTGTCGAATTTTTTGTCATCGTTTTATTTAAGTTGTGTATAAAATGTTCAACTCATGCGTTATTCATAATCTTGGATCAATGGCTGGAAACGTGGACAGTTAAAAAAAAATCTTCAGTATTCCGTGGAAAGTGATCAGTCATGAAAATCTCAAGACGTCTCTAATTCTTTGCTGCAAAGCCGTGAAAAATCAGAGTCTTCAGTTCTTCGGACGGGTAGAGAAAGAAACTAAAGTGATGAATGAGTTGTCATATATCGGAGATGAAGGGGTGAAGACACTGTCAGATGAGGCAGTCAGCGACCAATGGCTGATATGCTAGCGTCAGGGTTAGCGAACCATAGCTGACCAAGAATCTGCCGTACCTTTCTGTTGGTACTCCCCAGTAACAAGCCTAGCCTGGCTAACGGGGCAGGGATCGACATAGTCCCTATGATGGTGGTGTCTGCAAAAGAAGGACTGCATATCCCCTTGTAGTTTAGCTGCACTCAGGAGCTGAAAACAAAAATAGCCGCCATATCCCTCTCCCAATCCGACACAGTGTTGTGCCGTAACATTTTCACAGCCTCGGCTGCAAATAGCATAAGCTTACAGTTTCAGGGATACTGAAGAAGAAGAAGAAGAAGAAAGAAAGAAAGAAAGAAAGAAAAAGAAAGAAAGAAAGAAAAGAAGAACCCTGATGCAGATATTGTAAACGATCATGACTTTCCACACTCGTGTAGACGGCTTTGAAGCGGCATATCTTTCATGCATGTGTACGTAGGCGATCAACTTTTCTCATGGCTAATCCCGCCAATGACAGATCTGCATAATCGGTCGCGGTGATAGCAAGCAATGTTTGTGTTGCCAGGTCCAATCTCGTTGCACTTGGATGGTCAGGCCTCTGTTCTGATACTCATTTCCCTTTCAAACTATGCGGCGTAGGCAGTCTTTCTTCATTCGTTATGGTCTTCTGCCAGGTCATTCCGGTCCCTGTTACTTGTGGATATTTAACTCTTTCGTCCCTGAATTAACTTCCATGCTCTGCCAGAGTAAATTTTATGAGAGATTTTCGTAGAAGGAAACTGGAAGGAAGTTAGTCAGTAATTTAAAAATGAGCCTGGTTTAACCAAGAGCCCTACAGGGAAGCTGTCAGGGAGGCAAAGTTCCGCAAGGGACATGCAGATGACTGACTGAGCTTGGGCTAGAAACGTGTTAATTTTCATTTTATTTAGACTTTGCCAAAATATTACTCCGAGCATCAATTCGCATAGGTCTGCAAGATGTACATGCACTACCAATGTTGTTTTGGAATTTAAAGAGTTAAAAGGTTTTTAATATCTTTGAAAGTGTATGAAGGTACACACGAGAGATGATTCTTAATGGTGTCCATGTAATTTATGCGTATAAACTATCAACCTTTTATGACAAGTATTTTACTTCCATTTTGTTTAAAAACAACCTTCTAAGTAGCAAAGAAAGTCAGTTTATTTTTAATAATCCAAACATTTGAAAACGTTTACTTACATATTCTTCATATTATCATTTTTTTTCTGGCTAATTCATTCATTAGTTGCTTTCTATTATTCGGCAGACTTCTCCATTTGGTAGGATCCTTGGCCTGCTAGTAGGATACAGCCACTTTTCTTCATCATGCTTTTTGGTCTAGTATTTCAGCCATTTCTCTTCGAGTATTCCTCTGTCTTTCATTTTCCTTTGAGATTTTCTTCACTGTCAGATTCTGAAGCTTCTGTCTTCAGGTAGCATATCCAAAGAATTTTGGCTGCTTTTTTCCTTTGGGCTTCGTAGTTCTCCAAGTTCTTAGGGAACTTATTGCTTGTTCTTGGTACAGTTCTAGATTCAGTGAAAGGAGATAGTACTACTGCGTCTGTCTCACTCAGTATTCAGTAACTGAAAATATTTGGTGAAATACCCCAGTAGTCAGAAACCTTCCTTCCTTCCTTCCTTCGCTCCTTCCTTCCTTCGCTCCTTCCTTCCTTCCTCCCTCCCTCCCTTCCTTCCTTCCTCCCTCCCTCCCTTCCTCCGTCCCCTTTTTGTTACTCCTTTCTGGGGCACAGGCCATCAACAAGGGCTCTCTATTTATTTCTGTACTGGGCTGTTTCTTCTATCCGTCTCCAGTTTTGTCTGTCTTTTTGGATCTCTGCTTCGGGACTCCTTCCCCCAGGTGTTTCTAGGCCTTTCCTGTTTCATCTTAGCCTGGGGATTCCAGGTGAGAGCTTGCCTGGTTATGTCAGCTGTTTGGCTTCCAGACATTTCTGGCTTTCACCACACCACATCATAGATCCTCATGAAGAAGTTTCTTCACCTTCCAGTAATAATTTTTGCCTCTTATTGTGCTTTTCTTGACGTTTTCGTAGCTAATGTATTTTTTTTTAAAAACCGGATAGGGTTTCTGGTTCTCTGCCGAACTCTATTTAGTCGCCTACTACAGTCATGCTTGGTAGCATATAGTGGTCCTTTTCTTTGCTTCCTAGACACCCAGGGACCCACGTCCTGGGTAGCACAAGGCGGTCAGTAAGAAGCATCTGCAATGAAATGTGGGCTTTTCTTAAACAGTAAACTATAGGTGAAGACGACGTCCGGTTGGGCGATCAGCGACCCATAGCTGATATGCTAGGGTCATGGTTAGCGACCCATAGCTGATATGCTAGGGTCATGGTTAGCGACCCATAGCTGACCAAGACCCAGTCTGGCCTCTCCGTTGGTACCCCCAGTAACAGGCCTAGCTTGGCTAACGGTGGGAGGGATCGCCATAGTCCCCCATGGTGGTGGAGTCTGCTAAAGAAGTATTGCACATCCTCTGCTTTTTAGCTGTAGTCTGGGACTGAAAAAGTAGGTGCCGTAACCCTCCCCCACGCCGATACGATGCTGTACCTCAACACCTCCACAGCATCGGCTGCAAAGAGCACCAGTTCGCAGTTACAGGGAGATAGTACAAGTACAATTAACCAGTAAACTTAGGCTAATAGTACAAGTACAATTAACCAGTAAACTTACGCTAATAGTACAATTAACCAGTAAACTTACGCCAATAGTACAAGTACAATTAACCAGTAAACTTACGCTAATAGTACAATTAACCAGTAAACTTACGCCAATAGTACAAGTACAATTAACCAGTAAACTTACGCTAATAGTACATGTATAATTAACCAGTAAACTTACGCCAATAGTACAAGTACAATTAACCAGTAAACTTACGCTAATAGTACATGTATAATTAACCAGTAAACTTACGCTAATAGTACAAGTACAATTAACCAGTAAACTTACGCTGTGGACGCGGTAAAGATACGCAATCCAGAATCGCGGGAATATTATTACCGTTTTTTTTTAAAGTTACGAGAATAGAGCTTTCATCTTTTCTACCTAAAGACTGTTATCTGGAGCAAAACAACACAAGAAAGTAAAAACATAACAACAGTATTCAGTGAAAAGATGAATAAAACTGACTGAAGAATGAGAACAAAAAGATCAACTTGTCTATTCAGATATTTTTCATGTGCTTATTCGCAAGGGAGAGAAAAAAAACACAAAAGTATAATGTTATAAAAATTGCGAACGTCCTTATTACGCAAGAATCGAAACAATAAAGAGTAAGAATAAACTAAAATGTGGAATGAAGATGTTCTGATTAAAAATGCGGGCAAAAAATACCATGTTTACGGGGGAGGTGAGCATGTAATAAGGCTAATATAGCAAAGATTTTATCTTTTGTATAACCTTCATTTGTACGCATTTTTTTTTTTTACAAATTTTCTTTTCGTAATGAACCAAAGTCTACGTGGAGATATTGACAGACATATCAAAAATTTTCAGTGTTTTAGCAACAAGACCAAGCAAAAAAGAAAATGCGGTCAAGTCGCTTTGTCACGAAACACGATAATCTTCGTGATGGATGGCGAATCCGTCTTCTTTTTTTTTTTTTTGGTTCTTAGAATCTTCTATCTCGGTAGTGGCATGGGCTCTTGAAGGAATTTTCATTTTTCGGGTTGTCCTACTCCCCTGAAGTCCTCGGGGCCTGTTTTAATTGACTCTCCGGGCCCCCATTTCGTCCTTCGTGCCCGAAGTGATGCACCGGCTGTAATACCCCCGCGCCCCCTATGGGCCTAATAGTAGGCATAATTTGTTCACGGCTTTTTATTTTCGATGCTTGAACTGATTTTCCACCTCATTTTTTAACTTATTAACCCCTTTTCCCCCTAAATTTCATGTGAAATCAAACATTCAGTTTATACTTTCCCTGCTTGTCATGTTCCTTCGTTCTACATGTTTCTCTCTCTCTCTCTCTCTCTCTCTCTTGCAGAACTGGTATTTTAGGACAAAATATGATGTTCTTGGACTTTATGACAGTAACTGTGGTACTAAACTGTTCAGACTATCATAATCTACCAGAACATGCACGCGAGGATAGTTTACAGATGCTATGAGAGCTACAGTATCGGGCTTTGCAATAGGCTCCACCGTGAAAGAAAATCATAAGGGTTTCCCAACTGGTTCTCCAGCTTGTTGTGATAATACTCTGTTTTAGTGGACGGCTAAAGCTCTGTTCGTCTACGGTTGTTGCTCATCTTCGATAGTGGTTCATCTACACCAGTAGTTCATCTACTGTAGTGGCTCGTCTATAGTAGTGGTTCGTCTACAGTAGTTATTCATCTACAGCAGTGGCTCGTCTATAGTAATGGCCGTCTATAGTACTATAGTAGTGGTTCGTCTACATTTGTGACTCGTCTATAGTAGTGGTTCGTCTATAGTTGTGACTCGTCTATAGTAGTGGTTCGTCTACACTTGTGACTCATCTATAGTAATGGTTCGTCTACATTTGTGACTCGTCTATAGTTGTGATTCGTCTATAGTAGTGGTTTGTCTACAGCTGTGATTCGTCTATAGTAATGGTTCGTCTACAGTTGTGACTCATCTATGCTAGTAATTCATCTACATTTGTGACTCGTTTATAGTAGTGGCTCGTTTATAGTAATGGCTCGTTTACCTAGTTATTCATCTACAGTAGCGGCTCGTCTGTTGTAGTGGTTCGCCTACAGTAATGGTTCGTCTACTGTAGTGCTTCGTTTATAGTAGTGCTTCGTCTACATTAATGGTTCGTCTATTGTAGTGGTTCGTCTATAGTAGTGGTTCGTCTACAGTAATAGTTCATCTATTGTAGTGCTTCGTCTGTAGTAATGGTTCGTCTGCAGCAATGGTTCATCTACTGTAGTGGTCTGTATATAGTAGTGGTTCATCTATAGTAGTGGTTCGTCTATAGTAGTGGTCCGTATATAGTAGTGGTTCATCTATAGTAGTGGTCCGTATATAGTAGTGGTTCATCTATAGTAGTGGTTCGTCTATAGTAGTGGTCCGTATATAGTAGTGGTTCATCTATAGTAGTGGTCCGTATATAGTAGTGGTTCATCTATAGTAGTGGTTCGTCTATAGTAGTGGTCCGTATATAGTATTGGTTCATCTATAGTAATGGTTCATCTATAGTAGTGGTCCGTATATAGTAGTGGTTCATCTATAGTAGTGGTTCGTCTACAGTTGTGCTTCCTCTACACTAGTGATTCCGTCTACAGTAGTGATTGGAGAGAAATAAAACAATCCATTCATGTTTCTGCTCACACCAAAAACATGTCATTGAACTCTACAACTGTTTCCATGAACTTTCTCCAACATCGTGGGGGGGGGGGGGGGGGGGGGTTGAGGAAGGGAATTTCCCGTTGTTATATTTCTAGTCAATGTAATTGATTTTATTCTAGTCAATGAACTTCGGAGTTGCTGAATACTGACTGCTGTAGGAATGTTAACAGACGGCGATGAAGCGTTGTCAATCAGGTACATAGATCTTTGTTTCAAAATATGAGAATTAACATGTTGAAAACACAAAAAAAAGACGCACATCTCCTTGGTTTTGTTGTGGTATCGACTAGTGAGGAAAGCTCCACAAACAACTATTCCCCCCCCCCCCCCCCCCCGGGCCACCCTCCAAAAAAAACAGGATTTAAAAAGTTCTCATCCGCTGTCTGTTTTTGATGAGCACTTTTCCAAACTTCGACGCAAATTCCAGACTACAGCCTGGTAATTTTATTTACTGAAGGAAACTAGACTCGACTCTGGCTATTTAAAACTTCAATCGATTTCGGTACTTGATGACAGGATGTCCATCATGATAAAAGTTTATTTAGACTGACTTTTCGAGAAAGAAAAAAACAAGAATCTTATTTCTTTCTTTCTTGTCTTTTCTCCCCTGTAGTTTTGGAATTAAATTTAGGAATATCTGCTTTGCTCTGAACACGTGTATGTGTTTCTGTGTGCTTTATTAAGCTAATATATGTGATTATTTCCAGGGATATATTTCGGATTTGGGAAAACTTTTAAAATAGAAAGTTTGCCAGGTATTTGGACAGCGTTGGGCATAGATCAATGATCGAACAAGCGCTGAAAGTTTAGCGTTGTCTGGGACGTCTCTTGGAGTACATTGCACAGGCAAGACTCTTTTGTCTGTCTATTTCTCTTTCTTTCTCTTTGAATACTTTGTCTCTTTTTTATATTTGTACAAGGGTGGTTATTTTCATGTTGAATTTAAGTCTTGCAGGGGTGGGCTTTCTTATACGTAAGGCTGGCGTCTGTATTAACTCCTTTATATGTAGGACTGACATCTGTATTAACTCCTATATATGTAGGGCTGGCATCTTTATTAACTGCTTTATATGTAGTACTGGCATCTGTGTTAACTCCTTTATATATAGGACTGACATCTGTATTAACTCCCTTATATGTAGGAAAGATATCTGTATTAACTCCCTTATATGTAAGACTGGAATTTGTATTAACTCCTTTATATGTAGGACTGGCATTTGTATTAACTCCCTTATATGTAAGACCGACATTTGTATTAACTCCCTTATGATTGAAATCTGTATTAACTCCATTATATATAAGATAGGCATTTACATTAACTCCTTTATATGTAGGACCAGCATTTGTATTAACTCCCTTATATGTAATACCGACATTTGTATTAATTCCCTTATATGTTGGGCTGGCGTTTGTATATCTTGTATTCTCCTGATTCATTGATAGTTGTGTGTGCAGTGGGATTCGGTATGTCTCGTTCTTTCTCTGTCTCTGTCTCTCTCTCTGAACCTTAAGTGCCCAGGGCACATGAGGCTTCCGCAAAGGTTTTCCACAAATGCCTGTCCTTTGCCTTTTTTTTCTGCTCTTGCCCGGGTGAGCCCTCTATTGCTCAACATCCTTTCTGTTGTTCTTCTCCATGTCTCTTTTTGGTCTACCCTTACTTCTGTTCCCCTGTGGTGCCTCGTTCTACAGGCATATATAAGTTCTTCTTCTTCAGTGTTTCTCTCCCAGGTACCACCTGCCTGCACAAGGATATTAGTCCCACAATAGGAGTTCACTGTGCGGCTCAGGCAGCCTAAAAGCTTTAGGCGAAAGCGCAGAACGAAATTACTGCGGGAAATATTCACGGGCCTGAAAAACAAAAACAAAAACGAGAGAGATTTCCTCAGATGAAAAAAAAAATCGTAGTCAGTATCTATGAAAAGAAGTTCTCTCTTCTACCACCCTCCAAAATCTCTCTTTCTGGTCTTATAATCTGGGCGCATCTAAGAAACGCACTCTTGATTCTCAGTATGTGATTGCTTTCTCATTGGAGTACGGAACGGTTAATAGACGCTGCCCTACTGGGGTTTCATGTAACTGAGACTTGAGGGGGGGGGGGTTCCTTGCAACCCTTTTTTTTTTCTTGCTGTGGGGAGGATCCTCAAACAGAAGCGCACAGTAAAGGAAGGCAGTAACTGTGTCGAAGAACAATTCTAGGAATCAGCACTGGAAGATGGAGTCTTAGAAGATTTCGCTGTCGGACAAAAGACGCCGATCTTTGTCTAGATTAGTGGTTCTTGACTTCTTTTAGGCCATGGAACACTCCCCCCCCCCCCCACTCCTTTTTTCCGGGCTTGAGAACCACTGTGGATCCCTCATTAAAAATAAAGCAATAAAAAGGACTCAGATGATGCTAATATACATTTTTAATGGAGCTGAATAATGGACCCAAAACGTCTTCTGCGGGCCTCCTGACGGGACATGGAGACATGGACCCAGATCAAGAACCACTCGTTTAAGCTACGGACCCAGAACTCTATGAGCCAGACCCCACGGAAAGCAACAGCTTGGAACGCGGTGTCACTTGCCAAGAGGTCGTGAGAGATAGCAATAATGCGGGCTGCCGATGAATTCCTAACAATCTGAGATTCTTAAACATAAGACTTGTTAGAAGAAGCTCCATTTTTCTGACTACTTTCAGAAGTTCGTATCTTTGATCTCTGACACCCCCACCCCCCTTTTCCGATGTCCCGGTTTACGATGATTCGTTTTACGACCATAGGTCCACTGAAATAGTAGGACTTTATATACATTTTCAAATATTTTTAGGAGTATACATTATCTATTTAATGAGAAATTACGTATTTTAAAGTATGTATAGAAATTACTAGGTTACTGTAGTTTTATATTTTAAAACATGCCTGTCTACTGACAGTAAAACTACTGTATTCCCACTGTTATGAAATTCGCTTTACGTCCATTTCGTTTTACGGAGCGGCCATTGGAAAGAAACCCCATTAGAAAGCTCTGTCTGTCTGTCTGTCTGTCTGTCCGTCTGTCCGCCCGCCCGCCCCACCACTTCCAGTTCTTACTCAAGAAAAATGCCGAACATTCGAGATCATTTTGAGATGAAAAGTGAAGTATTTCCACTACACGATTGCCAGGCGGAAGAGAAAACAAAAACCCGCCTATAGAGAAAAAGTAGTTCTCATGTTTTGCTTTCATAACGTTTAGGTGAAGGTTGTGAAAGATTTGTTTTCAGAGAAGAAAGCTTTCACGTCCTTTGTAGTGAGTAGAGGTTCATCGCTCTCTGAACGAAAATCTCCCATTTCTAATACTGCTGTACCTCCATTTTTTTTTTTTTGGGATCTTGTTGCTTCCCACGTGTTTAAAGTTCCATTTGGGTTTAATGTTAAATAAAGTGTCTTTCGTCTAAAGTTACTGTAGCAGAGGTTCTCAACCAGTGGGGAAATGTCTCCCGCTACCCCCCCCCCCCCAAAAAAAATCTTGGAGTAATTTTAGGGTTTGGAGGGAGTGGGGTGGGATGTGTGGAATTGGACCACATATTGACAGACTCTGAGTTGGTAAAATTCATCATCATCATTATCATCATCATGTACCATGCCGGACGGCGGTCATACTCTTTCTAAAAAAAAAATCTCTGTCCTTGGCATTTCTGAGTAAGTAGCGCTGTTGCTGATTTCTTTCGGTGCCACAGTGTCAGACCTTTCAATGCATGTTTCCTCCGTCGTTCTCTTGCCCTCCTGCCCATTGTTATGATGTTTTCCACTTTCTCTCTTCTTATCACGTGCCCCAAGAAGGACAACTGCCTTTTTCTTTAGCTTTGTTGTTATTAGCTTGTCCCAAACACTGCTAATGAGTTATCTCGGCTGTCTAATCTTTCTACTATCTAAAAATTCTTCTGAGTCAGACAATCATGGATCGGGAGTAGGGATGGGATTTCGGAGAAGGAAGGGGGGAGGGATAATATTCCGACATTAGATGAAAAAGTTGCTTGCGACTGAAAAGGGATAGGAGCCGCTGTAACATTGCATCCATCGATCGTTTTGCTTCTTTTTGCGTTTACTTCAGGTATTATGTGTGTGTTGTACTGTATTTGCTTTATTTGTGTTATGTACTTTGTTATATTTATTTGTGTTATTTTTATTATACTTCTTACATCTAAAACAGCAGAGCGTTTGAGAGAACACGCTTAATGATCACACTGCGGGAGAGGCAGAGTTGGCCATGTAATGAGAAGAGGACGAATGGAAAATATCGTGACAGAAGGAAAAATGAGAGGCAAAAAAGAAGAGGTATGCCAAGAGAGAAAATCTTAGATGGCTCGACAGAATGGCATGGGAGAATCAAAACAGAACTGATGGAAAACATGAAAGATCTGAAACTATGGAGAGACAAAGTCGCCGACGTCCCTCCAGCGGAAACTATGGAGAGACAAGGTCGCCGATGTCCCTCCAGCAGAAACTATGGAGAGACAAGGTCGCTGATGTCCCTCCAGGCAATGCAAACGATGATGTCTAAAAGAAAAGACGTTTGATAAAATCGGTGGTTATTTGCCGTCAAATTTCCGTGATTAATCAGTGAACCTCCGGCTCACATCTATTGACTGATGGCTGAGCTCTTGTTTCCGCCATAACACGTGGATTAATCACTTAATGCTTGGTCATCAAACAGAGAGGAAATAAAAGAAAGAAAAAAAAAACAACACACACACTAGTGAAAGGCAAAGGTAGTTGAGCCGCTCTGTTCGATCTCCTTCGATAGTTTCCTTTTGTCAACCAGAAACAAACGCGCCAAAGCATTCTCTCTGTCTTCGTGAATAAACAAGTCCAGTTTATCTCCTTCCCATCGCAACATATGCCTGTGAGACCTGGTCACTTAACAAAACAGCTGAGAAATACATAAATGCTGTTGAATGCAAATGCTACAGAAGAGTTCTTCAAGTATCATGGGCACAAAAAAGAACACATATATCTGTATTACAAGAACTTAATATTGAAGAAGGCTGACTAGTAAAGAAGATTAAAGTGAGAAAACTTAAATATTTTGGACACATTAAACGTCATGATAATCTAGAGAAGACCGTCGTGGAAGGGTACATAATGGGAAAAAGAAAGAGACGATGACCAAGGCGAAAGATGGCTGCAAGACATCGTCGGTGATCTGCAAATGGATGCATCAGCGGCAGGGCATCTTGCTCACAACCGAGAGGCCTACAGGAGTGCTGTTAGGGAGGCAAATTTCCGAAAGGGACATGCAAATAAATGAAAGTTTATGTCATTTCAAAATGGATGCAGGTACATGTTATTACGATGTAGTGTATTTGGGTTCACAGTCTCATTGGCTGAATGGTTATGCACTCGGTCTATTAATCCGGTGGTATCGGGTTCAAATTCTAGCAATGGATTTTTTTTTGGTATGATACCATCATCATCATTATTATCAGGTGCCGTGCCGACTGGCGTTGGCTATTATACTTCTCCAGAGTACACGATCCTTCATGCAGGCCATCAGCTCAGTTGGTGATCACCTCTCACACCATCCCATCAGACTGTCCAGTATCATTTCTCTTGGTCTTCCTCTTGATCTTCTTCCTTCTATTTTTCCTGTTGTTTTAATATTTTCAATGCCCCCTCTTCTCATTGCATGTCCTATGAAAATACATAGTCTCTCTTATTTTTTTACCAGATTTTCTTGTCTCTCCAGCTCTTCTCATACATTCATCATTAGTTATTTTTGCTGTGCAGGGGATTCGCAACATTCCTCTAATAAACCATATTTCTGTTGCTTCCAATTATTTTTGTGCCGACCTGCCTATTCACTCCCATATAACGAGATAGGTTCAATACAGCATTTTAGGACTCGTTTTTTTAACATTCATTGATAAGGACGTGTTGCATAATATGTTTCTTATTCTCTGAAATGCAGTCTTTGCTTGGCCTATTCTGTTCCTAATTTCTGTTCTGCATTTCCCATCTGAAGTTATTACCGCTCCAAAGTATTTGAATTTCCGCACCTGCTTTAGAATAGTTCCGTTTCATTTTATACTGCATGTTGATGGATTCTGTTTCTTAGATATAGCCATAGTCTCTGTCTTTTTTATGTTTCTGTTCACTTTCTTTGGCGACTTTATCCAAGAGATTTTACCAGCACAGCAGAAAGACCCCGGAGTCCACGCACCCTGTGAACATGGCTATCAGAGAAATCTGGGAAGGTAGATGGGGCCAGGCGTGGTAGTGACAACATAACACTTTCTTTGCACCAGTTTTGTTCCACTTTTATCTCTCACCATTTGGTCTCTGCTTCTGTCTCTCCAAATTTGATTTCACTACTGTCCCCCTTCATCTAATCTTTACTACTGTCCCTGTCTAATTGACCTCTGCTTCTGTCCCTCTGTATTTGTTCTCTAATTCTGTTCCTCTCCATTGATCTCATCTATTGTCATTCTCCATTTGATCTTCACTTTTATCTCTCTCCATGTGATCTCCATTTAATCTATACTTCTGTCTCACTATCTGATCTATTCTTCTGTCCCTCTCTATTTGTTCTCTAATTCTGTTCCTCTCCATTGATCTCCTCTATTGTCATTCTCCATTTGATCTCCATTTAATCTATACTTCTGTCTCGCTATCTGATCTATTCTTCTGTCCCTCTATACTCTTCCTCTCCATTTCATCTTCATTTCTATCTCTCTTAATTTGATTTTCAGTTAAGTCCTTCTCCATGGTATCTCCACACTGTTTCTCAGTATTTTATCTCCACTTCTGTCCTTCATTTGATCTCTATTTCTGTCTCTCTGTCTGATCTACTCTATCTTTCTATCTCGTATTCTCTTATATCTGATCTCCTTTTCTGGCCCTCTCCATTGATCTCCTCTGCTGTCTCCTCTCCATTTGATTTCTACTTCTCTTCTGTCTCTCCTAATTTGATCTCCACTTCTGCCCCTCTCCATTTGATCTCCCCTAATGTCATTCTCCATTTTATCTCCACTTTTGTTTCCCTCCATTTCATCTCTACTTCTGTCTCTCTATCTGATCTACTCTTCTGTCTCTATCTGATCTTCTCCTCTATCCTTCTACCTAATCTCCTCTTCTGTCACTCTCTATCTGATCTTTACATTTGTCTTTCTACATCTGACCAAGTTCCCGGTGGGTCGTACTGTTTCGTTGCTTGGAGTCTCTGGAGTGCCCAGCTCAGATGACCGTGAATCTTTTTCCTTTATAGCCTTCTTCAGCCATGAGATTTGTGTATCACTTTCCGTGATTTATGAGAGGCCTCTGCTTTTAAATGATTGCTGCAGCTCAATACAATTAAATTACGCATGTACGTATATTATCTGCCGTACCGGACAGCGTTGGCGAGCATGCTTTCTTTTCCATCTTGTGTGTTACTTTTGCTGCCATTCAGTTCAAATTCTTTTCTGTTTTTTTTTTTAATGCCACTTGCTCATTTCACTCAGTTTTCTCTCGGCTTACCTCTTCTTTATTTTCCTTTGAATTTTCCAGTGTTTACTAAGTTCTCTAACTTGGGCATAATTTCTCATGGCATGTCTAAAAAGTTTAACTGTCATTTAAAGTTTAGTTAATCTTTTGTTGGTATGAAACTTCTCTGAGGACCTCTTCGTTTGTTTTGTTTTTTTTTTTTTTCTGTCTGTCCAGTTAGTAAATAGGATTAAACAGAAAAATTAAATATTTAGGACACATTAAACATCATGATAATTTAAAGAAGACCGTCTTGGAAGGGTACATAATAGGAAAAAGAAAGAGAGGAAGACCAAGGCGAAGATGGTTTGCAAGACATCGTTGATAATCTGCAAATGGACGCATCAGCAGCATGGCCATCTTGCTTACAACCGAAAGGTCTACAGGAGAGCTGTTAGGGAGGCAAACCTCGGCAAGAAACACGCAAATGACTGACTGACTTACAGATTGCCCAATGCATTTGTTTCAGTTTTCACCAAACCCACATTTCTGTTGCTTTCAGCTTCTGTATTATCTGTTTGTTAATTTCCAGGTTGCACATACATACAACAATATTGGCTCTATATAGCGCTGCAATACTCTTCTTTTCACATCGTATTATTTGCTATTATCTTCTTCATGACATGAAAAGCTCTTTTCTACTTTACCTATTAGTGATTTGGCTTCACTTATTCACTTGCCATCAGCTGTTATTTTTGTTCTGAAGCCAATGAAAATGTTGCTTGTGTCAGTGCTTTAAAAGTTGAAAGGATGTTGCACTTTGGTCAGTCAGTCAGTCATTTGCATGTCTCTTTCTTAACTTTACCTCCCTAACACCTCTCCTGTAGGCCTCTCGATTGTAAACAAGATGCCCTGCTACTGATTGATCCATTCGCGGATCATCATCGATGTCTTGCAGCCATCTTCGCCTTGGGCTTCCTCTCTTTCTTTTTCCCATTATGTACCCTTCCAATACTCTCTTCTCTAGATTCTCATGACGTTTAATGTGTCCAAAATATTTAAGTTTTCTCTGTTTAATCCTCTTTCCTAACTAACCTTCTTGAATATTAAATTCTTGTAGTATGGATATATCTGTTCTTTTTTGTGTGTCCATGATATTTGAAGAACTCTTCTGTAGCATTTACATTCAAAATCATGTATGTGTTTCTCAGCTGTTTTGTTAAGTGTCCAGGTCTCACAGGCATAAGTTGCGATCATGCCCTTAAATATCTTATTTTGCACTTTGGTATATTTACTCTTTTTTATATTACCGTTGTTTCTGTCTTGTTGCTGTTTAGCTCTAAGCCTCTTTTATTGTCCTCTTTGATAAATTTGTTCTCTAGTTTCTACAAACTGCTTTCACTTTCTAGTTCACAACGCTATTATCTGTAGCTGTAAACAAAGTATCTTTATAGTTCATGTTATGATATAAAGACCTGCGATATGGCTAGGATACGACGGTATTTCTTACTTCTCAGAGACACCTTCAGAAATATTTTGGAAAGAAGTCTCCTCTAATTTTGTTTTCCCGATACGAGGTGTATTCAAAAATTAAAGAGCAAACTTTTTAAATAGCGCGGCAATGGGCGTAGAGGGCACAGTGCGGTTACTGCTCGCACTCAACACAGCAGGTCTGGACAACAAACTGTCAAATGTCCCCGTTCCGTTATGAGCATTAATCGTCGAGCCACATGCCGCTGAAATGAGAACGCGCGTAAGCTGTTCTTCGGCTTAGGGACAATGACGATGAAGGAGCTTCATCGAGAGACATACGTGTGTGTGTGTGTGTGAGTGAGTTAAATTTTACTGCAAACTTGGTAAACGTTTTACAGAGATAAGGCAGATGGTTAACCAAGCAAACCTGAACTGTATGAGCCAGCTCTAATTTTTATTTCATTTATTGCTATTCGTCGAAAACGAACAGGATGTTTAAGCATTTGATGTTATTTTCAACATGTCCTGCTGTCTTGTGATGGCTTTTTTTCCCCTTTCAGTGTAGCATTTATGTTGTTATTTTTGTTGTGTAATTCTAACAAAATAAAGATTTCTTTGGAGTTTTTTTCTTTCCAAATACGTCATAATAGGCGGAGTTTTTGATTTCATGCGATGTGTTTTTAAGTTCATAAAATGTGTTTTTAAGTTTATGAGATGTGTTTTTAAGTTTAGAGAATGTTCATTTTTAAACAAATTAAATACAGCAAATTCTAACCATTGTTTTCAACATAGAGAAGACCATCGCATTAAATGTTTGTATTCCATTGTTTTTTTCTTGCAGTAGTATTGTACATCCTGTATTTTCAATGCATATACTGCAGTCTCAGTGTATCCTCCCTTCCTTCCTTCCTTCCTTCCTTAGACGTGGACTTATATACCTTTGAAGTAAAGGGTGCTCAACTAAGGTTTGTTTACATAACTTTTCTTGAACTGATATGCGCATTGGTCACAACTGTTTTCTTTGCTCCTGGTTTGTTAGGTACCCTTTTAAAGTATGTTCTCCGGCAACACTGCAGGTGCTACAAGTGCATAGGAGGGGTGACTGATAAATTCTCGGCATAAGGTGCAACGGATTATTTGTGGACAACATTTTTGGGTTATTTCTCAACCTAGTCCCCTTGCAAGTTTGTACACTTATTTCAGGGATCCTGGAGCATACAGATCCCTTCTTTGTAAAAGTCAGCATCTTGTGCCAGTAGAAAGTGGTCTACAGCTTGAGTGACGTCATCATCTGAAGCAAATTTGCGACCACTGAGCTCCTTTTTGAGTTTGGTAAACAGGTAATAGTCCGAAAGGACCAAATCTGGGGAATAATGAGGATGTTCAAGAAGCTGGAAGCCACATTCATGAATGACAGCCATTGTCACCACCGACTTGTGAACTGGAGCATTGTCTTGATGAAAGATGACTCCTGTCGTCAATTTCCCTCGACGCTTTTCCTTCAATTTGACCAGCAGTTGCTTCACAAAATTAGCGTAATAGGCCGCGATGACTGTTCTGCACTATTGAAGATAGTCTACCAATAGCACACCTTCTGAATCCCAAAAGATGGAAGCCATCACTTTGCCTGCAGACAGAATCACCCTTGCTTTCTTTGAGGTAGGGATCCATGATATTTCCACTGCTTTGACTGTTATTTGGTTTCTGGTTGAAAATGATGAACCCAAGTCTCATCCACAGTCATAAATTGCTGAAGAAACTTTTCAGGATCTGCAGAAAAATAGCCAAGATTGTCTCTTGACATGCTGAAATGCTGTCGTTTGTGATCAACTCCAAGAAGTTTCGGGACCCATCGAGCAGAAACCTTTGTCATTTGAAGATCATTGTGAATAATGGCATGGACACGTTCCTGGGAGATGCCCAACTCAGTAGCAATGTACCGCTCAGTTAGTCGTCGATTATTATCATGTCATGAATTCTGCTGGTGGTTTCATCGGTGGTTACAGTTCTTGTTCTTCCTGGACGGGGATCATCTTCCAGACTCTCCTTCCATGTTTGAATTGAGCTGCCCATTTCTTCACTGTGCTGTAAGTAGGGGCACTCTCCCCTAGAGTCTCTACCATATCCTCATGGATCTCCTTCTATGATAAGCCCCTGATGCAAAGGCAGCGAATGACTGCTGGATGAGAAATGTTATCCATTTTCTCAATTTCAGCCACCCCTTACCACTTCAGTAGCCTGTAAAAAAATTGGTTGCAGTTAGTTTCTTGAAACTCGGTGTTTAATCTTACATTAACCTGATCTACAAATGCACTAATATCAACTGTGTACTTCAAGTATTTTTACCTTCTGCCGATAACTTATCAATCACCCCTCGTGTTATTGGTCCAGCAGATCTTGAGCATGTTAAACAGATGATACCTCACTAAGTTAGATTTCAGCTCAGAGAATTCTACTCTTCTAAAGTATAAGGTAAAAGAAAAGAAAAGTTCTTAGTTGGATTCATCTTGATGAAACGTACACAATTTTTCTTGCCTGGGTTACACACGACACATCATGCATTATGTTTCCGGTCTGGAGAGGCTGGAGAAGTATCTGGGGTTTGTTGGTGTTTGTTAGAATGTTGATATGGTAACACTATATTCCTGATGAACAATGTATAGAAGGCACATTTTGGCACTGAGTGAAGTTTTTTAAATGGTGATTTACTTTATAGTTGCTCTATCTATCTATCTATCTATCTATCTATCTATCTATCTATCTATCTATCTATCTATCTATCTATCTATCTATCTATCTATCTATCTATCTATCTATCTATCTATCTATCTATCTATCTATCTATCTATCTATCTATCTATCTATCTATCTGCCTGCCTGCCTGCTTGCCTGCCTGCCTGCCTGCCTGCCTGCTTGTCCGTCCGTCCTTTAAGTCAACCTCCTATTCACTATTTCTCCCTACTTTCGCTGTCACTGTCTCTTTCGCTCTGCCTCTTTCGCTGTGCTTGTACCTGGCTCTATTCTTTGGACTGATACTCTCTGCACTCTGTTTCCAGTTGTTGATTGCCTTTATATCTTCATCTAACACGACTTTATCTCTGCTTATTTTATCATGTCTGTGTTTCCACATCTATCTGTCTGCCTCTCTCTCCCACACACACTCTCTCTCCCTCTCTTTCGACGACTCCCTATCTCCAATTGTTTTTTTTTTTGGGTGTACTCTGTCTGTCTCTCTCCTTCCCCCTCCACATCTCTCTCTCTCTCTCTCTCTGTCTCCTGTTTCTTTGCTTGTTTACTTGCCCCCCTCCTTCCTCCACATCTTATTCTTTTGTAATCTAGTTTGATTACATATTGTATTCTATCTGTAAGTCTCCACCTTTCCGTTTGCCGTAGAATTTTTGTTACGTGTTTGATCTGTACACTTGTGGAACCTGCTTCACTTCACACCTACCTGAGAATTCTTTATGCGCCGGTACCTATTTTATGTGTGTGCATGTTTCACTGCTTGTCTTTGTCTGTGAGTGAACCATTTTTTTTTCTCCTCTGTATATTCTCATATGTCATTTCAGAAAGTCCGCGCTCTTTCTGTCTATACGTTTGTGTCTATGCTGGTGTTATTGACACTTTTCAACAATTGTCACTAGTTGTCTGTATAAATATCAACCTTTCAGGTGAAGCGAACGATAAGGTAAACATCTCAGTGGCAGCAGAATATTTGGATTACAAGGAAGTTTCAGACACTTTGATAGGGCTCTCTTCTTGTGCGAGGGTTATGTTTTCCATGTGTTTAACACTAATGTTTCGGACTGACGCGGCTAAATTCTGCACGCGGTCTGTCGTTCAGGGTCGTTTAAGCCTGGCCTTCACGTTGATTGATGTCCTGGCACAAATTTCGACGTAGCACTCACGTATCAGTTTGTTGTGAGCTCATATTGTTTACAGTTGTGAAGTTTGGAGAGATTCTGCGTGAAAGCAAGGAATGAACGCGCTGTTTTTAAACAGTGAGAAATTGGGCAAGGAATTAGTTTTATACTCTACCCCTTCATCTGTCTCAAGTTATCGAAAACATTCACTTTAGTACCGGGGTTCTTAATCTTTCTGTCGTAAACATTCACTTTATTAAAAGGATTCTTAAGCTTTCTACCGTAAACATTCATTTTTATTACAGGGATTCTTAAGATTCTATCGTAAACATTCATTTTTTATTACAGAGGTTCTTAATCTTTCTACCGTAAGCATTCACTTTAGTACAGGGGTTCTTAAGCTTTCTACCGTAAACATTCATTTTTTATTACAGGGATTCTTAAGATTCTATCGTAAACATTCATTTTTTATTACAGAGGTTCTTAATCTTTCCACCGTAAGCATTCGCTTTAGTACAGGGGTTCTTAAGCTTTCTACCGTAAACATTCACTTTAATACAGGGGTTCTTAATCTCTTTATTGGAAACATTCACATTAATTCATGTTTTTAACGATTGCACACATCCTGTAGGTTGGGGGGTGCCAGTACCTGTCCTCGCTGAATTCGTCTTCCTAGGGAAACCCCAGGTCGAGGCTGAGTTGACCCCGGAGCCTGTCAGTCAAAAAATTCAGTCAGAGCTCGAAATCGAACCAGGACCTTCGGAATCTTTGGCCCACTGTGCAGAGCAGAAGGGAGATCGAAGGGAAAAGAAGAAGAGGACGACAGCGGCTTAGATGTGTGGACAACATCAAGAAATGGACAGGGACAAGCTTGGGCGAGTTTTCTACGAAGAGAAGAATATAGAGCAGAGTGGAGATTCATTGCTACCAACTATCTTTACCTAAGACAGCACATGGTTGTGACGATGATGATGAGATGGGGACAGAACAGCTGAAAAAAAAAGTTCTAATCTAACAATTATTTTAAATGAATGGTTAAAGACAAAGCCCTAATCATTAAACAGTTGGCCCTATGTCACTAAGGAATGTTCTGGATTCTCCCAGTTAAGTACTTGTTTTATTAGAAGCAACAAGCACTGATAAAGTCTATAAAGAAAATAGATAGTTTTTTCAGTCTCTCATCCATAAATTAAACAATACGAAACGACTAAAAAAGCATGTGATATAGCTATTTTCACATTCTCACACATTACTTACAGTCACTATAGCCAGGGTTTCTCAACCTGGGTTCTGCGAAGGTTCTGCCAGAGATCATGCCCGAAAAACCGCTGCTTGCACGAAACCCTAGCACTTAGCCACTGGCTTTTGTTTTGTGTGTGTGTGTGTGTGTCTATGATAGGTTGAGTAAAAAAAAATCATTTTTAGTTCTAAACAAGGAAACGAAAACCTACTCGTGCACGTGCTATATAGCATACCTGTTTATCGTCTAGTTTTCTTTTCAGCGATGACGGCCTCTGCTGGATAAATTAAAAGCAAAGACTACTTTTATGCTTACTCTAGTGACTTTGTAAGACTCAGTATATTATATGCCACGTTAAATATTTTAATGCAGGTTTTCCATAGGGACATAAAAAACACATTCCAAGGGATCCAGGAAGGGAAAATGTTGAAAAAAGCTCGAGCTAGACAAAATCGCGAGCAATATAAAAGAATTATTTCCAGCCATTGTGTAAACATACACTCATTATTGGGCAGGTTTAAAGCTGCGAGGAAAGTAGATCTAAGAGGATAAAGAGGAGGTCAAATAATTCGGGTAGAGACAGATAGACAGACAGACAGGCAGTCAGACAGAAAAGCAGACAGACAGTCAGACAGACAGATGGAAAGAAGGCAGACAGTCAGTCAGGCAGACAGACAGACAGATAGACAGACAGATAGACAGATGGAAAGACAGACAGTCAGACAGATAGTCAGACAGACAGACAGATGGAAAGACAGACAGTCAGACAGACATTTGGAAAGACAGACGGACAGGCAGGTAGGCAAACACGCAGAGTAAGAAATATATTAAGAAAGAGAATTGAAGGAAAACATACATTGCACAACCTTGGCAGTCCTTCCTTCCCCTTCTCTTCCTCTCTCTTCCTTCCTTCATTGGGGACCCCGACAAATACTTGGCTACCTGCTTGCCTTCGACTCAACTTGCCTTCCTCAGCTTTTCCAATATTTAAAGATGCATGTATACTTAGGACACCCCCCCCCCCCGATACTTCACCTTGACGCATATCTATCTTGTTTACAACGTATCTTGTTCAACCAACAGAATCGTCTTCCATTGGACGCTGTAATAAATGGAAACAATCAGAACTGATCTACGATAGGACGTGATTTGTTGCCTTATGCAGACACCAACGCCATTTTGTCATTTGTAGGGAACTGATGTGGGCGGAGACTAAGTGCGCCTGTCCCTCTTTTGGCTGTCCTCCAAAATAAAACCATTAATTATGCTTGCTAACAAGGGTCATGGCCGGAAAGCTTTGATGTATGTTACGGACTTTGAGAGATGTCAAAGAGGTGTACCCAAATTAGACCTGCTGTTGTCTGAACATATGCTGTCAGCTAATCGGAATTACTTTAGTTCAGTGCCCCGCTGTAGAAGTGAAGAAGAGCAAAACGCGCCAAAAAAAAACATAATAATAATAATAATAACGAAAGCCCAATATTACACCATTGCCAGAAGCAACGCAGGAGACAAGGCAACAAATAAAACACACAGCAAGAAGGCTATTTTGGGAGGGGGAGGAAGAAGTTGTGGAAATTAAAATTTATATTATTCTAAATTGTATACCAACAAGCCAACAACAACAGCAACAACAACAACAACAACACATCGTATTAAAATTATAAAGACGTCGATACATTATTCTCAGTAAATCATCTGCACATCAAAGGGACCCTTTTTTGTTTTTAAAATTACGTTCATGTTTTTCCCTCTTTCTAAGTTCACTCATACCTGTCCTTACTTCAGAAGATTCGGATCCTGCACGCCCCTGACACTGTTACATAACCGGGCGTGTCTACCGGGCCTGTTTATCATTCGTCCATTTTTAACTGGCACGCAATCTCCTTTTATTGAAACATATTTTTTTCCCATCAATATTCAAGTCATCTCTTACATATTGTTCAGAAAAAGAGAAACGCAACACTACTGTAGTCATAACGGACACAAAATTTCAAACTTGATTCAAAAGATTATTTTACGGAATTCATGTTCCAATCTTGGAATGAAAAAACTTTAAGACTTTAACGATGAAATGATGCTCATTAAATTTGATTTGGACTTTTATTTGTTGCGACTGAGGCCTCCGTTTCAGTAAGGTGTATGGCCTCCTCTGGCCTGTATCACAGAACGACATCTCCTTGACATGGATCCGATTAGCGTTGGATCTGTTGTGGGATGAATGCCCACTCTTCCCGCAGTGCAAGAGACAACTGTCGGAGATGGGTTGGCGCCATGTCTCGCTGGTGGAGTTGTCTGCTGAGTTCATCCCATAAGTGTTCTATTGGGTTCATATCTGATGACATGGATAGAAGTGTCTGGAAGTTGTTGTCAGGAAGGAAATGGGTTGTGAGTTGTGCTACATGAGGTCGAGCGTTATCCTGCTGAAAAATGGACCCTGGTGCAGCCAGAAGTGGAAGGAAGTGAGGACGAAAAATTTCAGCGACGTATCGTTGGGCATTCAGGTGTCCTTCAGTTTGCACCAGGTCACTTCTTTCCATGAAGTTGATCGTCCCCCACGCCGGTACACCTCCACCGCCATGTGGAGGAGCCTTATCCACGCAGTTCTGAGCGTAGCGCTCATGGACTCTGTGGTAAACTCTTCATCGTCTATCGTGTCGCTAGAGCAGAAAGAATAATTCATTACTAAACTAAATCTTTCTCCAATCACTCCCAACGGCCCCATTGACGATGCTGGTTCGCCCACTGCAGTCGGTTCTGGCGATGCCGGTCCATAAGAACAGGACCTCTGTAGGATCTTGTAGCCCAAAGACCAGCGTCGTGCAGACGGCTTCTGACCGTTTGATCCGAAATTCGACGAACTGCTGTCATTGACTGGACTGGTGAGGACGCAGATGCAAATCGATTCCTGAAGTGACGCAGCCGTATGAAGCGGTCTTCGGCAGGAGTTGTGACTATAGGTCTTTCACTGCGCGGCCGGTCTGCAACTGAGCCAGTGTCGTGAAATCGTTTCCAAAGGCAATTAATGGTGCTTCTAGCCATATTAAATTGTCACTTTGTGACACTGTCCAGTCTGTAAATGCCCAGTGATGATGAGCCGTACTTGCGCATTCAATTTTCAAATGAACTGATTCAAGGAGCATCAATCTTTTATAGCCATTCAATAACATGGCCAGTGAGTTTTGTGTTCAGTAAGTTTCACGGGATTCTCGTGAACCTGTCATGATGAGTTATTGTCAAAAAATGCTGTTTTGACTAGTGTCACTTTTCTGTGCTCATGAATCATCTGTTGAGTACAATTCAGGTCAGGAAGTGAAGTTCATGTCCAATTGAACGTTTCAGGCAATTTGCCCTTGTCTGATCAGCAAACCAGTTTAAATTGCATTTGTTGCGTTTTTTTTAGCAGTATATATTCATCACAGTGTGTGCAGTCTTTGTTCCTCTTATTGTCATAGTTGTCCGGTTTTCCATAGGCTTGTTTTTTTTTAACTCCAGGGCTCAAATGGTGTACATCTTAATCTGTTCGATTCTAGAAACAAGTTCAATATTTATCTGTTTCTTCTAAGCTTTCTTAAACAGGCACTTGTCGTCCAGTTCTGCTGGTAAAGATAAGAAGAGACACTTGCACGGTCAGCGGGTCGGAGATTGGATACATTTTAGTCCCCCCAAAAAAAACAAAAAAACTCGTAGAATCATTAGAATCAAGGTCTGGTTCCACCAACAGCGAAAAGCCAGGATACATTTTCTAGATAAATGTTACTCCTGTTCTTCAGCCGAAAATTGACGAAACTGATGAGATTAGTCTGTTGACGTAGGGCCAAGTTATAACATCCTGTTTTAACGCGTTGGCATGTTTCCTTTTTTTTTTTTCAAGGTCTTAAGAAATGTTTCTCCAGGAGAGACCTAACCTTGACATATGTATAAAATTTAATCAGGAATCATGATATTGGCATCGATTCTTCCTCCTCTTCTTCTTCTTCTTCTTTTTCTTCTTCTTCTTTTTCTTCTTCTTATTATTCTTCTTATTATTCTGATTATTATTATTATTTTAAGTTACTTTGGACATCATTTCATGTTTCGATGTTCTTAAGTTCTTGAAATACGAACCCCTGTAAAGTTCTCATGCATTAACCTTCTCATCCGCGAGCCATGTTGGAGATGGCCTATGTTTGCTTCTGTTTTGTGAAGCGTCTGATACAATGGTTCTGAGGGGAGTTTTGTAAGGTTATGCAAAACTATATTAGGCGCCTCATTCCCTTTATAAGTATATAAAGGGGAGGAGACGCCTAATATAGTTATTAGTAGACTAATCAGCCATTCTGTTTTCATCTACTATCCCACTCCCCCTCCTCATCCCCTTGAAACAAGAGAAGCTCTCTTTGCTCTGGATCAATGAACGCTACTAGTTAAATTGCGTTACGACTTGATGATAACCGCCCCAGGGCCATGCAGGACATGTGAAGGAGCATTCTCCATAAACCGCATCGCCAGTGCATTCTAACTTGTGTATAATAGTCTCAGCTTAACACCGTGTCTGTGTTCTGCTTAGTGTTATAGCCTTTGTATAGCACTGTATCATCATTCTGTATAATGTTATAGACTTTGTATAGCACTGTATCAACATTCTACATAATGTTATAGCCTTTGTATAGCACTGTATCAACATTCTACATAATGTTATAGACTTTGTATAGCACTGTATCATCATTCTGTATAATGTTATAGACTTTGTATAGCACTGTATCATCATTCTGTATAATGTTATAGACTTTGTATAGCACTGTATCATCATTCTGTATAATGTTATAGACTTTGTATAGCACTGTATCAACATTCTACATACTGTTATAGCCTTTGTATAGCACTGTATCAACATTCTACATAATGTTATAGACTTTGTATAGCACTGTATCAACATTCTACATAGTGATATAGACTATATAGCACCGCATTGACATTCTACATAGTGGTATAGACTCTGTATTGCTGCGCCAAATCGAGATTCAACATATAGATTGTTCAGCACCCAGTTGATATTCTAAACAGTGTTAAAAGACTCCGTATAATACTGTGTGCAGTGTTGATAGGCCCTCTACGGCATCGTATCGAGATTCTACACATTTTAATAGACTTATAGCACCATATCGGTATACTACATATTGGTAACATGCCCTGCATAACACCGTATCGACATTATACACATTGTTAGAATGATCTATATATCACTGTATATACATTCTATACAACGTTAATAGGCTCCTGTATAGCACAGTATCGGCATTCTACATATTGTTAATATGATCTATACAGTACTGGACATACATTCTATACAACGTCAACAGGCTCTTGTATAGCACAGTATCCACAATCTGTACAACGTTAACAGGCAATAAAGAAGGACCTTATTGATATGAAACATTGTGGATAAGCCCTGTTAAGTACTGTACATATGAAAAGCACTGAAATTGTTGTCCACAGACTCTTATTCATAAAATTTAACGTTAAAAAAATCTCTCTTTTTCACAGCTTTTGATTATTAACTTGATTTCAATTCTACATTTACCCGCCCCCCCCCCCCATATGGTTGCTCCGAATGACTGACAACTCATTACCAAAAATAGCACTAAGATGGACACCACAGGGGAACAGAAGTAAGGATAGACCAAAAAAGACATGGAGAAGAACAACAGAAAGGATGTTGAGCAATAGAGGGCTCACCTGGGCAAGAGCAGAAGAAAAAAAGGCAAAGGACAGGCATTTGTGGAAAACCCTTGCGGAAGCCCCATGTGCCCTGGGCACTTAAGGTTCAGAGAGAGAGAGAGAGAGAGAGAGAGAGAGAGATGGTTGCCCTGAAGTAATGGAATCTATTCTTGTTTTTTTTAACCTCTGTCCCGGTCGCCAAAGATGAACAGATACAAACAGTATAATGATGTGTACCGGATCGGAAAGTACAGCAAGTATCATTAAAATAGTTTGCTGTCTGCCCTGGGCTGTCTGTGTGGCTGTGGAAAATGCCATATTGAAAAATTCGTTTCTAGCGTTACTTCTTAATTTAGGGCGTAATTTTCTCGGAAACAAAATTTAATTTCCAAGTTTTGTTGTTGTTTTCTAAAATGTCTCTCGCGTTCTTTCTTCTCTTTCGTATTCTCTCGCCCCCACTTTTTTTTTAATTCTGAATTGTTTGAATTCTAATTTACGTGTTAAAATAATAAAATAACATAATATAATTCCGTTGAATATGTTTGATTAAAAATATAATAATGTTGTTGTTGATGTTGATGGTGGTGGTGTTTTTCTTGTCATAAATTCATTTTATATATGGTAATGTAGTTATATTATACGGTACACACTAACGTTCTTATACAAGAAAACTATGAAAATATGAAATTTTAACTCTCTATCTCTCTCTTTCGTTCTCTCCCGTCCCTCCTCCTTCCTTCTTTCTCTCCCTCTCTCTATCTCTATCTCTGTCTCTTCTCTCTCTCTCTCTCACACTAAAGCACCTTCAAAGTCTATCTAGGAGTAGAGGCAGACAGAAGCGTATGATTCTGTTTTACAAAAAAACAAAAACAAAAACAAACTTAGAAAGAGGAAGGAAAATGCATTAACACGTGCAAAATTATTATTCTTACTCTTATTCTTATTATTGTAACTCTTGTTGTTATTAGTGTCGCTCTCATTATTATTAGTGTTGCTCTCATTATTATTATTATTATTATTGCTATTATTGCTCTTATGTACAGTGTTGGATAGCGTTAGCAATCATGTTTCTCCATCTTGTCCGGTCCTTTGTGTTTCCGATCAAGACCAGTGCTCATCTTTGTCCATGCCACTTGGTCAGTCCACTAAGAAAATATTTCATCTCTTCCTCCCCCACCCCACCCCCCCCCCCCCTTGAATTTTCCAATCAGTACCAAGTTCTCCAACTTCTTTCTTCTCTTGACAGGACCAATAAGTTTTGATTGTCTTTTTCTTATCATTTTAACTAGTTTTTCTTTTTTTGTTCTGAAACTTCTTTCAGCACCTCTTCGTTTGTTTCTTTTTCTCTTTCTGTCTGTCCAGAATATTTGTTGCAGCTTTCTCCAAAAATCACATCCCCGGTGCTTCTAATTTCTTTGCCATCTTTTTTTGGTTAATTGTCCAAGTTTCATAACCACACAGCAATAAAAACAATCCACCTTAAAACTGAGGGGAAAAAAAAGAAACAATAACAGAAAAATAACATTGAGAAAATAACACAGAATCTCAGTCACGTTTCTTCTTCTTCTTCTTCGTTCGCATTGTCTGTCTATACCTGCAGTCCTGTCTCTTGGATAAATTTCACTGTTTTTTTGTAATTCATGTATGGAACCATAGAGCTTATCTTCTTTAGTGGTTTCACTGGGTCAGTAATTATTTCTCAGTGTTTCATAGTTGGTGCAGTTCTGGAGGATATGTTCCACAGTTTGGGGCACCTGGGCACATGTACATTGATTAATAGTACCAACCTTAAACTTTGTATACATATGACTTCGGAGTCGGGTGTGTCCTGTTCGGAGACGGAAGATGGTGACTTGTTCCTTTCTGTTTAGCATGTGATAGTCATCATGTGGTGGTGTTTGTGGCTTCCTGTCAGTCACGTTTGTTTTCCTGAGTTTTTGTGAGCTTGTAGGACTCAACTACTGCCTTTACAGTCTGTCTGTGCCTGCCTTCATCTCTGGTCCCGGCTTTGTCTCTTCAGCTCTCCTAGGTCTTAATTCCATGTTGTCCCCCCAGTTCTCCTAGGTCTTGTTCCACGTTGTCTCCCCAGTTCTAATAGGTTTTATTCCACATTGTCTCCCCAGTTCTCGTAGGTCTTATTTCACATTGTCTCCCCAGTTCTAATAGATCCTATTCCACGTTGTCTCCCCAGTTCTAATAGATCTTATTCCACGTTGTCTCTCCAGTTCTAATAGGTTTTATTCCACGTTGTCTCCCCAGTTCTCGTAGGTCTTATTCCACGTTGTCTCCCCAGTTCTCCTAGGTCTTATTCCATGTTGTCTCCCCAGTTCTCTTAGGTCTTATTCCACGTTGCCTCCCCAGTTTTCCTAGGTCTTATTCTACGTTGTCTCCCCATCTTTGTCGTATTCTGTCCCTTTGACTTGTCCCTTTCATCGCTTGATGAAACTTTGCCTCCCTAACAGCTATCCTGTGGGCGTCTCGGTTGTAAGCAAGATGCCCTGCTGCTGATGCTTCCATTCGCAGACCATCAACGATTTTTTGCAGCCATCTTGGCCTTGGTCTTCCTCTCTTTCTTTTTCCTATTATGTACCCTTCCAAGACGGTCTTCCCTAAATTCTCACTGACGTTTAATATGTCCAGAATAGTTACGTTTCCTCTGTTTAATCTTCCTTACTAGCCAGCCTTCTTCAATGTTAAGTTCTTGTAGTATGGATATATTTGTTCTTTTTTGTGTCGGTGAAATTTTAAAGGATTCTTTTGTAGCATTTGCATTCAAAGGTATTTATGTGTTCCTCGGCTGAATCGAAACCATTTGTGTAAAATTCCGGTTTTTAAAAAATTATTTCCTTTTGTTTTAAAAAAAAGGTGATTATCGACTCATGCTTGTTAGATTTAGTATCATTTGACTGTCGTCGAACTATATTATGATATTCCAGCCTTCCAATATATTTAATTGATGTGTTGTCCTTTTTTTAACTATTAAAATAGTTTAATTGTCATATACTTACTATAAGTACACTGTCTGAATATAAACAACGTCTCTGTTCATATAGTACTTTATAATGTGAATTAGAAACTGATATAGATATTGGAAGAGCTAGAAGAGGTTAACTCTTTTAACTCTTGTTATATATTTACTATAAGTACACTGTATGTATATAAACAACTTCCTTGTTTATATAGTACTTTATATTGTGAATTAGAAACTGATATTGGGAAGGCGAGGAGGAGTTAACTCTTTTACTCCAAAACACCACTACTAGTAAGATTGGTTGATCTTACGTCCCAGTGTAAAGGAGTTAACTCTTTTACTCCAAAACACCACTACTAGTAAGATTGGTTGATCTTACGTCCCAGTGTAAAGGAGTTAACTCTTTTACTCCAAAACACCACTACTAGTAAGATTGGTTGATCTTACGTCCCAGTGTAAGGAGTTAACTCTTTTACTCCAAAACACCGCTACTAGTAAGATTGGTTGATCTTACGTCCCAGTGTAAAGGAGTTAACTCTTTTACTCCAAAACACCACTACTAGTAAGATTGGTTGATCTTACGTCCCAGTGTAAATCATCGTGCTCAGAGCGATATTTAGCCAGTCTAAATAAAATCACTCTTAACAAAACAGCTGAGAAACACATCAATGCCTTTGAATGTAAATGCTATAGAAGAGTTCTTCATGGGCACAAAAAATAACAAATATATCCATACTACAAGAACTTAATATTGAAGAAGGCTGGATAATAACGAGGATTAAAAAGAGAAAACTTAAAAACTTTGGACACATTAAACGTCATGAGAATTTAGATAAGATCGTCTTGGAAGGGTACATAATAGGAAAAAGAAATAGAGGAAGACCAAGGCGATGATGGCTGCAAGACATCGTTGATAATTTGTAAATGAGTGCATCAGCAGCAGGACATCTTGCCTACAACTTAGAGGCCTGCAGGAGAGCTGTTAGGGAGGCAAAGTTCCGCAAATGACGTGCAAATGACTAACTGAAATAAAATTAAAAGTAGTATTTTTCATTCAGAATCAAAAATTTTAAATTATAAACTAACTTCCTTCCAGTTTCTTTATACCGAAATTTATCAGCACAATGTATCGTGTCGCGGCGTGGAAATTAATTCGAGAGTGAGAGATGTAATTCTTTAAATGTTAACATACATTAACACACCTGTGACGGTTCTGACCTACGATTTGCTCGACCCATGGTGAGTTTATCAAAGCTTAGCTACATCGGAAGTAGAGTCGAGTCTGTATGTCGTACATTGTGGTGAAACTCTAGATAGTCTCTGAGATATGTCAAAAGATATTCGGTTTTTCTCTTCAAAGAGCCGCCAGTTCTTTGCTGGAGCCCATCACAATGTTGGCTGTTGAAAAACAACACGATGACAGACTTGCCAAATATGGTAAACAGGTAGCTCCATCAACAACACTCTTTTCTAATAATCATTTGCATGTCCCTTGCGGAACTTTGCCTCCCTAACAGCTCTCCTTTAGGCCTCTCGGCTGTTAGTAAGATGGCCTGCTGCTGATGCATCCATTTGCAGATTATCAACGATATCTTGCAGCCATTCTCGCCTTGATCTTCCTCTCTTCCTTTTTTCCCATTCTGTATCCTTCCAAGACGATCTTCTCTAAATTCGCATGACGTTTAATGTGTCCAAAATATTTAAAGTTTTCTCTGTTTAATACAGCGATGGAAAAAAAAACTGTTGTCAGTTATCAGTTTAGAAAGGTGTGGACTGACCTAGTGAGACCACCATGAACCAACCAGATGCCGCAACTCTCCCTGCAAGAACAATCCACCATCTTCAGGTTACATACGGGACACTGCTGACTGACAGCACACCAGTAAAATCTCAGCTGGTCACAGAACCCTGTCTGCACATACGGGTCAGGTACCCACACTCCACGCCACATCCTGCAGCTCTGCTTCTCTACCAAGAAGCCAGAATTCAGCAGGTCAAGAAGAAGAAGAAGAAGATGGTGATGAATATGTAGTAATAGAAATAGTAGTTGTATTAGTAGTAGTAGTATTAGTAATAGTATTAGTGGCAGTTGTATTAATAATAGTAATAGTAGTAGTGGTAGTGGTAAAGGTAGTAATAGTTTAGCAGTAGTAGTAGTAGTAGTAGTGGTAAAAGTAGTAGTTAAAACTAACCAATTCCTTTAGTATTTCACAAATTCCACCCAACCAAACTCTCCCACTCACCCACAGTGGTCTGTAATGTTTTAACCTTCCAGATCTGTTCCAACCGCTACTTGCCTTCGACTTGGCCACTGTTTGAATCTTCAGACCATTCTTATGTGATTCAGTTTTTTTTTTACTTTAACAACACTTCCTGTAAGACTGAGCCTTGGTTAGGAATGGCTCGCCATACCTGGCATCTCTCCATTTTCCAGATCCCCATTCCTTCACCTCTCCACACACCCCTCCCCCCTCCCTTCCTCCACGAACCCTCTGGCATAAGTCTGTCAGTGTCTGATTATTTTGGAGAGATATATCTGGCCAAGGCTGGGGTGGGGGGAGAGTTACGTGAAGAAGGGATACCGCAGGACACACCCTGATCTGTGTAAATGTAAAGTAAATCAGAGATTTTACTGGCAGACCACACACTGCCTGGACACTTGTTGATATTCTGCTCACACACGTGGCGCTACAGAGAAAAGAGAAGCAGACTTCACCTGTATAATGGAAAGGTAAGCCAGACTTCCAAATATTGTTGTTGTTTGTTTTTTTTTTTTTGAAAAGTCTGGAAGGACGTAATGACATAGAAAGGATTACTTGAGAGCAGCAATTGAAAGGAACGCGGTGAACAAATTCGTGTTTATGTAGCTGCATGACTTTTATTGGATTTTTGTTTCGTTTTCCGTTCCTTTTTCATTTCCTTCGTAAGTTTATATTTTTTTTACAGCCGCATCATCATACATCGTTGTATTACAACAACAACAAAAAAGACGGAAAGAGAAAGGAAAGGAGGACAGTTTAGTAATAAGAAATGAGCAGTGGAAGGGTTGGTGGGAAAAAAACCCACACACAAAAAAAAACAGCCCAATATTTCGGCAAAGTGGCCATATAATAGATAACAAAGAAGACAACATAAACATCAATACAGACAAAAGAAATTACAAAACAGGGTCTGTATTTGATGTTTACACCAGACAGAACAAGTTTCTAGTCACATTATGTGCATAAATATATATATATATATTAGGCATTCATCAGTTACGTCCAGTCGTCTTATGAGAATCCGATGTTACGATATGTTTATTGATTATTTAATTCTTTTTACTATCAAATCAGTTGCATTACTATGTACTTAATTGTCGATTTATGGTCGACAGAGTTACTGCCGGTCGTACCTGCGGCCTAGTCCCAAGGTATATTTTATTAAAGAAAATACTAAAGACACAGCGTACAGTAAATATACAGTAAAATAGTTTGGGCACTGCGTCCTCGATTGTTCTCTTTCTATTTTCCATTTACTTGTTACCGAGGAATGTTACTTGGGATGTGGTATTTCATTTTTTTAAAAAAACTAAATTCTACAGCACTATGGCCCATAAACGCGCTCATTTTAATGAGTACAGAATGTGCACAAACAGGTGCCCTTACAGTTTGTTCATACTGTATGTGTATGTATGTTTCTATGTTACTGAAAATTTGTTTCTACGGTATGATAGTTTATTCAGCGTTTGTGATTCATATTTTGTGATTAGTTTCCACACAGTTACCGTGCTAATTTGCATTATGTTAGTAGTTTAAAGTGATGGTAAACAAGGCTGTTCATCTTGTAACGTGTTACAGTAGTGAACTGTACCCGGTGGCTGACCTTCAGCTATAACGGCCGGCTTACGGCCAGATCGACTTACGGCCAAACGGCCGGTTAAAAAAAAGTCAGCAAGTCGACGCATTTAATCTTATTTCCCGTAGTCTTTGCATGCCACAGGGGTGTGAAGTGTTAGTGCCTTCACATTTCTAGGCCGCTACAGAATTTGGAGTAGGGATGCCAGCACTTGTCCTCACTGGCTGTGTTTTCCCAAGGAAGCCCCAGGTACCCATTTTTTTCGAGGTTTAGTGAGCGGTCAGTCCGAAAAAAAGTTTCCTTCCTAGTGCGAAATCGAACCAGGGACCTTCTGATAGACCACAAGATATCTTGTAGTTATATGTCTTGTAGAGCACTAGCAACTACACCACAGTGGCAGCCAAGTCATTAACCAAGTCTAGCGGCACTCAGGTTATTAACTGTAAGTACGTGGTCTGTTTCATATCAAATATCTCGCGTGTTTGTTCAGTAACTGGGATAAGATTAGAAACTGTGAGTAGATATTTAGAGTGAATGAAGGTCAAGGCATGTTACAGCCACTAATCGTCACTTACCACGAAGTGGACATAACAGCTTCAAAATAAAAGTACGTCCAAAAAATGGTGGATATTTTCAGTGGGATTTGTGGCCTTTTATTTTTTTTTCTCTGCGACTGAAAAAGTCTCTGCTGATGGGACGAACAGGAAGAAGTGGGTGTCGATGTTCTCTACTGGGTTCCTGAAAACAAGCCCATGTTTATTAGGTGACTGAATCTGTTACAGTGCTTTAACGCGTTAATTCTGTTGGTGTCCTGGAAGCGTAGTGTTTTAACAAAGTTGCATTTGCCTTTTAACGTCCTAGACAACCAAGAAGGATTTAATTTAAATGAATTAAAAAAAGAAAAAAAAAAGGTTTAGAATAAGAAAGTATCCCTCCGTCCCGTCCCCCCCCCCCCCATACTTTTAAACTGGTGGAAATGATAGAAATAGACATTCTGAAACTTGGCGAACGTGATGAACGACGACAAAAAATGTTCGTGTGTCGTGGCATGAGGTTTGTTCGTCTGGCAGACCGCTGATTCCGCGTAAGCCCCCAGATGATGAAGTCATGTCTGTGACTTTTAATTATGTTTTGGAAGCACTATAATTCATTCATTCATTCATTCAGCTTTCCGACCCATTGCGGCTCATTTCTGCAGACAAGACTTGTCTCCCGTTTCTCTCTGTTCTTAGTCTTCTCCTGCCAGTTGTCCACCTAGAAGGCGCATGGGTCTCCTTCTTAAGATGGTCTATAAAGGTGGAAGTAATAGAGATGGAGATGATCCTTAAAGTAAGTAGCACTGCTGTGTTTGGTGGCATTTATGGAAGTTTTCTGAAATCTCTTCGCTTAAAGTAACCAGTGCTTGAAGGTCGTAATCTATGCTAACGCAAGAGTGCAGAATCTTTCCGCCTTCACTTTCTTATGTGAAGGAAATCTACGAGAAGCAGTTATATAAGGAGATCACGTTTTGTAGATTTTAGGTGAATGCCGTATTCCATCAGATCTATGTATCTACTTAATCGATATAATCCGTGTTTAGGATTAAAATAATAGAAATTTTGTGGCTTGCATTGCAAAATAAAGTAGGATTGAAATAGAAGTAGGTAAACAACAATAACTATGAGGTTGTCTTGGTTGGATGAAAGATCATAGGAGCAATACAACAAAGGGGGAGAACATACGTCATATTTGGGAGGTGCTAGACAGCATAGCTCGTTGGTGCGCTGTTTTCTCATGGCTAGAGGGGTGATCGTCCTACCGGAGTCCGTGGTTCGAATCTCAGGTAATTCTCTCGTGAGTTTTCTTTCTGTCGCATCTACGATTTTTTCGAGATCTAATCTTACTTTATTGAGAGAGAGAGAGAGAGAGAGAGAGAGAGAGCGGGAGGATGGGGGGGGAAAGAGAGAGAAAGAGAGGCGTAGTTAGAGGGAGAGGAAAGAAGGAAAGGAGAGAGGGAGGGAGGGAGAGGAGGGGAAAAATATGGAGATATTGACGCAGACTCCAGCATACTCTACTAGGAAGTAGGTGACTCTCCGGGGTGGAATTTGAAGTCTGAGTGGAGGAATTAAAACTGTAAGGGAATGATTTTTTTGGGGGGAGGTGGGGGATCCTTTCCGGGCGATGATCCAATATATAGGGGGGGGGGATTTGGGGAAAACAGCCTGGGTTGAAAAGGGAGCATTGGGACGTTGGGTATATGTGTTCTAAACACCAACAGCGTTTGAGATGTTCTGATTTGTTTCCTCTGAGTGAGTGAGTGAGTGAGTGAGGTGAGTGAGTGAGTGAGTGAGTGAGTGAGTGAGTGAGTGAGTGAGTGAGGTGAGTGAGTGAGGTGAGTGAGTGAGGTAGTGAGTGAGCGAGCGAGTGAGGTAGTGAGTGAGCGAGCGAGTGAGTGAGTGAGGTGAGTGAGTGAGTGAAGTGAGTGAGTGAGATAGTGAGTGAGTGAGCGAGTGAGTGAGTGAGTGAAGTGAGTGAGGTGAGTGAGTGAGGTAGTGAGTGAGCGAGCGAGTGAGAGAGTGAGTGAGGTGAGTGAGTGAAGTGAGTGAGGTAGTGAGTGAGTGAGCGAGTGAGTGAGTGAGGTGAATGAAGTGAGTGAATGAGTGAGTGAGGCGAGTGAGTGAGTGAGGTGAGTGAGGCGAATGAGGTGAGTGAGTGAGGCGAGTGAGTGAGGCGAGTGAGTGAGGCGAGTGAGTGAGGCGAATGAGTGAGGCGAGTGAGTGAGGTGAGTGAGTGAGGTGAATGAGGTGAATGAAATGAGTGAGTGAGTGAGGTGAGTGAGTGAGTGAGAGAGGGAGAGAGGGAGGATAGGAATTGGGGTGTCATGTAGAGAGTCCCAGACAGGTCTTAAATTGCAGCAGTGGCAACCAAGCTTTGTTTGTGTGCACATGTTCATAAATAAATATCTAAATAAAGCACTGGAGTGGGAAAAGGGACAGAGGAAGACAACGAAACAAGATACACGACGAACTAAAAAAACAGTGGCATGAAGCACGGTCCAACACAGACCTTATAGAAAGAGCAAAGGATAAGACGGCTGTGGAAATCAGTGATGACCAACCCGTGGCTGGAGTGGACCATAGATAGATTAGACAGACGGACAGACTGATTAGACGGACAGACAGGCAAGCAGGGAGGCTAGGTAGTTAATTGGATGGATGGATGGACGGACGGACGGACGGACGGACCGACAAGACAGACAGACAGACAGACCAGACCAGACCAGACCGATAGACCGATAGACAGACAGACAGACAGACAGACAGATAGACCGATAGACAGATAGACAGACAGATAGACAGACAGATAGAAAGACAGATAGACAGACAGATAGACAGACAGATAGACAGACAGATAGAGCGAGCCATTTTGTGGTCAGCCTAAAGCTAATCATAAACCTAGTCGAGTGTCTAAACACTTGTCTACTGAAAAAACGTAAGCTTCACTTGTACAAGAAAAGCTTGGCTTACTCTGCTGATCATTTTCAGAATACCTTTTCATACCACTCACATATTTCTTCTTTCTACTTTGAAACCTTTTTGATTCCCACTTGATGCTGTTATTACATGCCCCGGTAAGGTATCTACTTTCTTCACAACTTTGGACTTGACCAACATTCAGTTTAATGTTAAAAGATTGAATGGTTGTCATATTCCTTCGGGAAAAATCTATCAGTACTCCGATGTCATCCTATGAAAGAGGATCTCAGCACGGGTGCACGCACTCACTAGCACTAGCGAAAACCATGTCTAATGTTAGGTGATGAACGGGATTCTAATTCTCGTTTAAGTCTGATAATGACCTATATACCGCGTCTTTATCGATTCGAGAATTCTGTTAAAGCGTTAACTGCTGTAGCCATTTCATTATAAGGAACAAGTTAGTTATGTATCTAAGTATTATATATAATTGAATGTGTGGATATGAGAGTGAATGTAAATGTTTTGTCATATTAAATTTTACTTATGTTTCTTTTGGGATTAGTATACTGGTACTAAAGCTGAATTTCTGCGACGTAGTGGTAGCTGAGAGATGAAGGGCCAAACTTCGGACTACCAAGACTTATACTAGACTTGAACAAGAAAAGCTTGACTTACTCCGCTGCTCATTTCTAAAAATACCCTTTCGTACCATTCATAGTAATATCTCTTCTTTCAAATTTAATAACTTCTTGTGATTCCTATTCTAACTCCCACATGCTAGTTCTTTATTCTATGATAGCGTTTGTTACTTTTCCAGTATAAATCAGTGGGAATTAGCAGGGCTAACAGTAATGTCATTGGGAAGACCCTCCCACATATTTTGAAAGGAATACAAAAATGAAAAATTTCAGTTCAGACTTTTATTTGAAAGCTGTCCGCATCCCAGTGTCTTCAGTCATTTCCGTTACTAAATATTCTCTAACACATTTACTGCGGCCTGCAAACTCATGTTTTTTACTCCCTACTGTCAAAACGAGATGTGCACGAGTCGGACAAATCTTGGATTTGAAGGCTTGACAGAAATACCAGTGTTTTCAATGGTGTATAGCAGTAGTTTCCATAAGGTGGTGGTACCATCCTTCAGGTGAAGAAGATGAGCAGGGGGTGTTGGAAGATCAGGGCGTGAGTGGTGGGGGGGATACCCACGTGGGGTATCTGAGACAGCAGAACAGCAGAATGAAAAAAATGTTTATGTGAGGGATATAGAGACGTAGAATGGGCCGGAAAGGGGCAGGAGGATTGAAAATGTTTGTGGGCCACAAACAGGGCTGAAAATGGAACGAAACTTAGAGGATAGCGACGGAAAGAGAGAGAGAGAGAGAGACGAAGAGAGAGAAAGAGAGGTGGGCGAGACTGAAGAAAATTGAGAGAAAGAAAGAGACAGAGAAAGGAAGAGAAAAAGAGGCGGAGAGAAAATGGAGAGAGAGAGAGAGAGAGAGGAAGAAAGTGAGAGTGATAGAGAGAGGAACAGGAAGAAAAAAGATGAGAAATAGAAAGACAGTGAGAGAGGAGAGAGAGAGAAAAAAAACGAGAGAAAAAGAAATAGAGAGAGAGAAAGACAACGTGAGAGAGAAAGAGAAGAGAGAGAGAGAGAGAGAGAGAGAGAGAAAGGGGGAGGAAAAGAGAAAGAGAGGAAGACCTTAAATTAAGCAGAAAACTGAGCACTTCATTCAGTTACTACACTAGTAGTACTGATGTAATGTAGAACGGGCAATGCGAACGCACGGACTGACTTTTCCCTCTAAAGGGAGTAAGAACTGTGTAACATTCAGCCCTTTATCTCTCAGCTTTCACCTCTATCACCACACACATCTAAGCTCTACTTTAGTAGAAGTTAGTCAAGGGGAGAGTTAATCAGTGGGAAAGCAGGTGCTTGCACAAAGCTAGTAATGATCTTATTCGCGTACGAGGATTATTCTGGAAGGGAGGGCAGATCGGACAATTAGCGAAGATGTGCAAATGACTAGCAGAATAAGGCAACAGTGGAATACAGTCCTGAGTGCGCATGCATTTGTGACCTGTTACTTTGGATATTGAGAGGATTTCATGAGTTATGTCAACGAAGAATACTCAGAAGCAAATACAGTTGAGTCACACAGATTTTGTCAAAGAACAATGTTCAGAAACAAAGAGTCATACAGATTTTGTCAAAGAACAATATTCAGAAACAAAGAGTCACACAGATTTTGTCAAAGAACAATATTCAGAAACAAAGAGTCACACAGATTTTGTCAATGAAAAAATTAATCAGAAACAAATAATGTCAGAGAAACTTTGTCAGCGAAAAATATTCAGACACATACAAAGGACATTTTGTTTGTGAAGAATAGGTAGATAGAAAAAGAGTCAGGGAGATCTTCGCAAAGAGGAATATTCAGAAACAAATAGAGTCACATAGATTTTGGCAATGAAAATAATAATCAGAAATAGAGTCAGAGAGACTTTGTCAATGAAATACATTCAGAAACATATAGAGTCAAAGAGAAATGTATGCCAAACTAAGAAATAAACATAACGTGGTTATTATAAACAGTGGTTATTTGGTTTAAATATCTATGATATGACAGACTATCTGATTTCATTCATCTATTCATTCATTAGCATGTCCCTTGTGAAATATCGCTTCCTTAACAGCTCTCTGGAACTCCTCTCGGTTCTAAATAAGACGCCCTTGCTGCAAATGCGTCCATTCTCAAATCATCAACAATGTCTTTTTGTCTTCTTCACTTTGGTCACATTATGTACCCCTTCTGAGACTTTCTTCTCCAAACTCTCATGACGTTTAATATGCCCGAAATACTTAAGCTTTCTCTCTTTAATCTGATCTGGTTGTCACAAAAAGAGAAGCTTCTTTTGTTGACATGTATGTGATTTGACAGACCATCTGGCCACCTGCCCGTAAGAAGATTACATATACATTACAAATGGAAAGCGCAAGGTGGGAAGTCACGCTTGGAATTGCAAATATAAAGGGAAAAGCTGTAGGATTATAAGGACATAGAAAGGGAAAAGCTGTAGGACTATAAGGAAATACAAAGGGAAAAGCTGTAGGACTATAAAGGGAAAAGCTTTAGGATTATAAGGAAATACAAAGGGAAAAGCTGTAGGACTATAAGGAAATAGAAAAGGAAAAGCTGTAAGATTATAAGGAAATATAAAGGGAAAAGCTGTAGGACTATAAGGAAATACAAAGGGAAAAACTGTAGGATTATAAGGAAATACAAATGGAAAAGCTGTAGGACCATAAGGAAATACAAAGAGAAAAGCTGTAGGATTAAAAGGAAATACAAATGGAAAAGCTGTAGGACTCTATGGAAATACAAAGGGAAAAGTTGTAGGACTATAAGAAAATAGAAAAGGAAAAGCTGTCTCCAACGCTGCTGGACGTGGGCACATCAAAGATAAAGGCAGATAAAAGATGATCAGCTTGAATTCAAGGATATACTGGGATGATCCAAATGAAAACCTTAAGACTGCAATAGAGAATCTAAGCCACCGTCTCAACATCATTTAAGCTGACAGTATCGAAAACCTTAAAACTGCAATAGAGATTCTAAGCCACTGTCTCAGCATCATGTAAGCTGACAGTATCGAAAACCTTAACACTGCAATAGAGAATCTAATCCACCGTCTCAACATCATGTAAGCTGACAGTATCGAAAACCTCAAGACTGCAATAGAGATTCTAAGCCACCGTCTCAACATAATGTAAACTGACAGTATCGAAAACCTCAAGATTGCAATAGAGATTCTAAGCCACCGTCTCAACATCATGTAAGCTGACATTATCGAAAACCTCAAGATTGCAATAGAGATTCTAAGCCACCGTCTCAACATCATGTAAGCTGACATTATCGAAAACCTCAAGACTGCAATAGAGATTCTAAGCCACCGTCTCAACATCATGTAAACTGACAGTATCGTAAGGACGTGAGAAAAGTCTTGCAGATGGCAGCGCGGTACCAACGAGCTATACGATGTATAAGTACCAGTGAGAGAAACGTCGTTCCTCCAGAGACATGTACGAAAATGAAACCCCATTTTTCCGTAGTGAGGGTGTGAAATCTATTGAAATTAATTGAGGAGTGAATGAATGAACTTTATTTTTAAACGGTAAAGAATTGGGCACGCAGCCCCGTCTTACATTCTTCCCTTCATCACTCCATCTTTCATTCTTCGCACACACTCGATTTCATACAAGTATGTAAATTACATGAGGAAAAAAAACATATCCAAAGACTGCAAAATTTACATTCACAGTATAAGAGAAGAAGTAATTAACCTAACAAAATAGCGCGCTCACACACGCAGGCATACACATAAATAACAATACATTTTCAGGAGAGTCCTTCTAACATATATTCTTTAACATTCATTAAAATAATTTCTTAACAAGATCTAACAAGGTACATTTAGAACTATGTCCTTTTAGAACTTGATGGCTGGCGAGACATTGGTCGAGAGACTACTCGTTATTCTATGGAGGCATATAGTTGAGACTACTGGTTATTCTATGGAGGCATATAGTTGAGAGACTACTGTATATTCTATGGAGGCATATAGTTGAGAGACTACTCGTTATCCTATGGAGGCATATAGTTGAGAGACTACTCGTTATCCTATGGAGGCATATAGTTGAGAGACTACTGGTTATTCTATGGAGGCAAATAGTTGAGAAACTACTGGTTATTCTATGGAGGCATATAGTTGAGAGACTACTGGTTATTCTATGGAGGCATATAGTTACGAGCAAGTAAATATTGAAAAAAGGTTTGAGTTAAAGGATGAAGTACGGTCATGCATGTCTGTCACCGCATCTAAGTCACTGTGTGGAGTTGGAAGTCTGTTACCGCATCTAAGTCACTGTGTGGAGTTGGAAGTCTGTTACCGCATCTAAGTCACTGTGTGGAGTTGGAAGTCTGTTACCGCATCTACGTCACTGTGTGGAGTTGGAAGTCTGTTACCGCATCTACGTCACTGTGTGGAGTTGGAAGTCTGTCACCGCATCTAAGTCACTGTGTGGAGTTGGAAGTCTGTCACCGCATCTAAGTCACTGTGTGGAGTTGGAAGTCTGTCACCGCATCTAAGTCACTGTGTGGAGTTGGAAGTCTGTTACCGCATCTAAGTCACTGTGTGGAGTTGGAAGTCTGTTACCGCATCTAAGTCACTGTGTGGAGTTGGAAGTCTATTACCGCATCTAAGTCACTGTGTGGAGTTGGATGTCTGTCACAGCATCTACGTCACTGTGTGGAGTTGAATGTCTGTTACCGCATCTACGTCACTGTGTGGAGTTGGATGTCTGTCACAGCATCTACGTCACTGTGTGGAGTTGGATGTCTGTCACCGCATTTACGTCACTGTGTGGAGTTGGATGTCTGTCACCGCATCTATGTCACTGTGTGGAGTTGGATGTCTGTCATCGCATCTACGTCACTGTGTGGAGTTGGAAGTCTGTCACCGCATCTACGTCACTGTGTGGTGTTGGATGTCTGTCACCGCATCTAAGTCACTGTGTGGTGTTGGAAGTCTGTCACATATATATATACACACACACACACACGCGCGCACAGAGGAATCCATGCTCTTTGCAAGCGCCGCGTTGGAGGACTTGCACTGAACATAACCGAGACTATGTAGAAAAATGATGCTGCTATATGACATTTTTGCGTCAAATAAATTATTAAGAAAAAAAGTTTTCATTTCAGTCACCCTCGTATGTTTGTTCATCTTTCAAACAGCGTCTTATTTTTCCGTGGTTATTATTCGGATGTCAGCCAAACTTTATAAAACAAGCGCCTGACATCCATGTGAAGAGGATGTTCCTGTGTACAGGAAGACTATTTCTGTCTAGTACATTAGTGTACAGGAGAGGGAATGAAACGCAACTGACTATCACATGATTCCTGTACAACGTAGAAGAGATGTAGACAGGACTATCACATGATTCCTGTACAACGTAGAAGAGATGCAGACAAGACTATCACATGATTCCTGTACAGCGTAGAAGAGATGTAGACAGGACTATCACATGATTCCTGTACAACGTAGAAGAGATGTAGACAGGCCTATCACATGATTCCGTACAACGTAGAAGAGATGTAGACAGGACTATCACATGATTCCTGTACAACGTAGAAGAGATGTAGACAGGACTATCACATGATTCCGTACAACGTAGAAGAGATGCAGAGTGCAGAAAAGTAAGGTAGAAGGGAAATAAGATGACAACGCCCACTAAGAACCGTGGTCCATATTAGGAAGTTTGATAGTCTGATTTTATCAGTTTTGATAAAAGAAATACCCAGCTTCGTAACGAACTAATTACTTCTCTTTTCGTTAACTTCTTGAGCAGCGTAATGAAACAACACATCTCTTCCGATGGTTTTCAACTTTTCTCCCATCTTCGGCATAACATTTTTCATCAGTCCTTTACTGTGCAGCCTGAATATTTTTGTTCTTTGATTGACTCAAGTATTCCATGCCAAGGCTCAATTATTCCATGCCAAGACTCAATTATTCCATGCCAAGACTCAAGTATTCCATGCCAAGACTTAATTATTCCATGCCAAGGCTCAATTATTCCATGCCAAGGCTCAATTATTCCATGCCAAGACTCAATTATTCCATGTCAAGGCTCAATTATTTAATGTCAAGACTTTCTTTAAACTATTTGGATTTATTCTCTGTCATTTTCTGCCTCATTTGTTTCTCCTTTCACTACTTATATTCATCTACACATTTATCAGTGTATTCTTCCATTGACAAATTTTATCAAAGTACCTCAAGCGCCTGCCCCTTCCTACGTGAATCGTCTTTAATTCTGGTTATTATACAAGTCACTGAGAAGATACTGCGTTTGTAAATACTGATCTTTGCCTGTATTCTGTATGCAGATGCTCTTAAAACATCATCTAGTGATCTAGAAGAAAAGAGAGTTCATATATCTCTGATCTGTCTGAATATTTGTCCTAGGGCAGAGTTCAGATTTCAGAAGATAATCAGGCATACGTAAGGTTTATCTAGTGCGCCGAAAATACGTTACGTTTGAGAGTAACTACGTCAGAAAGACGTAAGCTTAACAGGTACGATTAGGCTTTTCAAATTCATAGAGTAAGGCACTGATTGAGTTACCGTCACCCAGGCCCCTGAGCTAAAACTAGTACGGGCCCCCCGGACCCTCCGATCTACACTGTTCATCTCATGATATAAAATTCATGACACTTATCTATATTTTTAAGTTTGTTTTTTTACCTTGACGTTGGGCCCCCTCTTTTACCGGTCCCCTGCTCAGCATAATGGATAATCCACTACTAGAGGAAGGTCAGAGAAGGAAAAGTAACAGAAGAACAAAAGAATTAGCAATTCTCTGGGTTTGCGGTCTCGTTTCCGTTCTAAGAATCACTAGATTAGACACGCACTGAAGACTTGGTAACTCGAGCCCCTCCGTTTGGGTATTAGAGATGTTTTTGTAGCTGAAAAGTGAGAGTCGCTTGTCCTCTTATGCGCTCTTCTGGAGTCTAGGATTCTGTGTCCAGTTACTCTAGTATTATTTGTATTTCCTTCGTGTCTAAATAGGTTCATCTTTACATTTGTGAGACTAATCCTGCCTGTTCTGTGCTCGACTTCTGCCGCGTGCAAGTAAATGCTTCAAAAATAAACTACAATTCGACTCTCTCTCTCTCTCTCAAGATCCCTGCCGACAGGGTTAGGATATCATGTCCTTCCATAACACTCGATCCCCTGTGCATCTCAACGGGCTTGTCATTGAGCATTTCCCGTGCCAGGATACCAAAACCAAGCATCTTTTCTCTCTGTCAACCTTTGTCTTTTCTACCTTCCATCTTCCCCGTTGCCATTAGGTGCTCTAGCCCGCCTCTCCTTCAAATATTCATTCATTCATTACATGTCCCTTGCGGAAATTTGCCTCCCTAACAACACTCCTGTGGGCCTCTCGGTTGTGAGCTAGATGCCTTGCTGCTGATGCATCCATATGTAGATCATCAACGACGTCTTGCAGCCATCTTCGCCTTGGTCTTCCTCTCTCTCTTTTCCCCATTATGTACCCTTCCAAGACGGTCTTCTCCAGATTATCACGACGTTTAATGTGTTCAAAATATTTAAGTTTTCTCTCTTTAATCCTCTTTACTAGCCAGCCTTCTTCAATATTAAGCTCTTGTAGTATGGATATATTTGTCCTCCAAACATGCTCCACAAATCTGGATTGTCGTTTTCTGATCTTCGTTGTAATTATCCTTGTTTCTTGTGCTTTTCTCAGAGCTCTCTCCTTTGATTTTCTTGCTGTTCATAGTAGCTTTTACTTCTTCTAGTCTGTATTTCTCTTCACCCAATTATGATGCTTTGCAACTCTTCTTAGCAAGTTTCTGATTGAAAAATGTATTTACCTCATTCATTCATTTGCAGGTCCCTTGCGGAACTTTGCCTCCCAAACAGCACTCCTGTAGGCCTCTCGGTTGTGAGCAAGATGGCCTGCTGCTGCTGCGTCCATTTGCAGATCGTCAACGATTTCTTGCAGCCATCTTTGTTTTGGTCTTCCTCTTTTTTCTTTTTCCCATTATGTATCCTTCCAGTATGGTCTTCTCTAAATTATCATGACGTTTAATGTGTCTAAAATGTTTAAGTTTTCTCTCTTTAATCCTCTTTACTAGCCAGTCTTCTTCAATATTAAGCTCTTGTAGTATAGATATATTTGTTCTTTTTTGTGTCCATGATATTTGGAGAACTCTTCTGTAGCATTTACATTCAAAGACATTTATGTGTTTCTCAGCTGTTTTGTTAAGTGTCCACGTCTCACAGGCATATGTTGCGATGGGAAAGATGCATGACCTTAAAAATCTTATTTTTGTAGTTCTGTCTGCTCCTCTCCACGGATTCTTTATTTGTTTTACTTTCTGAAGAGCAATAGATGTCCTCCTTTTAATTTCCCTCATTGTATCTCCACTTCTTCCAATTTTTCCTCATTGATATATATTTCAGCTGCCTTGTTTGTTTTGTCAGGTGTCATCAATTTAGTTTTCTTCGCATTAAGATAGAGGTTCTGCTCTTCGCTGTTCTTACGGACTGACATAATTAGTTTTTCCATTCTTTTTTGTGTTGTGGATAGTAACACTGTGTCATCAGCATATCTAATCTCTGGTATTTCATAACCTCCAATTGTTATGGCATCGTAATATTCTTTGTCTACATCTTCTCTAACATTCCTCATTGTATTTTCAGTATACAAGTTAAATAAGTAGGGTGACAATATGCACCCCTGAAGGACCCCTTGTTTTATGTCAAACCAAGTTGTTGTTTCACCATTTATTCTTACTGCTGCTTGTTGGTCTAGATACAGCAGTGATGTTAACTGTATCAAATGTATTGGAAATCCCATTTTTTCCATTATTTCCCAAAATTTCTGGTGTTGTACACAATCAAACGCCTTTGAGTAGTCTATGAAAGATAAATATAGATTCACATTAAACTCTCTGCATTTCTCTATTATTAATCTTACATTGAATATATGATCTCTTGATCCTCTTCCTTGCCTGAAACCAGCTTGTATTTACCTACCTTCTGCAAAATGAATTTTGTTTCAGCCATGACAGCCTGGGACTGATACGTGTTTGTTCAAGTTAGTAATTCAACAGCAAGTAGACACCAAGTTTCCTCTCTCGAAAGATATGATGTTTACCCAAGAAATGAGTTTCATTCTGAAATTTAGTCCATTTTTTATGTGTAAAATTACGGGATAATAAATCGGAGAGCCCTTGCTAGACAGTCAAGCACCAATTTATGGTCCCATTTGGGACCGGCCGTTTGGCCGTATTTCGATTTGCCCGTTTGTCGGCTGTTATAGAGTGAGGTCAGTTCTTAAGTACGGTTCACTATTTGCAAACTGCTACCAGTGAATAGACATGAAAATACTAACAGAATACAAATTAGGGCATCAGAGGGGGTAACGTAGGCAATATAAACACATCAAACGCAAGCGACAATCTCCATGGTAGATATAAATACATCTTACATCTTACATTCCTGCCGTGCCGTAAAATGTTACATTGGGCTCACATGGTAGTTCCCAAGTGTTACCGTCTTCGGCGAGCTTTTCAACCTCATTAAGGGATTTTATGTCTGTTAACTTGGTCTCTCTTATAAATGTCCTCTTTAGAGTTTCGCGTGGTCGACCTCTTTTTTTCTTTGGCCTGTTGTGTTCCACTTGATAGCTTGTTTTGGAATTCTCTGACTATTTCTTCTCATCACATGATCGACATATGTCCATCTCCTTTTCCTAATCACCCGTGAGATAAGTTGTTGTTCTCTCATTTGCCTCATCTCTGAGTTCTTCTTGAATTCGTTCCACTTGATGCCGAGTATTTTCCTTAGGCATTTTTTTTTCAAAGGAGTCTAATTTCTTGTCTATTTCTTTAGTTATTTTCCAGCTTTCGCATGCAAAAATGAGGGTGGATATTACATTTGAATTGAATAGATGCAAATATCTATGTGCAAATTAATCACAAAATATGAATCACAACACAAATAAACATAGAATCATTCTGCAATAACTTTCTGACCTCATGAAATGGATGCATCAGCAGCAGGCCATCTTGCCCACAACCGAGAGGCCTACAGGAGAGCTGTTAGAGAGGCATAGTTCCGCAAGGGACATGCAAATGAATGAATGAATGAATGAATGACTCATCAAATGATTGATCTTCTCCTTGTCTTGTCCTATGGTGAATTTATAGCTTATGTAAGAGAGGTACACATATGTAAAGTAATCACAAAGTGAAAACATAAAAACATGAAATAATCCTCTGAAACCTCCGCCGTTGAGTGAGAACGACCGTACCCGTTGAGTGAGAACGACAGTAGCCGTTGAGTGAGAACGATCATAGCCGTTGAGTGAGAACGGCCGCAGCCGTTGAGTGAGAACGATCATAGCCGTTGAGTGAGAACGATCACAGTCGTTGAGTGAGAACGATCATAGCCGTTGAGTGAGAACAATCTCATAGCCGTTGAGTGAGAACGATCTCATAGCCGTTGTGTGAGAACGATCATAGCCGTTGAGTGAGAACGATCTCATAGCCGTTGTGTGAGAACGATCATAGCCGTTGAGTGAGAACGATCACAGCCGTTGAGTGAGAACGATCATAGCCGTTGAGTGAGAACAATCACATAGCCGTTGAGTGAGAACGATCTCATAGCCGTTGTGTGAGAACGATCATAGCCGTTGAGTGAGAACGGCCTTAACTCGATGTGCCTAAATCAGAGCATGAGTGTATAAAACTCTAAAAAAAAGAGACTTTACCGCCCATCTCTGAAAATTCCTACTCTCGAAAGTGTATTCGGGGATGACTAAGGAAGAACATTAAAAGATTCTCTTGTTCGGAAGAAGCCGTGTAATGAGAAGGTAAAATCCCATTATAAATTCCAGTTAAATTCCTTTAAACCAAATTAGAAGTAATGCGTATCAAAATAGTGTGTGACGTTTTCTGGTGGCCTTCACAAAGAAAGAGGAGGTAAATGCGCAGACAAAACTTTGCCGGATGTACATCCGTCAGTCAGGGGAGGGTATTGGTCACTGGATGATGCCCCACAGAGGAGCACTAAGTGTTAATGGTGTTCGCATGCGTTTATATTCTTGTATTAACCCTTTCACTCCTACATTAATTTCTACGCTCTATCACAATAAATTCTGGTTTGAGGTCTAGGTAGAAGGAAACTAGAAGGACGTTACTCTATAATTTAAAATTATGGGTTGTGTTAGGAATGTGCTTTGTTTAATTTTACTTTCACTTCGCCTAAATATCACTGTGAGGATTGATTAGTGTTAGGCCTGCAAGATCTGCCAACTCTCCCATATCTATTATTTTGGAACGAAAGAAAACAACTACAGCTGTCTGTAGCAGTATGGGAGATAATTAGCTTTTTTTTCTCCACAGAACGGCATTTCTCGCCCTTGTGAGTCTTTATTTTGAACGTCCGGGTAAGGGTCGAGATCTTTCTAGGAGGTCACGTGGTTTGTGAATCCCGTGGCTGTGGATAGTGGGGAGAAAAAAGCTGAGTGAGTGAGTCTTGGTTTAGATGTGTACATGAGTGGATGGTTTTCGTGATGTCTCTGTCGAGTAAAATGGACGTTTATATCTGTTCTGGAGTTTTGCAGGTATGAATTGACTCGCCATGTGGCAGGGCAAACCTGCCGGCGGTCAGATTATCGTCATCACCATCTGCATTTTCATCCATTCCATCAATAAAATCTCGTGTCAAGTGTTACACAGGACTGGCTTGACTTCCGTATCAGTGTGTTGGTAACCTTAGGTTTGAAAGAGCCTGGAGACAGTGATTAACTAATCCAGAAACGTGAAGTTAATTGGTGGAGACAGTGATTAACTAATCTAGAAACGAGAAGTTGATGGGTGGAGACGGTGATTAACATGTGTAGAAACGTAAAGTTGATGTGTGTAGACACTGATTAACTAATCCAGAAAAGTGATGTTGATGTTTGGAGAAACTGATTAACTAATCCAGAAACGTGATGTTGATGGCTGGAGACAGTGATTAACTAATCCAGAAACAAGAAGTTGATGGTTGGAGACACTGATTAACTAATCCAGAAACGAGAAGTTGATGGTTGGAGACACTGATTAACTAATCCAGAAACGTGATGTTGATGGTTGGAGAAACTGATTAACTAATCCAGAAGCAAGAAGTTGATGGTTGGAGACACTAATTAACTAATCCAGAAACAAGAAGTTGATGGGTGGAGACACTGATTAACTAATCCAGAAACAAGAAGTTGATGGTTGGAGACACTGATTAACTAATCCAGAAACGTGATGTTGATGGTTGGAGAAACTGATTAACTAATCCAGAAACATGAAGCTGATGGGTGGAGACACTGATTAACTAATCTAGAAACGAGAAGTTGATGGGTGGAGACGGTGATTAACATGTGTAGAAACGTAAAGTTGATGTGTGTAGAAACTGATTAACTAATCCAGAAACGTGAAGTTGAAGGCTGGAGACAGTGATTAACTAATCCAGTAACACTCAGAAAACACGGCTTCAAGATAACGTACAAATAAGAATGATCGTGCGCATCAAGACACAACATCGGCTCAACGAATGCCACAGTAACACAGTAAAGACAGAGGCACAACACTGGCTTAACGAATGCCACAGTAACACAGTAAAGACAAAGGCATAACACCGGCTTAACGAATGCCACAGTAACACAGTAAAGACAGAGGCACAACACCGACTTAACGAATGCCACAGTAACACAGTAAAGACAGAGGCACAACACCCACTTAACGAATGCCACAATAACACAGTAAAGACAGAGGCCCAACATTGGCTTAACGAATGCCACAATAACACATTAAAGACAGAGGCACGACACTGGCTTAACGAATGCCACAATAACACATTAAAGACAGAGGCACAACACTGGCTTAACGAATGTCACAATAACACAGTAAAGACAGTGGCACACATACGTCTTCAAATTAATGTCGTACTTATTTACGAACTTTTCAATCGTGAACATAAAAAGTATAACCCCCCCCCCCCCCTACACACACACACACATAACAGATTTCCTTTTGGAAATAAAGCGACATTTATTGGAACAAATAAACACATCTAAGAACAGAGACACATGAAAAGCAGAAGTTTGGCCGCATGTGTAAGTAAAGACTATAAAGATTAAAAGAACCGGGCAGTGAGAACTTGGAATGCGGGATAAATACAAGAAAGAGAGAAACGACCACAGATTGGAAGCTGTTGATGATGAAGCTTATGTTCACGTAGAAGAACCTCAATATTGTGAAAACCGCCAAGGACGAAAGGGATTATCTTGATGAGTTCCAGACGATAAGAAGGCCGTCAATCAATATGCCAGGTAGGCGTACAGCTCTGAGTGCTGTTTGCGGTTTGGTCGTAAAATGGAGGGGGAAAAACCCCGTGTAAACTTCTGCGAGAACACAAAAAGGAACATATTAAAACCGTTAGTGTGTGGTCTTTTACGAATTTCCTTGTCTTGTCTTGTCTTCTATTTCTCTGAAACTGCGAACTGGTGTTATCTGCAGACGATGCAGTGAAGGTGTTCAGGCACAGCATCGTGTCGGATTGGGAGCGGGTTATAACGGCTTTTTTTTATTCTCTGAGTGGAACTAAAGAGCAGGGAGTGTGCAGAACCTCTTTCACAAAAAAATTTTATTGGTATATTTTGACTTCTCAGTCACCGGTGCACCTTTTCCTTTCTGTACTTGCCCAGGACGGTCAGCGTCGTGTACGCTTGCTATGCCCATTTTGAACCTCATAACCCAGTTGTAGACACGAGCCTTGCACATGCACTTATCGCCGTACAGATATTTCACGGTGTTACGTCCGAAGGTTCAGACCTTTGGTGGACAAGACCTGAATGACAGAATGCTCTTCTTTCTAGGAGACTGCCTGCAATTTAGTAGCCATCTTGGCATGCCCTATTCTTGGACTGATGCTTAACGACGGTGACTATCTTTTTAACGGCGTCACTGATCTTTGTGCTAACAGTTAGTAATACTAAGGGATTTCCATCTGTTCTTTCGGAAATTTTGTTAATATTTTCTAAGTCTCTAGTATTTTAGCTCTTTTTTAACTATTCGTGGGGATGAAGATGCCTGTCCGATGAGCTGATATGCTAGTGTCAGGGTTAGCGAACTATAGCTGACCAAGACCCTGTCCCACCTCTCCGTGGTACCCCCCCCCCCCCAGTAACAGGCCCGGCCTTGCTAACGGGGCAGGCATCGCTATAACTTCAGACTGGTGCTGGAGTCTGTTAAAGAATCATTGCACACACCCCTGCTTTCTAGCTGTATCCGGAACTGATAAAAAATGGCTGCCATAACCCGCTCCCATGCTGAAACGAAGCTGTACCTCAACATCTCTACAGCATCGGCTGCAAAGAACACCAGTCTCGCAGTTACAGTGAGATTAGACAAACAATAACTTTTCATGAACTCGCTTATTGTACAAACCAGAAAGGCATCCATAGACTTGAAAAAAAAAATATATATATAAACCATCATAATTGTAGCTCTTTAGCCTCGGCTAAAAATACATCAAACAATTATTGCGTATTCACACCATATGGTAATGAAATAAAACTAAATTTAGCATGTCCATTACTTTCACAGAGTAATTAAGGGGACGAAAGTGAGCTGAATCTCATTATATTATCATTATTATCATTTGATTATGGTTCTTGAATCAGCTAAAAATTTACTCTGCCTGGTTAATTCAGAATTTGTTCAAACACTTGCTCACTGTTGAAAATGTAAAGTAATTTCTCTTGGACGGCTTTTCAAATTTCGATTTCTCATTACAGCTTAAGGGCGAGTAGTAAGAACATAAATACAGTCTCATATACGGAGAAAATAACAGAAAGAAAATGTTAAGAAACAAATTTTAGTTAGCATTTTTCTTTTCTTTTTTTTTTTTTGCTCCGTTATTTTTGATAGGGTTACAACTAGTTTTGATATTCATTCACTTATTCGTTTGCATGTCCCTTGTGGAACTTTGTCTCCCTAACAGCACTCCTGTAGGCCTCTCGGTTGTGAACAAGATGCTCTTCTGCTGATGCATCCATTTGCAGATCATCAACGATGTCTTGCAGCCATCTTCGCCTTGGTCTTCCTCTCTTTCTTTTCCCCATTATATACCCTTCCAAGACGTTATTCTCTAGATTATCATGACGTTTAATGTGTCCAAAATATTTAAGTTTTCTCTCTTTAATCCTCTTTACTAGCCAGCCTTTTTCAATATTGAGTTTTTCTGGTATGGATATATTTGATCTTTTTTGTGTCCATGATATTTGAAGAACTCTTCTGTAGCATTTACATTCACGGGCATATTTGTGTTTCTCAGCTGTTTTGTTAAGTGTCTAGGTCTCACAGGCATATGTTGTTTTGATACACTATACTTGAATACTACAAACCGCTTCTTCATTAATACATTATAGAGAAACAGAACAATTCTTAAAAAGCATCTAACTGTGAGATATGAGGAACAAATCATGAAGAAATTATAAATGACAGACAGACGAGCGGGCAGGCAGGACAGACAGACAGACAGACAGACAGGCATAGATAGATAGATAGATAGATAGATAGATAGATAGATAGATAGATAGATAGATAGATAGATAGATAGATAGATAGATAGATAGATAGATAGATAGATAGATAGATAGATAGATAGATAGATAGATAGATAGATAGATAGATAGATAGATAGATAGATAGTTCAAATCTAGAATAATAAGACAAACTTTACAACTCTTTAAAGAAACAGCTTCTAATATGCCGAAATGAATTACGTTTGTTAGAGAACTCTTTGTTAGTTCTCAGTTAAGATCAAATTTGGAGGACAATAAACGTCGCGGGAACTTTTGATGAACTCTGAAATAGATTTCCGTGGCTCAGTGATTAGAGTGGTCGCGTCCTTCGTGGCGGAGTCAGTTCACTCAAGTTTGACCAAAGACGCGATCAACACCTCCCAAGTTGGAGAAATGGCTAAACAGCTTCTTCTGTAGATGAGGAAAGAAGACAGCTATTTGTGATGCTGACCTCAGCATGAGGAAGACAGCCAGTTGTGATGCTGACCTCAGCATGAGGAAGACAGTCAGTTGTGATGCTGACCTCAGCATGAGGAAGACAGTCAGTTGTGATGCTGACTTCACCATCATTTCATGTGTTGCCAAGTCAAGAAAATGTGGACACTAACACCATATTCCTAGATACCTCTATAGCATGATAGAGCTATATATATATATATATATATATATATATATATATATATATATATATATATATATATGCACACAGAGTCCGGCATAAAGCAGCATCTGGATTTTAAAAATGAAAAATAAATAAGCGCTATACATGTTTTTGGTTAAAAAAAAGTGAAATGAAACTCAGAGAAGTGGGTATTTTTGTTATTACCGACAATCATATTTAAGTTTCGAAAATTACGCCGGTTAGATGACCGCCATTACATTGATACATTCAGCCAGGCGTCTGGAAAATTCCTGCATAGCACCATTTAACATGTTCAACGAGATATTTTGAATGCAGTGTCGGATTCGATCTTTTAAATCTGCAACTGACTGTGGTCGACTAGCATACACCGTGTTCTTGAGATACCCCCACAGAAAGAAATCTGCGGCCGATAAATCCGGTGATCTTGCCGACCAGTGAATATCCCCAAATCTGGAAATAAGACGATTGGGAAATGCTTGTCGCAACATGGCCATGGACTGACGGGCTGTGTGGGCAGTTGCTCCATCATGTTGAAACCGTATTAGTCTCTTATTTCTATTGGCCAAGTCTGGAATGAAGTATTTAGTAAGCATCTGCACATAAAGATCACTATTAACAATAAGAGGATGCCAGGTGCCAAAGCGTTCTTAACAGCTGATCGCCGAGGGCTACTCAACAATGCGTTGCAGACTTCTGAATTCGTTCAGGTGTCTGTTGAGTTCTTGGACGACCAGTAGACTTGTTATTAAGGCAATTAGCGGTTTCCTTAAATTTTTTGACCCACCTCAAAATTGTTTTGTTCTCCGATCGAGAACATTATCACGCGGATGCAACTCAAAATGGCGACGCAACTTTCGTTGTACAGTAATAGACGATTCTCCACTTTTAAAACAAGTTTTAACAGTGAACGCGCGATGTTGTGTTTCCCAAGAAGCCATTGTTAAAAATGACCGTTTGTCTGCATCTTTTTTTCACACGTATTCAGTTTCTACGCACTACATCAGTTAAATCCAGCTATGCTTTATGCCGGACCACCCACCCACCCACCCACACAGACACCACACACACACACACACACACACACACACATACACACACACATACATCCTTCTTCTTCTTCTGCTTTTAAACGGAGTCGATTTTTTAATGGGGTAGGATGAGCTTCATTTCTTAACGAACTAACGAATCACACTATACATGGTTCTGGCGTTTAAACTTCAGACTTATTCACACAAAAACATACAGAAAAAAAAGAGGTGGGGGGGGGGAAGGTAGAGACAGAAGAAAGAAAACACATCTGGACCAGTGGTTGTCAACCTGTTTTACTTCTTGAACTCTTTTCACCACACGTCAGATATTTATTACCCAACCCTCCCCCCCCCCCAGCTTTTCAAGAATGCCTGACTCATAAAGTGCATTCCAAAGAATATGTGTGTAACATTCCAACAGCCTGAGTCTGTCAAGCTGTGGGAAAGAGGGTTAGAGAAGAGGAGAGAGGAAGAGAGAGTGAGCGGAATAAGGAGAGGTAGGAAGAAGGGGAGTTAGGGAGGGAGGGAGTGAGAGAAAAAGGTGGGGGAAAGAAAGAAGAGGGGATGACGCATATATCGTAATCCTCCTCCCCCACTCCATCCCTTATAACTCTAAAATTCTCCTCGAGGGAGGGGGAATTACTCACTGGTTGAGAACCCCTGACCTAGACACTATGTTAGATAAAGATAAGACATTATATGTTAGACAAAGATAAGATATCACATTTTGGATAAAGACAAGATATCACACATTAGACAAAGACAAGATATCACATATTAAAGATAAGATAACACCTGTTAGATAAAGACAAGATGTCACATTTTAGATAAGGACAAGATATCACATGTTAAATAAAGACAATATATCACATATTAGATAAAGACAAGATATCACATGTTAGATAAAGACAAGATACCACATATTAGTTAAAGACAAGTTTTCACATATTAGATAAAGATAAGATAGCACCTATTAGATAAAGACAAGACAGCACATATTAGATAAAGATAAGATAACACCTGTTAGATAAAGACAAGATATCACATTTTAGATAAAGACAAGATATCACATATTAGATAAAGATAAGATATCACATGTTAGATAAAGATAAGAAATAACATGTAAGAAAGGAAACAGTACTTGACTTTCAGTTTGTGAAAGTCAAGTGCTGCCGTCTGTCTGTCTGTCTGTCTGTCTGTCCATAACGATCATGCACTTTCATATTCCTCCATTACGAGTTCTAAGCTGTCCTGGCGTTCTCTATCTGTATCCTCTTGTTTATCCGTGCAGCGTTTTGCCTCTCTGTCTACATCGATCTCTTTTGCTCTTTGTCTTTCCTGTTGTCATAATGTATTCTAGCATGCCTAGTCCTATAATGTGTCCTATGAATTTTGATTGTCTTTTTCTGACTTTTGCTATTGCTTGTCTCATTTCTCCAACCTCTTTCAAAACCTCTTCATTTGATTTCTTTGGTGTTCACCGTATGGCACAGTGATAGATTGAATATAACTGGTGAAACTTTATGCTGCCTTTTTTGTATACCTGCAACTGTCAGTCGTAATAAATGCCCCCCAAAAATGTCTTATAATGTACTTTTTACGAACATTTTATCAATATGTTAATTCCACTACCAATTCACGGTATATTACTGTGATATCACCGCGTGTATATTACATGAGTGGTATGAAAATGTTTTCTGAAAGTGAGCAGCAGAGTAAGCTAAGCTTTTCTTGAACAGGTGAAGCGTACGTTTCGGTACATGGATCATTGTCTACTCTACTTGGATCGACTAGATAGATCAGTGTCGCGATAAAAAGGGGCGAGAGAACGTGAAAGAAACAAAAAGAAAACAAAAGAATAAGAAAGACATAATTATGTTAAACATTACATTATAATTCGTAGTTATCTATCGTCGCTATTACCATTACTGGCTAGAAAATCAAAGAGCTTGACTATTTAACAGTTTGAGCAGCGGGATCGATACCATCTCTACCATCAATAGCAGCAGAGTCAACAAATACATCTATCAAGTTGTGAACTTTTCAAAGTCAGATAAACTATTACTTTTTTTTCTTGCCTTATTTACAACAGAAAAGTAAGATTACCAGAGAAACTATTGCTGTCTCTGTCTGTAATACCATAGGAAAGGAAGATTGCCAGATAAACGATTACTTTTTTCTGTCTATATTACCATAGGAAAGGAAGATTATTAGATAAACTATTATTTTCTCTGCCTATATTACCATAGGAAAGGAAGATTCCAAATAAAAGAAATAGGAAAGGAAGATTACCAGATAAAGGATTAACTTTCTCTGTCTATATTATCACAGGAAAGGAAGATTACCAGACAAACGATTACTTTCTCTCTCTATATTACCATTGGAAAGGCAGATTACCAGATAAACGATTACTTTTTCTGTACGTATTACAAGAGGAAGAAAGATCAGATAAACTATTACTTTCTCTGTCTATTTTACGACAGGAAGAGATAAAGTTTCTCTGCCTATATTAGCATAGAAAAGTAAGATTACCAGATAAACGATTACTTTCTCTGCTTATGTTACACAGGAAAGGAAGATTACTTATTCTCTCTCTCTCTCTCTCTCTCTATGTAAAAGTTGTTCAATTCATATTTAATATTGCTCTTTTATTTGCTGGCAAAACTAGTGCTCTTCTGAGGCTGAATGAACGAGTTGGCGTTAAGTACTTTTAAATTTGAATGATGAATGACAGAGTGTCAGTTGTGTCTGATCGGCCAGTTCTTTGCCCTCTGAAAATAGATTATGCTCTCTTTCTCTCTCTCAATCTCTCTCTTTGTCTCTCTCAAACAAATAGACACACAAACATATACACACTCGTCGGGGCAGAATTTTGAAAGACATTTAATTACAGACTTTGCGTAAACCACCAAGAAAGAGTCGACACATTAAACGTCGTCCATAAACGACCGAAAGAATCGACACATAAAACTTCGTTCGCAAAAATGTACGTCCAGACCACAATCGAATTTTTTGCACTGCCAATATTGACAACTTCATAAGCGGAGCCAATGGTCTTAAGTTCTGTGTACGAACATTCTTCAAAGGATTGAATCGTTTATTACCTCCGAAGATTGTTTGTGCACTGTGTTACATCAAGTAATATATTAAATACCCGTTGTAACCCCATCATAAAATAACGAGAGAAGAAGTGACAATATGTTATAACTGGAATTAATTTTTTTTTCTCGAATAAATTGTATAATTTCTTAGAAAACGATGTTGACAATTTCAGATTTTGTTGTTGTTGCTTAACTGAAAACACGTCACAGAAGTGACTATTATTAAAATTCTGCCGTTATATGTAAGTTTCAGTCTTGAATGAATGAAAACAATCCACACGTACAGTTATTAACATCATCCTTATCTCACTCTGTAACACAGTTCGACAGACCAACTTAGGAAATTATAGTTTTACAGAGAGTTAAATTGTACTGCAATCATTGCATTGGTTTTTTTTTTCATTTACATCACAAACAGGAACTAGTCTGGAATAATGGCTCTCTATATACAGTACTGGCCTTAGAAAAGTGCCGAAGGGAAGACTTTGCCTTCCAAGCTACATTCATGAAGTGATGGTGATTTGACTTCCAGTGGTTGCCTCGGACTATAATGATCTACAAGTAGCAGACCGGTAGAAGTTGTCAGAGTTATGGGCGACGACTACCCTATTGATCAAATGGCCAGTGGAGGCAGCGTAGCCGAACAAGCAGCCGTCATCATCATCGATAACGTCAACAGCAGCGTCAGCATGAACGGCGACGGTAACTTCTTTACCAACGGCACGGCCAGCAGCATCACAACCGCCGCCAACAGCAACGGGAGTTCAGTGGTCACCTTCGACGTTCCCACGGGTCTGATATGCCTGCTGGCCTTCTTGTACGGATCCATTTCTCTCCTGGCCGTTATAGGGAACGGCCTGGTGATTCTGGTGATTGTGAAGAACAATCGTATGCACACAGTGACCAACATTTTCATAGCGAACCTAGCCGTGGCTGACGTCATTATTGGTCTGTTTTCGATACCTTTTCAGGTAAATCCTAATTTCTCTGTTAGAAAACGTTCAAGTGTTTATTTTGATGTTTTAATCATTTCTGATAAAAAATTGTTTTGCCTGTTTTTATATTGCAGTTAGAAAATGTATTCTGCCTGTGTTAACATGCAGTTAGAAAATGTGTTTTGCCTGTTTCTATTTTACAATGATCTCGTTATAAAATGTGTAATGCATGTTTTTAAGTGGAAAATTCCAGCATCAACCTCCGATTAGCTGATAAAAATAAACCGATAGCAATAGCGACACGTTGAATTTCCTGTACCAAGTAGAGGTATTTTATCTCGCTAAAGTCAATCCACGGCCCATTTTCTTCAGCTTTGCACGAACCATGACCAAAAAAACATGGACTCTGTAATCATCATCCCGCCAGCTGTGAGGTCCATGGGTGCGATTCTCTACAGGCACACTGATAAATTATGGGCGACAGTTCTGTGAGGGAATGGTGCAGAAAATTCAGGGATGGGTGTATAGCTGTGCATGAAAATGTGGGGGCAAGGAAGATACTCACCTATGACTGATGAACTCCTTCGAAAGGTCGACCATGTCACGCGTGAAAAAATGTTGTTTCACGATTTCAGACCTTTCTAGAGAATTTCTTTCAATTTCGAGTACTAGTCCTCTTCGAATTGAATGAAGAGATTGGGCCGCCAAAGAGGAGCTCAGCAACGGAGTAAACAATTGGCTGGATACCCTGGCGGCGGCGTTCTTTGATGAGGTATAGAACAAATTCGTGCCACTGTACGACAAAGTGCCTAAATTTCAGTGACGGTATGGAAAAGTAATGCAGTTATGTATGTAATTTTTGTGTGCAATAAATTCCCCCTCTATCTTTTAAATTGTTTTCGTTTAACCAGCCAGTCGGAGGTTGATTCAGGTTGATAAGAGAATATTGCGTTTAAAAGCAATAGAAATGTTTGGAAGGTTGGTACTGGTGGATTTATTTCATCAGCTTTCTTCTTCTACAGTTCCAAGCGGCTCTTCTGCAGCGATGGGTCCTGGCCTATTTCATGTGTTCCCTGGCGCCATTTGTGCAAGTGGTTAGCGTGAACGTCAGCATCTTCACTCTCAGCGTCATCGCCGTGGACCGCTACATCGCCGTGATCCATCCATTCAAGGCCGGGTGCTCAAAGAGGTCGGCGGCCATAATCATCAGCGTCATCTGGGCTGTGGGGATCGGAGCTGCCGTCCCGGTGCAGCGCTACTTCTGGGTGGAATATATAGAAGAAGGAAACGTTTTGATCCCGTGGTGCTCCATGCACCCACCGGAAGAGTGGAAAGAGTTCCCTACCTACTATTACACAATGCTGGTCTGCGTGCAGTATATACTGCCCCTGATAGTCATTACGTACTGTTACTGTAGAATTGCTTGGCATATCTGGGGATCTAGACGGCCGGGGGCTCATGTAACCAGTGAGGACGTCAGGGGCAGGAACAAGAGAAAGGTAAGCCTGTTGCTGGTTCTCATGTTTGTTGATCTTGTTCATAAATGTGACCCCGCGTACCAACAAAAACAGTTCAGTCAGATCCGATAGAGGTGGGTGGGTGGGTGGGTGGGGGTTACAGTTTTACAAAACGACAGAGGGAGTGAGGAAAGTTACAAAAAACACATATGGCAGACAGTATGAAAGTAAGATGAGAGAGTATAAATGAAAAAAAAACATACAACATCCAATATTTCGGCGTGAGCCTTTTTCAACGATTACATACAAAAACAACACAACACATAAACAAAAAAGAAGAAATGAAAATGAAAAGAACTTAGCTACGTACCATCTCTCCTAGCACGGAATACAACAATGCGCTCTAGGGACGAGCCAGGGAGACCACAAGGGAAAACAACTTCGACAAGTCGAATGTCAGGGGCGGTGAAAGGGAGAGAACAATTTAAAGGAGGGGGGAGTAGGGGGGAGAGGCGCAGGAAGAATACCAGGAGGCAGTAAATACACACGCTCAGATCCGCTACTATGATTTAGAATTCGTGTGTGTTAAGTGTTCTATTGTTTTACTGACTTATGGTTTTTGTCTCTCTCTTTTTTGTTGTTGTTAAGAAATCTGCCATTGCCATACATTTTTGCTTAAATATACACACAGCCTTTATGCGTGTGTGTGTGTGTGTGTAAAAAAAAAGGGGGGGGGGTGGGGAACCTCTCTATCTGTGATCCATTTAGCATCTCTGGGATACTCTCATACCCAAATATACAAGACGACCGCAGCAGGGAGTTTGAAACGTCACAGAAAGAAAGAATGCTTGTGTGTTTAAGGGAGGGAGGGAGGGAGGGCAGGACGTTTAGCTTCGGCCCGAAGCGAGTTGGGGGGGGGGGAACTGAAGGAACGAATGGAAACAAGTATTACTGTTCTAGATTTGAAAGATACAAAAGGAAACAGGTATCACTGTTCCAAATGTGAAGGATTGTGAGTTCAGCCCAATTTATTCCCCATCTTAGCATTGTCGCGGAGTACACAATCAGGGAGTACTGTCACTAGGAAGATCTCTAGAATGTTCTGCATTTCAAATCGGCCGAAGTTAGTCCCTTTATATGGCTGAGAGATTTTTACCCTGAAAAGCCAGAATCTGCGAGGCCCCGACTCTAGCACTGCTGTGTCAAATTTCTTCAAGTTACAATCGTGCCTGGCTTACTCTGCCGCTCACTTTTAGAATGCCTTTCCATACCAACTGACGTTTATGATTCAGGTTTAGTTAACCTCATTTCTTTTTTCTTTCTTTATACACATTTTTCGTCCATTATATTCGTTTAGATTGTATGGCAAACAGCCTTGTTTGTGTATGGTCTGACAAAATATGCTACGACATAATGTCTAGATTAGAAATACCTAAATAAAGGTAGACAGATGTGTATGGTTCAGATTTATTTTAAGAAAAATAGAAAAAGGTTATGAAAATGGGTAGGAATGAGAGAGTGGCAGAAAGTAAGATGAGCTCGTGTAAATGAAGAAGAACATACCACATCCAATATTTCGGCAAATGACTACATACAAAACACACACACACACACAGAAAAGACAAAGAGCACGAAAACTGGATGGAAAAGTTAAACAGTTCGCTTTATTTTATATCCTTCCTGTAAGAAAGACGGACGGAGAATGAAACTGCTTCCATTCTTGAAATAAATGGAGCTACATTTATCTTGTTTGCAAGAGGAATTTGTGTCTTTTATGCCTCTGACTGTCGAAACCGAAATGAATACAAGTTTGTATCGAATAAGAAAGTTCATTTATTTTTTTACCTCTTAATCCTTACCTGTCTTATGTGAAATGTCTTCTCTGCAAGGAAAGTTCTAGAAATTTACGTAGAAGCTTTTTCTTTTTTTTTAATGTCAGAGGCAAGTGTAAAAAAAAATTACGTGAATTGTGGGAGAAGGAAATTATTTATTGAGGTTTTTAAATCTTACATTATCTTCTTGTATGAGTTTCGTTTAACATTTAACATTCTCATATTTTAAAGTGTGCAAATCTGGTAAATGATTCTTCTTCTTCTTTCTTCTCTTGCTTTCTTCTTCTTCTTCTAATTATTATTATTATTATCCCTCCGAAACTGTAGCTTGATGTTCTGTGCATGAGATGCGATAAAGGTGTTGTAGCAAGAAATCGTGTCGGACTGGGAGTGTGTTTTAAATAAATTTTTTTTAATCCTTGAGTGCAGCTAAAAAGCGGGTGGTGCGCAAGTACTTCTTTAGCAGACTCCACCACCCTGGGTACTATGGCGATCCCTGGCCCCCGTTAGCCAGGCTAGGCCTGTTCCTGGGGTAGGGGTACCAACCGAGAGGTGGGACAGGGTCTTGGTCAGGTATGGTTCTCCAACCCTGACGCTAACATATCAGCTGTAGGTTGCTTGCTGACAAGTGGGACAACTTCTTCGCGCCCTCCCCCACCCCCACCCCATAGCAACTGTCACCCATGCCTATCAGATTATGTTGGCCATAAAAGAAGATAAAGAAAACGGGCATAAAAGAAGTTATGAAGCAATAGTTGTCGAAAAGAACGACATTGCGAAAAAAAAATCACATTGCTTGCAGAAATAATTAATTTGAGAATTTTAAGATTCATATATATTCTGAAATAGTATAGCGAAGAAGAAAAACTAAGTAGGGGAACACAAGGCAGAAAGCTGCACTGAAAAATGAAATACTGAGCTGGTTACCGTTTGCTTCATTAAAACTAATATAAATTCAGATGACAAAATTCCTCATATGGATTGTGCTACAGACTGGATGCTCTCACTTTTATTTCACCTTCAGTCTTCCCAGACTTTGCCAGCGTCTCTTTTTCGTGTCTATGAAATCAATGGGCAGACAACTTCTAGAAATGTATAAGAGAGACATTGCTGAAGGAGAGGAACGGGAAAGATAAGAAACAGAGCTGGAAGTGGAGAAGTGGAGCGAATATCTACTGTAGAACTCCCTAGGATGACGTAAAATATATTTATTCTAATTTTAGTATCATTTAAAACTTTTCGGCCTAAAACCCATTTTAAAAACATTTTAAAAAAAGACTTGAAATGCTAACCTGTGTAGCGAGATAAAAGACAAAATATTCCAGGTGGATTTTATCATGAAATCGCTGTTCAGGTTGCTGCCACCTATAGGCATGTTTCACTTGGTCTTTTCAAGCCTGTTTCAATACTAAAGTTTAAGCAGTGAGCATTTTTCACATTTCCAATATCATTTTTGATATTTGTTATTTATTTTCACTGTTTCCAGTGGGTTCTTTTGGCGAATACATTGCATTATTGCTGTACTATTGTCGGCTGTTAATATAAATAATTATAATTATAATTCAGTATTTAAATGGCTTCGCATAAACGCAGAAGGGTCTTAAGTTTGAAGCTATTTTTTTGGCGGGGGGGGGGGAGTTAAAAGAAATTGTAATTCATGTATTATTTTTAAAAATGTATTTGCCATTTGTGGTTTCCTAGAAGAAAAGTTAAGAGTGCCATGAACAGTCAAGATGATAAACAGGGAACGTCTAACAAAAATAAATGTAAACAGAAACTTAATTAAATTTATTTACAAAAAAAAAAAAACACACACACACAATCATCATTCATTGGACATATAATGAGAATAGGAGGGCTTAAAGACATCATAACAACATGGAAGATAAATGAGAAGAGAGGCAGGAGAAGACCAAGAGAAAAAGTCATGAACAGTCTAACGCGATGGCACAATAAAAGACTTAATTTCAACTGATGGAAATTACACAGGATCCCGAGATCTACGACCAAGTATGGTCGCCAACACCTCCTGCTGCTGATGATTTTGCGATGTTAGGAATACTGTCAAAGATTTCCGGTGGAATAGTTCTTCTATAATAAGATTTTTAAGGGCATGCATCTTTCCCATCGCAACATAATGTCTGTGAGACCTGGACACATAACAAAACAGCTGAGAAACACATAAATGGCTTTGAATGTAAATGCTACAGAAGAGTTCTTCAAATATCATGGACACAAGAAAAGAATAAATATATCCATACTACAAGAACTTAATATTGAAGAAGGTTGGCTAGTAAAGAGGATTGAAGAGAGAAAACTTAACTATTTTGGACACATTAAATGTCGTGATAATTTAGAGAAAACTGTCTTGGAAGGGTACATAATGGGAAAAAGAAAGAGAGGAAGACCAAGGCGAAGACGGCTGCAAGACATCGTTGATAATCTGCAAATGGATGCATCAGCAGCTGGACATCTTACTTACAACCGAAAGGCCTACAGGAGAGCTGTTAAGGAGGCAAAGTTCCGCAAGGGGCATCCAAATGACTGACTGCCTGAGTTATTCTATGTTTTTATTTTCTCTTTCAAGAAGTGTGGATAATCAGCATTCGTAAACTCCTTGTCACCCGTGTAGATTGTGCTCTGCTATTTCAGTTGCTGTTTACAGCCTTACAGTTTTAACCCTAGAGTGAAGACCCTTTGGTCAGGCCTGGCTGCCCAGATTTGTTCGCACTTGGCAATTCTGGAGCAAATGTTTTAGAGCGTGGATTTTAATTTACACGTGGCATCTCAAAGATGGCATTTCTCTAGCCCAGAAGGCCCAAGACATTTGAGACCGACTGAACCCTTGCATTATAAAAAAACATAAATGTTGAGACACTTATAAAATGTCATCGTCAACATCATGTGCCATATCCAGAAGGAAGGTTGCCGGTAATGAATCTCCAGTTTCCTCTTTCTCTCGCCTTGATGGTCCATTTAGCCAGGCTGTGTCGTGTCAATTCTCGTACGTTATCTTCCCATCTGCATCTCTTCCTTTCTCTTGCTATTTTTCCTTCTACCTTTCCTTCTAGTATGGTCTTCGGTATATTATTATGTCTTTTGATGTGGCCAAAGTACTTTGTTTCCTTGACATTTATTTCTTTGAGAAGTTGGCATTTCAGTTGAAGCTGTTCTGAAACTTGCGCATTTATTCTTTTCGTTCTCCTTGAAAAATCCCCTAATTTTCTGTAGATCTACATATTTGCTGCATTAACAATTTTCTCCGACTTTTTACTTAGAGTCCAGGTTTCTGTTTCATACAGTAGAACAGAATAGACATAACATTTTTTTTTTTACAAATCTTGTTTTTATGGGCAGATTCTTAGATAACAGCACTGTCTTCGTGATGTTGAACATACTCGTATGTTTTACCATTCATGTTCTTTATCTACATCTCACATCTCCCATCCTCTGTTAGGATATGTACTGGGTAGCTGTATTTTGTTACTTGTTCCAATTTCTGTTCTTTTATGGTTATGTACATCTCTGACTTTTGGTCTTTCCTGCTGAACACCATTACTTTGGTCTTCTTGATTTTTATCTCCAGTCCCTATTCTTGGCTTGTGTTGTGTTATCTTGTGTGTTACTTTATGTAGGTTCTGTGGATTTTCTGTGTAAAATTTGATACACTTATATTATGAACTTTCAGTAAAGACAATTCACGCGCCGTTACTGTATCTATTATCGTGCAATAACGCCATCTGTGAACCACAAAACAAAAGGGGGTGGGGTATAGAGAAAGAGGGGTAAATTACACATGCTGGCTGTGACTTTAAAAGATGTACTTTATTTGGATTTGGAAAAAAAAAGAGAAATGGGCCATCCTATTAACTGATTTTCTTTTATAGTGTGAAAAATAAAAGAATATTTTCCGTTTGTCCAACGGAGCATAAGTGAGATATGACGGAACGGAAGGACTCAGTGGAGCACGGTTTGAAGACCTCTGCTTTATACACCCCATTTGTTCACATGTTGCTTCTCATACTATAAGGTACTTTAAACGTAAAAGTTAAATATATTTTATCGAAATTTGACCGAGTCTACATATTTTGTGTTCCGTTTTATTTGCTAGCTTCTTATATCTTATATATCTTATATCCTTCCCGTGCCGTTAAACGTCACATAGGGCTCGCAAAGTAGTTCGCCAATTTTTCCTGTCTTCGGCGAGTCTTTCAACCTCAACAAAGGATTTTATGCTTGTTAACTTGGCCTCTCCTAATAATGTTCTCTTCAGAGTTTCACGCGGTCTGCCCCTTTTTCTTCGGCCTGTTGTGTTCCACTTGATAGCTTGTTTTGGGATTCTCTGATCATTTCTTCTCATCAAGTGGCCAACATATGTCCATCTCCTTTTCCTGATCACCCGTGAGACTGGTTGTTGTTCTGTCATCTGTCTTATCTCTGCATTGTTCTTGAATTCATTCCACTTGATGCCGAGTATTTTCCTTAGGCATTTGTTTTCAAAAGAGTCTAATTTCTTTTCTATTTCTTTAGTTGTTTTCCAGCTTTCGCATGCATAAATGAGGGTGGATATTACATTTGAATTGAATAGTCTTAACTTGGTTTTTGTGCTTATAACTTTTGAATTCCATATGTTCTCAAGATTCTTGAAGATTGATGCTGCTTTTGCAATTCGATCCTAACTTCCTTTCTAGTGTCACCATCCTGGTCTATGTAGCTGCCAAGGTATGCAAATTGATTGACTTCTTCAATATCTGTCCCTTCTATGTGTATTTTTCCATTTTGATTGATGGGAATTTTCATTATTTTTGTTTTGTCCTTGTTAATTTCAAGTCCTATTTTGCTAGCCAGTGAAGATAGGCTATCTGTTTTTTCTTGCATGGAATTCACATTATTACTGATAAGAGTTATGTCATCAGCAAAATCAAGATCTTCTAGTTGGGTCCCATGTACCCAGTCAATACCTGTGTTACCTGTGCAGCATTTTTTCATTATGAAGTCTATTGTAATCCCAAAAAGTAAAGGAGACAGTATACATCCTTGTTTCACGCCTGTTTCAATCTGGAACCATTCACTCATCCCTTCTTCTGTCTTGACTGCACAACATATCCATTGTATAAGTCCTTAATGATGTTGACAATTTTAGATGGTATTCCATCTCTCTGAACCTTAAGTGCCCAGGGCACATGGGGCTTCCGCAAGGGTTTTCCACAAATGCCTGTCTTTCGCCTTTTTTTCTGCTCTTGCCCAGGTGAGCCCTCTATTGCTCAACATCCTTTCTGTTGTTCTTCTCCATGTCTCTTTTGGTCTACCCTTACTTCTGCTCCCCTGTGGTGTCCATCTTAGTGCTATTTTTGGTAGTGAGTTGTCAGTCATTCGGAGCACATGTCCCAACCATCGCCAGCGTCTTTCCTCAATAATTGTTGTCAGTGGTTTCATCTGCATTTCTGCCAATAAAATGTTATTTCTTATGGTGTTTGGCCAAAATATTTTTTTAATTCTACGTAAACATTTAGTCTGGAAAGAATTCAACTTGTTTTCTATGGTTTTGGTGATTTTCCAGCATTCACTTCCATAGAGTAGTACACTTAGAACATTACTCTTAAATATCCTGATTTTCATATTTATGCTTAGTTTATTTGATTTCCATATATTCTGTAGCATTGCAAAAGCCTGGTTTGTTCTAGTAAGTCTGCTGTTGATGTCCTCTGTGCTGTCTCCATTTCTACTACTCTGCTGCCAAGGTATACAAATTCGTTGACCTCCTCCACTAACTTGTTATCTACTCTGAGTACATTTCTGTTGTTCACATTTTGCTTCATTAACTTTGTCTTTCCTACATTGATCTTTAGTCCTATGTTGTTTGCATTCTGGGTTAACTTGTTTATTTTATCTTGCATATCTTTGTGACTGCTTGATAATAGACAAATGTCGTCCGCAAAGTCAAGGTCCTCCAGCACTGTGTCAAGGGTCCATTGTAATCCTCTGCGTTTGTCTGATGTTGCCTCCTTCATTAACCAGTCTACTGCCAAGATAAATAATGTTGGTGATAGTACACATCCCTGTTTCACTCCTGTTTGTACCCTAAAGCTGCTGGAGGTATGTTCTCCACAGATAACTTTGCACTGAAAACCCTCGTATAGGGCTTTAATTACATTAACTATTTTATGGGGGAGGCCATGCCATCTTAGGATTTTCCACAGTGCATCTCTGTTGACACTGTCAAAGGCTTTCTCAAAATCTATGAATAATGCATATGTTGTGCTATGCCACTCATTTGCCTGTTCTAATATTGCTATTATAATATGCTATCAAATGCCTTCTTAAAATCTATGAAATTCAGTATTAATGGTTTCTGCTTTTCAATATGTTCTTCAAGTATTATTCTGAGAGTAAAGATCTGGTCGAGACAGCTTCTCCCTTTTCGAAATCCTGCTTGTTCTTCTCTCATTGCAGTATCCACTATATCTTTGAGTCTATTCAAAATGACCTTGCAAAATACTTTTGACACAACTGATATTAAGGTTACTCCTCTCCAGTTGTTACAGTCACTAAGGTTGCCCTTTTTGGTATTTTAACAATGATTCCCTTCTTCCAATTAGAAGGGACCTTTTCTTCTTTCCAAATCTTGTTAAACATTCTCTGTAGTTGTCTCATGTTGTCACTATTGATAGCTTTTAGCATCTCGGCTGTTATTTCATCTTCACCTGCAGCTTTGTTGTTAGCCGTTAAATTCACTGCTGTTTCAATTTCATGCAATTTAATTTCATCTTGATTGACATTTAGTTGTGGGGCTGGTAAGTCAGTTTCAAGGTTTAACAATTCTTTTGGGTGTGGTCGATTGAGTATTTCTTGGAAGTGTTCAGCCCATCTTTGCTTTTGGTCTTTATTTGATGTTAATAGTGTTCCAGTTTTGCTAAGGATTGGTCTTTCTTTAGATGTAATAGTACCTGTTAGCCTCTTTTGTATGTTATATAAAGTTTTGCTGTCTCCTGTTTTTGCTACTTTTTCTGCCTCTTTCGCCATATTGTCTATGTATTCTCTTTTATCCCTTCTAGCTGAACTTTTTACTTTCTTGTCTATGTCTTTGTATTTTGCTTTTGCCGAATCTCTTTCATGATCTGCTTTTGCATTCAACATGTTTAATTTGACTGCTCGTCTTTCATGTATATACTTCCATGTTTTATCTGATATCCATGCTTTTCTATTTGGTTTTTCCAATCCAGCGCTTACTTTTGCTGCTGTGATTATGGCTGTGCTGTAAGAATTCCATAACTCATCTATACCTATCTCCTCAACTTCACTGGGTGTTTTGGAATGATTGGCAAGTTCCTGATTGAAATTAATGTTAGTATTTTCTTCTTGTAGGCTGTGGATGTTTATCTTTCTGTGTACTGATTTCTTGTGTTGACTTTTCAATTTTAGTTTTATTTTCCCTATGCACAGGTTGTGATCACTGTTGACATCTGCACCCCTATAAGCCCTTACATCCATGAGAGATGTTCTGTATTGCTTTCTAATACAAAAATGGTCTATCTGGTTTCTAGTTCTATCATCTGGAGATATCCACGTTGTTTTATGTATCTCTTTGTGTGGGAATATTGTGCCTCCAATGACCATGCCCTCTGTTAGACATATTTCAATTAATCTTTCTCCATTCTGATTAACCATGTCAATTCCTTCTTTCCCCATCACTTTTTCAACGTCGGTATTATCCTTCCCTACCTTAGCATTGAAGTCCCCCATAGCAATTAGGATGTCGTGTTTAGGGACTTTGTTGATGATTCTCTGTAGTTGTCTCATGTTGTCACTATTGATAGCTTTTAGCATCTCGGCTGTTATTTCATCTTCACCTGCAGCTTTGTTGTTAGCCGTTAAATTCACTGCTGTTTCAATTTCATGCAATTTAATTTCATCTTGATTGACATTTAGTTGTGGGGCTGGTAAGTCAGTTTCAAGGTTTAACAATTCTTTTGGGTGTGGTCGATTGAGTATTTCTTGGAAGTGTTCAGCCCATCTTTGCTTTTGGTCTTTATTTGATGTTAATAGTGTTCCAGTTTTGCTAAGGATTGGTCTTTCTTTAGATGTAATAGTACCTGTTAGCCTCTTTTGTATGTTATATAAAGTTTTGCTGTCTCCTGTTTTTGCTACTTTTTCTGCCTCTTTCGCCATATTGTCTATGTATTCTCTTTTATCCCTTCTAGCTGAACTTTTTACTTTCTTGTCTATGTCTTTGTATTTTGCTTTTGCCGAATCTCTTTCATGATCTGCTTTTGCATTCAACATGTTTAATTTGACTGCTCGTCTTTCATGTATATACTTCCATGTTTTATCTGATATCCATGCTTTTCTATTTGGTTTTTCCAATCCAGCGCTTACTTTTGCTGCTGTGATTATGGCTGTGCTGTAAGAATTCCATAACTCATCTATACCTATCTCCTCAACTTCACTGGGTGTTTTGGAATGATTGGCAAGTTCCTGATTGAAATTAATGTTAGTATTTTCTTCTTGTAGGCTGTGGATGTTTATCTTTCTGTGTACTGATTTCTTGTGTTGACTTTTCAATTTTAGTTTTATTTTCCCTATGCACAGGTTGTGATCACTGTTGACATCTGCACCCCTATAAGCCCTTACATCCATGAGAGATGTTCTGTATTGCTTTCTAATACAAAAATGGTCTATCTGGTTTCTAGTTCTATCATCTGGAGATATCCACGTTGTTTTATGTATCTCTTTGTGTGGGAATATTGTGCCTCCAATGACCATGCCCTCTGTTAGACATATTTCAATTAATCTTTCTCCATTCTGATTAACCATGTCAATTCCTTCTTTCCCCATCACTTTTTCAACGTCGGTATTATCCTTCCCTACCTTAGCATTGAAGTCCCCCATAGCAATTAGGATGTCGTGTTTAGGGACTTTGTTGATGATTTGTTGTAGTTGGTGATAGAAGTCGTCTTTCACATCATCATCTGCATCATTCGTGGGTGCATAACACTGTATTATTGTCATTCTTCCGTGTCGTAGGTTGTATCGTGCTCTTATTATTTGCTAGCTTCAGATGGAAAAAAAGAGGAACCAAAATAAGTCATCGAAATGAGATTAAGCACAGAAAAGTTTGAGAGTCCTTCAGCCGCGAGTGAAAATCATGATGCTTGGAGGTGTCAAAAAATATAGTGTAATCCAGTGGTTTTAAAACTTTGTAAATTAAGGGATCTCTGAAGCCAATGATAATTTATCTTTCAACCCCGCCCTCTTTTTAAAATTTCTCCGTCATTTCCTCATCACTTGATATTAAATGAACTCATTCTATACAAAACAACACTGGCAGAGGTAGTAGATCTTACACATCCTATGTGAGTTAATGCTGTTAGTAGATCTTACACACCCTATGTGATTTAATGCTGTTAGTAGATCTTACTCACCCTATGTGAGTTAATGCTGTTAGTAGATCTTACACATCCTATGTGAGTTAACGATGTTAGTAGATCTTACACACCCTATGTGAGTTAATACTGTTAGTAGATCTTACTCACCCTATGTGAGTTAATGCTGTTAGTAGATCTTACATATCCTATGTCAGTTAACGATGTTAGTAGATCTTACACACCCTATGTGAGTTAATACTGTTAGTAGATCTTACTCACCCTATGTGAGTTAATGCTGTTAGTAGATCTTACACATCCTATGTCAGTTAACGATGTTAGTAGATCTTACACACCCTATATAAGTTAATGCTGTTAGTAGATCTTACACATCCTATGTGAGTTAACGATGTTAGTAGATCTCACACCCTATGTGAGTTAATACTGTTAGTAGATCTTACTCACCCTATGTGAGTTAATGCTGTTAGTAGATCTTACACATCCTATGTCAGTTAACGATGTTAGTAGATCTTACACACCCTATATAAGTTAATACTGTTAGTAGATCTTACACATCCTATGTGAGTTAACGATGTTAGTAGATCTCACACCCTATGTGAGTTAATACTGTTAGTAGATCTTACTCACCCTATGTGAGTTAATGCTGTTAGTAGATCTTACACATCCTATGTCAGTTAACGATGTTAGTAGATCTTACACACCCTATATAAGTTAATACTGTTAGTAGATCTTACACATCCTATGTGAGTTAACGATGTTAGTAGATCTCACACCCTATGTGAGTTAATACTGTTAGTAGATCTTACTCACCCTATGTGAGTTAATACTCAGAGCGTCTAAATAAAGTAAAAAGTAGCATGTAATCTAACCGAAAACTACATTTATAAATTATCGATCAACTTCCTTGAAGTTTCTTTCCACCGAAATTTTTCATCAAAATTTAACCTGATCAAGCGTGGAAATTAATGCAAGAATGAAAGAGTTGAACAAAAATTTCTTTCAGATCTCCGCTTTTTAGAATTTGTTGTTGTTGTTGTTAACTTGGGCTGGTTGTGGTTTCGGAAAATTAGAAATAATTCTAAAATATCGAATTGCTACGCACGTGACCTATCAGAGACAATAAGTTTGGTACCAAACTGTTTGTGAAGGTAAAGGGTAAAATACTTCACAGCCCGCAGCGTGAGAAGCTAAAATTCTGCAGTGATGTATTCTTTTTGTTTTCCCAACTGGAAATTATGTTCTCATCTGGAGAAGGAAATCAATTGTGCCTCTTTTATATGTGGTTATTAAATTATTTTTAAACATTTTCCGGGAAACGAACATTCTGCAGAAAAACGAATTGATTTTCGTGGAATCACTGTAAAAAGCCTGCAAGTTACTTTTAAAAAAGAAACATCGTAAATGAAATTATCTAAAGGAAAAAAAAAACATCATAAATATCTAATGAAAAAACATCATATATATATATATATATATATATATATATATATATATATACCTTTTCAACTAACCTCCACATCTCCCCCTTTCTCTTCCTTTCTCTCTATCCTCTCCCTCCGTCTCTTTTCAACATCTCTTTATCTCACTCCGCCCTCCTTCTCTTCCGTCCTCCTTCTCTTCCGTCCTCCCTTTCCTCTCTCCCTTTCCTCTCTGAATATATACTAAAGTATATGTGAAGATGTAGCATAGAATGGATTCCTCTGTGAAGTCCAACTTCATTTTGAACAGCCCAGACTGAAGTTATTCTAGATTTTTATTTGTTCATGTGGCTTCTCCTCCTCCTCCTACTCCTCCTCCTCCTCCTTGCTCTCTTCTTCTTGCTCTCTTCTTCTTCTCTTTTCCTTAGTTCATTACATGTTTTTATTATAAAGTGCACGATATATGTGCAAGTTGCATGTGAAACCTTATGTTTTTTTTCCGGCATATGATAGTTAGACTTTCATTTCTAGAAGATTTGGCACGATATTTCCATTATTTAGTTTGAAAAGAACACTTTTTTTCTGTTAACACTGAGATAATTTTTTTTTTCAAAATGGCGCACGGTTATAAATGGTAACTGGCTTAATAGCGATAATTAACCATTCAAGGGAAGCAACCAAATTATTACGACGGGTCTCAATGGGCAAGGGAAAGCATGGGTTTGCAAAGAACATTTAGAAACAACGTGAGGACTTCCAGCTCCACAGTGAGAATTTCTTGAAAGAGCGTAATTGGAAATATTTTAAGAAATATCTGAAGAGGACATAGAAAGCAGGAAACCAGTGAATTAAAAATGTTGGAAATATTTTACTCTTTGAAATGAGAAACTATAAGGAAAAAAAAGGTTAAATTTAAAAAAAAAAAAGGCGGCTAAAATTCCACGTTATTTGCCATCTTGTGTATACGGTGTAAGGTCCGTGTTTCCACGACCGTCGACAGAGGAAAGTGTGAGGTGGTCAGTATCACACCTGGCCGTGTTTACTTTCCCAGACTTCCTGGCACCAGTTTTAGTGACCGCGTGGAGCCCGGGGCCCTTTTGGTGTGGGGTCTTGAACCCGGCAACACCAGATTAGTAAACCGAGTGCCTAACCCCTCCTCCATCCAGGCCGTCAATAATAATAATAATAATAATAATCATCATCATCATCATCATCATCATCAGGTGTCGTGCCGACTGGCGTTGGCTATTATGCTTCTCCAGAGTACACGATCCTTCATAATATAACAATAACAATAATAGTAATAATAATCTGCCGAAACCAATGGAGCGAGTGAGGCCGTTCTATTCTTGTGCACAATTACCAGGGCTAGCGAAATATCCTCAGTAAGCTCCACCATGACTGAGATGTCGTTGATATATATCTAGGTCACCGGGCTGTTGTGACACGGTTAACGGTTTCTTTCCTGAAAGCCCATGAACTGCTGTTAATGACCAACTCGGGTATCGGAACCCACGCCTTCTGTTTCAGGTCTTGAAAGAGCAAATAAACGCTAGGGACATAAATTCCCAATTAAACACCCCCCCCCCCCCCCTGGCTATTAATTGAATTGAGTTTTGAATATCTTGGATCATTACTAACTAATAATGGAGATACAATGAGAGAAATTAAAAGGAGGACATCTATCGCTCTTCAAAAAGTAAAACAACTAAAGAATCTGTGGAGAGGAGCAGATAGAACTACAAAAATAAGATTTTTAAGGTCATGCATCTTTCCCATCGCAACATATGCCTGTGAGACCTGAACAATGAACAAAACAGCTGAGAAACACATAAATGCCTTTGAATGTAAATGCTACAGAAGAGTCCATCAAATATCATGGGCACAAAAAAGAACATACTACAAGAGCTTAATATTGAAGAAGACTGGCTAGTAAAGAAGATTAAAGAGAGAAAACTTAAATATTTTGGACACATTAAACGTCATGATAATCTAGAGAAAACCGTCTTGGAAGGGTACATAATGGGAAAAGAAAGAGAGGAAGACCACGACGAAGATGGCTGCAAGACATCATTGATGATCTGCAAATGGATGCATCAGCAGCAGGCCTTCTTGCTTACAACCGAGAGGCCTACAGGAGAGCTGTTAAGGAGGCAACGTTCCGCAAGGGACATGCAAATGACTGACTTCCCCCCCAAAAACCTCCGCCCACGGCCCCCCCCCCCCCAAAAAAAAAAAATTATAATGCCCTGCAGGTCTGTTTGTTTTAAAATAATTCTTTTTTTCAGACACGTCTGTATAAATTCTTTCCGACTCTGTGTGATATGTTCAGGGTAGTTGTGCTGTATGGGCTCTAAAGTTAGCATCGTTCTAGGGGCCCTGGATGACTGGTGTTTATTCTGGCGTCACCTTTTATTCTAGACCAGCGAGATTATTCATCATCCTATGCTCCGCATGTCTCGTAGCTGAGCTTATCTCTTCCAGGAGTTTTCATTTGATTTTCTTTATCTTCTCAGGCTTGCAAGTTTCTGTCCTTGCTAACAAACAAACAAAAAGTCTACACCATATTAAAGTTAATGTGGACTCATTTTTTATTCCTCTTCTCTCTCTCTCTCTCTCCCCCCACTTGCCATTCCTTCCCTCTTTCGTTTTCTCTCTTACGTCTCCCCTCTCACTTTCTCTACATATGTCTCCACCTTTCTTCATCTCACATCATCCTTTCTCTTCTTTCTTCCTCCTCCTCGCCCTTTCTTTCTTTTATTTCTCTCCCTTCCTCCTTTTTTTCTCTCTCTCTCCCTCTCTTTCATTCCCTCTCTCTCTCTCTCTGTCTCTCTGTCCTCTCCATCTTTCTAACCTTCCCCTCCCTCTCTCTTCCAGGGCAGAATGTAAGACTGGCCTGCGTGACCAATTCTTTACCCTTGAAAAATAAAGATTATTCATTCATTCATTCATTCATTCCCTTTATCTCTATCACTCCTCAATCTCTTCTCCCTATCTGTACTTCCTCTATCTTACTTTTGTTTCTCTCTCTTTTTCTTTCTCTCCCCCCCCCCCCGTCTTTGCCTCTCTTCCTTCTCTTTTATTTCGTTTTCTTCTTTCTCTTTCTTCTTTCTCTCTCTCCCCTCCATCTTTCATTTCTCTCTGTCGCTCCCGTCACCTCGACTTTCTCTCTACTCTCTTTCTCCTCTTCTATTTCTCCCTCCCCATTTCCTCTCTCACCTCCGTTTTCTTTCCTTTCCCTCTCTCCCTCTCTCTTCCTCCCTTTTTCTCTATTCCCTCCTTTCTACTAACCTCTACATCTCCCTCTTCCTATCTCCCTCCCTTCTTTCTCGTCCTTCTCTCTTTCCTTTCCCTCTATTTCTCTCTCCCCTCTTCTCTCTCTCTCTCTACATCTTCTGCCTCTTGTATCTATCTAAATCTCAGCTTTATCTTGCATCTTCCTCTTCGCTGATACAGCGTAACTCTTGCTGTTTTTACAGTGAAATAAGTAACCTTGTAGAAACAAAGACTGCGTATTCTTATATCTTATATCCTTCCCGTGCCGTTAAACGTCACACAGGGCTCGCAAAGGTAGTTCGCCAGTTTTTCCCGTCTTCGGCGAGCCTTTCAAATTAATAGGTATAAAATCCCTTGATCAACCTCGTCAAGGGATTTTATGCCTATTAATTTGGCCTATCTTAACAATGCCCTCTTCAGAGTTTCACGCGGTCTGCCTCTTTTTCCTTGGCCTGTTGTGTTCCACTTGATAGCTTGTTTTGGGATTCTCTGATCATTTCTTCTCATCAAGTGACCAAAAATGTCCATCTCCTTTTCCTGATCACCCATGAGACTGGTTGTTGTTCAGTCATCTGTCTTATCTCTGCCGTGTTCTTGAATTCGTTCCACTTGATGCCGAGTATTTTCCTTAGGCATATGTTTTTTTTTTAAAGTCTAATTTCTTGTCTATTTCTTTAGTTGTTTGCCAGCTTTCGCATACATAAATGAGGGTGGATATTACATTTGAATTGAATAGTCTTAACTTGGTTTTTGTGCTTATAACTTTTGAATGCCATATGTTCTCAAGAATCTTGAAGATCGATGGTGGTTTTGCATATTGGATAATGGTAATTTTTGGGGTTTTTTCCATTAAAATCCCGTTAGCTAGCTTTCCAGGGGACTCCACCACTCCGTGAGCACACTGGTGGCCCCTATAAGTTTTGGCACGATGAAAGAGAGCATCGATCTATTTCGCTTATACTATGTGTGTATGTGTGTGTTTCCCAGTCACATATGCCTGTGAGACCTGGGCACTTAATACATAAGCTGAACAACATATAAATGCCTCTGAATGTAAATGTTTTAGGAGATTTTTTTCAAATATCATGGGCAAAAAAAAAATAAACATACCATAAGAACATAATATTGAAGAAGGTTGGTTAGTAAAGAACATTAAGCAAGGAAAATTGTAATATTTCGGACGTGTTAAAGGCCATGAGAGTTTGGAGAAGATAGTCCTGGGAAGGCTTTATAATGGAAAAAAAAAGAAAAAGGAAGGAAGACCAAAGCGAAGATGGCTGCAAGGTATCTTTGATGTGTTGCGAATGGACGCATCTGCAGTAGGGCATCTTGCTTTAAACCTGGAGGCCTTCATGAAAGCTGTTAGGGAAGCAAAATTTGGCATAGAACATGCTAATAAGAAACAAAATTTCACAAAAGACATGCAAATGAGAAACAAAATTTTACAAAGGACATGCTAATGAGAAGCACAATTTCACAAAGGACATGCTAATGAGAAGCAAAATTTCACAAAGGACATGCTAATGAGAAACAAAATTTCACAAAGGACATGCTAATGAGAAACAAAATTTCGCAAAGGACATGCTAATGAGAAGCAAAGTTCGGGCAAGGGACAAACTAATGAGTAAATGAACGAATGAGATCTTGAACACCATTCTGTCCAAGCCTGTGTGCCGAACACCATTCTACGAGTATTTATGAAATAGAACTAATCGTTTATGAGTTACGCTGATCTGTACATGATACGCCATTACCTTACTCCTGATTCATGGGCGATTTCGATGAAAGTTGCTCGATCTCGCGCACAGCCCGGCAGTTCGAAACGATACCCTCCGCGATCTGTCAGTTAATTAAGAAGATGTACGACGAGAAAGGGTACTCGAATCAGTCCGGGGTTGCCGTTAAGAAACTGGGTGAATGGAATATATTTGTTCGTATTCAGAGAGTATGGAAAATGGATTAGAATCTGGGGAAAGTGGATAGCACCTGATAGCCAAGGCCAGGAATTTAAGTGCATGTAAACATTTTTTCAGATTAAGTTTTTACACACATACACACATACGCACGCACACACACACATGGAGAACTTTCATATGGCTTTTTCTTTTCATACAGAATGGCCTTTACGAACTCTCAGAAACTATGATATTCAAAACTAATATCACAAGAAAAGAAGCTATTTTTAAAAATTCAATTTAGCGAATAAAATTCTGCTGCAAAATGCTCGACATACTTGTATTTTTTGACCACTGTTTAAATATAGCCCAGGCCCGAACAAATGCTTTTTTGTCACAAAATCTAGGCTTTTGTGTGTACACATAAAGCCTCGCTTACTCTTCTGTACACCTTTGAAATACCCTCCTGTACCACTTAAAATCTCCTTATAATGTCGAAGTCTTTCACAATCTAATTGACTTCAATTATATGTTCCATTATTTCCTTTCTTCCCAGCTTCACAATTTTTAGTAAATCGATGTATGCTCACTGTATAGCTGAAGTAATTCTATTAATGTGTATAAATTTCTTTAGTAATTTGACTGTAAGTATTATGTGAGACGGTGATAATGTTAATAATTTTTTTAAAAAATCAATTTGGTTATTTTATATCGTTGAATGTGTCGATAAGAGATTAAACGTATAGTTCTGTTTTGTTCCTGTTTTGTTTTTCATTTCGCATTTCCTTATTTGTTATGTTTACACTGTACCTGATTTAGGTGAATTTCGTTGGTACCCCTAATAACAGACATGACCTGGCTAACTGGGCATTCATCGCCATAATCCTCATGGTGGTGGAGTCTGATGAAGAAGTATTGCACATCCCCGTGATTTTTAACTGCACTTAAGGAGTGAAAAAAAAAAAGACCGCCATAACCCTCTCCCAAGCTATTACGATTGTACCACAACAACTTTACAGCATCGGCTGCAAATAACATCAGCTCGCGGTTCAAGAGAGATTGAAGACGTGAGAAGCCAAGACTACATTTGATTTAAACTGGAACTGAATGCTTCTTATAAGGTCAAAGTTGGAAGATGAAGGATACAGTATCAGACAGGCCTGTCTGCCTGCCTGAGTCTTCACTTGTGGTGAAGTCTTCATCCAAGTCTTCACTTATACCCAAATATTCACTTATAATGAAGTCTTCACCCAAATCTTCACTTATAGTGAAGTCTTCATCCAAGTCTTCACTGCTAAAATCTTCTGTTATATGAGCAGCATATTTGTACGAGAAAGTCTGGAACAGAGTGAAAGTTGTATGATAAAGGGCAGAATGTCCCGCGTGCCAATTCGTATCCCTTTTGTCACTGTTCGAAAAGAAAATTATTTTGTTCATTCCGTTTTTCCTTCTTTTTTAAAACAACATAATAATATATGAAGCTTAATTTAACACACGCACGCTCACACGCGCGCGCGCGCACACACACACACACACACACCCACACACACACACACACACACATACATATAAATGCTCGGAAAATTATAACAGACTTGATTTTCTAGATCAGTTAACTTTATTCTGTTTTTTTTTTTTAATCCGCCTCTCAAAGTTTTCTTGATTTCCAGGAATATCAATGGTTCCCTTTTTTTTTCCCCTTCCTCCCATTAACAATCGCAGCTTGTGGAGCGTATAATTACCGCCTACACCGCTTGATCATGGCTCCTTCCGCGAAGTGTGGTCTTCGTAGAACTGCCACTTCACCCAGTTATGCAGAAGCCAGTTCGACATAAGAAGCTTCGGTATGTTCCACTTCGCTTCCAAATTGATGTCTCAAGCAGCGGTTCTTAAAATGTGGGCCCCAGTTTATTTATTTTTTTTTGTTTTCCTTCTTGATCCACTGTTAGTGATATCGTGAGTGGATTAATTCTCATAAATGATGGAGCAGAGGGGGGGGGGGGGTTTCTGCTTCGCTATAGTTGCTGTGTAAGCACAGATATCAGGGCCAGCGAACCAAAAGTGGCTAAGGCCCCTGCTCTATTTCTCTGAGATGCCTGTAGTATGAAGGTCTTTGAGAAAAAAAATTTGTAAGCCTGTGCAACACTCCTTTCCCCCCCCCCCCCCCTCTCCCCCCCCCCCCCCACACACCCTACCCACATCCCTGTTTATTTGTTTTCATCCACTTTGGGTTCCCCTCCCTCTCCCGATTTCTTTCGGGCCCATCCTTAAAGCAGAGATAATCTTTCCTGATCCAGAGCAGCTCGACCCCACACTCCGCCCCCCCCCCGCCCCCACCCTTTCCCCTACTCCTCCCGTAGGTCCTGCCTGTAATAGTCAGTTGAATAGCTCTTTCCTCTTTTCAACAAGTAATAACGTGGGTCACCAGTTTTACACAATACAGAGGATCGCTTGGGCGTCAGAGTAGCGTAATAGTGCGCAGATGTATTTCTGTGTCTCATAAATTGATATTCTCCTATATATAGATCCCCGTCTTCCTTGGCTGGCAAAATAGGCCTTGAAATCAACAAAGACAAAACAAAAACAATGAAACTTCTCATTAATCAATGAAGAAAAATATACGTGGAAAGAACAGTTGCCGATGAAGTAAACCAATCTGCATACCTTGGCAGCTACATAGACCAGTATGGTGACACCAGTAAGGAAGTTGGAATTCGAATTGCAGAAGCAGCATTGTCCTTAAAAAATCTTGAGAACATATGGAATTCAAAAGTTATAAGCACAAAAATAAAATTAAGATTATTCAATTCAAATGTGATATCAACCCTCATTTATGCATGAGAAAGCCGGAAATTAACTAAAGATATTGACAAGAAATTAGACCCTTTTGAAAACAAATGCCTAAGGAAAGTGTGTTTTTACTCGGTATAAAGTGGAATGAATTAACGAACAACACAGAAATAAGTCAGATGAGCAAACAACAACCTGTCTCATGGGTGATCAGAAAAAGCAGATGGACATATGTATGCCATGTGATGAGAAGAAACAACCAGAGAATACCAAAACAAGCTATCAAGTGGAGCACAACAGGCCGAAGAAAAGAGGTCAACCACATGAAACTCTAAAGAGTTAAGAAAAGCCAGTTTAATGGGCATAACATACCTTGATGAAGTTGAAAGACTCGCCGAGAACAGGAAAACTTGTCAAACAACTATGCGAGCCCTATGTGATGTTTAACGGCACGGGAAGGATGTAAGATGCAAGATAGTTGGCTTCGCGTTGTTGTAGTAGTTAGTGCAGTTGCCTCTCGATCAGAAGGTCCCTGGTTCGATTTCACACTCTGGTGGAGTTTTTCCCGGACCGACGGCCACAGGGGTCAACCCAGCCTCCAAAACGGGTAACTGAGTTTTTTCTAGAAAAGTAAATTCAGCGAGAACAGATACTGGCATCGCTACCTCAAATGTTGAAGTGGCTTAGAAATGTTAATGCCCTAATACTTCACGCCTCTAGAACATGCAGATACTACGGGACATAGATAGAGTGTACAGGTACATTACCGGTAGTCTCGTGGCTATTGTCGGTGGTTCGAATCTGACTGGAGGCGGGACTCAGTGACCAGGTTGTAGAAACGGGTACCTGGCTCCTGGTTACTGGGGAACGAGAGCTGGTCAGGCGTGATGGTGACCACGTGGCCCAGTTATGTGCACGACAAACTGCGCAAACTAACACCGTGTCCATGGGAGTGTCTGTGGTATGAGAGGGCCACTGTTACCTCTTTTCTCATTTTACTGGCCAACATTCAAAATAATAACATAGTATCCTTTTAAGCTGTGGTCCTCATGACATTTATGGTTTATCTGAAAGTGTAACATAATGCTTTGCTAACTTCATACATTTTGACTGGCAAATTAGCAAAAGGAAGAGTTGACTGCCGGCCATGTAGAAACATTTTTAAATCAGTTATGAGGATAGTCGAAACAGTTTCATAGATTTGCTAGTTTTTTTTTAAACGAGGCATATGATAGCGTATGAAAAGATGAGATCGGCTATTAAATATTCCGTATGCTTAGAGTCTGTTTAGGGACATGTTCTTTCCATTGATATTTGTATTGTTTCTTTGTTTTGAATTTTTTGAGACAGATGCGCAGAGGAAAATTTTAAAATGGCGCCCCGTCCTTCCTTCCTTCCTTCCTTCCTCGCCTTTTAAAAAAATCCCTAACTGGGGCATAGGCCATCAGCAAGAGCTCTCCATTTATTTCTGCTCTGGGCTGTTTCCTCTATCCTCCTCCTTTTTTTTATCTCTTCTCTAAGACTCCTTTGCCAGGTGTTTCTAAGTTTTCCTTGTTTTTTCATTCCTTAGTGATTCAACGCGCCCCTTGAAAAAATACTATAAATTTCCACTTTCACATAAAAGAGAAGTAGGAATTTTAGACCTTTAAACATTTTATTGTTTTGATTTTGTTTGTTTTGTTTTGAACGGCGCTTCTCAAACTTTGACCCTATGCTACGTTGTTTTAATAAATAAATTACCGCTTCCCTTAAATATGACCCCTTTGATACATTATTTTAACTAAATAAACTGCCGCTTACCTTAAATATGACCCCTTTGATACATTATTTTAACTAAATAAACTGCGGCTTCCCTTAAATATGACCCCTTTGATACATTATTTTAACTAAATAAACTGCCGCTTACCTTAAATATGACCCCTATGTTACGTTGTTTTAACTAAATAAACTGCCGCTTCCCTTAAATATGACCCCTATGTTACCCTCTTTTCCCCTTGTTTCCAGGTGGTAGAACAATGTTGCGCAGTTGGAGATCTCAGAAAGAGTAGGTCAGACGGCCTCTGCCCAGGCAAAAGCCGAGGACAAATCTGCTACAGAGATCGGCGCGGGCACTTGAAGTGTCTGTGCATCCTTTACGAGCGGCCGAGCAGATGTTGAACTGTTGAGCAGATGTTGAACTGTTGAGCAGATGTTGAATGTTGAGCAGATGTTGAATCTTTGAGCAGATGTTGAACTGTTGAGCAGATGTTCGTTGAACTGCGATGAAGCCATCTCCGAAAAGAAGAAAAAAAGAAAGAATTTATATTTTATACACTTATACTCAGAAAGAGATTGTGCGTTGCAGCGATTTTTTGGATGCTGTTACTGTATAAATTATAGGGCGTGAAGGATTCCTTATTAAATAAAGATGGTGCCTTGGGAATTTTGTCTCTATTTCGTCTTTGACCGCTGTCTGGTTGCCAGTCTGTTTCTCATTCTAAATTAATTCACACTTCATCCTTGAGCCCAGAGATATGCAAGCGCCAGGTATCCTGATCATTGACGATCTGCAAATGGATGCAGCAGCGGCAGGCCATCTTGCTCACAACCGAGAGGCCTACATGAGTGCTGTTTGGGAGGCAAAGTTCCGCAAGGGACATGCAAATGCATGAATGTGGTATCCTAAAGAACATTTGCTAAGACTGTTCTGAAGGCATCAAGTTTATTCAGATATTTGTACTGACGTCATGACGTGAGCTTAGATATACACATAAACTCCGAAACAACAAGTTATATCTACAGTGCTGTCTTATACTGTTTTCTTTATCTCATTTAATGACGTGCTGATGTCTGTAATTTCCTCGCGTGCTGGTCTTATTGCAGAACCTCGTACGATCATATTCCATCACACGAGGGCTGCGTGACATTGTTATGGAGAAGGTTCTGGACAAGCTTAACTTTGAGTCAAGGAACACTGTCTTGACATTCGAAACGTCATAGAAAGATGGAATAACCAATTCTAGGCCAGTGGGTTTTTTTCTTGTGAAAGAAAATGGCTTTTTTCCCGTTCCATTATATTACACACGGGTTTTTCTGTCACTGTAATGTTACATTAACAAACATGCTAATGGAATTCATCGCATTTTCAGAATTTTTGGGGACCTTGACCTCGATTTCCTTTATTCGTAACCTTCAAGCTTTCGGGCTTGAAGAAAGAGTTTGCGAAAGTGGGGAAGATATTAGATGTTTTCTCCCCAGAGTGTACGTATTTTACTCCATGCGGAATTCTTGAACTAACTCCATCATCACTTGCAGTCAGTACCAGTGTATTGTGCTTTGAGGTTTTAGTTAGAACTGGTTGTAACAGCTCAGTTATGTGAGCACAGCTTAGTTATGTGATCTGTTTATTTAGGGCACAGTCATCATTTATTTAACATTATTGAGCTTCATATTGTTTAAAGTTTTACTATTCTGAAGTATAGGGCGTCCGAGTTGGCGACATGGTTAGTGCAGTAGCTTCTCATGACGAAGGTTAGTGGTTCGAATTCATCTGGAATCGCAGCAGCTACACATACTGTAGAAATCGGTAGCTTCTTCTTGAGCTGGGGAAGGAAAGGCGGGCCAGGCACAATGCTCACCGCATCGATCTGTAATGTGCCGACAGGTCAAGGAACATATGGGCACTAACACCGTATCCTCAGATCCCTGTGTGACTTAAAAGGGCTACCTCTTTCCTGTTCTGAGATCCACCCTAAGCTCAACATGAAGCAAACTCGTTCCATCTTACAGATTTCCATTACTAAACTTTACGTAAACTAAAAGTCCTTTTAATGTCCTTGTAGATTGTAGATTGTTTCCCAACCTTTTTTGGACCATGCTTCACCTCAACGCCTCAAAGATCTGGATGCCTCCCACCACCACCCCCAGCTTATTAGATAACCAAGTTCTGAAGAAGTATAATACAAATACTTGCATACTCTAATTACCTCCCCCTCCCCCCTTTTTCCCCCTAGATTGGACCCCCCTCCTCACCCGTGAGGCGTACACTCCACGTTGGGAAACACAGCTGTAGAGTAAATGCATGCAGCAAACAGTGACGTGCAAGATGGCGGACGTTTTTTTAACGCCCTCGCCGGCATGCAGAAATAGCGGAATTCCGCTTGATCTGTCACATATCATGTACCGGGAGTTGGGCATAAGGCTAACATCCTTATCCTGGGACCTATCTAGAGGCAACTCCAGATGGGAAAAAAAGATATCTTTATGGAAACTCACAGAGAAACCAACCGAGCATCAGGGATGCCAACTCCGAAGAGCTCATTCGTCGGCCCCAAACATGTGACAAGAACTGGATTCTGGAATGTGAGAACGATGGCAGCACCAACAAAAACTACTCAGGCCATCAAAGAAATGGAGAGATACCACCTAGACGTACTGGGCATCAGCGAAATGCGATGGCCAGAAGCAGGTAAAAGATCGGCGGAAAACGGTAATTTAATAATACATTCAGGCAGAAATGACAGTAAAATTCTGGACGGGGTGGGCATTATTATGTCAAATGTAGCTGCAAAGAGCCTTGTAGAATGGGAACCGGTGAACAGTCGTATAATAAGAGCACGATACAACCTACGACACGGAAGAATGACAATAATACAGTGTTATGCACCCACGAATGATGCAGATGATGATGTGAAAGACGACTTCTGTCACCAGCTACAACAAATCATCAACAAAGTTCCTAAACACGACATCCTAATTGCTATGGGGGACTTCAATGCTAAGGTAGGAAAGGATAATACCAACGTTGAAAAAGTGGTGGAGAAAGAAGGAATTGACATGGTTAATCAGAATGGAGAAAGATTAATTGAAATATGTCTAACAGAGGGCATGGTCATTGGAGGCACAATATTCCCACACAAAGAGATACATAAAACAACGTGGATATCTCCAGATGATAGAACTTGTAACCAGATAGATCATTTTTGTATTAGAAAGCAGTACAGAACATCTCTCATGGATGTAAGGGCTTATAGGGGTGCAGATGTCAACAGTGATCACAACCTGTGCATAGGGAAAATAAAGCTAAAATTGAAAAGTCAACACAAGAAATCAGTACACAGAAAGATAAACAGCCACAGCCTACAAGAAGAAAATACTAACATTAATTTCAGTCAGGAATTTGCCAATCATTCCAAAACACCCAGTGAAGTTGAGGAGATAGGTATAGATGAATTATGGAATTCTTACAACACAGCCATAATCACAGCAGCAAAAGTAAGCGCTGGACTGGAAAAACCAAATAGAAAAGCATGGATATAAGATAAAACATGGAAGTATATACATGAAATACGAGCATTCAAATTAGACATGTTGAATGCAAAAACAGATCATGAAAGAGATTTGGCAAAAGCAAAATACAAAGAAATAGACAAGAAAGTAAAAGGTTCAGCTAGAAGGGATAAAAGAGAATACATAGACAATATGGCGAAAGAGGCAGAAAAAGCAGCAAAAATAGGAGACAGCAAAACTTTATATAACATACAAAAGAGGCTAACAGGTGCTATTACATCTAAAGAAAGACCAATCCTTAGCAAAACTGGAACACTTTATCATCAGATAAAGACCAAAAGCAAAGATGGGCTGAATACTTCCAAGAAATACTCAGTCGACCACACCCAAAAGAATTGTTAAACCTTGAAACTGACTTACCAGCCCCACAACTAAATGTCAACCTAGATGAAATTAAATTACATGAAATTGAAACAGCAGTGAATTTAATGGCTAACAACAAAGCTGCAGGTGAAGATGAAATAACAGCCGAGATGCTAAAAGCTATCAATAGTGACAACATGAGACAACTACATAGAATGTTTAACAAGATTTGGAAAGAAGAAAAGGTCCCTTCTAATTGGAAGAAAGGAATCATTGTTAAAATACCAAAAAAGGCCAACCTTAGTGACTGTAACAACTGGAGAAGAGTAACCTTAATATCAGTTGTGTCAAAGGTGTTTTGCAAGGTCATTCTGAATAGACTCAAAGATATAGTGGATGCTCCAATGAGAGAAGAACAAGCAGGATTTCGAAAAGGGAGAAGCTGTCTCGACCAGATCTTTACTCTCAGAATAATACTTGAAGAACATATTGAAAAGCAGAAACCATTAATACTGAACTTCATAGATTTTAAAAAGGCATTTGATAGCATACACAGAGATTCATTATGGAGAATTTTATTTCTATATGGAATACCATCTAAAATTGTCAGCATCATTAAGGACTTATACAATGGATATGTTTGTGCAGTCAAGACAGAAGAAGGGATGAGTGAATGGTTCCAGATTGAAACAGGCGTGAAACAAGGATGTAAACTGTCTCCTTTACTTTTTGGGATTACAATAGACTTCATAATGAAAAAATGCTGCACAGGTAACACAGGTATTGACTGGGTACATGGGACCCAACTAGACGGTGCAAGAAAAAACAGATACCCTGTCTTCACTGGCTAGCAAAATAAGACTTGAAATTAACAAGGACAAAACAAAAATAATGAAAATTCCTCTCAATCAAAATGGAAAAATACACATAGAAGGGACAGATATTGAAGAATTCAATCAATTTGCATACCTTGGCAGCTACATAGACCAGGATGGTGACACTAGAAAGGAAGTTAGGATCAAAATTGCAAAAGCAGCATCAATCTTCAAGAATCCTGAGAACATATGGAATTCAAAAGTTATAAGCACAAAAACCAAGTTAAGACTATTCAATTCAAATGTAATATCCACCCTCATTTATGCATCTGAAAGCTGGCAAACAACTAAAGAAATAGAAAAGAAATTAGACTCTTTTGAAAACAAATGCCTAAGGAAAATACTCGGCATCAAGTGGAACGAATTCAAGAACAATGCAGAGATAACACAGATGACTGAACAACAACCAGTCTCATGGGTGATCAGTAAAAGGAGATGGACATATGTTGGTCACTTGATGAGAAGAAATGATCAGAGAATCCCAAAACAAGCTATCAAGTGGAACACAACAGGCCAAAGAAAAAGAGTCAGACCGCGTGAAACTCTGAAGAGGACATTGCTAAGAGAGGTCAAATTAATAGGCATAAAATCCTTTGATGAGGTTGAAAGACTCACCGAAGACAGGAAAAATTGTCGAACTACTTTGCGAGCCCTGTGTGACGTTTAACGGCACGGGAAGGATATAACGGCACGGGAAGGATATAAGATATAAGATAAGAAACAGTCATTGCAGTGATCAAGAAAAGAAAGTGGACTAATATGGGCCACGTGATGAGCAGAAACAATCAGAGAATCATAAAGCAAGTCGTCAAATGGGGAAAAGTCTGGTTAAAAAAAAGGGGGAGGCCGATCTTGGGGAAACCATGAAGAGAACACTGACAGGGGAGGCGTTGATGACCGGCTTAAAGACTCTTGATGATTTTGAGAAGCTCGCTGAGAACAGACTCGTGGCGAGACACAAGCTGCGAGCCCTGTGTGACCCGTGACGGTTTGGGAAGGATGTAAGATGTAAATGTGGTCTTCGCTGTGAAATGAAACGCTTCCATTTCTAGGACTTCTGCAAATAAATCTTATATAAAAAAAACTATCAAAGTTCTCTTATACAAAGATTTCCGCTGTTAACTCTTTGTCTTAACGTGCTAGACTTTGCATTTTCTAGTTCATTACGGAATAAAATTCTTTCTTTCCTAAGAACTTCACTATATAATTCATTGTGGATTTAGAAAATCTTCTTTGTTTAGAATTCTGTGTATTTAGTTCTGTGTACGGGAGACAAAATTCGTCATTTTCCATGATTTTTCTACAGAACCTCCTTTAGAATGTTTGTCTGCCTGATCTGAGGTTTGTGTTACTTGATTTTTACATGGAATAAAAGGTTCACAAACCTCTGTGCATTTAAGGTAAAGGTATGGGTTGTGAACCAGCGTAGTGCACACGGTCAAACCATAAGTGCTCTGCTGTCTTGTCAGGAGTTGGCCAGAAACTTTCAACTAGTGTCGCTATCAACACTAACTCCGTAGCTAGCGGCGTCATTCCTTTTCCTTCCCAGCTTTAACCTTGGTACCCATTTTTTCTTTAAACTGGGTGAACCCAGTGGGTTTCTGTGAGCTATGGTTGAAAATCGAAACCGAGTCGCCTAGTCGGCGAGCGAGTGACTAATCCACTGCGCTAAAGCGACTCTCTCTGTGCATTTTTTTTTTTATCAGTGGTCATTTCTGACCTTTAGTGTTTTAGCCTAATATATATGGCAGTTTTTAAAAATTACTTGCACAATTTATTACCTGGAAAAGGGAGAGACAGAGAGATGGAGGGAGGGAGAGAGACTGTGACATTGAATGAATGAATGAATGAATGATCTTTATTTTAAACGGGTGAAAAATTGGGCCCGCAGGCCCGTCTTACATTCTGCCCTTTATCACTCCACCTTTCGTTCATACCACGCAGTCGATTTAATTAAGAGAGAGAGAGAGAGAGAGAGAGAGAAAGAGAAGGGGGATCTTGAGGATACTTGGGCGGTTACCTAAAGGAGTTACTACCGGTCTGTGATCCTCGGAGCAGCATGTAGTTCATGGCTTCTTTATGGAGTTGGTACTAAGTGCCATATATTGGATGAAACGAAAGATTCAAGGCATAGCGATATTATATATATAAATATATATATATATATTTTTATATATAAGATTATAAGATGCCGTGTAAGGCGAAAAGAAACGGAGGACCCATATGAGTACGAGCCAGTGATGGGAAGTATGACGTCATAGGCTTAGAGAGAGAGAGAGAGAGAGAGAGAGAGAGAGAGAGAAAGGTCAAGACGGCCATGAGTATTTTGTGTCAGTTGGGCAGTTTTAGGCCCGACCTGCGACATAAGGTATTTATCAGCTAAGGTGAGTGATAACAAGTGCTGAAGATTGTTGGGCAAAATACGATTGGCTAACTCGAGACTCAGGTCGGCGGGAGGACGCCTGCGGTAAGTTTTAGTTGGAGCAAAGATGGCGACAGGCAGTCCAAGATAGGACGAGTCGCAGTGAACAGTCAGTTGTGTGTTTTGTTTCTTTTTTTTCCAAGTCGGGAGTGTTAGTTTAACACGGAAGGTCTGCATGATACACATCTGGTTTAGTGACTATTGAAGGGAATCAATATCTGATATGCAGCGTGAGTTGTTTTGGCTGATTGGGAGAAATTGAAAGGATTGAGGGAGCTAGTGGCGCTGAGTTTTCATGAATGTGTTCGATACTGAAGTGAAATAAACTGATTGATATTTAACTGAGGAGTGAGTTTTTTTTTTTTTTATCAAACTACATACGTGTACTCTGTTTGGGGAACCTCTCTACAGATGGTCTGCATTCTTGTCTTGTCTTGTGCTATCTTCCTCTAACTACGAGGCTGGTGTTCTTTGCAGCAGATGCTGTGGAGGTGGTGAGGCACAGCATCGTGTCGGCGTGGGAGCGGGTTATGGCGACTATCTTTTCAGTTCCGAAGTACAGCTAAAAAGCAGGGCGTGTGCAATGATTCTTTCGCAGACTCCACCACCATGGGGACTATAGCAATCTCTGCCCTGTTAGGCAAGCTAAGCCTGTTACTGGGGGGCATCCTATATGTAGTTGGAAAGTGATCCCCTGATCTAAAAAGCCTGAGAACCACTGACTGAAAGAAATCCCTACGGGACATACAGGCTGGATTTAAATTTTTTTTCTAACCCCCCCCCCCCCCCAATCTCACCCGGACAGAACTAAAAAAAAAACATAAGGACCGACTCTAACTGTAAATCGAACCTGTCTTTCTCTGATAAGAAACAGGTGTTCACTGCGCACGGCCATACAGGCCACGGTTTGTCAGTTCACTGAAATCTCCGGTTGCGCGTTATACGGTGATAGAAGATATGACTCGTAGAAGCGCCCGCTGTCTCCTTGAAATGCTGAAACATCACTGATAATTCGCAAGAGTATAAAAACCAAATTCTGGCTCAAATAATGATAAAAGTATTACAGAAGCTTTCAAGAGATCCGCGTTCAAAGAGGAAGCGTAGACTGTCAGATATATATTGTCTTCAAAGAGGAAGCGTAGACTGTCAGATAACTCTTATCTTCAAAGAGGAAGCATAGACTGTCAGATAAATCTTGTCTTCAAAGAGGAAGCTTAGACTGTCAGATAAGTCTGAGTATTCAATACGTCGCTCGTTGAAGATAACGACCATTCGTCGATTCGTCTATTATTGACTGCTACCTTGATTCTTAACCAATTTTTTTTAACCATGGGCCCCCCTCTTCTAGCTTGAGAATAGCTGTGGACGCCGTTATGGCTCGAGAATAGCTGTGGACGCCGTTATGGCTTGAGAATAGCTGTGGACGCCGTTATGGCTTGAGAATAGCTGTGGACGCCGTTATGGCTCGAGAATAGCTGTGGACGCCGTTATGGCTTGAGAATAGCTGTGAACCCCTCATTGAAAAAAAACATAAAGTAAACTAAACAGAACCCAGATGATGCTAAGATTTTTTTTTCAAATGAACCAATCAAATTGCTGGCCCGTGCCCCCCCCCCCCCCCAACTTCCTCCACTTCAATCCTTTTTTTTTTTGTGGATCCCATGTTGGTCTGCGCAGCTCAGATTTAGAACCTCTGGACCGTAAGACAATGCAATGACGACCGGAACATAAAACATGAGAATGAAGATGAATCAAACAATGAGACAATGAGTCTAATGAGTATAGCGCTCATTATTTTCTCACTATGGGTAAACTATACACTGTATAGGGCTAGCCGGTGAAGCATAATTTGTCCTGGGAGTAAGGTGCCGCGGTGGTTTCCCTTTTGCCTTGTGCTCGGGTTTGTACGCGGTTTTCTCCCCCCACGGATTTTGTCTAAAGAGGGCCGTCTCGTAAAGCAGCACTTCATCTCTGCTGCTGTTTGTTCAAATTTTCTCTTTCTATTTTTCGAATGCTACTTGGTTAGCTCACTGAGATATTTTCTCTTTCTATTTTTCGAATGCTACATGGTGAGCCCACTGAGATATTTTCTCTTGGCCGTCCTCTTTCTTTTTCCCCCTTGACTTATCCAGTCACGACTAGATTCTCTAACCTCTGACATGTCCAAGAAACTATCTTTTCTCTTTTTTCTTATAATTTAAACTAATTTTCGTTGGTCTGAAGCTTTTTTTTGGAGTCCACAGTAACTTTGTATCAGTATCAAAGCTGGTTTGTCTGTACATAACTATTGACAGTGAGTGTTAAAGGGTTAATGACTATGATTATATTTAGTATCAGTTGTAAAGAAAGACCGTGAACTCAGTGAAATAAACTTGGATAGGACTGCCAATCTTTTCACGCCTGCAACCCCCCCCCCCCTTTTTTTTTTCTTTCTTAATCCTCTTAGATGTTTGTGAATCGGAGTAACATTCTCTCTTATTGTTAAAAAAAGTGGAAATTTGATAACTTTTTTTTTTTTTGGCAGATGTTGATTTTCTGGTGATCGACGTTAAGTGGTTTGTTCAAGGATGGCAGAGATGTCATCTACAAATTTCTTGACATGGAGATCAGTTGTTATTTGTTACTCCAGACTGAGCCACGTTTACAGGTGCACACATCGATTGATCTCCAACGAGTATCTCTAAATTCGCAGGAAAAAACGTATTTCCTGATCTGTCAGAGATGTTTCAAGAGAATCTTCTAGAAATCCATTAAACTCTTAGAATGCTGCTAAGTTCTTTGCTTGATTGGTTCTTGCTCCGTGGAAGCTGGGTTCTACATATTTTTTCTTTCATAAAATGGAAATTGCTTGTTATCGATCACCCGTTACGCTGTTTTCTTTCTCACGACCTTAATTTCTGTGAGTTAGTCCTAGAAAGTTGTAGAAGATCATCATCATCATCATCATCATTCAGTGCCATACCGCCAGGCAGGTCATACTTTTCCCCAGATTTTGATTCTTGATGGCATACTTTGGAAGACGTTGCTTTAAATGTCCAAAGGGAAAAAGAATGCGATTAAGAAAACGAAACGACGTCTGTCCTGTAGACAGACGTGGAGGGGGGGGGGGGTTGGGGTGGGAAGGGGGAACGGGGGCCATTGTCTAGTTTAAGAGTCATCGACCAATAACTGACATCCTAGCGTAAAGACTGGCAAACCATCGCTGACCAAGACCCTGTTACCCCTCTCAATAACAGACCGAGCCTGATTAACGGGGCAGAGATCGTCATTTTCCTCATGGCGGTGGAGTCTGCAAAAGAAGTATTGCACCCCCCTGATTTTTTTTTATTTTAGATCCACTCGTGGATTGAAGAAAATATTGCTTTTATAATCCGCTCCCATTCGGGTACGATGCTTTTCCTCAACATCTTCACCGCATCGCTGCAGAGAGCATCAGCTCGCATCACAGTTTCAGGGAAGAAGCAGAAGAAGAAGAAGTAGAAGAAGAAGAAGAAAAAGAAAGAAGAAGAAAAATAAGAAGAAGAATAAGAAGAAAAAAGAAGAAAAATAAGAAGAAGGAGGAGAAGAAGAAGAAGAAGAAAAATAATAAGGAGTAAAAAATAAGAAGGAGGAGGAGAAGAAGAAGAAGAAGAAAAATAATAAGGAGTAAAAAATAAGAAGAAGGAGGAGAAGAAGAAGAAGAAGAAGAAAAATAATAATAATAAGAAGAAAAATAATAATAAGAAGAAGGAAAAATAATAAGAAGGAGAAAAAGAAGAAGAAGAAGAAGAATAAGAAGAAAAAGCAGAATAAGAAGAAGAAGCAAAAAGAAGAAAAATAAGAAGAAGAAGAAGAAGAAGAAAAATAATAAAAAAGAGAAAATAATAATAATAATAATATGAAGAAGAAGAAGACGAAGAAAAAAATAAAAAGGAGAATAATAATAATAATATGAAAGAAGAAGAATAATAAGAAGAAGCAGAATAAGAAGAGGAAGAAGAAGAAGAAAGAAGAAAAAATAAGAAGAAGATGAAGAAAAAGAATAAGAAGGAGAAAAAAAAATAATAATAAGAAGAAGAAGAAGTATAATAAGAAGACAGCGGTGTTGCAGCACTGTGTTCAGTCGTCCTCATTCCCTTTCAGCCAGTTCATGTACTTCAAAAAAAAAAGAACAAATCCACGTTCACCATTTTTAAAAAAAATACAAAATAAATTGGATGGATGGATGGATGGATGGATGGACGGACGGAAGGACAGACGGAGAGAGGATCACAAATTCAGAATCCGAAGTACGGTTTCTACTGTATTTAGTACGGTTTCTACGGTATCTATGGTATGTATAAGTACGGTTTCTACGGTATTTATGGTATGTATAAGTACGGTTTCTACGGTATCTATGGTATGTATAAGTAAGGTTTCAACGGTATTTATGGTATGTATAAGTACGGTTTCTACGGTATCTATGGTATGTATAAGTACGGTTTCTACGGTATCTATGGTATGTATAAGTAAGGTTTCTACGGTGTTTATGGTATGTATAAGTACGGTTTCTACGGTATTTATGGTATGTATAAGTACGGTTTCTACAATATCTATGGTATGTATAAGTACGGTTTCTACGGTATTTATGGTATGTATAAGTACTGTTTCTACTGTATTGCTTTCGCAAACTTCTTAAAGTTGAAATATCGTATTTCGAACCATCGCAAATCAAGGAGCGTCTGTGCTGTCATGTATTCTAATCGTGTCTCCACTCTGCTACTGGAGAAAAGAACAGCTATCGATAATTTTTGTTGCCGACAGATAGCATATTGCTCCCCCCCCCTCCTTTTTTTGTTGCTAATTCAAGATTAATGGCTACCATTTTCTACAATGAATTTATGGGGAAGACAAACTTTACAACATTCTGAACAATTTCAAAGATGTTCCTAACTTTACAGCATTTTGAAGAGGTTCAAAGTGGTTTTTAATTTTACAGCATTCTGAACAATTTCAAAGACGTTCCTAACTTTACATCATTCTGAACACTTTCAAACATGCTCCTATCTTGATATGAGGATATCGGCATAAATGCACGTACTTTGTAGCACTATAAAGAATCCTTATCGACTAGAAGGCAGTGGCAGAGTGAGTAGAGCATACTGTCTTCAGTCGGAAAGGCCGCATGGTTAGGAATTTTAACTCCCCCCCCCCCTTTTTTTCACCTCCACCCCCATCTCTTTAACGTACAATGCACAGGTACTACGTACTAGTCTATGGCCGTTTTATCTGTGCATCTCTCGTTTTGAAGATCGCTCTTGAAGTGTAATTCAGCAACTGATGTTTAATCATGTCATCCTGTCCTGGATGATGAACTGATAGATCAGTGGTTCTCGGGACTTCCCCCTCCCCTCCTCCTCTCCCATGCACCCTTTACACTAATGTCAGAATGTCCCCCCCCCCTTTCGTAAAAAAAACTCCACCATCCCCTTTCCCAGATTATTTGACTCATAAGGTGCATTTTAAATAATATGTTTATATTAATTATTTCAGCAGTTTGAGTCTGTCCGCAGTGTTTGAGAACCTCTGTGTTAGATGTTTATAAATACCGTAAACTGAAAGATGTCCCATTATCAGTTTTTAATGGTATCTAGAACAAACAAACAAACAAAAAAGTATGGAAGATGCGTGTTTTAAAAAATAAACCTTTAAATGCCATTCCGAGATGCGTAGTCGATCATCTCTCTCTCCATCTCGCCCGATCCTCCGTGTCTCGAATCAAGTCGATTTTCTGTTTTCTTGCCAAACCATGCATTCAGGTCATCCAGGTATTTCTGTCTTCTCTGTCCTCTCTGTCTTTTTTTGCCATTTATCTTTCCAGTCATGATCAGTATTTCGGGGGCCTTCAGATCTGCTGTTGTGGCAGAGAAACCTTTATTGTCAATTCTTTTCCGGTGTACCGCACTAGTTTGAGATGCATCTTTTGCCTGCTGTAATACTTCTTCATTTATCTTTCTGGCTGTCCACAGAGTACAAACCATCCTTCTTAAGAACCATATTTTTTTCAGTAGGCTTTATCTTTAAAATTGGAAAAAATAACTGACAAAAATATAAAATATTAATGGGGAATTGTGCAGACAGACCGTCAGTTTACGAGAGCATCGTTGAAGGAAAGGTTAAGCCAGATATAAAACTAAACTGAAGGTAAATATATCAGGATATACTTTTGTGAGAACGAAGATAATACGAAATGATTTAGAACCGGTGGTTCGTTTTGGAAGATTTAGTTGAAAGTTGTTTATGTTAGGAAGATGTGAAATGGACGATGAGAGTGAAAGAGAGAGAGAGAGAGAGAGAAAGAGAAAGAGGGAGAGAGAGAAAGAGAGATATATATATATAGAAAGAGAGAGATAGCTGTACAGTATGCATGGCATTCGGTTAGAAAACCATAATCATACTAGACGTAAATGGCAAAAGGACGGGAGAGGAAATAAAAGTTTATTTTGTTTTGTTTTTTCTTCGCTACATTCTTTTCTGCACTTCTTTATAACACTTCTACATAATTTATTGGCAATTCGATGATGATTAAAATGGTGGATTTAATTCACCTCAAAGACTGGTACAGCAAAATAACTAAAAACGGTTAAACAGAAATTATTCACTGTATAAACATCGCATGGTATTCACGGTGAAAGAGAAACGACATCGTGGGGGGGGGGGGGGGGGAAGATGCGTGGAGAAAGAAGAAAAATGCATGCTTTGATTTTTCTCCGCCTGAGTAACTACGTACCACTAATCACTAAACAGTAAGACCTTTCTGAAACAGGGACGCCTCCAGTGCATAATGGTTAGTGCGCTAATCTCTGGTGTGTAGGTCTGTGGTTCAAATCTAACCACACACGCCCCAGACCACCTAGAAATCAAGAAAATTTTATCTGAATTTCAAGAGTGCATAACAGAGGACCAGTAATCTCTCTCTTGTCCCTTCAAACTAAATTGATGTCAACTTACAAAACAAATACGGCAGCTGAAATGTACATCTCAGTCAGGAAAAAATTGGAAGAGGTGGAGAGTTTTGAATATCTTGGATCATTACTAACAGTGGAGTTACAATGAGGGATATTAAAAGGAGGACATCTATCGCTTTTCAAAAGAATAAAAAACTAAAGAAGCTATGGAGAAGAACAGACAGAACTACAAAAATAAGATTTTTAAGAGCATGCATCTTTCCCATCACAACATATGCCCGTGAGACCTGGACACTTAACAAAACAGCTGTGAAACACATAAATGCCTTTGAATGTAAATGCTGCAGAATAGTTCTTCAAATATCATGGACACAAAAAAAGAACAAATATATCTATACTACAAGAACTTAACATTGAAGAAGTTTGGCTAGTACGGAAGATTAAACAGAGAAAACGTAAATATTTTTGGCATATTAAACGTCATGATAATTTAGAGAAGACAGTTACAATTTAAAGAAAACAGTCTTAGAAGGGTACATAATGGGGGGAAAAAAGAAAGAGAGAAAGATCAAGACGACGATGGCTGTTGATGATTCTCTAAATGAACACATCAGCAGCAGGGCATCCTGCTCACAACCGAGAGGCCTGCAAGAGTGCTGTTAGGAAGGCAAAAGTTCCACAAGAGACATGCAAATGACTGACAGACTGACTGACTGTCCATTCAATGCCCAAAACACATCGGGTTTACTTGTAGCAAGAGTCTGTAGGTCCTTTGCTGTACTTCCCCAAGCGCTTCTTTATGTGGTCCTGTGCTTCTTTCTCCCTGTGGCTTCCAATTCAAAGCTGTAAGGGGGAGGGGGAGGGGGGTAACAATAACAACACGTTTAAACTGTTTGAAAACAAGTGTAGGAAAGAGCTTGATTAATGAATAAAAGAGCACACAGTTGTAACGTTTCTGTTTACGACTTAATCATACAAAAAGACATACATGACAAAGAAATAGGGAAACAAGATAAAACATAAGCTCATATGATTGATATGTAACAGATTCTCGTAATAAAGGGGGGAAAATAGTAGAAAAAAAAGATGGGCGAGCACTTAGGTGTGACTTGTAAGAAGCTGCGTCTGAGAGTGCTGGTGGCGGACTAGTGTGATTGTTTAAATGAGGACTTGTTAGATGTTATAGGGTGGCGGTAAAGAGAGTGTGGGGAGGGCGGAAAGGAGAGAGAAAGAACGAGAGAGAGAGAGAGAGGGGGGGGGGGGAGAGAACGATGATAATCAAGCCGAGAAAATGGTGGGTGGAAGAGATTAATGTGGTTGGTGTAGAGGGTTTGTAATCTAGTACAGTGAGGAGGGGGGGGGGTTGTAATCTAGTACAGTGAAAGGGAGGGGGAGTTGCAATTTAGTACAGTGAGGGGGTAGGGTGGGGTTATAATCTAGTACACTGAAGGGGGTTTGTAATCTAGTACAGTGAAAGGGGGGGGGGTTTGTAATCTAGTACAGTGAAAGGGGGGGGGGTTGCAATTTAGTACAGTGAGGGAGTGGGGTGGGGTTGTAATCTAGTACACTGAAGGGGGTTTGTAATCTAGTGCAGTGAAGGGGGGGGGGGGTGTTGCAATTTAGTACAGTGAGGAGGGGGTGGGGTTGTAATCTAGTACACTGAAGGGGGTTTGTAATCTAGTGCAGTGAAGGGGGGGGGGATGGGTTGCAATTTAGTACAGTGAGGAGGGGGTGGGGTTGTAATCTAGTACACTGAAGGGGGTTTGTAATCTAGTGCAGTGAAGGGGGGGGGGTGTTGCAATTTAGTACAGTGAGGGAGTGGGGTGGGGTTGTAATCTAGTACACTGAAGGGGGTTTGTAATCTAGTGCAGTGAAGGGGGGGGATGGGTTGCAATTTAGTACAGTGAGGGAGTGGGGTGGGGTTGTAATCTAGTACACTGAAGGGGGTTTGTAATCTAGTGCAGTGAAGGGGGGGGGGTGTTGCAATTTAGTACAGTGAGGGAGTGGGGTGGGGTTGTAATCTAGTACACTGAAGGGGGTTTGTAATCTAGTGCAGTGAAGGGGGGGGATGGGTTGCAATTTAGTACAGTGAGGGAGTGGGGTGGGGTTGTAATCTAGTACACTGAAGGGGGTTTGTAATCTAGTGCAGTGAAGGGGGGGGGGTGTTGCAATTTAGTACAGTGAGGGAGTGGGGTGGGGTTGTAATCTAGTACACTGAAGGGGGTTTGTAATCTAGTGCAGTGAGAGGGGGTGGAGTGGGTTTATAATCTAGTACACTGAAGGGGGGTTGTAATCTAGTACAGTGAAGGGGGGGATGGATTGCAATTTATTACAGTGAGGAGGTGGAGTGGGTTTATAATCTAGTACACTGAAGGGGGTTTGTAATCTAGTACAGTGAGGAGGGTTTGTAATCTAGTACAGTGAAGTGGGGGGGGGGTGGGGTTGTAATCTAATACAGTGAGGGGAAAGGAGGGGGGTTAGGAATATAAGTTAAGGTGAGAAATGAGTATAAATTAGTGGAGAGGGAGTATGATTCTGCTGAACGTAACATTCTCTTTTCTCTTCTCCAAAACGGTCCCTGGCTTGTTAGACTGTTACTGAGAAGCTGGTGGGGGGGGGGGGGCCCGCAGTGGTTTTTTTGGGGTGGGGGGGGGCGGGCGGCGGACAAACAGAGAGGCTATAGTCCTCGTCGGCTACACTTCGCCAACCCTGAGGCTAACATGTCAGCTATGACTTGCTGGCTGCCAGATCTGACATCGTCGTCATCGTAGTCTCTCCCCCCCCCCCCCCCCCCCCCCAAGCCCTGCATATCCTTCCTCCTCTGAATAATGAAAGGAAAGGAAAAAAAAATTCGTAGAATTTATTTGCTTTCCCACGTTTAAAATATCGCTGCAGTGATTATTACTTCCGAAAATTCCTTAACACATCCCCCCCACCCCCAGCTAAAACCTATGCTCGAACGGGTTTAAAAAAAAAAATTGACACTTAACAAATTTGTGGTGTTAGATTTTAATTTATTAAAAAAAAAAGAAAAGAACTACAATGGTGAGTCGCAACGCAGACTTAACAGCCACCCCCCCCCCCCACCCCATGCCAATGGAGGATGAACTTGCGAGTGTCACCATTCATCTTAGCGACCCCGAAAACTATAGATTCGACAGTAATATCGGTTGTTTTCGATTATTTGTACATGTCACCCCATCCCACACCCAATCCTAGGACCCCATGCCGAATGGGGCTGAGTTTGGAATGAAACAGAATCAGAAGTTTCACTATTCATCTCAGCGACCCCAAAAATTATGAAATCGACACTAATATCGGTCGTATTCGATTATTTGTACATGCCACCACATCCCACTCTCACCCTTACCCCCCCCCCCCCCCGCCCCAAGCCTGTTGGGGGCTGAATTTAGACTTAAACGGTATCGGGAGTGTCACTGTTCATCTCAGCGACCCCGAAAACTATGGATTCGACGTTAACGTCGGTCATTTTCGATTATTTTTACATCTCACCCCCTACCCCTAGGGACCATAGGGGTATCCTAGGGATGATCTAACCCCCCCACCCCCAACGGTGCACTGCCCAGATTGTATGTCACATGTGTGGCAAATTTGGTTGAAATTGCTCCAGGCGTTCCAGCGTGATGCTGTAACATGCACACACACAAACATACACACTCACACGTTCATTTATATATATATATATGAAAGTGTGATTGTGTATGTTATTATTATTATTATTATTATTATTATTATTATTATTATATGCCGTGGTAGATACCGCTGTCGATCTTGCTGGTCTTATATTTTCCGGTCCTTGATGGTGTTTCCAATTAATTCAGATGCTTTTCTTTTTTTCATGCCACCTGGTCAACCCACTGCGGTATTTTGACATTCCTCTCCTCCTTTTTTTCTCGTCAATTTTTCAGTCACAACCAGGTTCCCCATCATCTGTCAGCCCATGTCATGTCCAAGAAATTTTGACTATATTTATTTTTCTTTTTCTCATCATTTGAAGTATTTATCGTTGCTCTTCAGAAAGTAAAACAAATACAGAATCTGTGGAGAGGAGCAGACAAAACCACAAAAATAAGATTTTTAAGGGCATGCATCTTTCCCATCGCAACATATGCCTGTGAGACCTGGACACTTAACAAAGCAGCTGAGAGACACATAAATGCCTTTGAATGTAAATGCTACAGAAGAGATCTCCAAATATCGTGGACACAAAAAAGAACAAATATATATACTACAAGAGCTTAATATTGAAGAAGGCTGGCTAGTAAAGAGAGAAAACTTAATATTTTGGACACATTAAACGTCATGATAACTTAGAGAAGACCTATTGGAAGGATACACAATGGAAAAAAGAAAGAGATGAAGATCAAACCGAAGATGGCTGCATGACATCGTTGACGGTCTGCAAATGGATGCAGCAGCGGCAGGCCATCTTGCCCACAACCGAGAGGCCTACAGGAATGCTGCTTGGGAGGCAAAGTTCCGCAAGGGACATGCAAATGAATGAATGAATGAATCGTTGTCTGAAACTTCTTTGAGGATCTCCTCATTTGTTTTCCATGTTGTGTCCATGGGGATTTGTTGCGTCTTTCTCCAAAAAACCACATCTCTGTTGCTTCCAAGGTTCTTTATCATTGTTCTGTTCACCGTCCAACTTTAAAAAAAAACCATATGGCAACAAGTCAAGAAACTAATGCCATAAGGCAGCTTGTTATGTTAGGGACATATACATAAACAAGATAACGACCCTGGAATTGAGAGAAAAGAGTATTACAGTGCTAGGGAGAGGCAGTATTACTTTAGTGCTGTGATATTATCAGATCCATCAAATTCCATTTTTTTTTCACTAAGACACTTTACCTGAACTTCATAAGTGTATTAAGCAAATTTTATGATCAACCACAAGTCCAGAAGTGGACCGGCCTCTTTAAAATCGATATCTCAACGCATTAAGCGTTGGTTGCAATCGATTCTTGGGTTAGATCTGAAATCATGCCCTCGCTAAACCCAGTCGGCATGGGTGTGATCAAGGCCCATTAGCATGGCAATGGTACGGCGAGATTGAAGCATAATGGAAAGAAAGCGCGTAGCCGGTATGTCGCCCGCTCTGACGTACAACGATGAAGAAACGATCAGAATAAGAAGCTTTGGGGGGTTGGGGGGGGGGTGGTGGTGGGGGGAGGGGCAGAAAAAAATGATGTTCAAAATTTGTTCTACGTGATGACAAAAGTACAGCTGAAATCCAGTCAAGAATAGAAAAGAGAAAAGCAGCTTTTTTTCATGACGTAAATCTTGTTTTGTCGTATTATCTCCCTTGAAGTGAGAGCTGGTATTCTTTTGCAGCCGATGCTGTGAAAGTGTTGAGGCCCAGCGTCGTGTCGGTTTGGGAGAGGGGTTATGGCAGCTATTTCTGTTTTTATCCAGTCTCTGATCCCATCTAAAAAGCAGGGGGTGTGCAATACTTCTTTAGTAAACTCAACCGCCGTGTTGGTAAGGGGGGGGGAACTATGGCGACCCCTGCCCCGTTAGTCAAACTAAGCCTGTTCTGGGGGGAGGGGGGTACCAACGGAAAGGTGGGACAGGGTCTAGGTCAGCTATTTTTCGCCAACCTTGACACCAGCATGTCAGCTATGGGTCACTTATTGCCACAAGAGACAGCGTCTTCGGCCCGTCCCCAAACGATAAAAGTTTAACAGCGCTGTATACATCCAATATTCCTGTATACCCATGACAAAAAATATTTAGAATATGTAAGACAGAAACTGGAAACAAAAGAGATGTAGTTGTGGAGAAAGAGGCGGCAAATGCCCCCGGTGAGCTACAAAAGAACAGATGAAGTGAGAAAATTTGCAGAACATCCGAAGGTTGCTTGAAATAGTAAAGAATCAAAATTCTTTGGACATTAGGACAGAAATTTACAAAAAAAAAAAAAAAGGCTGATAGTCACCGGAAATCTACATGGAAAAAGAAATAGAGGAAGGTGGTGAGAGGAATATCTCAACGTACTGACCAGACGACACAGTTAAGGGGAGACAATCAAACTGATTGGAATCAACAGAGAACGCCCAGAAAAGGGAAGCACGATCGTCAATGCTTGCCTGCACTGCACATAATCAATCAGTCTTTCAGTCAGATTTTCGAATCTAATGGAAAAAAAACTATTCTAACTTCGCACAAAAACTCATACTAGCTAAGTTCTTATCCCCGTTGTTTGAGTGTCAAGCCAGAAAAGTTCGTGGCCCATTCTTCAGTCATTTTAAGATGGCGTAACGTTTGCAGTTAAAATAAGACACAGGCTAGAATTAAAGTAACACCGATACTGATACTGGTCTTTATGCGGCCTGTGGTATAGCTAGGCTAATGGGGCAGAAATGGCCATAATCACCATGGTGGTGGAGTCTGCTAAAGAAGCATTGGACATCCCCTGATTTGTTTTTTTTTCTTTCTTGCTGCACTAAGGGGGGGGGGGGCTGAAAAATAGCCACCGTAACCCGCTCCCAAACCGACATGATGCTGTGCCTCAACATCTTTACAGCATCGGCTGCAACGAACACCAGCTCGTGGTTCCAGTGAGATTGAAGACGAGACAAGACAAGACAAGACAAGACAAGACATGAGACATGGAGTAAACTTTGTTGCATATTCTGTGGTTTATGTTGTGGTTTACGTTGTGATATCTGCTATGGTATATGTTACCATATATAATGTGGTATATGTTGTGATATATACTGTGGCATATGTTGTGATGTGTGGTATGACATATGTTGTGATATACGCTGTGGCATATGTTGTGATATGTACTGTCGTATATGTTGTGATATATGTTGTTTTTAATATGTTTTGATTCTTCGTAGGAACCACATTTCATTAGAGGCAACTGAAATGTGGTTGCTACGAAGAATGTTAATAACAAGGACAGCCAAAACAACAAATGGAGAATGCCTAAGGAAAGCCAATGAGAAACGAATATTAATAAGTACACTACAAGGGGAGACAGTCAAGGTTTATTGGCCATATAATGAGAAGAGGAGGGATAGAAAATATCTTGACAACAGGGAAAATTGGAGGCAGGAAAGGGAGAGGTAAACCAAGAGAGAATAATCTCAGATGGCTTGACAGAATGGCATGGGAGAGGCACAACAACAGAACTTATGGATAACATGAAAGATGGGGAAACTGTGGCATGGCACATGATGATGATGATGATGATGATGATGTGTAGTGATATTATATGCTGTGGTATATGTTGTGATACAAAAACTCTGCTGTGTTTCTTTCAGTCAGAAAAAAAAATCCAGGACAGTTACTAAAATTTAAAGGAGAAAATTTGTTGAAAAAAAAACATGTTTTCCTTTCACCTCCCGTCATTTTATGAACCAGTAGCACGTCTTCCCATACAGAAAAAAAAAGGGAATATTTACCTCTCTGTCAAACATGCTGCAATACCTGATAGTGTACTCCATTTGTTGACAGGACAGATATAATTTCGCAAATCCTGGAGTTATGTATTAAAACCCATCTTCCCATTACGATATTAACATTATACTAAGTTTGACATTGACCGTATCACTCGTTATATCTATAATTGTCAGCTGCAGCTTAATCTTGTAAGCATCTAGCTCAAATGTCATAGCCAAGACGGATTTTTTGTGTGTGTCCAAATATGGTCTGTAACCCGTCTTTGTACTTTTGTTGCTAAGTTTGTTGTCTGTTTTAGCTATATACGTCGTAAAAGTGTTGGGTTGGGGGGGGGGGGGGGGTGTAATCGTTTCATCCTCTTGCTTTAGGTTCGTTCGCAGTGAAGTAAATGTCTTCTCAACGTATGCTGGACTGACCTCAATTTAGTGGATTTGTTAGGTCAACAAGGAAAGGACTACTAGGTCCGGGGTTGTGAGAGACATTTTTGTCTTGATGCCAGAAATGGACAGAGAACGCCGCTTGTGCTTAGCAGTCGGTGCAGATAAGTGTGGAAGAGTGTGATCTCCAGCGTCAGTGGGCATGGATGGATGGATGGATGGATGGATGGATGGATGGATGGATGGATGGATGGATGGATGGATGGACGGATGGATGGATGGATGGATGGATGGATGGATGGATGGATGGATGGATGGACGGATGGATGGATGGATGGATGGATGGATGGATGGACGGACGGACGGACGGACGGACGGACGGACAGACAGACAGACAGACAGACAGACAGACAGACAGACAGACAGACAGACAGACAGACAGACAGACAGACAGACAGACAGACAGACAGACAGACAGACAGACAGACAGACAGACAGACAGACAGACAGACAGACAGACAGACAGATAGATAGATAGATAAATAGATAGATGGATGGATGGATGGATGGATAGACAGACAGACAGGTAGGTAGGTAGGTAGGTAGATAGATAGATAGATAGACGGATGGATGGACGGATGGATGGATGGATGGATGGATGGATGGATGGACGGACGGACGGACGGACGGACGGACGGACGGACGGACAGACAGACAGACAGACAGACAGACAGACAGACAGACAGACAGACAGATAGATAGATAGATAGATAGATAAATAGATAGATGGATGGATGGATGGATAGACAGACAGACAGGTAGGTAGGTAGGTAGGTAGATAGATAGATAGATAGACGGATGGATGGACGGACGGACGGACAGACAGACAGACAGACAGACTTCAAAGTCTTTCATCCGGACTTTAGTTTTCTCAGACGGGATTATCTCCTCTTCCAAGCCGTTTCCCTTTGCTGTGGATTAGATATACGATGGCAGTACCGCTTGCCATCAAAACGGAAGTGGGTTATAGCCCGTATCTAATAGAAATAGAGCAAACACCAGTTGTCCTTCCTGTACTGTGAAGCACGCCCATTTTACGTTTCATTTTTTTAAAGTAAATGTATTTTAAACCCAGCTAAATATAGTTTTTCTCTGTTTAAAAAAGAGAGAGAGAGAGAGAGAGAGAGAGAGGGAAGTTTTATCTCGTTTTTATTACTAGAATTAGGAAGGAAGCAGGACTTCGAGAATAGAAACAATTTTCTTGGCGAGAATAGTGAAAAAGGGGGAGATGTTGAGGAGACTGGTAAGATAACAGCGTCCAAGGCGACAAGCGAAGACTGAGGAAGTACAAGAAGAGAAATGAACGGATGCGGGGCGGCTATCTGGTTGTCGGGACTAAGATGAGCAGATTAGTGGGAACATTTAATGAGCAATGAGCAAACACCGGCAAGCAGGAATCAGGCGTGTAAACCACGGCAGCGCCAGCAGAAAGAAAGGGAGGCTTGCAGTGCTATCCTGGGAGTGAGCAACGATCTGAAATACATGAACATTTTTTTTTCAAAAAAAAAAAATAATAATAATAACAACACGAGGCAGAAACCTAAAATATAAGAGTCAAGAATAGAAAGACTTGTAGATTTTTTTTTTTTTTTGGGTAAGTAATATAAGAGAGATGTCTCCATCATCCGCGAGAATTTTGAGGAGTACCCGAAAGAACAGTTAGTTAGGCGATAGATCGTTCTCACTGCACATAGGACAAGTAATTCGCCATCATCATCGTCATCGTCATCATCATCATCGCGTGCCTTCTCCAGAACGAAGGTTGGCAGTAATGAATCTCCAGTTCCCTCGCTCCCTCGCCTTGATGGTGTACTCAGCCAGGTTGTACCCTGTCCATTCTCATTATGTTATCTTCCCTTCTACATCTCTTTCTTCCTCTTGCTCTTTTTTCCCCTTCCACCTTTCCTTCTAGTATGGTCTTCAATATATTGCTATGTCTTTTGATATGGCCAAAGTATTTTCTTTTCTTCGTCTTTATTTCTTTGAGAAGTTCACATTGCACTTGAAAGCTATTCTAAAAACGTGTGCTGTGAGCTAGTTTTCTGTAGAACCACATTTCTGCTGCGTTAATCTTTCTCTCCATCTTTTTTTATTGCTTCGAGTCCAGGTGGTCTGCTCCATACAATAACACAGAGTAAATATAACATTTTACAAATCTTAATTCTGTTTTTTTTATAGACATATTTCTGGATAACAGCACTGTCTTCATGGCGTTGTATGTATGTTTTGCCATTCCTATTCTTTTTTTTTTAATCTTTAGCTTACCTATATACTGTTCTTGTCTGGCCTTACCCTGGTTGAGATTGTGCACAAGCAATCTGTTCACAGCCTCAGAGATACTACGGTCGTCGCCGGAATCCACGACCAGCCTCACTAAGAGCATTCACAATATCATCTTTCTCCATTGCTCCTGGAAATACAATCAAGGTGAATGGAAAGCTTTTTCCGCAAAAAAAAAAGATGCAGTTTCATTACATAAGGATGTCTGAGCGGCGAAGTGGTTAGTGCACTGGTCTCTCATGGCGAAGGTCGGGAGTTCGAATCCGGCCGGAGGCACCCCACTCACCCAGCTGTAGAAATGGGTACCAGACTTCTTCTGGAGCTGGGGAAGGAAATGCGGCCAGGCGTGATACTGACCATATCACCCTCTAGTGTGCTGACAGGTCAAGAAATATATGGGGCACTAACACCATATCCCTATGTGCCTCTCAGGCATGACAGGGTTACTTTTACTTCATTACAGAAGTAAACTGTAGACATTAGATCGTTGTTGAAACTGCAGCAGACCTTGAAGTCATTAAAGACTGCCATATGAATTCTTCGACAAATTTGACAAGAAAATTAAAAGTTTAGAAGAAAAAAAAACCTACACAAACTGGAAACGATAGGTTTACAAAATGCCACCACCCCCTCCTCCTTCCCCCCCCCCCCAAAGACCATGCAGTGCCAAAGGGGGAAGGTCTCAAAATAACGCGGAAAATTTCGCGCTAAGCAGCGCCAGAACTGGGCGTGCAGGCTAATGGAGTTTTGGTCCTAGATATCACAGATGATATCACGGTAATTACAAAGTGCTGAAAGAGGAAGGTTCAGAATAACATATATAGTAAGTGGGAGAGTAGGGCAATCGATAGTAAATTGTTCTGTCATGCGAAGGCGAGGAACCCTAGACATGGGTGTCGCAGGGCTTCCTTTACGTCCAATTGAGAAAAATGCATACCTTACCATGCTATAATAATAATAATAATAATAATAATAATAGGGAATGTTGTCTGCATGTCGAAGAGTACCATATTACGTCTATCACTGCATGGAGAATATAAATAGATGGTCTCGGGAATATCGGTTATGTGGCCATGGAGGTAACGAGAGATAATAAGAGTGGACAGTGTCTTGCCCTGTCTCAGATTTGCTAGCCCCATCGAAGTCCGTGGTTCCAGTGACGCTCGTTCTTTTGCTAATTTTCTTTCCCTCACTTTTGGAGGCTAACCATAAATGCGCTGGTTTATCACTTTACTGTGCGCTGTCACTTTCCCTTGCCCTGTCATCACTTTATTGGCGCTCTGTCACTTTACTATGCTCTGTGACTCTATTATGCGCTCTCACTTTACTGTGCGCTGTCACTTTCCCGTGCCCTGTCGTCATTTTATTGACGCTTTGTCTCTTTGCTATGCTCCGTGACTCTATTGTGCGCTCTCACTTTGCTGTGAACTATCACTCTACCATGCTCTGTCATTTTATTGGCTCTGTCACTTTACTATGCTCTGTTACTCTACAGTACTTTATCACTTTATTATGCGCTGTTTAACCTTTCTGGGAGATGAAGGAAGCGATGGCAGTTATCGCGGGAGGGGGCATCGCCTTACTTTCGAGACATGAAGGAAGCCATGTTAATATCACACTTGAGGGCATTGTCTTATCTGCTTTTGGGACATGAAGGAATATATGAGAATCATCACACTTGAAGGAATCATTTTATCTCTCTTTGGGACATGAAAGATTATATGAGAATCATCACACCTGAGGGCATCATTTTATCTCCCTTTGGGTCATGAAGGATTATATGAGAATCATCACACTTGAGTGCATCATTTTATCTCTCTTTGGGACATGAAGGATTATATGAGAATCATCACACTTGAGTGCATCATTTTATCTCTCTTTGGGACATGAAGGATTATATGAGAATCATCACACTTGAGTGCATCATTTTATCTCTCTTTGGGACATGAAGGATTATATGATAATCATCACACTTGAGTGCATCATTTTATCTCTCTTTGGGACATGAAGGATTATATGAGAATCATTACACTTGAGGGAAACAGTTTTATCTCCCTTTGAGATATGATTGAGGGAAGCCATGAAAGTGAATCTTGCTACTTCCGTAACTAACATGATCAAGAAACAGAAGATCTTTAGAACAGCCACAAAGATTATTGAAATAATTTGCATCCTGCATGACCAGAAAAAAAACGGGTTTCTGGCAAGTATGTTCTGACGTCATTGAAAGAAATGGAGCTCGAGTCTCCCGGTAATCTCCACTCCTGATTTTTTTTTTTTCTTTTTCCTTGCATGTCAAAACTTGTAAGTGACATGGAGAACCCGGACAAGTAGCTAAGCTAACAGGGGCGGCATAAATAATTATGTAAATTCGACAGGGATTCTTCAGGTGGCTTTTTTGTTTTTCAAAACAGAATTACAGTGAAGGCTAATTATCCAGGTGGGGCTTTAGACCGTGAAGAGAGAAGAAATGAGGTTGAGGTAGGAGCGTGAAAAGTAAGCGACGGTTAACATTATTATTATTATTATGTCCCATGCCAGATGGTGTTGCGATCGTTCTTCGCCATCGTGTGATATCTTTAGTGTTTCCGATCTTCTTCTTCTTCTTCGTACGCATTTTTAGTGATAATACGTGGTACCCTGATTTTTTTGCGATGCACCTTCTGGCTGGGTACCTCCGACTTTAGCACCTTTCCTTGATGGGGCTGACTGTGGTCTTGCTCGGACTGACATGAAGACAGTGGTGTAGGGTGGTGGCCTGGCCAAGACTTTGTTTTCCAGCCTCTGGCGGCTGTACTTAAGCCCCTTCTCCACGTCAGACCCAGCATGCAACACCGACCAGCAAGACGGCTTTGAGACAGTTCCACGGAGGTACTCTGACTTTGGGATGAGGAATCCGATGAGTGCTTCAGTGATATCCATTCCCTGCCACCTATAGTCTGTTGGCTCTGTTTTATTTACCTAATTCTGACAGCCAGTGTTATCGAGACCTATAGGCTTGTCACGTCCTGGATCCATTGGTTTCACATCAGACTTGTAAGTGACCCCCGCCGGTCATCTCCATGTCTCTATCCGTCCTTACATTACATTTTACAAAAATAGCAATTACAGTTAGTGTTGACTGCTACAGGTTTCTGGGCTACAGAAGTAGTTCAGAGTTTTTAAGCAATCAGATCTATGTTCCCTGTCTCACAAAGACTTTGTTAAGATAATTGTGTTCTTAACACAGTTGTTCCCAAGGGATAAAATTTACTGAAAGGGTTTTTCTTTATGTCTTCTCCTCCTTGCTATCTTGAATTTTTCAGCTATTACTAATTTATTCCTTCTCGTGACATATCCAAGAAGTTTTGATTGTCTTTTTTTTCATGTAATTTTAACCTTTTCCGTTGTTCTGAAACTTCCTTTACGACCTCTTCATTTGTTTTTTCTGTCTGTCCAATGTTTTTGTTGCATCCTTCTTCAAAACTACACATCAGCATCATACCAATGCACTATTTAATGGAAAGTTCTACGATATATAGAACAAAGTAGAGATATTGTTTCAGTTTCAGTAATAGGTTCTCGGTATTATCGCGAACGAGATACTCCCATAATTGCTTCATCTCCTGTGCCAGTGAATATCGCACATAACGTTCCTTCGCATCAGTCCTAGATGATGATCCACCCAGTGGGGACGTCATTTTTGGTACTACAAAAGTCTAAATGCGAAACTAGTCAGCGTCGGTCTTGGCACAAACTCCGTAGCTAATGCGCCAAGCCGAACCAGCTTACACAAAGACCATCACAGTTCACCATTGGCAAGGTAGACGTAACTAAGAACCATCGGTGCATTTCATCACAGCGGTGCCATAGCACTCAACTCAGTAGTTGGCGAACAATACCGACCTCCATCTTGAAAGCAATGACGACGCTGTTGCTCATTTGACAGATCGGTGCGTTCCTATCCGCACTACACTCAGTCAAACCGCGACGATCCACCACAGAACACACGCACTTTCAAACCAACAGCGTAGAAGTCCAGGTTCACATCAAATATCATAACAATCGGAGTGTCGCTTGTGAACGTGTAAACTGTGAAAGGTAAAATCCCCGTTTCCATGCCATTAGAGCATATTGGGGAATACGACGTTAGGCCTGTATTTTCCATGACCTTCGGCACATGAAAGCGTCACGTGGTCAGTATCACGCCTTGCCGCATTTATCTTCACAGATTTCTCTGGTACTCATTTTTAGAGGGTGGGGGTCAATCCCGAGGCCTTCATTTGATGTATGCCAGGGTCGACTTGTGACCGCGTGAAACGTTCAGACGCGATCTACCACCATTTGCAGAACCCAGGACAATGTATAGACTCATCCTACAGAACAGATGAGAACACAATCTATCATACTCCCACTCCAACCGCTGGGATACAAATATATCATCATCGATTCTAGCCAACCCACGCAGTTTTAAAATACACACAACCCTTGCTATGTCTTATGGAAAACATTCATAAACCAGTCGCCTCGTTACAGAAGTTCAGGTAGGCAACAAATGATTCAGTGCAGTCGCAAAATATAGAAATGTACTCAAGCAGACTTGCATACCTAATCCGTCCTTAAACCCTCCGCCTGGTTAAAGAGGTTGTGGCATTTCAGCAACTGATTCCAAACGGTCTACACAACCCAAGATGTTTGGAGAATACGAAAATTTAAAAAAACACACACACATTATTTTTAGAGAAGGTAAAAAGGTGGACTATGTAACACTTACCGCCAGTATTTCAGGAGAATGTGTTCAGGCCAAGACTCTATAGAAAGCATTGTTCAAAGCTGTTTATAGAAAACAGTGTTCAGAGCTGTCTTTAAAAAAAAACACGGTTCAACGCTGTCTTTAGAATACAGTGTTCAAAGCTGTCTATAAAATACAGTGTTCAAAGCTGTCTGTAGACAACAGTATTCAAAACTGTATATAGAATTTTTAAAAAAAGGTAAAAAGGTAAAGGTAATCCTGTAACACGTTAGAGGCACATAGGGATATGGTGTTAGTGCCCATATTTTCTTTGACCTGTCAGCACACTAGAGGGTGATATGGTCAGTATCACGCCTGGCCGCCTTTCCTTCCCCAACTCCAGAAGAAGTCTGGTACCCATTTCTACAGCTGGGTGAGTGGGGTTCCTCCAGCCGGATTCGAACCCCGACCATCGCCATGAGAGACCAGTACACTAACCACTTCGCCACTCAGACACCCATAGAATACAATGTTCAAAACTATCTATAGAATACAGTGTTCAAAGCTGTCTATAGAAAAGAGTATTCAAAACTGTCTATAGAATACAGTGTTCAAAGCAGTCTATAGAAAACATTGTTCTAAATTGTCTATAGAAAACATTGTTTAAATCTGTCTATAGAAAGCTGTCAATACTGTATCTTCTCATGCTATGCGTTTGTTTGGAAAGAGGAAGCGAGGCCGACCATGAGTAACATGGCCAAGAACTGTAGAAGCTGAGATGTACGGTATGTAATACAACAAGGGCGCTATACACAGTCTGGCTGCAAGACCATGTGAGGTGTAGAGAGTGTGTTGTTTCAAATGCAAGGTGCCGGAAGGCTGCCTGGCTGATCGCCATCTAAGGAGATGGATGGATGGATGGATGGATAAGCAAAAATTTTCGCTTCCATACACCGTAGTTTTCATTCAGTAGCTCTTTTACAATATTGTTTCTTCTCTTACTAGTATTATTATTATTATTACTTGCGGATAGCGTCACCGGTCATGTTTCTCCATCTTGTGGATCCTTGGTGTTTCCCATATATTCCAATGTTTCTCCATCTTGTGGATCCTTGGTGTTTCCCATATATTCCATTGTTTCTCTTTTTCCATGCCACTTTGTCAGTCCCCTGAGATATTTTTCATTGACACTTTGTCAGTCCTCTGAGATATTTTTTCCATGTCACTTTGTCAGTCCTCTAAGATATTTTTCCATGTCACTTTGTCAGTCCTCTAAGATATTTTTCCATGTCACTTTGTCAGTTCTCTAAGGTATTTTTCCATGCCACTTTGTCAGTACTCTGAGATATTTTTCCATGTCACGTGATCATTCCCCTGAGATATTTTTCTCCCCTCCATTTTCCATTGAACTTTCATTCACAACTAAGTCCTATAACATGTCCTAGTGGTTCTTGTCTGTTCTTTTTTTTTTAAAATTACAATTTTACTTAGTTTCCGTTCTTCTGAAACTTAATTTGAAATCTGGTCTTCTTCTTCTTCTTTTTACGCATTGAGTGGCACGGTGTGATACTCTGATTTTTGTGACCCGCCTTCTGGCTGGGTACCTTCAGCAGCTTTCCTTGCTAGGGCAGACTGTGGTCTTGCTCGGACTGCCGTGAAGACAGTGGTGTATGCTGGCCCGGCCTAAACTTTGTTTTCCAGCCTCTGGAGGCTGTACTTAAGCCCCTTCTCCACATCAGGCTTGTGGCGTCCTGGATTCATTGGTTTCACATCAGAATTTCCTCATCCCTGCCGGTGATCCCCATGTCCGTATCCGTCCACCATCCGGACATTAGTGTTGATTGCTACAGGTTCCTGGGCCACAGAAGTAGGTCAGAGCTTTTAAGCAGTCAGATTTATGTTCCCTTCCTCACAAAGACTACGTTAAGATAAGCGCGTTCTTAACACAGTTGTTCCCAAGGGATGAAATCTAGTGAAAGGTTTTATTCTGTCTGTTAAGGTTATTTTCTGCATCGTTTTCCAGAACCACATTCTGGGACCTTGTAATCGCTTTGTCATCTTTCTGCTATTTATCCTAAATATCCATTGCTGACTGCTTCGAATCCGCTTCCTTTGTTTTTTTTGTTCTTTAAACTTCACGGCTTCACCCTGCGCTAGTTTCGAGCTTCTACGCGCTATCTCAGAACCGAACAACGTCACGAAGAGGTTCACCGGACGTCTAAGCTATTTTGCTCACAGCTCTGGCAACTTCTTCAGCAAATTCTCCTCCGCTCTGGTGCGAACGAACGCGTGGCCGTACAAAAATATCCAAAATTATAATTTCCTAGAGCACGGAAACTGCTATGTCTGATGTCTATATGTATGCATGTTTTCCATTCCCATCAAAGGAAGGTTAGTTATTGTTTTCCCTTTTTCCCCCCTCATTTTAAGAATACAAATGTGCATGGTCAGATTTTTTCCACGTGAATAGCCTTCTTTTCCTTACTACACTGGCATCCTTATGCGCAGTAAACTTCATTGCGCTTTGCCTTGCAGGTGGACATCGCCAGTTTCAGAGGCACTTTCTATGACAACGGGGACTCATTTTAGCAGCGAAACTGATTGGAACAAATCTACAAACCGCACCCCTCCCCTCCCATCCCCTCCAAGTGCCGGATTTAGACTTGTTGAGGCTCTAAACCGCAGTGCTAAATTTAGACTTGTTGAGGCTCTAAACCGCAGTGCTAAATTTAGACTTGTTGAGGCTCTAAACCGCAGTGCTAAATTTAGACTTGTTGAGGCTCTAAACCGCAGTGCTAAATTTAGACTTGTTGGGGCTCCAAACCGCAGTGCTAAATTTAGACTTGTTGAGGCTCCAAACCACAATGCCAGATTTAGACTTTATGAAATCCTAAGCTACATATAGCATGAATTGCTACATATAACATGAATGTTAAAATCTGCAACAAAAGGCTTGCCAGGACTTAAGGTGTAGTGTGTTTAGCTTATTCGTAGATCCGCCGCTGCCTGCTACTCCCTTTAGTCTTGTGAAGGCATTTCTCTATCAGTTGCTCTAAATCAGGCACTAGCAACCTTTCTTTGTTCGGCTGACCCCCCCCCCCTTTTTCCCAGAAAAAAAAAGTTGTTTTTTTGCCAATTTCTCTAGGGCCACACACTTTTAAGAACTGCCATATTTACTAACCTCATTGTCACAAAATACACAAAATTAGATTTAATGCAATTGAATTATGCATAATAGTTTGAGATATGTTATGTTATTAAGTTATCAAGCCGGGCTATTGTGATTCTACAATGTAGAATCAATATGGTTAACTTTCTCCCGAAAATTGTACGGGTTTTTAAAGACTGTACATAGACCGGCCTCGGGCCAGATAAAAATGTTCCCCGGGTCCAAGGGTTGCCTATAAGTGCTCAGTGTAAAAGACAGCGGAGACTTATGTTTGTCGCACCCATGAAACCGCGCAGTCTCACGTGTAAAGCTTGAAAAATCTGATCTAACAACATAAATCCTGATTTTTTTTCTCTTTTTTTAACGTTCTTACCCTCGGGATGAAACAAATCAGATCCTGTCCTGGATTGGGCTCAGAGTCTGAAAATCTCAACCACTTTCTCTGCCGACAAAAAAAAAAACCCCATAAAAAAATCCCTTTTAGATTCTGTTTAAATTTCTTCAGAATCTTTGTTTCTCGATTTTATCTGTTTAAAAAATAAAAAAGAATGATGCACTTTGGTTGTTCCATTGGGGATGTGAATAATAAAAGCTATATAACACATTTCTTTTAAAACGCCATGATAAACAATTTATCGTAGCCGAAGTGTTTTCATCAGCTTTTACTGTTTGTGCCATGATAAACGTATGGCTTTGCCAGGATAAACACATGTGTTTATTGGCTATCGTCTCTTAAGTAGTTGACGAGTTTAGGTTTGATATATACATAAACAGGACTGCTGTTTTTATGTGTGGTTGATGTTTTTTTTTATGTCTGATATATATGCATACATATGGGACTGCTGCTTTTATGTGTAGTTCACGTATTTAAGTGTAATATACACAAAGGATTGCTGTTTTTATGTGTAGTTATATGTAGTTCATGCACTGAGATGTGATATACACATGGGATTGCTGTTTTTATATTTAATTAATGCATTGGAGTGTGATATACACATGGGATTGATGTTTTAATGTATGTCACACGTATTTAGATATGTTATACACATAGGATTTCAATGTTTAATGTATATCACACGTATTCAAGTGTGATATACACACGTGATTTCTGAGTTTTTAATTTAGTTCATGTATATGAGGTCTGATATATTATACACGGAAAATACTCGGCATTAAGTGGAACGAATTTAAGAATAATACAGAGATAAGACAGATGTCTGAACAACAACCAGTCTCATGGGTGATCAGGAAAAGGAGATGGACATATGTTGATCACTTGATGAGAAGAAATGATCAGAGAATCCCAGAACAAGCTATCAAGTGGAACACAACAGGCCAAAGAAAAAGAGGCAGACCGCGTGAAACTCTGAAGAGGTCATTGTTAAGAGAAGTCAAATTAACATGCATAAAATCCCTTGATGAGGTTGAAAGTTTCGCCGAAGACAGGAAATATTGGCGAACTACTTTACGAGCCCTATGTGACGTTTAACGGCACGGAAAGGATATAAGATATAAGATATACACATGGAACTATAATATTTGTATATCTGATTCGTGCATTGAGGGCATTTGAAACTTTTCTACTGCTTCCATGAAAACATTTTCTCTGTTATTTGCTTTTGTTCTTCGTCCACGTTTTTAGTATGTATTCACAGTTCAATCTCTTGAATAAATAAGACTTTTTCTTTGCAGTTTCCGTTTAGAACCCCAGACCTTGACTTCCTTTCACTGGACCAGTAGCGTCTCTGTGTGCTCTTATAACTGACTGGTTTGGGAAGTGGTGTTCAACTTTTTTAATAGGTGCCCGAGTAATGACAGACTTTTCCAGGGCTGTCTGTTCTTTCTGACTCATTTGAGTTATAGTTGTTTGTTTATGATGCTTCTTGAGTTGCGCTTCATTGTTATAAATAGCTAAATTTAAGACAGTTGGCGGATGAATATGAATAATTATCCGGGCAACCAGGATCTGGTTATAAGGTTCCAGACGGAGCCGCTAGTGGCTCGAAGATAGTGGCTTTTATTTTTTTTTTCTCTCGTTTGGAAGGTTGTTGGTTCTTTACCCGATATCACTGCAGCTTTAGAGATGGTTAGCCGTCACATAGTGTATGGGAAGCACTGACCTAGAATGGGATAATATCTGTCTACACAATGTTCGGGGAAACGGCGACCGAAGATGGGATAATATATGTCTACGGAATGAGACACACAGTGTTCGGGGAAACAGCGACCAAGAATGGGATCATTTCTGTCTACATGATGAGACACACTGTGTTCGGGGGAACAGCGACCTAAGATGGGATAATTTCTGTTTACAGGATGAGACACGCGGTGTTCGTGGAAACAGCGACCTAGGATGGGATAATTTCTGTCTACAGGATGAGACACACTGTGTTCAGGGAAACAGCGACCTAGGATGGGATAATATCTGTCTACAGGATGAGACACACTGTGTTCGGGGAAACAGCGACATAGGATGGGATAATATCTGTCTCCGGGATGAGACATACCGTGTTGAGAAAAACCCACCTACAATAGATGAATTAATATCTATTTACAGCAGACAGTGGTTCTCAACCTTTTGTGCCCCACGCAACATTTTCACCATGTGTCAGAATGTAATCCCTCAACTCACCTTCCCAAGAATGACTGACTGAAAAAAAAGGTGCAATATTCCAACAGTCTGAGTCTGTCCGTCTGTGGTCCCAACCCCGCCCTTGACACACTAACATTTTCCCCTTGGTGAGAGGCATTGGGAGGGGGAAGGAGAGGGGATTCCCTACTAGTTGAGAACCCTGGTCTACAAGGTGCGACACACCTGAAGGTCTGCACGCAGGCTTTGTGGTGGCTGAACCCGAAAATGGAGTATCAAGAAATTTTTCCAGAGTCCAAAATGAGTGAAATATTAAAAGTGGCACCATTTCTGCCCACCCCATTTTAGACAGTGAGCACTATTCTCTGTCCGTCCCGGTTTAGACAGTGGTTAGGTTATACCGAGTTCAGGTCCCAGCAGTGGGCATTTTTTTCTAGTACCACCCACCAAAAAGGACCAACGGTCCCACCCAGCCTCTAAAAATGGGTACCAGAGAAATCTAGGGGAGGTAAACGCGGGCTGGGCGTGATAATGACCATATCACACTTTCATGTGCCGAAGATCGTGGAAAATACAGGCCTAACACTTTATCTCTGATATGCCTTAATGGCAAGGAAACTGTGAATTTAAAAAAAAAAATGAGTGAACTTTTTGTTAAAAACTACAATAGTATGAGAAGTGATAAATCAGCATTTTTTCTTACAGAATTCCTTCCTTCCTCGTCTTCCTTTGCCTCTGTCTGGGGGGGGGGGGGGGGGGGGGCATAGACCATCAACAAGGGCTCTCCATTCATTTCTATCTCGGGCTGTTTCTTCTATTCGTTTCGATGTATAGTCAATTTTTTGTTAAAATCTCTGCTTCGAGACTCCTTCGCCAGGTATTTCTATGTCTTCCTTGGTTTCTCTTTCCCCAGGGGATTCTGGGTGAGCGCTTGTCTGGTTATGTTTGTGGCAGGTTTTCCAAGTGTATATTCCAACGTCCTTTCGTTGCCATTCCTTTCATAGAATTAAACAAAAACAGAACAAAAACACTTTTAGCGATAATTTCTTCATACATTCTAATAACACTCGACATGCATGTAATTACATGTGAGAGTCTGTAGGGTGATTGCTTTGGCAGACTTCTGGTGACCGTAATTTGAAGTCTTTCTTTTTTTTTTTTTCTTTTCCTTGCTTTTTCAACTAAACTAGATATAAATATTTAAGACTGAATTTTTCTGGTTATAAATATTTATTGCCTAGGAGAACTGGCATAGACCGCAAAATGTGAAAAATAAAAAGAGTTGGGACGGAGGTAAATTAATGGAAATATTGCATACATATGTCGCATTTTTTGTGTGTTTCTTTCCGTTTTTTGTGTGTGTGTGTTGGTGCGTCCTCGAGCAAAGCAATACATTGCTGCAGATGCAAATATCTTTATTGAGGTTGTAGCTGCCAATTTGTTTTGTTTTGTTTTGTTTTTTTACCCCACTTTTATGAGACGAATCCTTGGAGTCTTGTTTGCGTTGATCGAAAGTTTCTGTATGTTTAGTCTGTGAGTTTTATTTCCTTCAGAATATGTGTCTTAAAATTCATGTCTGCTGTTCTAAATTCCATATCTGTTGTTGTAAAGTCCATATCTATTGTTCTAAAATCCATATCTGCAGTCCTAAAATGCATGTCTACAGTCCTAAAATACATCACTACAGCCCTAAAATACATGTCTACAGTCATAAAATGCATGTCTACAGTCCTAAAGTACATGACTACATCCATAAAATACATTACTACAGCCCTAAAATGCAAATAAAACAGCCCTAAAATACATGACTACAGCCCTAAAATGTCTAAAATGTATATCTAGCGCCATGAAATACATGACCATAGCCCTAAAATACATGTTTAGGCGCAATTTGCAGAAACAAAGAAAGTGAGGATAATGAAAGTCAGATAAAAATGAAGTTCATTTAGGGGACATTTTTTAAAAAGGTACAAAATACATAGTGGTGAAAGAATGGGTCATTACACTAAGAAAACGTATTTAAATGTTCACGAAAATGACCATTAAAAATGGTCGACATTTTTAAATCTGTTCTATGCAGATTGCTTTCAATACATTATACTCAGAATACAGTCCGTACAATATTTCTGCTTAAAGGTCTTCATCGGTCATACTGAAGAAAAATTAACAGTAAAAACAAAAACACATACGCACACGGATACATACACACATACATATATACATACATATATATACACGCATACATACATACTGGACCAATGCAAATTTTCAGTTTACTAAAGCAGGAAAAATAAGAATTAAAAAAAATCTTTCCTTTGTTTGTTTGTTTGTTTTTCTTATTACTAGGAAGTAATACATCTTGCGCCGCCATTTTGTCTTGTGTCTGAATAATGTTTCCAGTGTAGTCGAAATCTCGCGTAGACAAGATATATTTTCTGTCCATGCAGGAGAAAAGGTAATGAATACTACTCTATGTCAGCTAAGGCAACCGGCACTATTTTCTGCATTCCCAGTTTAGACAGGGGACACAATCCTCAACACTTCCCAGTTTAGATAGGGGGCATAATCCTCAGCCTTTCCCAGTTTCGACAGTGAGCATACCTTTCTGCCTATCCCAGTTTGGGCAATATACACTTCTGCCTGTTTCAGTTTAAGCAATATACACTACTTCCTGTCCCAGTTTAAGCAATATACACTACTTCCTGTCCCAGTTTAAGCAATATACACTACTTTCTTCCCGTCCCAGTTTAGACTATGGGCGCCATTTTGTGCCCGTACACACTGGGGACCATGTTTTGTCCGTCCCAGTTTAGACTACAGAAACTATTTTCTGCCCGTCCCAGTCTGTAAAATATTTTATGCCTCTGTCAGTTTAGGCAATGGGCACCATTTTCTGCCTGTCCAAATTTAGGCAATAAACACTGTCTCTGCCCGTCCCGGTATAAGTGTTATACGCTATTTTATGCCTGTCCCAGTTTAGGCAATGTACACTGTCACTACCCGTCACGTTATAAGTGATATACGCTATTTTCTGCATGTCCCAGTTTAGGCCGTGGCCACTGTTTCATGTCGGTCCCGGCCGTGTAGTTCTTCCTTTCTTTTCTACCTGTTCCCGATCGTTCGGAGACGAAGAAAAGTAACCTTGCCCTCCAGTCTCTCCACCATTCATTCTCTCACCCCGTGGCCCAGTCACGTCCGTCCTTCAAAGCCACTTCCAACACAATCACCATTGTCTGCTGCGGCGGCCATCGTTCACGTCCTCTGGTCTTATCTCCTGCCCTCGCGGCAGAGAGCGGAATGTGCCCGGAAATTGGTTAATTAAATCAGAGTTACCGTCCCTAGTGTTTCACAAACACGAGAGTTAACGCGCCTTGCTTGGGCATTGTATAGGTGGCGCAGTGAGGCTTTCGGTGGCCGGAGGTCAGTTCTGTTCATATTCATAAATACCCATTATGGCTCATCTGTTATGATCGCCGATGATATTGGCTTGTAGAGTAAATACTTTGCACTTATCTCTAACGGTCGCGGAAAATGAATTCCTTTTCTTGATTAATTTTTCTCTACGAGAGAAGACTGTGTGGTCGTTTGTGTCAGAACAAAAGTGGCACTGATTGTAGCCTGGCTTTTGTTCTTTGTTTTAAGAGTCTGTAGTAATCTTCTTTTGTTGTTGTTGGGATAGTTTGTTAAATATGATCCCTTGGTTGGGGGGAGGGACGAGGAGCATAAAAGGTAGGGTCCTTACAACGAAGACAAGGTCAAGTTTAGCGTAGTCGCCATTGTAATTAAGATAAGTTAGTTTTTTTTTTTTTGGGTGGCTGGTAAGAATTAGAAAGAAGAAATAGTTTAAAAATTGCTAGCGAGCGACCGAATGTACTTTATTTTCAAAGGGATAAGAAATGGAACCCTTCGTCATACAGCTTTCACTAAGTCACAGGCATTCAGCATTTGTCAGTGAGCACAATAAGGATGAAGAAACAATTAAATGGTTACATAAATAAATAATAAACTTATCTTTTGTTCATACACTCCACACTCCGAGCAAATCCGATTTTCTGGTAACACCCTTCAAACAATGTCACGCTGAAGACAGAAGCCGCCTAGCGCTTGAGAACCGCTACATTCAAGAATACGGGACCCTGGAACCACACGGTTTTAACTCGTTATTCATCTACACCTAACATTCCCATTTCCCACTATTATAATCCCTCTGCACTAAATCCCACTCCCTCCTCACTTGTAATACATAGTTCAGAACCTCCTCACAGCATCATATTACAGCCCCTCTACCCCAACTATAATTATCTCTCCCGGCTAGATTACCAATGTATCACTCCCTCTCCTTTCCACGACCCCCCCCCTCCTTATTTACGACCCACCTACCACACAACACAAGTCTCCACTTAAACATTCTCCACACTTCACCATGCTCATTTCTGATCACAGCCCCTGACAAGTCTCAGCTTCTTACAAGTCAAAGATAAGTGCTCACATATCATTCATGTGAATTTATACTTTATCTCCTCTCTCTCCTCTCTATTTCTTCGTCCTGCGTGTTATTGTATGATTAATGCTCGCGCCGAAACGTCACAGCTGTGTACCCATTAAGTAATAAAGCCGTTCCTACTTTATTCCTAGTTCAGACATTTTGTTATCACAGCTTTACAGCAGTGATTTCGTGTATAGTTATATATTTATACAGCAATTATTTGTGATTTATGTAACCGTATGAAATAAACTTGCGACTGGTGAAGAGTAGTGACAAACTTGACATCTGTACCTGGCGGGTGGCCAAGTATCAGATATCGAAGGGGGCCGCCATAGTGATACATCTAAGAATTGACATGGGGCAGTTTATTAAGGATGAGCAGAGGTAGTTTGTGGACTGTTCAAGTGAAATCAAATCAAGGATTGTTTAGCTGGTAATGTGAGACAAGATGAGCAGACTCAGTAGTAGAACAGACAAGAACTGGGTAGAAAATGTGGTCAGTGATGGTTGTTAGGAAGACTTAGAGCAGAACATTGGTTAGGAAGATTTTGAGCAGAATATTGGTTAGGAAGATTTTGAGCAGAACATTGGTTAGGAAGATTTTGAGCAGAACATTGGTTAGGAAGATTTTGAGCAGAACATTGGTTAGGAAGATTTTGAGCAGAATATTGGTTAGGAAGATTTTGAGCAGAACATTGGTTAGGAAGATTTTGAGCAGAACATTGGTTAGGAAGATTTTGAGCAGAACATTGGTTAGGAAGATTTTGAGCAGAACATTGGTTAGGAAGATTTTGAGCAGAACATTGGTTAGGAAGACTTAGAGTAGAACATTGGTTAAGATGACTTATAACAGACATTAGGAAGACTTTGATTCTTTACAGATAATGGAAATACCTGCTACCCGTTTTGATTGTTGTTTCGAATGTTAAATAAGATTCTATGATTCGCAAGCTGAACTTGATTGTCCTATCAGCTGTCTTTAATAACGCGAACTAGCTAAAATAATAGAAGGTGTGAGACATTTTAATGTTATACCAAACACAAATGAACGATAAAACAATGCGTTAATAAATAACAAATTGCGAATAATAAACCCGTATGGGGAGGGGAGGGGGGGGATATAGTCTAAATTCGCCATGTATAAAAAATTATAAATCCATCTTGGAAATACTTGAAAATACTTGGAAATACTTGAAAATACACTTCATCAGTGGGTAACAGTATGCAAGAAAATCGTTCTGATTAATCATCAGCGCCAATGAAACAAACCCTGCGTACATTCTTCACCGTCTTCTCACGGACGTCCTAGAAACATGGCTGTGTGGCTTCTTTCAGCACAGCCTACAGGATAGAGATGGGTATGTTTCATGGTAGTGGAGCCTGCACAGAAGACGGATCGTTTGTTGTTGCTGTTATCTGCTCTAGAAACTGAAGGAAACTATGGAAAGCTATTTCAGTATCTGAATCGATGCCTGAGTCTGAAGATCTTGATCATGATATCGAGTTATAGGGAACTCGCGTTCACAGTTTCAACATAGATTGTATGCCAGAGATAAAGTGAAAAGCAGCCAGACAGAATATTATAGACAGATAAATGTTACATTTCCAGTGCTATAGAAAACAGAACAAAATTATCATGTTTTCATAGCAGTTTTTTATGAGATGGGAGAAAAAAAAGTTGTTGAATTTTTATTATCATAAAAATGTCCGTCATTGACTGAAATCGTAACATTTGTAATATTATTCTCCGCGGTAAAATGTGCCGGATTTTATCGTGAAATAGTTATGTAGTGTCAGGAAATTGTTAGTTAGTGCCATGAAATTGTCATTTAGTGTCATGAAATTGTTATATAGTGCCAGGAAATCATATCTGTTGTCATGAAATCATTATACAATATCATGAAATCGTTGTATACGTCATGAAATTATTGTATAGTGTCATGAAATTGTTATATAGTGTCTTGAACCGTTATATAGTGTGTTGAAATCGTTATATACTGTCATGAAATCGTTATATGGCGTCATGAAATCGTTATATACTGTCATGAAATCGTTATATGGCGTCATGAAATCGTTATATACTGTCATGAAATCGTTATATGGCGTCATGAAATCGTTATATACTGTCATGAAATCGTTATATACTGTCATGAAATCGTTATATGGCGTCATGAAATCGTTACATAGGCTAACCACCGACTCCTTGCGCTGCGCCTGTTTTCTTATCAATTTATCTTCCTTCTAATCAAAAGTTAAGGAAATAACCAACTTTTACTATTCACAGATCATTAATAAATTTAGACAAAATGTCAAAACACACTCACACTCACACACACACACTCACTCACACACTCACACATATATGGGAGTCCTGTTATGCCCCGGTAGAGTCCTGTTATGCCCCGGTAGACAGCTATTGACATGGTCTTCCTTGAGCAGCTACTGAATTCAGCAGCTTTCCGAGCCAGTGAGCCTCACTGCTGCAGACAAGACATGCCTCCATCCCTCTCTGTTCTTGATCCTTTCTCTTCTTGCCAACCATCGATTCCAAGAGCGTGTATATCTTCTTCAAAGTTATCCTGCCATTGTCGTTTAGGACCCTCTAGGTCCATCCCCTTTCATCAATTCTGTGCAGTCCCTTTATATCCTTCTCCGTTCCCTCTAATTGTCCTAGCCACCTCAGTCTGTCATGACTGCTGCTACATGCGAGAGAGCTTAACCCAGTGTGTAGATTTCTTTCATGTTTCTTATCTTCCATTGTTGTGTTCCTGGCCCATTGTCTCTTCTTATCTTATATCTTATATCCTTCCCGTGCCGTTAGACGTCACATAGGGCTCGCAAAGTAGTTCGCCAATTGTGCCTGTCTTCGGCGAGTCTTTCAACCTCAACAAAGGATTTTATGCCTGTTAACTTGGCCTCTCTTAACAATGTTCTCTTCAGAGTTTCACGCGGTCTGCCCCTTTTTCTTCGGCCTGTTGTGGTCCACTTGATAGCTTGTTTTGGGATTCTCTGCTCATTTCTTCTCATCAAGTGGCCAACATACGTCCATCTCCTTTTCCTGATCACCCGTGAGACTGGTTGTTGTTCAGTCATCTGTCTTATCTCTGCAGTGCTCTTGAATTCATTCCACTTGATGTCGAGTATTTTCCTTAGGCATTTGTTTTCAAAAGAGTCTAATTTCTTTTCTATTTCTTTAGTTGTTTTCCAGCTCTCGCATGCATAAATGAGGGTGGATATTACATTTGAATTGAATAGTCTTAACTTGGTTTTTGTGCTTATAACTTTTGAATTCCATATGTTCTCAAGATTCTTGAAGATTGATGCTGCTTTTGCAATTCTGATCCTAACTTCCTTCCTAGTGTCAGCATCCTGGTCTATGTAGCTGCCAAGGTATGCAAATTGATTGACTTCTTCAATATCTGTCCCTTCTATGTGTATTGTCTCTTACTGGTCACTAAATTCTTCTTAGGATTCTGTTCTCAAACGGTTATATTTGTTTTTCATTTTGTTTAGTTGTACTCCATTTCTGATGTGGTGTTAGTGCTTATATTTTCTCAACTTGTCCGATCACGATTTGATTATTTAGTCAGAAGCACTTTCGCCCCAGCCTTTCCTACTGCAGTTTCAGAAGAAATCGGGTGCTCGGAGCGCCTCCGGTTGGACTTGAACCATGGACGTCTACACAAAAGACTAACTACAGTGCGCTAACTACTAAGCCATCTCAGACACCTAAACAGAATATCAGACTGACGGTAAAATGTTCCGTCGGTGCGAGTATCAAAAGAAGCTCGACTGAAACTGAATATCGTGTGTGAACTGTGGAATGGTTAACAAGGGAAGATTTGTAAGAAAATCACTCCCGCAATTTGAGTTCATGACTCAAGAAGAGTTCAAAAGAGCGAAACTCATTTACACGATACGTGATAGTCAGTGATAACACGCACAGTGGTATGTTTGCCTGTCTGCGGCAACCACATAATTCAATAGGGACAAGTTCTATTTTAATTTCACCAAACTACAGGGTTGTTGAAACTGGAGAAGATAAATATTTCTAGAAGTAGACATGTCGTGAATGTGGAATACAGAAAGCGCGGCTAGCTGGAGTCACGTGCTTAGAGCTGGCGAATAGGGAAACGGTAATAAAAGCAAATATGATGTCTTGGAAGATATACTGGTTCCGCAAGACGAGACCTCGCAAAGAGAGGTAATTTTTGCTTCCGCAAGATGAGATCTCGCAAAGAGAGGTAATATTGGTTTCGCATGACGAGACCTCGCAAAAAGAGAGGTAGTATTTGTTCCGCAAAGTGAGACCTCGCATAAAGAGAGGTAATATTTGTTCCGCAAGGTGAGACCTCGCATAAAGAGAGGTAATATTCGTTTCGCATGACGAGACCTCGCATAAAGAGAGGTAATATTTGTTCCGCAAGGTGAGACCTCGCATAAAGAGAGGTAATATTTGTTCCGCAAGATGAGACCTCGCATAAAAAGAGATAATTTTGGTTCCGCAAGATGAGACCTCGTAAAGAGAGGTAATATTTGTTCCGCAAGATGAGACCTCGCATCATCATCATCATTCCTTTGCATGTCCCTTGCGGAACTTTGCCTCCCAAACAGCACTCCTGTAGGCCTCTCGGTTGTGAGCAAGATGGCCTGCTGCTGCTGCATCCATTTCCAGATCATCAACGATGTCTTGCAGCCATCTTCGTTTCGGTCTTCCTCTCTTTCTTTTTCCCATTATGTATCCTTCCAATACGGTCTTCTCTAAATTATCATGACGTTTAATGTGGCCAAAATATTTAAGTTTTCTCTCTTTAATCCTCTTTACTAGCCAGCCTTCTTCAATATTAAGCTCTTGCAGTATAGATATATTTGCTCTTTTTTGTGTCCACGATATTTGGAGAACTCTTCTATAGCATTTACATTCAAAGGCATTTATGTGCTTCTCAGCTGTTTTGTTAAGTGTCCAGGTCTCACAGGCATATGTTGCGATGGGAAAGATGCATGCCCTTAAAAATCTTATTTTTGTGGTTCTGTCTGCTCCTCTCCACAGATTCTTTATTTGTTTTACTTTCTGAAGAGCAATAGATGTCCTCCTTTTAATTTCCCTCATTGTATCTCCATTATTAGTTAGTAGTGATCCAAGATATTCAAAACTCTCTCGCATAAAGAGAGGTAATATTTGTTCCGCAAGATGAGACCTCGCATAAAAAGAGATAATTTTGGTTCCACAAGATGAGACCTCGTAAAGAGAGGTAATAATTTGTTCCGCAAAATGAGACCTCGCATAAAGTAAGGTAATTTTGGTTCCGCAAGATGAGACCTCGTAAAGAGAGGTAATATTTGTTCCGCAAGATGAGACCTCGTAAAGACAGGTAATATTTGTTCCGCAAGATGAGACCTCGCATAAAGTGAGGTAATTTTGGTTCCGCAAGATGAGACCTCGTAAAGAGAGGTAATACGCAGCCATCGGGATGCTTAGATGAATTCGTTTCTAATCCTGGAGAAACAAAATGTACTTCACCATCACAAATCAGGCAATCAGTTATCCGGTTCGATCAGTTATCCGTCACTAATATCCACGAGAGTCCATGCAGGTTTCCTGGGTCACCGCACTGACCGGTCACTACCGTTTGGTTGCGCTAGCTGTTGCATCCACTGGCTTCGAGGGTTTTCAAACACTGGTAAGACATGCCAAATTGTCTTTTGTGCATTTTTATTATAACCTGCTGATATTTGGCACCCCTGTCACGGCTCTAGTGAATACAAACAGCGCTTCTCGTGATGTGACGGGCAAACATCATACGCTATCCATAACAGATACGGTATAACTTCTGAGAAACATTACAGGGGTGAGTGTCTGTGCTAAGTTTGTGTGATTTATACAGCACTGGCTTATCTACAGTTTATGACTTAATAAAGAAACAGGCAGGGGAAAAATACATGTACTTGTAATCTTTACAGTATTTTACTCCTGTTTCATTGAAATTTCATTTGATTTTTTTTCTTGTACCTTTATAAACCTACATGTGCTGACTTCCGTGGTATTTTAAAGGTAAGGTGAAGGGGTAGCTGTTGGGTTAAGTGAATTCTAACGTAACCATCAGTAATTCGGCAAAATCACTTATCCGGTACACAGCAGGTCCCCGATGATGCCGAATTTCTGAAGGTCAAGCTGACTTCATTCGGATCTGGTTGTTAAGCTGCTGTGTCTGGACCAGAGGTGAGGAGCGCCTGACGTTATATCTAGGCATTTACCCAGGCCTGACTCTTCACATTCTGAGCTTGGACATAAAAGACGTGTTCTCGCACGAAACATTCGATCTAACCACCCAAACGAAGCATGACACGTGAGCACTTATTCTTTAAGTGCAGGGTGTTCGATAAGTAACTGTGCATTAACCTAGTATCGATCCCGGTATTGTAGTGATATCTTAATGGTCTGCGGTATGTAGCCACATCTACCTGCCGCAGTCATTAAGATATCCCTGCGATACCGGAATCGATACTTGGTTAGTGCACAGTTATTTTCCGAACGCACTGTAGATCAGAACAGTTTAACTTTTTGGTCAACTTTTGGTTATTCAGGCTTTCTTATTTCCTGGTGCTCTTGAAATAAGGCTGTTGTGCCACTATAGCCTTGTTATTGGACTCCCCCCCCCCGCTCCACCCGCCCCCTTGCGTTTAGGAGTTACTTGCTAGCCAAAATCTAAAACGAGAATTCACGAGAGCTGTTGAAATCAAATCACACACATTTCAAAATATTACATGATATTTTTTAAAAATAGTTTCTCTGAAGAAATGTTTTGTGTCCGTTTCCCCCCTCCCTCTTTTTCCCCCCCCCCCCCCCCCCCCCCCGATATTCCATGTCTGACGATTTCAGAATATGGCCATCATGCAAAGTTGTCCTTTTTGTATTTTTTACGGTTCTCTGAATCATTCGTATTCGTGCTTGTTCTCATGGCTTGTTTTTTAAGGGACGTTTTATGTGTTCAGACCAAATTAGTGAAGGAAAGAAACAAAGAAATGAATTTTGCTAAGTGACAAATGCAAGAAATCTGTGAATAATTCTATATTTTAATCCCAAAGGTGGTCCTACGTGGTAGAATGCAGACTTGACGTTTGAGAATACAAATGCTATATTGGACGTTTGAGGACGTAAACGTTATATTGGACGTTTGAGAATATAAACGTTATACTGGACGTTTGAGAATACAAATGCTATAACGGACGTCTGAGAATACACACATTATACTGGGCGTTTGAGAAAATAACGGCTGTATTGGACGTTTGAGAATATAAACGTTATTGTGGACGTTTCAGAATATTAATGTTATATAAACATATAATCTGTAAGACAGACGGACATATAGAAGATTTCATGCTCAGATGAACTGATGGGCGAATACGGTTGAAGAAAGACATATGGACATACGAAAGTATATATGTATGTATATAAATGTGAACTGGTGGAAAAATGGATGGATGGATGGATGGATGGATGGATGGATGGATGGATGGATGGATGGATGGATGCTTGCGAGCAAGGCTTTAATGGATGCAAAGGAAGGATGAAAGGAACGAGCCGCGGAGGAGCAGACAAACAGACAGATATGGCAGAATCAAGAGAAAGACAAAGGTACCGAACCTTGGACACCAATAGGAGATGGAAGGAAAATGAAATGTTCAAGTGCCACATCATAGGTAAGGGACAAATGAGTCGGAGATACACTCCAGTCTATTTTCTCAAGGAGGCGGAGCTGGATTATTGGGGCGTTTCTCGATTTTAATGACTCACGTCAGGCATACAGAACAGATGGAGATCTACAGAACTAATCGGGGCCAGTGTAATTTCGTGTACATAACCAGACAGAGTTCTACAGAACTAAGTGGAGACAGTGTAATTTCGTGTAGGGTGCCAGATAGAGATCTATAGAACTAAGTGTACAGAACTAGAAATCCAGATGGAGACAGTGTATGGGCTTCGGGTAGAAATATCGTACCCACGACTCTGGCATGTTCTTTTGGACATTTCTGCTGAGCAAAAGCAGACGGCAGTTCTCCTTTAATGTTATCAGAAACAAACTGATAACAATCTCTGATACTGTGTGAAATGAACTCACCAAAAGCAAGCTTGTAATTAAAACTAGCCCGCGTTTTAAGAAGGATTTAGGGACTGTATTGGCAGGAAACGTCTGTCAGGTTGTCGCAGAACAATATAATGCTCCCATTTTTTCCAGTGAACGCCGTCAGGGGATTTCTCATGAGCCAGTTAAAGGCATCTACGTCAGTGAGATCGAAGGTAAAGTGACAATTTAATAATGGGCCAAGGTATTTTTAAAAAAAATTAAGTTCTAACCTTAATGAGTTTATAGATTTTAGAGATAATGAACTAATGGTTGGAGCTAATGATCTTATGCTGGAAGATAATGATCTTAGGATTGGAGCTAATGATCTTATGATGAAAGATAAAGATCTCACGATTGGAGCTAATGATCTTATGATGGTAGATAATTATCTTATGATTGGAGCTAATGATCTTATGATTTAAGATAATGATCTTTCGACTGGGGGATAAAGATCTTATGATGGAAGATAATGATCTTACGATTGGAACTAATGACCTTATAGTTGAAGCCAGTGACCCGTGCTGGGAGGTAATAACTTTTGGCTAGAGCTATTGACTTTATGGTGGGAACTAATTGCTTTGCGGTTTGATCTAATGACCTTTTGGTTGAAGCTAATGACATTTTGATGGGAGCTAATGACTTTTTCGGTAGAGCTAATAACTTTGTGGTAGTAGGTGACAGCAAATGGCCCTATGGTTGGAGCTAATGGCTTTTTGGTGGATGACCTTATGGTTGAAGCTAAATGACTTTTTGATGGATGATTTTATTGGTGGGAGTTGTAATTAAATTTTAATGGTAGAAGGAAACATTCAGCAGTGCTGTTCAAACCCTTACTTCTGCTTCACATTGAAACAGGCTGTTGCGTGACTTGAGACTGGCCAACACAACGTGTCGACTGTTTGCCACGGACCTTGTTCATTTAGCCGGTTCTGGAAAGGGACCCCACCCCAAAAAAAAAATTAATTAAAAATTTGCCTCTTGTTAATGCTTCATTCGGCTTCCTTCGCAGAACCGGACTTTCATGACGGTCAATCAGGATGTCTTATTTCAGGGAGAGTAATGTTTAGAGTGTCAGCTTTTTTCCCCCCTCGCTTCCTAGGGGCGTCATTCTTCCATTATTGCACTCTTTAAGGCCATCATACCTTCTAAAATAAGCGAAGGATAACAGTTCTTGTTCTCCTTACTTCTCTGTTTATAATTTACGTGAAAAGTTTTATCACAGCCAAGCCCATGCGTGCTTTTGCCGTATAGAAAACTAATCTTGGATTACATTTTTTTTGTGTGATGAGTCTCCAACAAGCACACCCTAGGACACATCTTCTTTCAAGTCACAGCTTAGTGCTCCCTTTTTTTCTATCCCCCCCCCCCACCCACCATTATTATCTGCTGGATAACATTCATGTGAATTTATATTTTATCTTACTTTCCTGTTTCCTTGTTCTGTGTGCTTTTGCATGACTAAATTGTAAGCCGAAACGTTGCAACTGTATGCTCGCTAAGTAATAAAGCTGTTCCTAGTTTTATTTTAGATAGTTTTAGCATTTTTGTATCACAGCTTTACTGCAGTGGCTTTGCGTATATTTATACATGTAGTCGTATATATATTTATAAGTAAGGGTAGACTAAAAGAGACATGGAGAAAAACAAAAGAGGGGATGTTGAGCAATAGAGGGCTCACCTGGGCAAGAGCAGAAAAAAAAGGCAAAGGACAGGCATTTGTGGAAAACCCTTGCGGAAGCCCCATGTGCCCTGGGCACTTAAGGTTCAGAAAGAGAGATTTATACCCAAAAAACTACTCGTTATTTAGGTTGCGATGGGCCATTTCAGTTGCTTTTTAAAAATACGTCTTAATAAAATAATTGCAGTTATTTGATTTTGTTCCGTTGTTGAATGTTGATAATTTTATACGACCCATAAACGCTGAAAACAGGAATCATGCGAATTCTTATTTCACAGCAAAACAAGTCTCTGTGATGAACGATAACAAAAACTTTTCCTGTGTCGCGATGTTTGGTAGTAGGTTAAAGAGACTCGCTATAGCAGCCTTCCCATCAAACCTTGATTCTAGAATCCAAACACTGGCAACGACTACACAAGGACCTAAAGTTGGCACTTAATACAGATATCATCAACCAACAGTCAGTGAACTTCTGTAGGATCTACAAGATGTGTTTCACTGAAACTCTGAACTCTCCATCATCAAAAATAGTACCTTGCTTTCAGTTCTGTGGTTGGATAACTGTGGGGCATGCATGGATATCTTCGGCTGATGATAACATTCATGTAGGAGACCCTTCTCTTTGTTGGAGCTGCAAAGTGAAGGCAGTCACTGAGTTACGAAATGTTCGACTTACGTGCAATCCATAGTTTACGGACGATCCTCTGTAAAGGTTGTTATTCTACACAAATTAAAGCTACATACAATGATTTGTAATAACAAACAGGCGGAGCGCATCAAAACACTGCGCGCCTGCAGCGGTTCGTCGGTTTCTTTAATCTTTTGTAATCATAGAGAGGTACGCTGGGTATCAGTGTTTCCAGACTTGTTCGGGCTACCGCCCCCCCCCCCCCCCTTTTCTCCCTCGGGCCACATCATCAACGGCCCCCTCCTCCGTTATGTACTACTCGTACAACGGCCTATTTCAAACTAGGATACGCATTAGACAAGTAAAATCTTTTAGCAAACAAGCCAGTTTATTTCACAATGTGAAGGAATACATTTATAACTCACCTACTGCCTTATTTTCTCAACTTTTAACGTGATGGATGAGTTTCACGTCGCAACATAAATTTCTCAAATACCAGGTTGAAAAGTGCTAAGAATGAAGATCTGCTGCTTCGTTTTCCCTCAGCGCTCGTCTACTGCCAACTTTTCTTCCACCGCTTCCCCCCCCCCCCCCCCGGTCCTTTCCAACGCCCACGAGGGGTATTATCGCCCGTTTCGGGAAGAACTGCTGCATTTTATATACTTTATAAATGATGCTAGACACGAGTATTGCGTAAATGTTCCGACTTACGCACAATTCGACTTACGAACAGACTTAGTAATAGAACTCGTTCGTAGCTCTAGGTCTGCCTGTATATGAAACTGAACGCATGAGAAGAAGAAGGCGAAGATTTTTATCCCAAAGCCTAATCTTTGTTTAAGACTCTCTTCCTTCTTTCTTCATTCCTCATTAACTGCTCCGTAGTGAGCTGAAACGACGGCACAGTCACCATGGCCAGCAAAACATAGCAAATCAAGACCCTCCCTTTACTGTGATGGTTCTTAAAGTAACAGGCTCAGCATACACAGCGGGGGGGGGGGGCAGAGATCGTAGTAGAACCCCTTGCCGGTGTGAGAAGCACTGCACCTCATCCTGCTATTTTTTTCAGCTTGATTCTAGGTCCGCCAACTAACATTCCCAGTCCTCTTCCCATCCGACACCGTGACTGTGTTTCAACACCAGCTACTGCCTCGGCTCCAAAGAACATCTCTTTTGCAGTTCTATGAATAGAGAGGAAGAACGATTGCCGTATATCTTTATATTGTTGCTTGTTTTCCTCAGTGTCAACTCAGATATTAGAGATAACTCTGTATTTTCTTCCCTATTTATCAATGGATCTTGACAAATTCAGTCTCAAATATTCATTCTGAATTTGACCAGGCCAAGCGAGAGCGCAATCTCTCCTAGACATCTGCATATAAATTATCCATGCACTCCATTGCAAAATACAGTTTTATTCGTCATCTGTCCAAATGCGAGTCGGGTCGCCAAGATATTCGCCACGTTAAACGAATAGCCAAAGATTTAAACCAGTGCAGGCAGTCTGTGAGTTACGAAAGAGTTCCCTTCGTAAATGTGTTCGTAAGTCGAATTTACACGTAAGTATTTACACGTAAGAAACCGATATACTGTTTTAGACGGGCAGTGTTTTGTTGCGCGACGGAAAGTAGCGCCCGTTTGTTACTAGGAACCATTGTAAGCGACTGAACTTTTTAATATAATGGTCTTTACTGGATGGAGGGATCGTTTGTAACTATAGAATGTACGAAAGTCGAACGTTCGTAAATCGGGAACTGCCTGACATTCTTTCCATCATGATGACTCGAAGAACGCGTGCATGTAAATCCGTTGAAACCTTCGGCGAGGCTTTGAAAGTCCAGGAATTTTAAATAGCCGTCCACAGCTTAATTCGGTAGAGATGTATCGAATATTCCCATTCAAAATAGCATGCGACAGAATAGTGGCACATTATTAATGACGGAATTGGAATAGTAAAAAAGATTCGAATACTTATATATGGTTCTTTGAATGCCAAGCTCCGGTTTTATATTTATGTTTCAGATATGAAGTAACTTCAGATAAGACGTGATTTTAGATACGATGTAACTTCACGATCAAAGGGTAAACTAGGAATTTGTAATTCGTTATCTCTTATCACGACGAATAGGGCCAGAACTGCTTGGAGAACGGAAATGGGATGACTGGTGAGACTTTATCCATGGCCTGTGCACACAGGGGGGGGGGGGTGATGGGCAATGATGATGATCAGGACCAGTGAGAGAAGGGCCCAGGTCGTCGTTCGCTCCGGGGTTTATCCTGTTTTATGTGGGGGAAAGGGAGAGGTCCCGAGGGCTTCCATTTTTTTTTTAAGGGATCCCGTACTGGATGAAAGCATGATGGCTAATCAATAGGTTAAGCTGGGGAGAAATAGTTTTGTACCATTTCTCAAAATGCCCAGTGGTAGTTGCATAGGCTCCTGATTTATTTCGCAGTGAGTCTGCTGTTCAGTCAGTCAGTCATTTGCATGTCCCTTGCGGAACTTGCCCCCCTAACAGCTCCCCTGTAGGCCTTTCGATTGTAAGTAAGACGGCCTGCTGCTGATGCCTCCATTCGCAGATCATCAACGATGCCTTGCAGCCATCTTCGCCTTGGTCTTCCTCTCTTTCTTTTCCCCATTATGTACCATTCCAAGGCGGTCTTCTCTGAATTCTCATGACGTTTAATATGCCCGAAATATTTAAGTTTTCTCTTCTGAATCTTCTTTACTAGTCAACATTCTTCAATAGTTTCCCCGTTACGGTAGATAACATAGGCCCATCCACTTTTTAGGCCTCGTGCCACTGACCTGTCTGTGAAGATCACAGGGTCACGTGGTTTGGAGTGATGCTGGACCTGTTCCTGCACCTGAGCTTTATGAGATGAACTGGCATTTAATGCGCTTGTGGAGATTTTCTAAAGTAATGAAAAAAAAAAACTTAGCGGTAGCTAAAACATAAGAGCAGAAGAAACGAGACGTGTCACGCCATAGAGGGACCCAGTGATACATTGATAATCATCACTATCTTGTGACGTGTCTTCTCTAGAAAGCTGTCTTTCTCACTGCCTCTGTGAATACAGTGCCGTCGTGAGCAAACTGACAAACATCTCGTAGTGGCACATTCAGACTTTCCGTGATGTCGTGAGTCCACCTGCGGCGAGTTCGCCACTTTTGCCTTTTGCCTGCGTCCATGCCTTCTGCTGCCAACCTCTCTAAACCATTATGTCTCTAGATACGGTCCAAGTATCTCAGCTTTCTTAACTTTGATGTTACGCTGATAGTTCCGCGACCTGTCACAATACTAGAATGTTCTGTAGTCAGCGTTATGTCAGATCGACTTTCCCTTTCCATCTCTAGAAGGGGCCAGGTACTTTAACAACAGCTGAGTGACTGTGAGGTATCCGGCCCGGACACCTCTCCGTGAGAGACGACTGTAGTAACTAGCACATCACAACTAAGCTAATGAGATTCGTCTCCTGGGAGTAGCCAGATTGGTAGCAAAAGCGTTTCTAAATGTGAAGATAATGTGATCAAAATGAGATATCCTTTCACTGACCTCCACAAGCTCTCCTAAATGGGCACTTATTATAGAGACTGCGCACAAATTATTAGTCCATTTTATAAGACCATATTTTCACCCAAAACTGAACAGAAATACATGATATTGCCACTGTTTGAAAGAGGGATATTTGCAGTTTCATACTGACTTTACGTGCATTCGATATGGGCCCCGCGTGTGGCCCGACAGATGTCCAGGCGGTGCTCCCATTCTCCCCAAAAACCTTTCGAGCATGTCTTGATGGCGGGTGAGGGTTTGTCGGAATTGATCATTTTTAGTGATGAAGCGATTTCTCCTTTACCCAGAAAGGCCAATAGATACAATGCCCAGATATGGGAATTCCAGAATTTCCACACTGGGATCGAGATGGAATGCAATAGTCCCAAACTGAACAGAAGACGTGTGTTCGGCCCATTATTCTTCGCGAAGGGCAGTGTCACGGGCGGTTTACCTAGACATGCTGGAGGAACTGGTTAATGTCACAACTCACGGATGAGGAGTAACAGAACTGGGGCCCCATCGCAGGTCCCGGAGTACGGATGCCAGGTCAATGAACTGGTCGTCCAGCGGCCTCGGGCATCTTCTGCACATGACCACCCCGGTTAAGGGACCTGACAGTGTGCGATTTCTTCCTGTGGCTTTTTTTTTTTTTTTTGGTCAAGGACAATGTTTACGTCCCTCCACTTCCAAAGACACAGCCAGAATTGTGGGAAGTGTATCTACACAGCTATCGAGGGCGTCACACAAGACATGCTCGAGAGGATTTTACCAGAATAAGAGTAGGGCTCTGGACATCTGCTGTGCCACACACGGGGCGAACGTCGAATGCATGAAAAAGTCAGTATAAAACTGCAAATATTCCTCTTTCAAACGGTGGTAATATAAGGTATGTCTGGTCTGTGCCGGTGAAAATATGGTCTTACAAAATCCACCAATAATTTGTACGTATCGTGTACTGCTGCTTGGGGGAGGGGAGAGGGGCGAAATACCGGTAAAATTACAGAATGGAGGGAGAGAGAGAGTGGAGAGAGAGGAGAGAGAAAGGAAAGAGAGAGAGGAGGGAGAGAGAGAGGAGGGAGAGAGAGGGGAGAAAGGAGGGAGAGAGAGGAGGGAGAGAGAAAGGAAAGAGAAAGGAGGGAGAGAGAGGAGAGAGAGAGGAGGAGAGAGGAGAGAGAGGAGGAGAGAGGAGAGAGAGGAGCGAGAGAGAAAGAGAGAGAGGAGGGAGAGAGAGAGGAGAGAGAGAGAGGGGAGAGAGGAGGGAGAGGAGAGAGAGACTAATCACCACCAGCATATTATTTCTTTTTTTTTTTAAGCACCTCGAGGACATCCAGCCCTCAGCCAGCTTCCACAGACCTGGCTATCTTGACCTTTCAGATCCTGTTCTACACTAAATCCACGTCTTTTCTAGACTTATCTCCCACATTCTCTAACTGGTTTCCTTGCTGACCTCCACAACATGATTTTGATTTTTGTTTTGTTTTTTTTCCTCTCTCTCTCTCTTTCTCCCTCTAACTCTGCCCTCTCTCTCTCTCCCGCTCTCTCTCTCTCTTCATGCAAGTTTTTGAATAGGCCTATTTATTTTCATTGTGTCTTTACGCATTTTTATATCTCTAGAGATCCGTTGTGTTCTATTCCATGCAGAAGCACGTGTCACTCTAAAATCCTGCGTGAAATAAAAAAAACATAAATGAAGCAATTTCCATCTTTCTGCACATCTTGGATATAAAGGAGGATGACTGGTTATTTCTGAAAGCTTTGAAGCCTTCAGATTTCAGATTTGTCTCATTTCCGCGTTGCAGATATTGTACGTATTTATCGCGGTTCAAGTACTGCCGGATTAAAAATATTTATTTCTAACAACTCATTTTTTAAAAAAAATTGCGTTTCCCCTCCTCTTAGGTAGTGGTTATGGTTATGGTTAGAGTGCTTCTCCCAAACAATAACTCTAACCAGTGATCCCGTTTTTTTTTTTTATCCTCGAGAAGAAATTTGGGGAGGATAATAGAAAAATAGCGGCCTTGTTGGCTGAACGGTTAGACGCTCGGTCTACTAATCCAATGGTACCAAGTTCAAGTCCCAGCACTGGGGGATTTTTTTCTGGCATCACTGAACCAAAAAAGGCCCCGGGATCCACCCAGGCTCTGAAAATGGGTACCAAAGAAATCTGGAAAGGTAAATAGTCAGGCGTGATACTGACCACATCACACTTTCATGTGCCGAAGGTCTTGGAACAAGGGCCTAACGCCGTATCTCCAATATGCCTTAACGGCATGGAAACGGGGATTTTACCTGTAACAGAGAAGTAGACCTAATGCTCACAGTTGAGGCTTAACATTTATATAAGAAAATTTAGTTTATTCAACGGCTGTGCCTCCACCAATAGCCTGGAGGGTAAGTTAGAAACTGAGTCGATCCTCAGCATTATGACAGATCAGTGGTTCCCATCTTGTGGTCCACAGACGCCCCCTCCCCCCCCTCCCCCCCTCCCCCACTCCCTGTAACCTACCGTCGGGGTCCGTATAAAAAAAATCAAAGTTTTTTTTTTTTTTTAAGCAAGATAAAGTTGTTGACATATCTTGTGATGGTTTATTGAAAATAATTTGCAAAGAATGCTGACAACATCAATTCTGTGTGAATGTTTTTTTTTGTTTTTGTTTTTTTCTGATTATGAGAAGGTTGGTGAGAAAGAGCTGAAGCATCTTTTGTTTCCCTTTTGTTCCACCATACCTTTGTGAACAAACGTTTTCGACATATTGTTGCACGAAGAACAAGCACAGGAATTGGGCTGATGTTGATCCAGATTTCAGATTTAAAATAGGAAATACTGAACCAAATGTAGAAGTGATTATTCGGAATTTTAAAAAAAAAAGGCATGATGTGTCTCACCATATTTAGGTTGGTTAGCTATCAAACATATCATATTCTGTTCATTTGTCAGAACAAGTAGGAATGTTCATCGCTGTCTCGTTTTTTTTTTCTTAACTACATTATTGTCATTTTGAAAATTTACCAAGCTTGTACTGTGTCTTTTAATGTAGTTTAGCGTATACATTAAAGGTTACCCAGATTTTCTGAAAAAAAAATTCTTCTGCATGTAAATCACACATTTACCATTAAACTGGCATGAATGTTTCTCAGAGTATAGGGGTCCGTGACTTGGGATTTGAAACAGCAAAGGGTCCGCGGGCTTTTGTTAATTTGGAAACACTGTGGTAGATATTTCAAAAGTTTGATGTTTTAATTTTCTGTAGGAAAACATTGTCTCTGCTTCTTGCGCTTGTCCTAGAGGTGCGTCTGGGTAGTCAAGCGGTTAGTATCATCGCCTCTCATGACTCCGGTGCGAGATACTCCGGTTATCCAGATTCTTAAGTGGGTGGGAAAGGAAAGTCGGATGTGAGTGGATCTGGCCTCGTCACCCTTTCGTATAAGGACTGTCATTGGGGAAAAAAGGACACTAACACTATATCGTCTTCGTCCTCTTAGGTGCCACTAAAATATTATCCTTTAGTTGCACTAAAACCGTACCATTTAGGTGCCACTAAAACCTTATCCTATAGGTGCCACTAAAACCTTATCATTTAGGTGCCACTAAAACTTTATTCTTTAGGTGCTACTAAAACCTTATCCTTTAGGTGCTACTAAAACCTTATACTTTAGCTGCAATAAAACCTTATCCTTTAGCTGCACTAAAAACTTATACTTTGTGCTACTAAAGCCTTATCCTTTAGGTGCCGCTAAACCTTATCCTTTATGTGCTACTAAAATCATATCTTTTGAAAGGAAAACCTTTCTGACTTCTCATCAAATGTCCTTCACTTGCAGGAAATGTTCCATTCCTTCGAAGTGCACAGCCCGGGTTCGTTTTGTTGCTCCATCTTGTCCTGTCACTCACAGGTGACATTTGGGGCAAATGAAATCGCGTCAGCAGTGCTCTGGCAGGGGGCGATAAGCCGGTTTTTGAGCTATAACCCACGCATATTTTTTTTTCTTTTATGTCCCCTTAAATTCGACAAACATTTCATGTTTCCAATTTCTTTAATTACACTTTGCGCTGTCATTTCCTCTATGCCATTGATTTTGTTGCTGATATTGTGATTTCAACCCTCTATTTCAGGCGGCGACCTCTCACGGGCTTTCAGTTTCGTTAAAGAAACAGCTAGGAAAGTTATAACATTGCTACTATTACTTGTATGCCAATCGAGGCGTTTGTATACGTTATCGGTTCCTATAATTTTCACATGGAAGATAAGAAGTAACAAAGAAATCTACACATTGTTTAACTCTTCGCTTTTAAGTCTTTTTGCAAAAAAAAAAAAAAACAAAAAAAAACCCCACAGATTGAGGCGACCGGGGCATTTAGATTGACTGGAAGATGGATAGACAGGCAAAGATGGCCTATACAGAAGTGATCATCGGGTATAGACCAAGAGGTAGACCTAGACAACAAAGGCGAGACAACCTGAAAGAAGATATACGCGCTCTTGGGAATCGACAGTTGGCAAGAAAAGATCAGGAATGGAGAGGGAAAGGAGACGTGTCTTGTCTGCAACAGTGAGTCTCGTTGGTCCGGAAATCTATCACGCCTCACAGGTCTTCTGGGGATGCTGTCCACACATGGGTGGTCATGTGACCACTATCACCCCTGGCCGACTTTTCTTTCCCTATCTTCACAAAGATCCAGGTACCCATTTCTGGAGCTGTGTGACTGGGGTGCATCGGGCTGGATTTGAACCGCCAACCTTTCGTCATGAGAAATGCCTTAGCTCTTTCACTACTCAGGGATGGTTCCATCTTACATGAGAAGTCTTGTATAGTAGTCCGCATCTCCTGTGCCACGGTGGCAGTGTAGAACGACGTCTACGTGTCGCACATGTTTTGCTTGGACTGGGATTTCCCAAGAATCTTTCCAAATCTTTTATTCTCCTTGTATTTTTTTCAACAGTTCTCCATTGCTAATTAAGATTTTAGATCTTGTCTTCTTCATCTGTTAATAGTTTCAGTTCAGAGCTCTCTCTCTCTCTCTCTCCCCTCCCCCACCCCACCCCCACCCCCACTACCATCACCACTAGCACGTACATACTGTTTTATTTCTTCTTTTGCCATTCCCGTGTTATCTCGCATAACTTGGTTCACGAATTAGAAAACAGTGGTTCTGTTTGCCTGTCTAAACAGAGGAGAGAGAGAGAGAGAGTATGAGTCAGTTTGTGTGTGCGTGCCTGCACGTGCGCACCCTCTACTTTTCATAAGTCTGTTAAGAAAGTATGCACAGACATATATATGCCTATATGAAAAATCTGTGTAGGATTTGCACATTACGGAGCAAACATATTACACAAGGGAAGTTAGACGTTTATTTCCAATAACACAGAATTCCTATGTTATATAGAGAACGCAGAATTCCCATGTTATATAGAAAACATAGAATTACTATGTTAAAAAAAAACATACAAAAAAAATCCTTCCCGTGCCACTTATGGTCGCATGTCTTCGGCGAGTTTTTCCAATCTCATCAAGGGATGTTATGCACACTGAACTCGCCTCTCTTAACAACATCCTCTTTAGAGTTTAAAGTGGTCGACTTCTTTTTCTTCGGCCTGTTGTGTTCCACTTGATAGCTTGCTTGGGGATTCTCTGATTGTTTCTTATCATCACGTGACCGACTTCTTCTTCTTCGTTCGCTTCTACCACCAAGACTGCCCCGTGATCCTACTGACTTTACTCCTGTGGTCCTTGATAGGTCCCGTGGTCCTCCTGTTGAGGGAGTATCGCAAGGCTTGGGCCTGTATTCTCGGTGGGTCGCAGAAGCGGGATTGCGTGACACTGTGGTTTTCGTTGCACCAGTTTGATCTAGAGTTGGACTTTCTCACCGGAAAACCTCGACGTGTTTTGGATATCAGTATATCCCCGCCGGCTGAGAGGTGGTTGCCCATCCAGTCCAGCGTTGTACTTTATCACCGGAAAACCTCAACGTGATTAAGATACGCATACATCCTCGCCGGGTGAGAGGTGGTTACTTATCTAGACTACACTAGTCCATTATCTCCGACTTCAGCATTTTGTGATCGTGGCCGCTGCCCTTCCTAGTTGTGACCAGAACGGAGCTTTTGTCCAGGAGGACGAATTCTCGCCACTAGTAAGTTTCACCTCTGGGTTAAGTCGGTTTAGGTGTATTATCCCAGTATGGCCGTGTTTAGGACGTGACCGGCTTCTAGACCGGAGGTACCGTGACATGTGTAAGTCATCAAGTTTCACCCCTGGGTTAAGCTAGTTTAGGCATATTTCACCAGTATTGGTGTATATCGGACGTGGTCAGTCTCAAGAGCAGAGGCGTCATGGTATGAGTAGCTCTCGCCGCGAGACTATTGGACATACTGATTAAGCTTCACTTTATCCTTTCAATCACCTTTTCACAGCGGCCCCGCCCGGCAATCCTAATCACATTTTCGCATTTACTTCATTGGCCGGGAGGAATTTCACTCCACGCACGGCAGTCGAAGATTCTCGCCGATGATGTCTTAGTTTAACCCCTGGGTTAAGCCGGTTTAGGCAGTCTGCCCCAGTATGTGTGTATATAGGATGTGGCCGGCCTCTAGAGCACATGTGCCGTGATTTGAGTAGTCCTGACCTCGAGACTACTGGTTACTTCACTTAATCCTTTCCTTCACCTTTTCCACGACTGCGCGTGCGGCAACCCTAATCGCTTTTTCTTCATTGACCGGGAGGAGTTTCACCCAATGCACGGCAGCTGAAGAATCTCGCCAGCAACAAGTTTTAAATAAGAGTTTTTTTCTCCTAGATGAGCTACCAAACATAACGCTCATCTATCTGAACCGTCTGGTTTTCATGTGCCAGATATTTGCCTTCGCCCCTTCTCCTATAAGTTTGAACAGTTCTGCCACGAGAAGGCCAGAAGCTAGACTTGACTGTCAGAGGCTATTTGAGACGCACGCCTTGGAGACATTTAATTGGAGTGGAGAGCGTATCCTCCACCCCACCTGCGGCTATAACAGTCCTTAAAACCACATGACCGACATATGTCCATCTTCTTTTTCTGATCAGCCATGAGACAGGTTGTTGTTTGCTCATCTGCCTTATCTCTGCGTTGTTCTTGAATTTTTCCCATTTTTTACCGAGTATTTTCCTTAGGCATTTGTTTTCGAAAGAGTGTCTAATTTCTTGTCTATTTCTTTAGTTGTTTTCCAGCTTTAACATGCATAAATGAAGGTATATAAAACATTTGAACTGAATAATCTTAACTGAAAATGGAATGGCGAAGATGGCTGCAAGACATTGCTGATAATCTGCAAATGGATGCAGCAGCAGCAACAGGGCATCTTGCTTACAACTGAGAGGCCTACAGGAGAGCTGTTAGGGAGGCAGAGTTCTGCAAGGGACATGCAAATGACTGACTGACTGAATCTTAACTTGGTTTTTGTGCTTATAACGTTTTATGTTATGCAGAAAACACATAATTCTTATGTTATATAGAAAACACATTATTCATATGTTATAAAGAAAACACCTAATTCCTACATTATATAGAAAACACATTGTTCATATGTTATATAGATAACATATAATTCCTATGTTATATAGAAAACGTTAGTTTATCTACATCTTTGACATCTATTTTTCTTTCCATCGCTTTCATCCATTACATGGTATAAAATATTCTTTTCGTGAAGTGAAACTTTGTTTAGTAACCATTTTTCATGTCCTGTCCTGTCTTATTTTGTCCTATCTTTTTTGTCTTGTCTTGTCTTGTATTTTCTGTGCTGAGGTAGTAATATGCGTCATGATAAGACTCTTTGATTTGCTTCATATAATGGGAAAAGGCTTTATATGAACATGTTTCTGTTAATTTCTTCCATCCACCTTTTACGTCGGCAGTCTCTCTCTCTCTCTTTCTCTCTCTCTCTCTCTCTTTCTCTCTCTCTCTCTCTCTGTTTCCTACAGTTATTATTGTGAATGTTTTCTTTAGCATACTGTCTGGTGGTAGTCGTATAACGTGGCTAAACCATTTGATTTATTGTTTCTGGACTTACTGTAGAAGTAATATTATTCCAACCCTTTGCTCGGATGGTGTCATTTCTGATTTTGGTCTTCATTTGTAATCCAAATTCCCTGGACTTTTCGGCGTCTAAATTGCTGAGATAACAAAGATAAAAGAAGTCCCGACGGTGCAAAAACAGAGAGCGCAATTGCAAGCTTTTCAAACATCGGAAGTTAAAAAAAGAAACTTTTGAATAAAAGAAATACAGAATGATCGACTTCGTCCAATCAAAACAGAGAAATCTTCCCAGACTCTAAAGATGGGGAAATAATCGTAAAAGGGGAAAGGGAGAATTTTTTCAAGAAACCTCGCCTAAAAGAAATGTAAGTGTGATAAACCACATCTAGCTAGGAATATAGAAATCTTAAAGGTGAAAATTTTTTTCAAGAAACCTCGCCTAAAAGAAATGTAAGTGTGATAAACCACATCTAGCTAGGAATATAGAAATCTTAAAGGTGAAAATGAGAGAAAGATTATCAGGGTCACGTGACGAGGAAATAATCGAGGAGGGAAATGACGAGAGCGGGTTAAAAAATCGGTCGGAGATAACGAAACTCACATTTGAAGGAATATAAATACATCAAACCTCCCTTATTCTCTTCTTATCCGGCACAAAAAAAAAAAAATTACGTGATTCCTCTTAAGGAGGGATGTAAGTGTTATTCATTTCTTTTTCCCTATAGCGATTACAACAATGTATTCTGTCTCCAGCTTTAGGCGTTTAGAAATGCGTTTTCGTTATGCGTAAATTCCGGCGTCCCAAAGTGGACAGTAATCATTAACGTGCTCAGAATCATGCATAGCACAGCTGTTTGAGAGTTCCTACTTTTGTGGAAATGAAACTAGTGCAAATGAAGAATATAAAGCAAGGTATCTAAAAAAAAAAAAACAAAACTATGTTTACGAAGCAATTATGTATTTCCTGTGGAAATGTACACAAGCGAAACGTAGACACTTGACAAAACACTAGAAAGGAGAACAACTGCACCTGAAGTGATATATTGTGGAAGAGAATTTAGAATGTCATTGGTAGAAAGAAAGTCAAACGAAGAGATATTGGCAGGATTAAGTGTCTTGGGAACGTAGCTTGTAAACACCATCCTCGTTAGCAAGGTGAGATACTTCGGCCACATCAAGATACACAATAGCTTGGGGAGGTTGACAGCACGAGGCATAGTCCCCGACTTCGGCCACATCAAGAGACACAATAGCTTGGAGAGGTTGACAGCACAAGGCATAGTCCCCGACTTCGGCCACATCAAGAGACACAATAGCTTGGGGAGGTTGACAGCACGAGGCATAGTCCCCGACTTCGGCCACATCAAGAGACACAATAGCTTGGGGAGGTTGACAGCACAAGGCATAGTCCCCGACTTCGGCCACATCAAGAGACACAATAGCTTGGAGAGGTTGACAGCACGAGGCATAGTCCCCGACTTCGGCCACATCAAGAGACACAATAGCTTGGGGAGGTTGACAGCACAAGGCATAGTCCCCGACTTCGGCCACATCAAGAGACACAATAGCTTGGGGAGGTTGACAGCACAAGGCATAGTCCCCGACTTCGGCCACATCAAGAGACACAATAGCTTGGGGAGGTTGACAGCACAAGGCATAGTCCCCGACTTCGGCCACATCAAGAGACACAATAGCTTGGGGAGGTTGACAGCACGAGGCATAGTCCCCGACTTCGGCCACATCAAGACACAATAGCTTGGAGAGGTTGACAGCACGAGGCATAGTCCCCGACTTCGGCCACATCAAGAGAAACAACAGCTTGGAGAGGTTGACAGCACGAGGCATAGTCCCCGACTTCGGCCACATCAAGAGACACAATAGCTTGGGGAGGTTGACAGCACGAGGCATAGTCCCCGACTTCGGCCACATCAAGAGACACAATAGCTTGGGGAGGTTGACAGCACGAGGCATAGTCCCCGACTTCGGCCACATCAAGAGAAACAACAGCTTGGAGAGGTTGACAGCACAAGGCATAGTCCCCGACTTCGGCCACATCAAGAGACACAACAGCTTGGAGAGGTTGACAGCACGAGGCATAGAACCCGGGGAAAAAAAGGGGGGTAAATGTACAACCTCGCCGCAGGTAGACTCAGCACATCATGGAAGGTCTGAAGATGTTGGTCAACTTGCTCAAGATCCCATTGAATCCAGAGAGGCAATGAGAGAGGGACAGCTTTCTGGTCACATAACACACACTTTGGTGGAGTCAGTGAACAAAACTCTTTATGTTCCAGATATTAATCTGTTGTTAAACTGCAAAAAGATCAAAGGGAATAAAGACGGAACTGACCTCCATAGAAGTACAGGGGTCATCATAAAGTTCCTCCCTGTTTAAGAAAAATCATAACGTTAAGAAAATGTATACCAGATAGATACGTGAACTATGTGCCATTACGTAGACCAATACAATTAGAGTTGCAGTCATCAGTATCAAAATGGCGTTTGTGACAGAGAAAACCCAGTGTGTTTTAAGGTATCAAGAAACAAATGTGCTATTTAGGAGGGGTTGTCCGTTCCCATTGCCATCATGTTTCTGGAAATTACCCCTCTTGGCTGGTTTTTTTTTTTTAATATTGAGGGTATACTAAAGTATCAGAAAACGAGGAAGACCTAGGCTTACTTGGAGAAGAGAAATTATGACAGTGCTCAGAGACGAGGGGTACACATGGAAGGAAGCAGAGAATAATTCCAAGAACGAGGATGCCTGGAGAGCCTTTACCCGTGCCCTGTGCTCTCCAGGGAGTGAAAGGCGATAATGATGATGATGATGATGATAGTGGTAGTGATTATGATGATGCTGATGATGATAATGATGATGATAGTGGTGGTGGTGGTTATGATGATGATGATGATGATGGTCGATATTGAAACTTTGAAGAAGGCAAGAATGATGAATGTTTTGGCAGCGGTGATTAAAGAGATGCTGGACAAATACATGGAAAAATTACGAGTATGAAGTACACATTCTCCTGGCAAGGAACCAAACCTTTGTTGAAGTTAGAAAATATATCCTACTTGGTATAGTTTTTGTGTAATAAATGCTTTTTAAAAAAAAAGATCAAGAACAGAGAGAAAAGAAGAGATCAAGAGCAGAAAGGAATGGAGACATGTCTTGTTTGCAATAATGAGCCTCAGTGGCTGGACAGCTACTGTATTCAGCAGCTGCAGAGAAGAAGAAGAAGTTTGAAAGCAAGGAAAGACTTTATGCTTGCCCTGTGCAGGTTTTCTGGTGGATGCTCAAAGGGAAGTAATCAGAACAGGAGACAATCCACTCCTGTGCAATGCTATACCTTTGTTGTAAGATCTCTAGTAGCCTGTGACCTGTCATAAGGGATCAACACTGTACAAGCTTGTATGTACATCGAGATCCAATATTGTCTTTCTCCAAAATCATATTACTTCCCTTTTAAGCTGTACTCTTTCCTCACTTGTAACTTATGTTCCAGAACCCCTTCACTGCGCTATATTACAAACCCTCTACCCTAAACATATTCATCTGTTTCACTAACCTTTTTCTCTACTTGATTACCATTGTATCCCTCTGTCTCCTTTCTGCTTTCCTAACCCTCTCTTTTTATTATCAACCTATCACATCTCTTGTTGTGTCCCATTCCTCACATACCTTTGAGGGGACAAATAGACGTCATGATAGGGCTCGACGATTTGCTTCACATAATGGGATATTTAATGCCTCTGTAACTTCCTCTCTCCATCTCCTACGTGGACGGCCTCTTTCTCTGTTACCTACAAATCTTAGTGTGAATGTTGCCTGTGATATTCTGTCCGATGGTAACCATGCTACATGGCCAAACTATTTGAAATTACACCTCATAGGTGTCCATTTAAATATTCACGGTAGTTTCCCATGCGCACTCTCCGAGTAGCTTCTTGCTAGTCACAGCTAAGTGCTCTCCCTTTTCTTTCTACTCTTTTTTTTTTCTCATTCTTATTTGTTGTAAATCATTCACGTAAATGTCTATTTTATCTTCCTTCCCTATTTCTTTGTCCTGTATGTTTTTATGTGATCAAGGTGTAAACCGAACCGTTACAGCTGTGTGCTCGTTAATTAATAAATCTGTTTCTGCTTTTGCTTTTAAATAGTCTTAACATTTTGTTATAACAGCTTTTACTGTAACTGCTTCGTGTAAAAGTAAAGATAGTCCCATAGCAAATGCCGTAGGGGGTGAAGCGTTAGAGACCTCATTATGCTGGGTCATCAGCGTATGAGGTAGGGTGACCAGTTCCTTTCCTCGCTGCCTTTACTTCCCAGATTTTCTCTGGTACCCATTTTACGAGGCTGGGTCGACCTCGGGGCCGTATTGGTCGGAAAAAAAATCCCGCTCAGCTGGGGATTCGAACACTCGACCATTTGGTTGCTAGACGAGTGCTCTAACCACTACGCTAGCCGGCCCCTAGCTTCGTGTATATCTATATATTTAGTCTTATATATCATCATCGTCGCCTTTCACTCCTTTGAGAGCATAGACCATGGATAAAGGCTCTCCAGTCATCCCTGTTCTTGGATTTATTCTCTGATTCCTTCCATGTGTATCCCTTGTCTCTGAGCACTGTCATAGTTTCTCTTCTCCAAATAAGTCTAGGCCATCCTCGTTTTCTGTTTCCTTGAGGATTCCATGTCAGTGCCTGTCTTGCTATGCTGGTGTTGAGTTTTCTCAGAGTGTGACCAATCCGCCTCCGTTTCCTAGACATGATTTGTAGGTCCAGAGGTTCTTGTCCTGCCCAATCCCAGACCTCCTGGTTCCTGATCTTGTCCTGTCATTCAATGTCTAAAATCCTCCTCAAGCAGTAGTTGATGAATGTTTGTATCCTCTGTTGTATTGTCTTTTTTAAAAATTGTAATTGCTTCATGTATATTTATATATTTAGTCTTTTATATATACTTATAGTCAAAACTGTGCACCGTTGTTGTTGTTCTTGCTGTTATTATTCTTGGTGTTCTTTGTTGTTTTTCTTTTCCCATGGAACTGACGGCAGAATGTATTTAGCAGTGGACGCTAAGCAGAATATGGCACAGAAGGATATTGTATCGAATCGAGAACGTTTTAGTTTGAAGACTCAAAGTAGTCTCCTCACAAAAAAATAAAAAACAACAGTTGGTTTTCATTTTGACTCCACAACCCAGGGGGATCTTGGCGAGCCCTGCCACCGTTACCCAAGGGTTAATCCTGTTACTATGACCACTAACGAGTAGGTGAGTCCGAAGCCAGCTCTGTCTCCTGTGAGTGCGGATCACTCCAGAGCAGCCGTCTCCCCCCCCCCCCCCCCCCCGCCACTTCCTTGCGGAGATCCAACACCAACAACAAGACACATTAATTGTTATTGAGCGATTTGTTGTATTTGATTTCGACTCAGTTTACCAGCAGAGTAATGGATCTAAAATAACAAAAAAGATACACTGAGTCACAGAAACTAATTACAAAGAGCTTTGCCGTGTAAGCCACAATTGCCGTGTAAGCCACATTTTCCGTGTAAGCCACATTTTCCGTGTAAGCCACATTTGGCGTGCATCAAACGTTGCACATTAACGTGAAAACAGAGGCTTCTAATGAGATGGCGTACCATAACTGACCATTTTATTTTTTAACTATAAATAAAAATCCCAAGACCACAGAAATAATTCGTAACGAAGATATGCGCCATTTGTTTAACAGGAAATAATCAGGCCTGAATTTAAGCTTGATTTTTGCTGTTTAAAATTGAATGCCCAAACCAAAGAGAAAAAGCCAGATCAATAAAGTTAATTCTTCTCTTAAATTTCCATCACTGCAATAAATTATATATATATCATCACCAGGATGTGATGAGATAACAGCTGAATTTATTAAAGCAGGAGGAAAGGAGTGTGCAATAATCTATCATGCACTATGTAAAAAGATATGGCATTCAGGTGTTTGGCCAAAAGAATGGAAAAGAACTGTATTCATACCATTGCCAAAAAAGGGTAACCTGAAATTATGCACCAACTACAGAACTGTTGCCCTGATTAGTCATGCCAGTAAAATTCTGTTAAAAATCATAATGGGTAGACTTCGAAAGAAAATAGAAGAAGAAGTCAATATGGTCCAAGCTGGTTTCAGGCAAGGAAGAGGATCAAGAGATCATATATTCAATCTAAGATTAATAATAGAGAAATGCAGAGAGTTTAATGTGAATCTATATTTATCCTTTATAGACTACTCAAAGGCATTTGATTGTGTACAACACCAGAAACTTTGGGAAATAATGGAAAAAATGGGATTTCCAACACATTTGATACAATTAACATCACTGCTGTATCTAGACCAACAAGCAGCAGTAAGAATAAATGGTGAAACAACAAGTTGGTTTGACATAAAACAAGGGGTCCGTCAGGGGTGCATATTGTCACCCTACTTATTTAACTTGTATACTGAAAATATAATGAGGAATGTTAGAGAAGATGTAGACAAAAAATATTACGATGCCATAACAATTGGAGGTTACGAAATACTAGAGATTAGATATGCTGATGACACAGTATTGCTGTCCACAACACAAAAAGGAATGGAAAAACTAATTATGTCAGTCCGCAAGAACAGCGAAGAGCAGAACCTCTATCTTAATGCAAAGAAAACTAAATTGATGACAACTGACAAAACAAACAAGGCAACTGAAATATGTATCAATGAGGAAAAACTGGAAGAAGTGGAGAGTTTTGAATATCTTGGATCACTACTAACTAATAATGGAGAAACAATGAGGGAAATTAAAAGGAGGACATCTATCGGTCTTCAGAAAGTAAAACAAATAAAGAATCTGTGGAGAGGAGCAGACAGAACCACAAAAATAAGATTTTTAAGGGCATGCATCTTTCCCATAGCAACATATGCCTGTGAGACATGGACACTTAACAAAACAGCTGAGAAACACATAAATGCCTTTGAATGTAAATGCTACAGAAGAGTTCTCCAAATATCGTGGACACAAAAAAGAACAAATATATCTATACTACAAGAGCTTAATATTGAAGAAGGCTGGCTAGTGAAGAGGATTAAAGAGAGAAAACTTAAATATTTTGGACACATTAAACGTCATGGTAATTTAGAGAAGACCATATTGGAAGGATACATAATGGGAAAAAGAAAAAGAGGCAGACCAAGACGAAGATGGCTGCAAGACATCGTTGACGATCTGGAAATGGATGCAACAGCAGCAGGCCATCTTGCTCACAACCGAGAGGCCTACAGGAGTGCTGTTTGGGAGACAAAGTTCCGCAAGGGACATGCAAATGAATGAATGAATGATATATATATATATATATATATATATATATAATTTATTATATTATTATAATAATATATTATATTATAATATTATTTATATGTATATACGCTTAAAGCACTGTTTATGTGATCTTTTTGCTGATGACTGCACCATTTACAATAGTGACTATGACATCAATAACCAACAGGAAACGCTAAAAAATGATAAAAACAGTTTGATTACATGGAGTAATAATAATTGTATGCTGATAAACACCAACAAAACAAAGTTTTTGCTCACCACTACAAGACAGAAACTACAGAATGCAACAGAAACTATACTACAGCTTTGTGCTGGGACTTATCTTATGTCTTATATCCTTCTCGTGCCGTTAAACGTCACATAGGGCTCACAAAGTAGTTCGCCAATTTTTCCTGTCTTCGGCGAGTCTTTCAACCTCATCAAGGGATTTTATGTTTGTTAATTTGGCCTCTCTTAACAATGTCCTCGTCAGAGTTTCACGCAGTCTGCCTCTTTTTTCTATGGCCTGTTGTGTTCCAGTTGATAGCTTGTTTTGGGATTCTCTGATCATTTCTTCTCATCAAGTGACCAACATATGTCCATCTCCTTTTACTGATCACCCATGAGACTGGTTGTTGTTCAGTCATCTGTCTTATCTCTGCATTGTTCTTGAATTCGTTCCACTTGATGGCAAGTATTTTCCTTAAGCATTTGTTTTCAAAAGAATCTAATTTCTTGCCAATTTCTTTAGTTGTTTTCCAGCTTTCGCACCTATAAATGATGGTGGATATTACATTTGAATTGAATAATCTTAACTTGGTTTTTGTGCTTATAACTTTTGAATTCCATATGTTCTCAAGATTCTTGAAAATCGATGCTGCTTTTGCAATTATAATTCTACCTTCCTTTCTGGTGTCACCATCCTGGTCTATGTAGCTGCCAAGGTATGCAAATTGATTGACTTCTTCAACACCTGTCCCTTCTACGTGTATTTTTCCATTTTGATTGAGGGGAATTTTCATTATTTTTGTTTTGTCCTTGCTAATTTCAAGTCCTATTTTTGCTAGGCAGTGAAGACAGGCTATTTGTTTTTTCTTGCATGGAATTCACATTGTTACTGATAAGAGTTATGTCATCAGCAAAATCAAGATCTTATAGTTGGGTCCCATGTACCCAGTTAATACCTGTGCAGCATTTTTTCATTATGAATTATGTACCCAGTTAATACCTGTGTTACCTGTGCAGCATTTTTTCATTATGAAGTCTACTGTAATTCCAAAAAATAAAGGAGACAGTATACACCCTTGTTTCACACCTGTTTCAATCTGGAACCATTCACTCATCCCTTCTTCTGTCTTGACTGCACAAACATATCCATTGTATAAGTCCTTAATGATGTTGACAGTTTTAGATGGTATTCCATATAGACTTAAAATTCTCCATAAGGCTGGTACTACAGAAATAGAAAACGTCGAAGAATATAAAACTCTCGGTCTCACCATTGATCAACGTGTAACTTGGAATTCTCTCGTATATAATCTAACAAACTTGATAACAACCACGCGAAAGTTTACCAACTAGCCAAAATTAAACATTTTATCCACAAAGACACGAGAAAGACATACTACATATCACGTTTACAAACATATTCATATTACTGTTCCACAATCTGGGATGGATGCCCCGTCTCAAACACAAAAAAAGGCTCCACTCACTTCACAAACGAGCATTAAATTTGATTTATGGCAAACACCCGGCATAGATTGCAGGTCAGAACAATGAACTCAGAATTCTGCTCCTCAAATCCAGAATCACTTTTAACTCTCAAATTTGTTCCTAGAATTTTGTCTCAGAATGCTCCGCCTTACTTGTGGCTATTGTTTACGTCCAGCATTAAATATAGCCAACGTTTAAGAAACTGTCTTTTTCCTAAACCCAGGCTAGACCTGTACAATAAAAGCTTTGCTCACACCAGGGGTGAATCTTGAAGGCTACGCATGTCATTGTACCTCTGCTCTAGAGGTCGGTCACGTCCCAAACACGCTCATACTGGGATAATATGCCTAAACCGGCTCAACCCAGGGGTGGAAGTCACTAGTGGCGAGGATTCATCCTCCTGGACAAAAGCTCCATCCTGGTCACAACTAGGAAGGGTAGCTGCCACGACCACAAAATGCTGAAGTCGGAGACACTGGACCAGGGCAGTCTAGATAGGCAGCCACTTCTCACCCGGCGGGGATGTTTGCGTATCCTAATCACGCTGAGGTTTTCCGGTGAGAAAATCCAATTCTGGACTAAGATGGGCGGTGATACACGGGTATCTCAAAACACGTCGAGGTTTTCCGGTGAGAAGGTCCAACTCTGGCCTGGGTGGGCTACCACCTCTCACCCAGCTGGGATGCACTGATATCCTAAACACGTCGAGGTCTTCGGGTGAGAAAGTCCAACTCTAGACTAAACCGGTGCAACGAAAACCACGGTGTCACGCAATCCGCTTCAGAGACCCACCAAGAATACAGGCTAAAGCCCTGCGATACTCTGAACCCCTTGTGGTTCTCTCGGGGATCTCATGTGGTCCTTCGGGGAGCACACAGGAGACCACGGGACCTAACGAGGACCACAGGCGTAAATTCAGTAGGATCACAGTGCAGTTTTGGTGGTAGAAGCGAACGAAGAAGAAGATAAGAACATAGTTCGTAACTTGTTAGATCTTGTTAGAAATGATCTTAGTGAATGCGCAAGAGTGTAATGTCAGAATAACTTCGTTGATAATGCATTATATGTGTGTCCAGGCGCTGTCTTGTTAGATTAGTCACCTCTCATGTAGTTCATTACCCTATATTTGTGAATGTAATAGTTTCATCTTGCATTCTTATATATATATATATATATATATATGTGTGTGTAATTTGTATATGTATGGTGTATGGGAAGAATGAAAGATGGAGTGATAAATGGCAGAATGTAAGATGGACCTTCTCGTCCTATTCTTCATCGTTTTAAAATAAAAATCATTAATTCATTCCCTTACTCCTATTTCCTCCTCTCCCCCCAAAAAAACTACATTTTTGTAATTTCTTTTCCTCCGTCCAATTTCTTTCCAAAATTGTTTCTGGAAAGGCTCGCCCTGCAGTGAAGGGGTTAAACTGACGCATTGAAATTTATGTGCAGATTCTCGTATAATCCACTTATATTCTACGTTTGGGCGTATATCGTTTATATGTCCATGTATATTTCTCTCACTGGGTGTTTCAAGAATGATTTAACTTTATTTGCAAAGGGTTAAGAACTGGGGGCGCCTTTTCGAATGGTTGAAAATTGGCCCGTTTGTCGATCTGACATTCTGACCATTGTGTCTTAACAAACGTTGAGCATTTATCATATATTTTATAATCCTATTATTTTGCACAAAGCAAATATCAGTAAAACTTTTTTTAAAGAGACAAGAAAACCTTCTGGGATAAGCACTTATACAAACATTCCACAAAATAAAGTAATTATCTACATTCTGCAGGGCCCCACATTTTCCTACATTAAATACAGATTGTAAAATAAATGCCTGCCAGTCAAAAGAATGATTTCTGGCATCCTTTAAACACATGCAGTACATTATACGAGCCTATAGCTAGACAGAGAGTGTGTGTCTTTAGAGGAGTCTTATAATTAATGTCGTAAAGTTGTCAAGAGAAGCTATTTTATGAATTTTGTAATGGTTGCCATGGGAACTACAGAAAAAAGGATCAACTGCATATTTTTCTGACTATTGCTTCTTCCAATTCATGGCTGTTAACCTATTCTGCTGCATCTGTTACAGGCTATTGGCTTATTCTACTGCATCTGTTACAGGCTTTTGGCTTATTCTACTGCATCTGTTACTGGCTATTGTCCTGTTCTACTGCATCTGTTACTGGTTATTGTCCTGTTCTACTGCATCTATTACATGCTGTTGACCATTCTACTGCATCTGTTACGGGCTGTTGACCTATTATATTGCATCTTTAACTGGCTGTTGACCTATTTTAATGCATCTGTTATTGGCTGTTGACCTATTCTACTGCAGACGTTACTGACCGTTGACCTCTTATACCGCATCTTTTACTGGCTGTTGACCTGTTCTACCGCATCTTTAACTGGCTGTTGACCTCTTATACTGCATATTGTACTTAATAAAGATAGTTTTTTGCTGCATCTTTTTCTGGCTGTTGACCTGTTCTACATCTTTTGCTGCCTATAAACCTTTTCATATGTTGGGAAACTGATTTCTTTCTTGTACTATATCTTATTCTTTCTTGCACTGGCTATTGACCTTATACACTGTATCTTGTACTGATTATTGACTTCTTTACTGTATTATATCATGACACTTGGCGACTTACACTGTTTCATGTAATGACAATTGATCTCTTGTACTGTATCGTTTAATAACAAATGACCTCTTTTACAATGCCATGTAATGACAAATTACATATTTTACTTCATCACGTAACAACAATTAACCTCCTCTACTGTATCATATCACGATAAATGACCTATTCTACTGTATCAGATAATGACATGTGGCCTATTCTACTGTATCATTCATTCAAACCTGACCTGTTCCACTCATAGAGTGACATCTGACACATCATATAATGACAGCTGACCTATTCTGTTGAGTCATATAACGGCAAAAGACCTATTCAACTGTATCAGATAATGACAACTAACCTAGTCTACTGTACCATATAAAAACACACCTATTCTATTCAATCATATAACGACAACATATCTACTCTATTCAATCATATAACGATAACAGGCATACTGTATCAGATAATGACAACTGAACTAGTCTACTGTACCATATAAAGACAACACACCTATTCTATTCAATCATATAACGACAACATACCTATTCTATTCAATCATATAACGATAACAGACATATTCTATTCAGTCATATAACAACAACAGACCTATTCAGCTGTATCAGATAATGACAACTGACCTAGTCTACTGTATCATAGAACAGACCTATCTTATTGTGTCATATAATGAGAAGTGATCTATTCTTCTGCGTCATATAATGACAACAGGCCTATTTTACTGCTTCACATAACGACAACTGACCTGCTCTACTGTGTTATATAGCGAGAGTAGACCTATTATAAGTCCCCTATATCTTTCATTGGTTCAGCTTTTTTTCATCACTTTCAGCCTTTTCATTGTTTCATATCATTGTTGTATTTCTATAGTCCTAACTGTCATATATCCTATCTATTATTTCTTCTTTCAGGATAGTCCTAATTGCCATATATCCTATCTATTATTTCTTCTTTCAGGACAGTCCTAACTGCCATATATCCTATCTATTATTTCTTCTTTCTGGACAGTCCTAACTGTCATATATCCTATCTATTATTTCTTCTTTCAGGATAGTCCTAACTGCCATATATCCTATCTATTATTTCTTCTTTCTGGACAGTCCTAACTGTCATATATCCTATCTATTATTTCTTCTTTCTGGATAGTCCTAACTGCCGTATATCCTATCTATTATTTCTTCTTTCAGGATAGTCCTAACTGCCATATATCCTATCTATTATTTCTTCTTTCAGGACAGTCCTAACTGCCATATATCCTATCTATTATTTCTTCTTTTTGGACAGTCCTATCTGCCATATATCCTATCTATTATTTCTTCTTTCTGGACAGTCCTAACTGTCATATATCCTATCTATTATTTCTTCTTTCAGGATAGTCCTAACTGCCATATATCCTATCTGTTATGCTTTGTCGAGCTTACAGCCCATTGTTGTTGAAGTAATCTTCTCACTGCTTCCACGTATCTTGTACAGTTTTATGGTACTTTTATTTCGTACGTTGTTCATGGTAAGCAGTCACTTTTTATTTATTTTTTTAAAATTTTTGACTATCTTCATCTTCTTCTTGTTCCTGTTCTTCTTATTCTCGTTCTTGTTCTTCTCTTCTATCATCATCATCGTCATCATCGTCATCATCACCTTTCTTCTTCTTTCTTGTTCTTCCTTCTTCTTTCTTCTTTTTTCTTCCTCTTTCTTCTTCTGTCATCATAATCATCTTCTTCTTCATGTTCTTCTTGTTCTTGTTCTTCTATCACCATCATCATCATTTTCTTCATCTTCTTCCTCTTCTTCTTCTTGTTCTTCTTTATCATAATCATCATCACGATCATCATTTTCTTCTTCTTCATCATGTTTTTCTTCTTCTTCTTCTTCTTCTTCTTCGTCTTTTTCTTCTTCTTCTTCTTCGTCTTTTCATCTTCTTCTTCTTCTTCTTCTCTATCTCTTTATCTCTTTATCTCTCTCTCTCTCTGCGTTTCTCTCTCTTTACGCCTCTTGCTTTCTCTCTCTGCCTCTTGTCTGTGTGTGTGTTTGTGTGTTTTTGTCTCGCTCTCTGTTCTTCTGTTTATTTCCCTCTGTCTTTCCATTTCTCGCTCTGGCTCTGTCTCTCTATCTTTCTCTCTCTTTCCCTTTGTCTGTCTTCTCTGCCTTTTCTTCGCTGTCTCTCTCTTTCTCCCACTCTCTATCTCTCTTTTTTTTTCTCACCCTCTTTGCTTCTCTCTTTTTCTCTTCCTCTCTGTCTGTCTCTCTCCATCATAACTTGTTAGACATTATCTTAATGAATGTGAAAGAATATAATGTTAGAAGAGTTGCATTGAAAATGTGTGTGTGTGTGTGCGCTGTCTTATTAGATTAGTTACATCTCATAATGTCATGCAGTTCATTATCTTATATCTGTGAATGTTATATTTTCGTTATGTATTACTAGATATATTAATTTTCTTTCCGTGCAATTTGTATACTTGTACTAAATCGAGTGTGTGGGAAGAATGAAAGATGGGGTGACGAAGGGCAGAATGTAAGACGGGCCTGCGTGCCCAATTCTTCACCCTTTGGAAATAAAGATCATTCATTCATTCATTCTCCTTGACACTGCAAGCTAGTGTGCTTTGCAGCCAGTGATGTGTAGATGTCGAGTCACGGAATTGCGACGATTTAAGATAGGGTCAAGGCAGCTATTTTATTCAGCCCATGAGCGCAGCTGGAAAAAGCAGATGGTGTGCAGTACTTCTTTAGTAGACTCCATCACCATGGGAACTATGGCGATCCCTGTCCAGTTAACCAGGCTAGGTATGTTAATGGAGGGTACCAACAGAGAGGTGGAATAGGATATTGGTGAGCTATGGTTCCCCCCAGACCTAATTAGGTAAGAAGATGAAAAAAGAAAGGCAATAATTTTGTGTCCCTGGACTTTTATGGTTTTCATAGAAAAAGTTGCTCCCCCCCCCCTTTTCTAGTTTTGACTAATTAAGAAAAAGTCATGAAATTGTATATAACCCACTGGGAACAAGTGGTTATAGAATGATATCTTCTTCTTCTTCTTCTTCGTTCGCTTCTACCACCAAAACCGCACTGTGATCCTACTGAATTTACGCCTGTGGTCCTCATTAGGTCCCGTGGTCTCCTGTGTGGTCCCGGAAAGGACCACACGAGATCCCCGAGAGGACCACAAAAGGTTCAGAGTATTGCAGGGCTTTAGCCTGTATTCTTGGTGGGTCTCTGAAGCGGATTGCGTGACACCGTGGTTTTCGTTGCACCAGTTTAGTCTAGAGTTGGACTTTCTCACTGGAAGACCTCGACGTGTTTAGGATATCAGTGCATCCCCGCTGGGTGAGAGGTGGTAGCCCACCCAGGCCAGAGTTGGACCTTCTCACCGGAAAACCTCGACGTGTTTTGAGATACCCGTGTATCACCGCCGGGTGAGAGGTGGTTGCCCATCCAGTCCAGAGTTGGACTTTCTCACCGGAAAACCTCAGCGTGATTAGGATACGCAAACATCCCCGCCGGGTGAGAGATGGTTGCCTATCTAGACTGCCTTGGTCCAGTGTCTCCGACTTCAGCATTTTGTGGTCGAGGCCGTTACCCTTCCTAGTTGTGACCAGGATGGAGCTTTTGTCCAGGAGGACAAATCCTCGCCACTAGTGACTTCCACCCCTGGGTTGAGCCGATTTAGGCATATTAACCCAGTATGAGCGTGTTTGGGACGTGACCGACCTCTAGAGCAGAGGTACTGTGACATGCATAGCCTTCAAGATTCATCCCTGGTGTGAGCTGGTTTAGGCATAATTCACCAGTATGGGTGTATATCAGGCGTGACGGACCTCTAGAGCGGAAGTGGCATGACATGTCTAGCCATTAAGTTCCACCCCTGGTGTGTGCCAGTTTAGGCATATTTCACCATTGTAGGTGTATTTCGGACGTGGCTGGCCTCTAGAGCAGAGGCGCCGTGGTATGTGTAGCTCTCGTAGCGATACTGCTGGACATACCGATTAAATTTCACTTTATCCTTTCCACCACCTTTTCACGTCGGCACCGCATAGCAATCTTTATTTCTTTCTGCATTTTCTTCCTTGACCGGGAGGAGCTTCACTCCACGCGCGGCATCCGAAGAGTCTCGCCAGCAGTGTCTTAACCTCTGGGACAAGCCGGTTCATGCTTTTCACCCGATATGACTGCACTCAGGACGTGGCCGACCTCCAGACCAGAGGTGCCATGATTTGACTGTTTGCTTCGCCTTATCATTTCTACCACCTTTTCCGCAGTGGTGCTGCGCGGCAACCCCATTTGCACCTTTCTTCATTGGCCGGGAGGAGCACCGCTCCACGCACGGCAGCTGAAGAATCCCGCCAGCCGCGGTAGATGAGCTACCAAACGTGCCACTCATCTACCCTAAGTATCTGGTTTTCAGGCGACAGATATTCGCCCTCGCCCCTTCTCCTTTAAGTTTAAACAGTTCTGCCACGGGAAGGCCAGGAGCTGGACTTGACTGCCAGAGTCTGTTTGAGACGCACGCTGTTGGAGTGGAGATCGAATTCTCCACCCCACCTCCAGCAATAACAGTCCTTAGAACCATAGAATGATATGATTACACATGGCAAGTGAGATCAGTGTGTCATTAGACATACCTAATTTTGAGACTTTCCTGCATAACATTTATAGCTGTTAGGCTGCGGGTTCAGTTAGTAACAATCCTGCATAACATTTATAGCTGTTAGGCTACCTGTCTAGTTAGTAACATATACTAAACAAACTCAAAGAAGTAGCATCTCTCCCGTTCAGTGACGCGGGAAATGACGACAAAGACGATAATGATAAACCATGATGTTGATAACGTCTAGTTCAACACAACTAAAGCCACAATTTGTATCCTGCCTCTGTAATAGCCATACCAATGACGGCAGCTGCGACGTAGCCAGTAATTATCAGATTTAGAACCACGGTCGCTCGCCGCCGCCATCTATAAACATCCTCGCCGTTCCATTGACTTCGGTACAAGGGGCGGTAAATTAAACTTCCGGGCAAGAATTTCAATTACACTCAGACATTCAAATTTTGAGTTCTAATTTAAGGCTCGTAGGCGCAGCTTAAATGAAAGAAGAAGAAGGAGAATAAAAAGAAAAGCAGAAACCCCCATCAGAAACAAGATTTGGGTGTAATGGGTGAGAAATAACTTATAAAAGAGGCACGCGTGTGTGGATACGAACGAAGCAGTTTCACAATAAAGTTAAAATAAGAAAGTAAAAGGACGGAGCAGTGCACGGTAATGACAGACAATATGAAGAAAAAGAAGTCAATATTTTGGCACAAAGCCTATATCAAGGAAGCTAAAACATCAGCCGAAGAAAACAAAACCTACATGTATTTCAAATTCTGCCTTGAATTTACACAAAAAAAAAAAATAGATCACTGAAAAATATATCTTATATCCTTCCCGTGCCGTTAAACGTCACATAGGGCTCGCAAGGTAGTTCGCCATTTTTCCTGTCTTCGGCGAAATTTTCAACCTCAACAAGGGATTCTATGCCTGTTAATTTGGTCTCTCTTAACAATGTCCTCTTTCACATTGTTGTCCTCTTTTTCTTCGGCCTGTTGTGTTCCACTTGATAGCTTGTTTTGGGATTCTCTAATCGTTTCCTCTCATCAAGTGACCAACATATGTCCATCTCCTTTTCCTGATCACCCATGAGACTGGTTGTTGTTCAGTCATCTGTCTTATCTCTGCATTGTTCTTGAATTCGTTTCACTTGATGTCGAGTATTTTCCCGAGGCATTTGTTTTCAAAAGAGTCTAATTTCTTGTCTATTTCTTTAGTTGTTTTCCAGCTTTCGCATGCATACATGAAGGTGGATATTACATTTGAATTTAATAGTCCCTTGTGGATCTTTGCCTCCCTAACAGCTCTCCTGTAGGCGTCTATGTTGTAAGCAAGATGACCTGCTGCTGATGCGTCCATTTGCAGATCATCAACGATGTCTTGCAGTCATCTTCACCTTGCTCTTCCTCTTTTTCTTTTTCTCATTATGTACCCTACCAAGACGGTCTTCTCTAAATTATCATGACGTTTAACGTGTCCAAAATATTTAAGTGTTCTCTGTTTAATCCTCTTTACTAGCAATACAGTAGCAGATACAGCTGTTAATGTGTTTGCTTTCCTTCAGTTCTCAGCAAACTAGAAAGTGATGTGATCAGCGTCACGCTTGGCCGAGTTTCCTCCCCAAAGTTCCATTTTTACAGCAGCCGTGACTGGAGCGCTTCGGCCGGAATCGAACCACACGCCTTCCCAGTGAAAGACTAGTGCACTAACCACTTCACACGCAGGTGGCCATATTTGATTAAGAGGATTTGAAAATGTTTTAACCTACCACGAACCATATAAATAGCCGTTAAAAAGTAATCGTAAAATAAGTAACTTCAGTCACGTGGTTTTTTTTTATTTATGAGTTCGTTATTTTTAGCTGCTACAAGCGCTAAAAATTGATAAAACATGGCGGCTGTGAAAAATGATAATAAAGAATGTTCCTGCGTCCTTGGTGTAGTTTCGTACTCTTAAGAGTTAATTGAAAAGATAAACAAAGAAGAGAAAGAGAGATGTACCGAGATAGAAGATGCTGGACAGTCTGTAACGTTAATTAATGTGATAGAGTGAACTTTGCGAAAACACGAAACATGCAAATCAAAATTATGCAGAGACCACCTTGATAGCGCTCGGCTTATTAACCCGGTGGTGCCGAGTTCAAGTCCCAGCAGTGGGATTTTTCTCTCGTACACACCAAAAAAAAGGCCCCGGGGTTCACCCAGCCTCTAAAAATCTGTGCCAGAGAAATCTGGGAAGATAAATGTGGGCCGGGCGTGAGACTGACCACATCACGCTTTCATGTGCCGAAGTTCGTTGAAATAAGAGTCTGGTCGTTGAAATAAGAGTCTGGTCGTTAAAATAAGAGTCTGGTCGTTGAAATAAGAGTCTGGTCGTTGAAATAAGAGTCTGGTCGTTGAAATAAGAGTCTGGTCGTTAAAATAAGAGTCTGGTCGTTGAAATAAGAGTCTGGTCGTTGAAATAAGAGTCTGGTCGTTGAAATAAGAGTCTGGTCGTTGAAATAAGAGTCTGGTCGTTGAAATAAGAGTCTGGTCGTTAAAATAAGGGCCTAACACCGTATCCCCAATATGCCTTAATGATATGGAAAAGGGAATTTTACCCTTTTTTTTTTTCCTTAAAATGCAACACCTGTCACATGATGATGTTGATGATGATGATGTTGATGATGATGATGATTCTAAGCCACATATTTCCATCACAAATATTATGAGCTTGACTGGACCTGCCACGTTATAATATCAGATTATCCACATTCTTTACGTTATATATATATATTATTTATTTATTATTTATTTATTTATTTCTGCTTTTGAGAAGGGGGAAGAGAACGTGACTCGAGATAATAGGTCACATGGAACAGTTTTTTTTTTAAAGCTGCTTTTGTTTGGAGCCCTCGACAGCGTAAATTACTTTACGCACATCCTTCAACACGGACACGCTATCAAAAAATTAACGGTTAATTTCGTGATTGCCAAAACAAAAACAAACAAACAAAAAAAAGGTTAAAGAAAAATCAATCACCGACAATGCACCTGAATCTTGAGAATCGTTCGCTGTGACCTTTGATACGATACTGCTCATTCCGCCGAGGTTTTTCTTTGAAACCTGTTCTTTGTTTTATGATATCTGCCGGCGGGAAGGAATGTGGCCCTATCGTGGGCCAGTGAGGCATGCAAATGATGTGGTATTGGTGCCCATTTTTTTTGGGAGGGGGGGGGGAGTTCCCTCTTGGTCTGTCGGGTACATGACAGGGTGATGTGGCCAGCATCGGGGCCTGTCTGTTTTTACTTCTTTAGCTGGAGAAGAAGACAACTGACCCCCCTCACCTTTTTTTAATAGTTGTGTGACTAGGGCCGCTTCCTGATGGATTCACCCCCATCCCCACGAGCTTCGCTATAAGAGAGTACTGCACTAATCATTTCGCCACTCGGGTGTCCCTTTCTGTTCTCACGTAAAGTAAGGGAACGAGGGTGAGGTCGCCTGTCCGAATAAGGCACTCATCCACCCACAGCTGATATGCTAGCGTCAGGGCTAGCGAACCATAGCTGACCAAGACCCTGTCCCACCTCTCCGTTGGTACCCCCAGTAACAGGCCTAGCCTGGCTAACGGGGCAGGGATCGCCATAGTTCCCCCCCACCCCCGTGGTTGTGGAGTCTGCTAAAGAAGCATTGCACATTCCCCCCCCCCCCGCCCCCGGTTTTTTAGCTGTACTCCGGGACTGTAAAAGTAGCCGCCATAACCTGCTCCCACGCTGATACGATGCTGCGCCTCAACATCCATACAGCATCGGCTGCAAAAAACAAAAAAAACAAAACCACCAGCCTCGCAGTTATAGGGAGATAGCGCAAGACAGGACAAGACAAGACAAGACACGATAAGACAAGACAAGATGTAAAGTCTGTGTGAAGCAATACTCAGAATGATATTTAGGCAAAATCTAAATAAAACGAAAATTGTCACATTTCTAACCCAACTTCCTTTTAGTTTCCTTACTCCAAAATTTCTTCCAGCAGGGCATTGAAATTAATTCAGGAGTGAAAGAGTTAACATCTGAGAAGGAAAGGAACTTGCCACCCTACCACATGCGCTGATGACCCAGCATAATGAGGTCTCTAACGCTTCATCCCCTACGGCATTTCCTATGTGACTACCTTTTTAGTGTTAAAATAATCCATGAGTTATGTACCTTTACTACGTTAATTCTAATGAAGTAACCCCGTTCATCCGAGTAAAATTTAAGAATATCTAAAATTTTTTTCGGGGGGGGGGGGGGGGAGAGGAGCTGAGACACAAAAGTTTTTTTTTTTTTAAGTCAGTAAAGACGGGGCCATGTTCTGCAGTGTACGCAGCACGTTCATGACATAGATTTTTCACTTGCTTTTCTTTCTTTCGTTTATCGGTCAAGTATGTGGACCATCGCTTGACAGACCTAGTCTAGTCTATTCTCATCTGGTCTCGTAGATTTATCACGACTGACAGACCTAGTATAGTCTATTCTCATCTGGTCTCGTAGATTTATCGCGACTGACAGACCTAGTATAGTCTATTCTCCTTTGGTTTCGTAGATTTATCGCGACTGACAAAGTATAGTCTATTCTCCTCTGGTTTCTTACATTTATCACGACTAACAGACTTAGTATAGTCTATTCTCCTTTGGTTTCGTAGATTTATCGCGACTGACAAAGTATAGTCTATTCTCCTCTGGTTTCTTACATTTATCACGACTAACAGACTTAGTATAGTCTATTCTCCTTTGGTTTCGTAGATTTATCGCAACTGACAAAGTATAGTCTATGCTCCTCTGGTTTCATAGATTTATCACGACTGACAGACTAAGTATAGTCTATGCTCCTCTGGTTTCATAGATTTATCGCGACTGACAGACTAAGTATAGTCTATGCTCCTCTGGTTTCATAGATTTATCGCAACTGACAAAGTATAGTCTATGCTCCTCTGGTTTCATATATTTATCACGACTGACAGACTAAGTATAGTCTATGCTCCTCTGGTTTCATAGATTTATCGCGACTGACAGACTAAGCGTAGTCTATTCTCCTCTGGTTTCATAGATTTATCATCCTTCTTCTTACACTACCACTTCCGTCTCGTTTCTGTGCTGACTTTTGGTCTCCTAAGTGTTGTCATAAAGTGCCGAGAATAGACAGTCAGACTGGAGAAAATATTTCAGACAAAAGAAATGACAAGAGTAAAAAATCTTAACCCAGAAATGTCAGTTACGGTGAGCATGTCCAGGCACATGCGCCATGGGCTCTCCAGAAGCTTCCCTATTTTTTTTTCAGGGGGAGGGGAGGGGGCAGGCTGATATTTGTTAGTGACGCCATTGCTGTTTCCTGAGTACTAATAAATATTAAAGAACTTATCACTTTGTAGTTCGTCTTATCTCCGACGTGTAGTAAAACCCTAAGGGAGTAGTCTACGTGAAATCCCTTCTCAGCTCACCAAATATCCACCCGATATGATAAGTGAGAAATATTAACATCAATCTTGGTCTGACAAATGAGTTCAAACAAACAAACAAATGCATGAGTTGAAAACAAATGACACTCTTAGTCTAAATGGGCTGTTTTGAAACAGGGGCAGGTGTTAAATGTTGCGGGCCTATTCTGGGCCCAGCAACTCCTTTCATGGCCGACTCTACAAATTTTGGGTTCGCATAGCGTGCCCAATTCTTCATCCTTTGAAAATAAAAAAAAATCTTTGGTTCGATTCCTCACTGGGCCTGATTATTATATCCTTCCCGTGCCGTTAAACGTTACATAAGGCTCGCAAAGTAGTTCGCTAATCTTTTTTGTCCTCGGCGAGTCTTTCAACCTCATCAAGGGATTTTATGCTTGCTAATTTGGCCTCTCTTAACAATGTCCTCTTCAGAGTTTCACGCGGTCTGCCTCTTTTTCTTCGACCTGTTGTGCCTCACTTGATAACTTGTTTTGGGATTCTCTGATCATTTCTTCTCATCAAGTGACCAACATATGTCCATCTCCTTTTCCTGATCACCCATGAGACTGGTGGTTGTTCAGTCATCAGTCTTATCTCTGCATTGTTCCTGATTCCTCATTGGGCCTGATTGCCTTCATAATTATCACAGTCATCATCGCCCGCCTGTAGAACCACAACACTTCCCCTTTCTAATGAGCTCATTAAACTAACAGCACTTATCCCAACTTTTCACCGTGACAATATTTTCTCGCTTTATGAAGCTACTAACTCATGGATGTCGTTCAGGCAGAACTCAGTACAGGTTTTCCAATATAACCCCAAGAAACTGGAATTCCTGTGATGCTTTCATAGTATTGCCAAGTACAGAAGACTACACAATTATTGACCGAGTTTCAAAGAAGAGAATTTCTATTTCGTTATCCTTAACGATATACATTTTTCGAAGGGGCATATCAGTGGACCCTCTGCTCCTGTTCTAAGCTTCATTTGAATTAGTCGATACCTTGGTTGGCCAGTTGTAAGGCAGCTTTCAAAGCCATGAAAAGTCGCACCGGTTTTGAAATTTACTTAAGCGTGGAAAAGTCACAAAGTGGCTTAATGGCTTGGGTAAGCGTTGGATTTCTGGATAATTGCGAGGTTTATTTCTAGTCTTAGAAACACGAGTGTATGGAGTTCATTGCGGTGCGATTTGGTGCGGGAGTCGACGAGGCATCATCGGGTTATTACGGATGGTAATGAACTCTAATGGAGACTAGCAAGGGCTCCTGTATTCTGCAGAAGTGTTGCTTCCGGGTTTGTAAAAGAAACGTGATACAGAAGGAGCAGTTTCAAGAATATTGGAATGCATGGTTAATTTATTTTATTTCTTTTTAATGGCGGTTTTGCTTAGTCTTGGGTGCGTACAAATGAACTGAGCAAGTATTAGTGAGAGGACAAACAACTGGGAGCTTTGTCAAATTGACAGATGTTAAGTTCAAAGTGTTTCGACATGGAACATTCCCCTGGGAACAACTGTGTTAAGAACACACTTATCTTAACATAGTCTTTGTGAGACAGGGAACATAGATCTGTTTCCTTAAAAACTCTGACCTACTTATGTAGCCCAGAAACATTTAGCAATCAACACTAATTGTAATTGTTATTTTTTGTAAAATGTACTGTCAGGTTGGTGGATGGATGGGGACATGGAGATCACCGGCAAGGATGAGGAAAGTCTGGTGTGAAACCAATGAATCCAAGACGTGACAAGCCTATGGGTCTCTACAACAGTGGCTATCAGAATGATGCAGACAAAACATAGCCAGCAGACTATAGGTGGAAGGGGGTGGGGTGGATATCGTTAAGACACTCATCAGATTCCTCATCCCAGTAGGAGTGTCTCAATGGAACTGTCTCAAAGCCATCTAGCCAGCCAGCTTTGCATGCTGTATCTGATATGGAGAAGAGGCTTAGACTGAAAAACAAAGTTTTGGCCAGGGTAGCGTACACCACTCAAGACCACAGTCTTCTGCCTTAGCAGGTAAAAGTGCTAAAGTCGCAGGTACCCAGTCAAACGGCGCGTCGCAAAAATCAGAGTACCACACATGATCGCCAGTGTGCCGAAGAAGAAGAAAAAGAAGAAGACATGGAATATGTATACATAGGGCCTTCTTAGAGGAATGTTGCAAGGCTGAGCTATACTATTTTTGTGCCTCTTTCTCTAAAGATTTCTCATAGGTGTGTGTATGTGACAGGTCGAGGCGAAGCAGTCAGCTTTATTTCTTGCATAATCTGACTTGTACTATCTCCCTGTAACTGCGAGCTGGTGTTCTTTGCAGCCGATGCTATGGAGGTGTTGTGGCACAGCATCGTATCAGCGTGGGACGGGTATTATGACAGTTATTTTTTCAGTCCCGGAGTACAGCTAAAGAACAGGGCGCGAGCAATGCTTCTTTAGCAGACTCCACCACCATGGGGACTACAGCGACCCCTGCTCCGTTAGTCATGGAAGGCTTGTTACTGGGGGTACCAACGGAGAAGTGGGACAGGATCTTGATCAGCTATGGTTCGCTAGCCCTTACGCTAGCATATCAGCTGTGGGTGACTGATTGTCTAGTCGGACAGTGTCTTCACCCCCCCACTGCATAGTCTGAAGATGGTGGTCGGCAAGTACCTTGACAGTGGCGGCGTCTGGTTGTTTCATGACGTAGACGGAGACAAGACATCACTGTTCACAAATCAACACAGTCCTGGCAAGAGCGACCTAAACAAAGTGAAGGAACTTTGGTCCATTAATGGAAAGGCCAAAATACTTCAGGTCCAGTGTGTGTAAAGCACAAATAATTTACAAATTTTCATTCAAATACTATTTATTTAGACATAAAATGCTTTTTTTTCTTATATAGTTTTTGTTTAATTCAATTCATTTTAATTCAGAGAAAGCAGAATTTGCGCAAACAAGTAACATTGGAAAATTTGTATAATTGAAATCTAAACATTGCTTCGTTTAAGGTTATCAACGTTTTGAAAAAAAAAAAGGTAGAACTTTTCTGTTTTCCTTTTTTTAAAATTTCCTGATTTATTTTAGCCAGTTTTCTTTATGAGAGGCGGAGGCATTTCGGCTAAAACTGGTCACGGAAACCTGAACCACTTCTCCTGAGGAAACCTGCAGACATTTCTTTGTTTGCTCTGTTCATTGTTGTAACTCTCAAAGGTTTTAGTCGTCTGTATGAACTAAGATTTACCGTAACCATCTTCAACAAATCCAGGATAAACTGCGCAGATTCTCACCAAAAAAAAAAAAGATTTAAAAATAATAATAATGATGATGATGATGAAAAAAATTCAATTCAAAGGAAAATTCCCACAGGGTAATTTCCACGGGGAATTTGTTTGTCTTTTGTCTCTGAGTGCCTCTTCAAGTTTTGTGTCATTATCGGGAATTCCTCATGAATAATACATGAACTGACTTCCAAACGAGATATCTATCTATTCCAGATTGGCCAATACCACGATCAAGAAATAAGTTATCTTTATTTTTCGATGCATATATATATATATCGCTCTAGGACATTTTCATTTTCACAATTCCCACATATTCCATCATATGTCTACATTTCATAAAACCGACAGCAAAATATCAGTATTCTCAGCAGGATTTCAGAAATCTGACATAGTTTGGTCGTCTCAACCTTCGCTGGGACATACGTGGGACGAAAACAAAACTTCAGCTCCCGTTAAGGATGTCTCAAGAAACCTGTTTTAGCATTTCTTTCATACGTCCAAGCATTCTTTATCAAGTGGGGGTTATATGAAAAAATAATGATTTATTACTAATTATGGTTTATTATATGACATTAAGAGGGGCAGGCCACTTAAAAAATGGAGACGCAGAACACAGGAAGAACTAAAGGAAGCAGAAAAGACATGGTTTGAGGTATCACGACTTGCTCAAGACAGAATTGGCTAGAGAACCCTTATTGATGCCATATGCTCCATTGGGAGCATTGATGTGACATTATATACAAGGTCCGACAATTAAGTAATGAGACTGATTTTATTATGGCCAAGACAAAAATGCCATCTATGAAATAAAGCTTATAATGCTAAGAGGCTATGATCTTTTCATCGCCGCCTGATAAGCAGACGACAAACAAGCCGCCATTTTGTTGACCTAGTCGGGGTGCATTGTTACGTAATCAGCATGGAGCAAAAAGCTAACATTAAATTCTGTTTAAAACTCGGAAAAAGTGCCAATGAGACAGTTGAATTGATGCGACAAGTTTATGGGGATAATTGTTTATCTCATACACAGATATTCAGGTGGTATCCACGATTCAAAAGTGGAGTGGAAATGATTACAAATGCAACTAAACATGGACGCCCAATTTTCTGTTCGTAATGAGGAACTCATTGCAAAAGTCAGAGAACGGATACAAGAAGATCGTTGTTTGACTGTGAGGATGATGGCAGATGAACTTGATGTTAACCAAGAGAACATTCGTAAAATGTTAGTGGAAGATTTGGGCAAGAAAAAAAATTTCTTGCCGGTTTGTACCACATTCGTTGTCTGATGACCAAAAACATCAGCGTGTTGAGTACGCAACAGACATCATGAAAACGGGTTACAGAAAAAACATTTCTTAAATTTGATTGTTGCAGAGGATGAAACATGGATTTTCCGCTATGATCACACAACTAAATGCCAAAGTACTCAGGAGAAGTCATCATCATCACCAAAAGAAAAAGATTTCGTCTTCAAAAGTCGAAAGTGAAGACAATGTTGGTGTGCTTCTATGACAGCAAAGGAGTTATTCCCAAAGAATTTATTCCAGAGGGACAGACTGTCACTGTCAAAGTTTAAGTATTTTGAAATGTCTATTGAGAATGATTCTCCGAGTCCGACCCGATTATTAAACACCTGGTAGTTTTTTTTCATTCTTCATGATAATGCACCGGCTCACCGGGCGGTAGTTGTACAGGGATTTTTGGCCCCAAAACAAGTGTGTGTTCTCAACCATCCACCTTATTCCCCAGATTTGCATCTCTGCGATTATTTTCTATTCCCAAAATTAAAATTACCATTGAAAGGACGATTCTTTGACGATACTGATGACATCCGTAGGGTCTTAACATTGAGTTTAAGGGTCGTACCAACAGAAGAACTGCAGAGGTCGTTCCAGTATTTGTTAGATCGTGCCACTCGCTGTATCAATGCACAAGGGGCTTACTTTGAATAAAATACAGGTTATATCTTCAACTGTTGTTTATTTTATTTTTTATAGAATTAGTCTCATTATTTAATTGTCGGACCTTGTTATATCAGTTATATAATGAAGGAGAGCACAACTCGTACGGGATGGTTATCTCTTCATTTATTAAATTATCTTTTGTAAAATAGAACAACTCATCTGAGTCACTTATCGCTTCATTAAATTATGTATTATAAATTATAACAGCACATTCAATTTAGTTGTTAATTTATATATTAAACTATTTTATGAGAGTGTCTCAAAGCAATCGGAACAGAAAGAAGTGCAAAAGATAAATAAATAGAAGATAACTGATTAAAAAAAAAGGAAACAAGGATACATATAAATCCTGAAATCTCATTTTCTAAGAGAAGAATAAGCGGCGACTGCATGGTCTCGGGGCTAGATGTTCGCCTCAGATGTTGTTTGTCGCAGGTTCGAATCCCACATTACGTGTGCAGAGATTTTTTTTTTCTCATGAATCCTCCAGCAATAAATTCACTTGGTCTCTAGGTAGTGGAGCTGAAGGTGCGATTTGAATTGTCACGTTCGTTAAGGATCCCTTGGCAGTTGGAAATCTCAGAGTTGGCTAGACCGCCCGCTGCCCGGACAAAAGTCTAGGGGAAAAAGATCTACTACCACGTAGTACCCTGGCGCTTGAAGTATCTATGCCGACTGCGACACTCCTTCTGAGGTGTTGGAACGGGTGGTAGTGCAGGAATGGGAATGCCCTTAATGCGGTATAGCTTTCTCCGATGCACGTACGAACCTAAACAGGAAAGGATTCTGAACTGAACTCATAAGAAGCTTAAATTCCCAGCAAGTTAAATCGACTGACACTGTACAGACAGCGCAGGATGATTACTTATCCACTAATACATGAATTCATTCAATCATTAGCATGCCCCTTTAGGAACATCGCCTCTCTAATAGCTCTCTTGAAGGCCTCTGCGTTGTAAGCAAGATGCCCTCCTGCTAATGCATCCATTCTTGCAGCCCTCTTCGCCTTGGTCTTCCTCTTTTTCTCATTATGTACCCTTCCAAGACTGTCTTCTCCAAACTTTCATGACGTTTACTATGCCCGAAATACTTAAGTTTTCTCTCTTTAATCTTCTTTACTAACCAGCCTTCCTCAATATTAAATTCTTATAGTATGGTTACGTATATTTGTTTTGTGTGTGTGTGTGTCCATGATATTTAAATGACTTTTATATGCCATTTACATTCGATGGCAATTATGTCTTTCTCAGCTGTTTTGTTAAGTGTGCATGCCACTTACCAACACATCCTTATCAATGAATGTTAGAAAACGAGTCCTAAAATGCAATATTGAACCTATCTTGTTATATGGAAGTGAATCATGGACAATAGGCAAGTCTGCACAAAAATCATTGGAAGCAGCAGAAATGTGGTTTATTAGAAGAATGTTGCGAATTCCCTGGACAGCAAAAATAACTAATGAAGAATGTAGGAGAAGAGCTGGAGAGACAAAAAAACCTTGTCAAAAAGATAAGAGAGAGACAATGTACTTTCATAGGACATGCAATGAGAAGAGGGGGCATTGAAAATATTATAACAACAGGAAAAATAGAAGGAAGAAGATCAAGAGGAAGACCAAGAGAAATGATACTGGACAGTCTGACGGGATGGTGTGAGAGGAGATCACCAACTGAGCTGATGGCCTGCATGAAGGATCGCGTATTCTGGAGAAGCATAATAGCCAACGCCAGTCGGCACGGCACATGATGATGATGATGGCACTTACTGTAACGTACAGAAAGATTCAGCCGCGTCCCCCAGGCAGGACTGCGTAAACAAAAATAGAATGACAGAAATCTGCCAACCAAACATAAAACCATGTCTGAGCCGTAGGGTGAAACCTACCTGGGGTGGGGGTAACGCCTGGTCGGCTTTCCTAAAATACGGTGCGTACAAGAACATCAATACAAGGCTCAGAAAGAAAGAAATCCAGACTTTTGTTTCAGGAAACACCGTGAGATGATTGATGTCTTTAATCCTAAAGCTGAAGCCTGAACGGCCGCGGAACATGCAATAGCCAGAAATGAAGTGAAGTAAAAGACGAGAAAAATTAATAACATTCACCGGATTAAGGAGCAAAATTCACCGTCAGGGGACGTTGGTTTCTCTGCGAGTTTCCGTAACGATATTTGTTTTTCACATCTGGAGTTGCCTCTAGATAGGTCCCAGGATACGGTCTTCACTGGCTAGCAAAATAAGACTTGAAATTAACAAGAACAAAGCAAAAATAATGAAAATTCCCATTAATCAAAATGGAAGAATTCATATAGAAGGGACAGATATTGAAGAAGTCAACCAATTTGCATACCTTGGCAGCTACATAGACCAGGATGGTGACACCAGAAAGGAAGTTAGAATTAGAATTGCAAAAGCAGCATCGATCTTCAAGAATCTTAAGAACATATGGAATTCAAAAGTTATAAGCACAAAATCCAAGTTAAGACTGTTCATTTCAAATGTAATATCCACCCTCATTTATGTATGTGAAAGCTGAAAAGCAACTAAAGAAATAGACAAGAAATTAGACTATTCTGAAAACAAATGCATAAGGAAAATACTCGGCATCAAGTGGAACGAATTCAAGAACAATGCAGAGATAAGACAGATGACTGAACAACAACCAGTCTCATGGGTGATCAGGAAAAGGAGATGGACATATGTTGGTCACGTGATGAGAAGAAACAGTCAGAGAATCCCAAAACAAGCTATAAAATGGAACACAACAGGTCAAAGAAAAAGAGGCAGACCGCGTGAAACTCTGAAGAAGACATTGGTAAGAGAGGCCAAATTAACAGGCATAAAATCCCTTGATAAGGTTGAAAAGCTCGCCGAAGACAGGAAAAATTAGCGAACTACCATGGGAGCCCTATGTGACGTTTAACGGCACGGGAAGGATATAAGATATAAGAAGAATAGAAGGCAAGAATCAGAGTTTTTGATAGAAATAGTAGATATAGAAAAACGTAAGAATGAGGTATCAGAAATGTATGCAAAAAAAACAGGATATAGGTTAATAAAAATCGAATTTATTATATGATCAGAAATATGAACAAGGGTTATGGTAAAAAAAAGAACAAGACATAATGTGATTGTCTCAAAAAACACTCTGCCAAAAAAAAAAAAACGTACTTCCGAAAAATAGAGCAAATCTGAAAGTTTTATCTCAGGTACCTCCAATAACAGGCCTATCCGAAAGTTTAATCTCAGGTACCTCCAATAACAGGCCTATCCTGACTATCAAGGGCAGGGATCGCCAAAGACGATGGAATCTGATAAAGAAGTATTGCACATCCCCACTCAAGGCCTGAAATAAAAAACCACATAAATTGCCACCTTAACCCACTCTCAGTCCGACAGTTCTGTGTCTCACTATCTTCATGCATCGGCTGCAAAGAACATTACCTCGCAGCTCTACGAAGAAGAAGAAGAAAAAGGAGGCGGTGACGGAGGAAGAGGAGCAGTATGCAGATATTTTGACACTAACCTATACAATTTTAATATAAAACATTCGTGGATACCAGGACATGCATATATAATTTTCGGGGATACCAGGACATGCATATATAACTTTCGGGGATACCAGGACAGGAATATATAACATTCGGCGATACCAGGACATGCATATATAACATTCGTGGATACCAGGACATGCATATATAACTTTCGGGGATACCAGGACAGGAATATATAACATTCGGCGATACCAGGACATGCATATATAACTTTCGGGGATACCAGGACAGGAATATATAACATTCGGCGATACCAGGACATGCATATATAACTTTCAGGGATATCAGGACATGCATATATAACTTTCGGGGATACCAGGACATGCATATATAACTTTCGGGGATATCAGGACATGCATATATAACTTTCGGCGATACCAGGACATGCATATATAACTTTCGGCGATACCAGGACATGCATATATAACTTTCGTGGATACCAGGACAGGAATATATAACATTCAGCGATACCAGGACATGCATATATAACTTTCGTGGATACCAGGACAGGAATATATAACATTCGGGGATACCAGGACATGCATATATAACTTTCGGGGATGCCAGGACATGCATATATAACTTTCGGGGATACCAGGACAGGAATATATAACATTCGGCGATACCAGGACATGCATATATAACTTTCGGGGATACCAGGACAGGAATATATAACATTTGTGGATACCAGGACATGCATATATAACTTTCGGGGATACCAGGACAGGAATATATAACATTCGGGGATACCAGGACAGGAATATATAACATTCGGCGATACCAGGACATGCATATATAAAATCACCACCAGACAAGCAATCCTGTATGGCTCAGAAACATGGAATAAAACACCAACAAGAAGAAAAACAGTTTTATTGCCTTAAGCAAAAATACAAAAAAAAAATGATCCTATTAGAGAAGACTGAAGCAATGAAGCCTGAAAAGTGAGAATCATCAGAGAAATCCGTAGTTTGCGTATCTATTTATCCAGTGCCATGCCGACAGGAATTGGTGGTCATGCTCTTCCACTATTCTCTATTCCGGGTGTTAGTTAGAGCTGGACTGGTGTTCTTTCTCCATGCCACTTCATCAGTTCATCTATCACCTTCTCTCTTTGTCTGCCCCGGCCTCTTTTTTTTTGCCTTCTATCATCCCTGTTGTTATCAAATATTCCAATCCGCCTACTCTCATGACGTGTCCTGTGAATTTGGATCGTCTCTTCCGGAGGTTTTTGTTACTGCTTGTCTCTCTTCTTCTGCTTCTTTCGTGATCTCTTTGTTTGATCTCTTCGCTGTCTGTGGTAACTTTAGCATTCTTCTAAGGAGCCACATTTCCGTGGCCTCCAGGGGAGGGGGGGGGGCGCTGTACTTCCCTGGTGGATGTCCGTGTTTCACGTCCATGAAGTAGGAATATCTCTCTCTCTCTCTCTCTCTCTCTCTCTCTCTCTCCTCTCCCTCTCTCTCTCTCTCTCTATCTCTCTCTCTCTCTCCCTCTCTCTCTCTCTCTCTCTCCTCTCTCTCTCCCTCTCTCTCTCTCTCTCTCTCTCCCTCTCTCCCTCTCTCTCTCTCTCTCTCTCTCTCCCTCTCTCTCTGAGCCTTAAGTGCCCAGGGCACATGGGGCTTCCGCAAGGGTTTTACACAAATGCCTGTCCTTTGCCTTTTCTTCTGCTTTTGCCCGGGTGAGTCCTCTATTGCTCAACATCATTTCTGTTGTTCTTCTCCATACCTCTTTAATGAAGTAAGAATGGTTCAGTATAACGCTGGTGTGCTCTTTCCCTCACTTTTAGTGAGTGATTGCATAAAAGATTTTTGATGCTTTGAAGCAGGATGTGTAAAGTTTGTCTAAAGAATCAGCGATAATCCTTACAGTGGAAGCTAACAGCTTATAATGGCTAGGTCTTGTAGAAAGAATGGAAGAGAAAAACAAGAGTCGCTTGTATGCAGGTGATGGAAGGGACAAGATCGAGGGGGTAGACCAAGGCAAAAGGTGGAGAGAAAACGTGGAAGAAGGTTTAAGAGTAAAGAGATGGAGAAGAGAAAAGAACAGTGAGGAATAGAGATTGATTTTCTGCAGCAGGTAACCTTGTTTATTTTCAAAGGGTTAAGAACTGGGCACGTAGGCCCGTCTAACATTCTGCCCTGAGAGAAAGAGAGAGAGAGAGAGAGGAGAAAGAGAGAGGAATAGTAAAAAGAGGAGAGAGAGGGACAGAGATACGGAGAGGGAGAGAGAGAGGGAGGAAAAGGGAGAGGAGGAACGAGAGACAGTGACTGAAGGAGTGAGGGAGGAAGGAGAGAGAGGAAAGGAGAGAGAGAGGAAGAAGGAGAGGAATAAGAAGAGTGGGAGAGAGACAGATATAGAGAGAGAGAGAGGAAGGAGAGGAATAAGGAGAGTGAGAAAGAGACAGATAGAGAGAGAGAAGAAGAAGAAGGAGAGTGAGAAAGAGACATATAGAGACAGAAAGAAAGAAAGGAATAAGGAGAGTGGAGAGAGACAGATATACAGACAGAGAGAGAGGAAGAAGGATAGGAAGAAGGAGAGTGGGAGAGAGATATAGACAGAGAGAGAGGAAGAAGGAGAGTGGGAGAGAGATTTAGAGACAGAGAGAGGACGAAGGAGAGGAATAAGGAGAGTGGGAGAGAGACAGATATAGAGACAAAGGAGGGGAATAAAGAGAGTGGGAAAGAGATTTAGAGACAGAGAGAGAGAGGAAGAAGAAGCGGAATAAGGAGAGTGGAAGAGAGATTTAGAGACAGAGAGAGGAAGGAGGGGAATAAAGAGAGTGGGAGAGAGATTTAGAGACACAGAGAGAGAGAGGAGGAAGGAAATGAATAAGGAGAGTGGAGAAGGACAGATATAGAGACAGAGAGAGAGGAAGAAAGAGAGGAAGAAGGAGAGTGGGAGAGAGAAATATAGAGACAGAGAGAGAGGAAGAAGGAGAGGAATAAGGAGAGTGAGAGAGACAGATATAGAGACAGAGAGAGAGGAAGGAGAGGAATAAAGAGAGTGGGAGAGAGACAGATATAGAGACAGAGAGAGAGGAAGGAGAGGAATAAGGAGAGTGAGAGAGAGACAGATATAGAGACAGAGAGAGAGGAAGGAGAGGAATAAGGAGAGTGAGAGAGATAGAGACAGAGAGAGAGGAAGGAGAGGAATAAGGAGAGTGAGAGAGAGACAGATATAAAGACAGAGAGAGAGAGGAAGGAGAGGAATAAAGAGAGTGGGAGAGAGACAGATATAGAGAGAGAGGAAGAAGGAGAGGAATAAGGAGAGTTGGAGAGAGACATATATATATATATATATATAGAGAGAGAGAGAGCGAGAGAGAGAGAGATATTAACTACTGCTCAGTTTTGTAATTAACAACCGACCCATGGGGATAAAAGGCCCTGTAAAAGCAGGCCTATATTCCGGCGTTTAAAATAAACCGTTCACGAATGAGACGTCCAAGGTAACTACATTCTATCGAAACGAGTTCGTTTGCACCAAGCAGTTCTCCAGAATGGAAAAACATGCCTAGAATACTCTGTCTTCCCTCGTTGACATGTTGCCTTTTTTGGGTGTTAGCTATTTTCCCGATATTTAATTGTAAACTATGGATTTCGTCAGTATACAGGTATCTTTATATCTTTACACGCTTATAGATTTGTCATTCCTTTGTGTCTGAATTCCAGATTCCATATATTGCTTGACAATGCTGCAGGTAACACTTACATGGATATTACTGTCTTCTCGGCGGTAGGTATATATTTAGTGCACAAAGAACACAGAAATGTAGGATTTCAAATACTCCTGAGTTGCATTGAACTGTCGTAAGTTTAAAAATAAAAAATATTTTCTGTGGCCGTGCGTCACGGCTTATGCTTTGTCATATCTGTGCCGTGGTGGTTCACTAGAGGCCACCGTGCCACTTTGTCTGATGTCAATAATCCAGCTGAAAGACTACGCTGACTATTTCCCTTGTAGGAAATTATGTGTTATAACCTGGCTGCAGTACTGGAAAGAACTGGGACAGAGAAAGAATGCCGTCCTGTGATCACATACAACCAGGCCCCAAACGAGAGGAAAGAATGCCGTTCTGTGACAACATACAACCAGGCCCAAACGAGAGGAAAGAATGCCGTTCTGTGACAACATACAACCAGGCCCAAACGAGAGGAAAGAATGCCGTTCTGTGACAACATACAACCAGGCCCCAAACGAGAGGAAAGAATGCCGTTCTGTGATCACATACAATCAGGCCCCAACGAGAGGAAAGAATGCCGTTCTGTGACAACATACAACCAGGCCCAAACGAGAGGAAAGAATGCCGTTCTGTGATCACATACAACCGGGCCCCAACGAGAGGAAATAATGTCGTTCTGTGATCACATACAATCAGGCCGCCCCAAACGAGAGGAAAGAATGCCGTTCTGTGATCACATACATCCAGGCCCCAACGAGAGGAAGGAATGCCGTTCCGTGATCACATACATCCAGGCCCCAACGAGAGGAAAGAATGCTGTTCCGTGATCACATACATCCAGGCCCCAACGAGAGGAAAGAATGCCGTTCTGTGACAACATACAACCAGGCCCCAACGAGAGGAAAGAATGCCGTTCTGTGACAACATACAACCAGGCCCCAACGAGAGGAAAGAATGCCGTTCTGTGATTACATACAACCAGGTCCCAACGAGAGGAACTCGAAAGGGTGTCACTATTTTTTTTTAAAGGTAGGGCTGGAGGACTTCGAGAGTCTCTGTGTTGGATGAAGACAGAATGGCTGATCAATGTGGTAAGCCAAGCAGGAACTGGGGGGGGGGGGTTATTTAATTTTGCATCCCCTTGCACAGTTCCTTTCCGTGGCTCTGCATGCAAATGTATGTGTCCTGAAAAGCTGGAACTCAGATGTGAAAAATGAGTTACATTTAATTTTTCTCTCTCTATCCGTCTATCTGTCTGTCTTTCTCTCTCCGTCTGTCTGTCTGTTTGTTTGTCTGCCTGTCTCTCTCTATCCGCCTGTCTGCCTGTCTCTCTCTATCCGTTTGTCTGTCTCTCTCTCTATCCGTCTGTCTGTCTGTCTCTCTCTCTATCCGTCTGTCTGTCTCTCTATCCGTCTGTCTCTGTCTGTCTCTCCCCATCCATCCATCTGTCTGTCTCTCATCCGTCTGTCTCTCTCTATCCGTCTGTCTGTCTCTCTCTATCTGTTCGTCCATCTGTCTGTCTGTCTCTCTCTCTCTCTCTCTCTCGCACCTAACAAATGATAAGCAGAACAAATGGTGATTACAAGATGAGATAAAATAGATACCAAACAAGCGCAGAAGAAACATTTCTTTCTTTCTGTCGTGTCCCAAAGTCCACGTCGCTCTATGCACCCCCTTCTGACAGACCCGCCAATGATGAAACCCCAAAAGCGTTACCGTGTATAGTCTTATGAAAGTCAGCTTCAGAATCCCGTGGACGCAGCATTGATTTGTATCCTGGTACTCCTTTCCATCATCTTTCAGTGTGTTTTTATATCACTTTTATACCAATTTTATAACAGTTTCATTTCAGTTTTACAACACTATTATATCACTTTTATATTTCTTTCATTTCGGTATTATAACACTCTTACATCACTTTTATTTATATCAATTTTATTCGAAAACGTAAATAAATTTGAATATCTGGGTTCAGTCACCACCGCCAATGGCAACTGCGCAGTGGAAATCAGAAGAGGACTAGCAGTTGCAACACAGAAGCTAGCGAAAATGATGCATAAGCAGGAAGGTGCCAACAAGAAAAACAAAGTTATGTGTACTAAAAGCGTGCATGTTCCCAGTGATAGCATACAGATGCGGAACACGGACACTGAACAAATCACCAGAAAAGAGAACAACAACATTTGAAATGAAGTGTTACGGAATAGCACTTAGAATATCGTGGATGAAAAGAAAATCAAATAAAGAGAAATTGACGGGATCGGGCGTCGCTGAGAACTGGTTCGTGAAGACTGCCAGACTTGGAAAGATGAGATGCTTCGGCCACGTCAAGAGACACAATGATTTGGAGAGGCTGATATTAGAAGGCATAGTACTTGGCAAAAGAGGGAGGGGGAAGGGATGACTTCGCCGTAGGTGGACTTGGGACATTGCATGAAGTCTACATATGTGACTGCCAGGAGCTGGTCAACTTGCTCAAGGTCGCACTGCATTCAGATAGAAAGTGAGAGGGACATCGTTCTGGAAAGGACATGTCATATGAAAAAATATCAGTTTTATATCCGTTTTACATTAGTTTTTATATCACTTGTATATCACTTTTATGTCAGTTTTATGTCACTCTATCAGCTTTATAGCGCTTTGATATCACATTTGTATCACTTTTATATCACTTTTCTTACACTCTCTTTTACACTCTCTTTTATTACATTCTCTTTTACTCATACTTTTTTTACACACACTATTATATCACTTTTATATCACTTCTTATATCAGTTTTAAACACTTTTATATCAGTTGTATATCATTTATAAATAATTTTGATCTCACTTTTATATCAGTTTTATATCACATCTATACCACTTTTATTTCACCTTCGTATCAGTCAGTCATTTGCATGTCCCTTGCGAACTGTAGGCCTCTCGGTTGTGGCAAGATGGCCTGCTGCTGATGCATCCATTTGCAAATCATCAGCGATCTCTTGCAGCCATCTTCGCCTTGGTCTTCCTCTCTTTCTTTTTCCCATTATGTACCCTTCCAAGACGCTCTTCTCTAGATTATCATGACGTTAAATGTGTCCAAAATTTTAAAGATTTCTCTGTTTAATCCTCTTTACTACCCAGCCTTCTTCAATATTAAGTTCTTATAGTATTGATATATTCGTTCTTTTCTGTGTCCATGATATTTCAAGAACTCTTCTGTAGCATTTACATTCAAAGGCATTTATGTGTTTCTCAGCTGTTTTGTTAAGTTTCCAGGTCTAACGGGGATATGTTGCGATGGGAAAGATGCATGCCTTTAAAAATCTTATTTTTGTAGTTCTGTCTCTTCCTCTCCACAGATTCTTTATTTGTTTTACTTTCTGAAGAGCGATAGATTTCCTCCTTTTAATTTCCCTCACTGTATCTACATTATTAGTTAGTAATGATCCAAGATATTCAAAACTGTCCACCTCTTCCACTTTTTCCTCGTTGATATATATTTCACTTACCTTATTATGGTTTTTTTTTTTTTTTGGTCTGTTGTCGTCAATTTAGTTTTCTTCGCATTAAAATAGAGGTTTTGCTCTTCACTATTCTTATAGTGAAAATTTTATTTTTTATATCAATGACATATTTCTTGGAGTCAAATTTTACGTCATTTTCTTAGGACATAAGAGTACAGTGGGAAAAAAATGACAAGTTAATAGCGGGTTGTTTCCTTTATTGCTGGATAGTTTTTTTTTCCTTCTTGCTAGAATCTGAAGTTCGATTCCCGCTCATTCTCTTATTATTCTTCTTTCGCTGGGATAAAAGTGCTGTGTGTAGAGTATTTTTTAATGTGTTTTTGTTTTATTTTGTTCTGTTTTGTTTTAAAGACAAAAAAGAAAGCCATGGTCATTTGTCTACATGGTCTCCATGTATACCCTACGTCTAACATGGATAGGGTCAAGGATAAATGAACAAGTACTGAAATTAAGGAGCAGAGAATTAAAGGCATGGATGAGATATAGGGATGGATATAAGAGAAAAAGAAATGGGCAGTTCAGGAAAGAATCATGAGAGATAGCAGGTATTTGAACACCAAACCGTGGAGAGGCGACAGGGAGACAAATGGCGCATTCAGAGCTTTTGACGCTGTCTGGTATAGATTTTCCGTTCAACTGCAACTTGAGGTATTTGTTTAAAAAAAAAAAAAGGTCGTGGTGAAGATATTTAAAACTTTTCTCCGTGCCCGGTTCTGGGAGAAAACTGCCGCCTCTTAAACTTTCTGACAGATAGGGATTTCACAGAAGGCAACATCCTTATGGGAGCTTAACAGTCTGTCTCTAGCTGCACCCGCAAGGGAGATAACACAGGGATATGGCCTTTCATCGTTGCCAGGTTTTGATATTTGTATCCATTTTGACATTCGCACCCAGGCCCAATGTGAATGCGCTCCAGCCGGTGCCGCTCTTTGAGGCCAGAATGGCCTCCCTTGTTTTAAGGCCTCGAATGGTTTTCCCTGCTTCAATAAGGGTCCAAACTGTTTATCCTGTTTCAGTAAGGGTCCAAACCGTTTATCCTGCTTCAGTAAGGATCCAATCCGTTTATCCTGTTTCAGTAAAGGTCCAAACAGTTTATCCTGTTTCATTAAGGGTCCGAACAGTTTATCCTATTTCATTAAGGGCCCAAACCGTTTATCCTGTTTCAATATGGGTCCAAACCGTTTATCCTGTTTCAATAAGGGTTCAAACCGCGTATCCTGCTTCAGTAAGGGTCCGAACAGGTTATCCTGTTTCAATAAGGGTCCAAACCGTTTATCCTGTTTCAATAAGGGTCCAAACCATTTATCCTGTTTCAATAAGGGTCCAAACCGCGTATCCTGCTTCAGTAAGGGTCTGAACAGTTTATCCTGTTTCAATAAGGGTCCGAACCGTTTATCCTATTTCAATAAGGATCCAAACCGTTTATCCTGTTTCAATGAGGGTCCAAACCGTTTATCCTGTTTCAGTAAGGATCTGGACGACTTCTCCTGTTTTATGAAGAACTTGAGAGACATAGACGAAATGACAACTTCAGTAAAACTGGTCCTAGTAATGAAAATAGATGAGTGTATGGTTCAGTTTTACAAAAAAGATAAAAAGAGTGAGGAAAATGGGCAGAAACAAGAATGGCAGATAGCAAGATGAGTACGTATAAACGAAGGACAAAGAACAATCCAATATTTCGACAAAAAAGCCTTTTTTAAGAATCACATACAAAAACAACACAAAAGACAAAAACAAAAACAAAATAAAACAGAAAAAAAATCAATGGAATATATGTAGACTTAGCTTTAGCTTTTCGGTCTCCTTCTAGTAAGAAAGTCCCGCACACAAATAAAAGCTAAGTCTATATATTTTTGTGTGCCTGACTTTCTTACTAGAGGGAGTCCGAAAAGCTAAGTCTATATATTTTTGTGTGCCTGACTTTCTTTCTAGAAGGAGTCCGAAAAGCTAAGTCTGTATATTTTTGTGTGCCTGACTTTCTTACTAGAGGGAGTCCGAAAAGCTAAGTCTACATATTTTTGTGTGCCTGACTTTCTTACTAGGAGTCCGAAAAGCTAAGTCTATATATTTTTTCATACATTTAAGAAGGTTCTGTACGGTTTTCTCAGTTCTAAAGAGGGCCCAGAGAGCCCCCTTGCTTTAACGGTGGCCTGTAGTGGATGACAACAGAGTGGTTAATCATAAGAGTGGTGTTGGGGTGGAAGGGGAAGAGAGAAAATTGTTTTAGACTCACACCTTTCTTCTCGGAGACTCTATCTGTATCTTCTGTATAGTCAGCACCGTTCTTTAATCATTTATAATAACATATTGTGTTACGTGAGAGAGAGAGAGAGAAAGTGAGAGAGAAAGAGAGAGAGTGAGAGAGAGTGAGAGAGAAAGAGAGAGAGTGAGAGAGAAAGAGAAAGAGAGAGAGTGAGAGAGAAAGAGAGAGAGTGAGAGTGAGAGAGTGTGAGAGTGAGAGAGTGTGAGAGTGAGAGAGAGTGTGAGAGAGAGTGAGAGAGAGAGTTAGAGAGAGTGTGAGAGAGTGAGAAAGAGTTAGAGAGAGTGAGAGAGAGTGAGAGAGAATGAGAAAGAGAGTGAGAGTGAGAGAGAGTGTGAGAGAGAGTGAGAGAGGAGAGAGAGTTGAGAGAGAGGTAGAGTGAGAGAGAGTGAGTGAGAGAGAGTGAGAGAGTGTGAGAGTGAGAGAGAGTATGAGAGTGAGAGAGAGTGAGAGTGAGCGAGTAAGAGAGAGAGAGTGAGAGAGAATGAGAAAGAGAGTGAGAGAGAGTGTGAGAGAGAGGAGAGAATGTGAGAGATAGAGGAGAGAGAGTGAGAGTGAGAGAGAGAGAGAGTGAGAGAGAGAGCGTGTGGGGAAAGAGAATGAGAGAGCCAACGGTTGAATGAACTTTTGTCTTCGAAGGCTGAAGAATTGAGCCTACAGGTTTGTCTAACATTCCGTCCTTTATCTCTCAAACTTCTAATCGATTATTGATATTCAGAATTAATTTAGTATCAGTCTCCTATGCTCATGACAAACATGAACAGAGAGAGATCGAAAGAGAGAGCGAAAGAGAGAGAGAGAGAGAGAGAGGCGAAGAGAGAGAAAGAGACAGACAGCCAGACATTCATATCAAAGACTTTGTGAGACATAAAGACCAAAAAAAAATAATGCAGTGGATTTAGACACGAGAATCCTTTAAGGAAGACACTGCAATAATTCACTTTTCATTGCGTGTTCTGCAGTCATTCAAACCTGCACCGAATTCATTCCCATAATCAGGCGTGCACTGTGAACGAGGGATAATACGACATTACATTCCAGAATAAGTCGCCACGAGGCAGAATGTAGCTAACCTTCCGCCGAATCCCTCTCTCGTCTACCTCAAAACAATGAGGCGTAGAGAGAGCAGACAATTTCATTAGCGATAGAAATACCCCCCCCCCCCCCCCCCACCCCCACAAGATGAGCGTGAAGTTTTCTCACCGAGGAAGCTGCGCTAGCTTGGGACTTCGACGCACGGAACAAATTCGACGTAGAAATTGTCGATGTTTCTGCAGTGAAGTCTCAGTGCTACTGTAAAAAGTATAGATTTGTTTTTTTTTTCTTCACGGTTGATTGTGACACTGAAGAAGTTGTCTTTCGTTTGTGTGTGTCACTAGAGCTCTATAAACCCACAGCACCTTCCAGAAGACATACCCAATAGGAGGACCATAAACGAGCTCCTTTTCGTTGACGATCAAGCACTTATAGCCACATCAGAAAAAAAGACCTACAACAGAACATGGATAACTTAGCAAGGGCCATGTCAAAGCCACAACATGAAGATCAGTGCTGAAAAAAACATAAGCCGTGGCCATAGCGAGAGAAGAAATCCAAACAAAGATCTTCCTAGACAACCAGGCCTTGAAACAAGTGAAATATTTCAAATACCTAAGTAGCATAATATCATACTCAGGGAAAATTGAGATACCAAGAATAGATGCAATAAAGCAAACCAGGTCATTGGACAGGTGACTCCTTTTCTGAAGAACAAATACATCACAAATGAAACAAACAGCAACACAGTTTTCCTCCTAACTCTATGCTATCAGTGTCAGACATGGACACTAACAGCCAAGAACGAAAGAAAAATCATCGCGACAGAAATGAGACGTTTAAGGAGAAAACTAAATGTGACACGAAGAGACCGAATAACAAAAGAAAACATCAGAGCAAAAGGTTGGAGTAGCACCCCGTGTAACATTATATCCAGAAACAGCAAGTCAAATGCTTTGGCCATGTAGCACGGTTACCACCAGACAGTATATCACAATGTTCACACTAAGATCTGTAGGTAATAGAGGAAGAGGCCGCCCCACGCAGGAGATGGAGAGAGGAAAGTACAGAAGCATTAAATATCCCATTATATGAAGCAACTCGTCGAGCCCTATCAAGACGTTTATTTGTCCTCTCAACACCGAAAGAAGATATATGAGGAAGGAGACTAGATGAAAAATCACTGGAGCTGCATGTAGGATGTTTTTTTTAGCTGTGGCAACCGTGAAGGTGTTGCACACAAAACGTCGTGCTGAACTGAGAGAAGGTTGCTTTAGGTAGCATAGAGACCTATAGTGGCACCATGAAGGTGTTGCAACAGAAAACGTCGTGCTGAGGTGAGACAGTATTGCGGTAGGTAGCATAGAGACCCATAGTGGCACCGTAAAGGTATTGCAACACAAAACGTCGTGTTCAACTGAGAGAAGGTCGCCGTAGGTAGCATAGAGACCCATAGTGGCACCGTAAAGGTGTTGCAACACAAAACGTCGTGTTCAACTGAGACACGGTCGCCGTAGGTAGCATAGAGACCCATAGTGGCGAGCTTCTTAGCAGTAGGCACCGCAGCGAGCCATGTCCCCAGTAGCTAGGCTGAGCCTGATTACTATGAGCTAGTTAGTTACGAAGGACCATCATCCGTGCAATCCAGACACAACCATGGACGCTCCGATATCCTCGTCTTTATCTCCTTCAGCGGTAAAGTAGCTGAATACACCCAATCTTTGTTGGTTGGCCGTGCGTCTGTATTATATTTCTAGTATCGTCCGGGAACTGTGAGCTGGTGTTCTTTGCAGCAGATGCGGTGAAGATGGTGAGACACATCATCGAGTCGGCTTTGGGAGCGGGTAATGGTGACTACTTTTCCAGACCTTGAGTGAAGCTAAAAAGAGGCAAACGCTGTGCAGTACTTCTTTAGGAGACTCCGCCTCCATGGAAACTATGACGATTTCTGACCCGTTAACTAGGTTATGCCTGCTACTGGGGTGTAATAACGGAGAGGTGGGACAGGGTCTTGGTCAGATATGGTTCGCCTGTCCAGACACTAATATGTAAGCTATGGGTCTCCAGTCCAGACACTAATATGTCAGCTATGGGTCTCCAGTCCAGACACTAATACGTCAGCTATGGGTCGCTGATTACCAAATCGGACAGTAAGTTTTACTATGAGCATCAATACTCAGGGCGGACACGGTTCTGTTAGTTCTGGTTCGCTGACCGTCACATTACAGAAGCCATCTTTGCGTCGACGAACTTGGGGAAAGTGAGTACCATATCACCACAGCCAAAGAAACAGCAATGGCTTTCTCTACTTCCCGGACAAACTTGAAACGCTGGGTCTCTCATCAGTTTTCCAGCTCCAGATCGGACATTACTTCTTTACCCCAGTGGCCAGGCAACTGAGATATTAAAACCTGTTATTCCCAGGTCTCACGTTGAGATAGAAATCGGGCTGGAACAGTTTTGATTGGCTGCGCCTGATAACAGGTCATCTTTCCTCCAAAATGAGTGGTGATGAGAAAAGGAGGTTTAAAAAAGAAAAGAATTTAATTTAGGGTCAAGGAAGGAAAAGGCCCTCGCATGTCCTCCTCTCACGTCTTTATAAATGCGGCCCATTGAAATGCTGCCTGGTTTACACAGAGTAAGAATATAAAGTAAAATGATTCTGCAGTTTAAAAAGGAAGCTGTAAATGGCTTGAGAGGGACAGACAGAATCTGCACCTCTTTTTTTTTTCTTTATTCCCTCGTCTCATGAGAAGCTAAGCTGCTATAAATGCGACTCTCCTACGCTCTAAATGATACTTTGTTCATTTGTTTCTGTTTAGTGCATTATATGAGTTAATAACGAAGAAAACTTGCCAAAAAAGAGTATATCGAAAATAGGGTGTTTTTTTTTTTGTCTTCGAAGAATTTTAGTGATGAATTGTCAACTATTTTTCGCCAATAACTTTACTACATAATGGCATGCGTGGACTTTTCTCTTCCTAACAGTTGGCAGAGTGAAATAGCAACTACGAGACGCGTGGTCTATCACTCATCTCTGTTTAAATTCCGTGAGTAGCGACCCAAATCTAGAAAATATGAAAAATTGGTCTAGACTCAGTATCTGTCGACAGATGATAATGAAATTGTGCAAAGACTGGACTTTTGTCGTAGCAGTAATAAGTCTGTTTTCTGGTGGGTATAATTTGTATTTCCAGATTTTTTTGTGTTTTGTTTTGTTAGGGAAGAGATGATTCATGGCTAGGCCTAGTGAGAGAGGGGGCCCAGCCAGTGTATCCTTCCAGTGTTTTCCATGTTTTGTGGGTGGGGCCCAGTGGGTTTTCAAGGGAAAAAAAAGGGGGGTGCGTGATAGATAGAAGTAGAGTGAATAGTCAGTATGGTAGACAGTGGTGGGGTGGGGGGGGGGGGAGGTGGAGGGATGTTGGGGAAGAATTTTGCGTCGCCTTACACGGTTCTTCTCAGAGTTCATGGCCAAGCTGTTAGAGCATTAGATGATTTTTTTTTTCATCTTCCTACTGAAGTTCAGGGCTCGGTTCTCGGCTAACGTTCCTTTTCTCACGTCTATGTGCTTCGTCGCATTTTTTTTTTCCGAGATTGCTACTTGCGGCCTGGTTAGCTGACTGGTTAGGCGCTCGACTTAACAATCCAGTGGTGCCGGGTTCAGTCCCGGCAGTGGAATTTGTTCCAGTACACAACGAAAAAGGCCCCCGGGGTCACCCAGCCTCTAAAAATGGGTACCAGGGAAATCTGGGAAGGTAAAACGGCCAAGCATGATAATGGCCACATCACATTTTCGTGTAAAATACGGGCCTAACATCGTATTCCCTAATATCATTCTTATATCTTATATCCTTCCCGTCCCGCTAAACGTCACATAGGGCTCGCAAAGTAGTTCGCCAATTTTTCCTGTCTTCGGCGAGTCTTTCAACCTCATCGAGGGATTTTATGCCTGTTAATTTGGTCTCTCTTAACAATGTCCTCTTCAGAGTTTCACGCTGTCTGCCTCTTTTTCTTTGGCCTGTTGTTCCACTTGATAGCTTGTTTTGGGATTCTCTGATCGTTTCTTCTCATCACGCGACCAACATATGTCCATCTCCTTCTCCTGATCACCCATGAGACTGGTTGTTGTTCAGTCATCTGTCTTAATCTCTGCATTGTTCTTGAATTCGTTCCACTTGATGCCGAGTATTTTCCTTATGCATTTGTTTTCAAAAGAGTCTAATTTCTTGTCTATTTCTTTAGTTGTTTTCCAGCTTTCGCATGCATAAATGAGGGTGGATATTACATTTGAATTGAATAGTCTTAACTTGGTTTTTGTGCTTATAACTTTTGAATTCCATATGGCATGGAAACAAGAATTTTACCTTTACCTCTACCTTACGTCTTGCACACATTACCACCTTTACCTCTACCTTACGTCTTGCACACATTACCACCTTTACCTCTACCTTACGTCTTGCACACATTACCACCTTTACCTCTACCTTACGTCTTGCACACATTACCACAATCGTGCTGCACAAATCTCACTGCGTCCAACCATCATTTACTTAAGTCTATAAACATTTAGGGAATCACGCAACAGATCAGGGGATCGGTAACTTTCCTACTAAAAGCAATACAATCAAAATGGACGTGACCATTGCTTTTTATATATAAGTGACTCACTCGGCAACCTCTTTTGTAGAAAGGTCCTACCATTTTAAACAGAAGTAGGAACATCTTTATTGTTACTTAACGAGCACAGATTTGTAATGTTTCAGTCTACATTTTAATCATTTAAAAACTTAAAGGACAAAGAAATAGGAAACAAGAATATTCAAATGTTTATCAGTGAAATAAAACAGATGAGAAGTGGAAAAAAAAATTTTAGAAAAATAAAGGACGAGCGCTTAGCTGTGACGTGCAAGAAGCTGTGACTTGCAAGAAGCTGCACTCGAGAGTGCGCTTGGTGAAGTGTTGTGAATGTTTAAATGAAGACTTGTGAGGTATGGTGAGACAAGCCTGACTGGTTGGTAAGTAAAGACGGAGTGGGGAAAGGAGAGAGAGAGAGAGGGGGGTGGGTGGGAGAGAGAGATACAATGGTTGTCAAGCCGAGAAAGGAGTAAGTGTAATACGTGATTATTTTTGGTGTACTTAGGGTACGCGTGCTACTATGTCAGTGCTTGGGGCACCACATTCATGTTTCAGCTTATAAATGAAAATAATAATAACTATAATAAAATACAATAGTCATTTCATTTACGTTATATAATGCAATAGCATTACGCAATATAACATAACTGTTGTTCATCATATATTTGCACATATAACTGAACTGATTACGCTGGTTCAGCAGTGAAAAGAAAGAATGGAAAAGAACAGACAGACTAAAATTATCCGTGTACAAGAGACAAAGGAAACAGGACCAAGGGGTAGACCAAGACAGGGATAGAAAGGCAGCATAGAATATGATATAAAGGAAACTGATGTCACCAACTGGACAAAGAATATTAGGAATAGAAAGGAATGGAGGCGAGTTTTATCTGCATCAATGAGTCTTAGTGACTGGGAAAGCTGAATCATATATATATATATATATATATATATATATATATATATACAAGGCACGAGCAGAACTCTTTTGACGTCAATATATAAATCTGATAACAGAATCTGACGCATTCCTATATGCCCTGTAAGGGAGCATTCTGCACTTGTCGCCCCATCCACTCTCAATATATTAGTCTCCCACTTGTGTGGTGTGCTTGATCCTTTGCACCTTTATTTTATTCATCGGCGGAAGCTGTCGCAATTGATGATCGTACTGAGATATACGTGGTCTGAGGTGACAAGACGGGAAGGGGCTTTTGCTTTTCTTCCCTTAGGAGCGAGTTAAATGAGCTCGCAGACTGTCAGGTGGTCATCTTTCTAATTAGGTTTGGCTGTTTCCGTCGACGGAGCTCTCATGTAATCTTCTTGTCATGGGCTAGTACTTGAGGCGTTTCTACGATTGTCTGCGGTGACCTGTGACACCGGCGAATGAAGGTCTTGACATTCAGTCGGACAGTCTAGGGGTTAGAGGGTGGGGGGGGGGGTATGATTAAAGATTCACGTGAGGATGTGATGAAGAGTCTCACGTCTCTTATTTAGTAGGATAGGGAAATGTGTGGGTGGATGAATTCTCCTCCTCCTTCTTCTTCTTCTTCTTCGTCTTCTTCTCTTCTTCCTCCTCCTCCTCTTTCTTCTTCTTCTTCTCTTCCTCCTCCTCCTCCTTCTTCTTCTTCTCTTCCTCCTCCACCTCCTTCTCCTCCTTCTTCTTCTTCTTCTCTTCCTCCTCCTCCTCCTCCTCCTTCTTCTTCTTCTTCTTCTTCTTCTTCATAGTTAGAAAAGCAACTTGTTAGATACTGTTAGAAATTATTTTAATGTTTGTTAGAAGATCTGTATTTACAATGTTTTTTTGTGTTTATGTATATGTCTGCGTGTGTATGTGTGCGTGAGTGCTATTTTGTTAGGTTAATTACTTCTTCTCTTTTACTTTGAATGAGTAGTTAAATCTTACACTCTTTTGATATGTTTTTTCCTAATTTAATTTGTATATTTGTACTAAATCAAGTGTGTGGGAAGAATGAAAAATGGACTGATGAAGGGCAGAATGTAAGACGGGCCTGCGTGCCCAATTCTTTACCTTTTAAAAATAAAGATTATTAATCATTCATTCATTCTTCTTCTTCTTCTCCTCCTCCTCCTTCTTCTTCTTCTTCTCCTCCTCCTCCTTCTTCGTTCCCCGCTTAAACATCGAGGTCACTCTCTCGGACAAATGCGGGAGTTCATATCTGATATCCTACATCGCCATAAAACTTCTCTTGAAAACCTCTGAAGCTTGGGAATATCTTGGAGTATGGCTGGATGAATGATATAAACAAGGACTAGATAGATTTTTGTTGTTAATGAATGTATTCACAAGTGGAGCGTGGAATGATAAAACTTCTTCTCCTACGGCAGTTCCGGTAAAAGGGAGGTTGCCTTCCTGATTCTATCGTCAGTAGGAGATCTTCATTCCTGATCCAGTTCTTTCCTTTTATGCTCTTTCTTAGAGAAGAAATGAATCTCTGTAGACAATTAAGTTGAGGCAGTGTGTCTGATAAACATCACTTTTCCGAAACACTTCGGATTCTTCTTCTTCTTCTTCTTCTTTTTCAATCTCTTAAACTGCGAGCTGGTGTTATTTTGCAGCTCATGCAGGTGAAGAGATTGAGGAGCAGCATCGAGATAGATTAGGAGAAGAGAGTGGCATTGCTTCTTTAGCAGACTCCAAACGCCATGGGGATTATGGCAATCCCCGAGCGCTAGGAAGGCTAGACCTGTTACTGGAGGTAGCAACGGAGAATTGGGACATGGTCTTGGTCAACTATGTTTCGCCAAACCCTGACGCCAGCAAGTCAGCTATTGCTCGCTGACTGCCAAATTGGATGGCGTCTTCGGCCCCTGAACACTTGAGATAAATTTCAGTACAGATTTTTTTAGAATTTTACCTCATTATACAACACTAAATTCAAACCAGTATAACAACCGTAATGTCTTGGTAATGTATTTCATTAAAAATCCTCATTCGCTCATTTTGTGGTTAAAATTCATATCTTATATCCTTCCCGTGCCGTTAAACGTCACATAGGGCTCGCAAAGTAGTTCGACAATTTTTCCTGTCTTCGGCGAGCCTTTCAACCTCATCAAAGGATATTATGCCTGTTAATTTGGCCTCTCTTAATAATGTCCTCTTCAGAGTTTCACGAGGTCTGCCTCTTTTTCTTCGGCCTGTTGTGTTCCACTTGATAGCTTGTTTTGGGATTCTCTATCATTTCTTCTCATCAAGTGACCAACATATGTCCATCCCCTTTTCCTGATCACCCATGAGACTGGTTGTTATCTGTCTTATCTCTGCATTGATCTGCATGAGACTGGTTGTTATCTGTCTTATCTCTGCATTGTTCTTGAATTCATTCCACTTGATGCCGAGTATTTTCCTTATGCATTTGTTTTCAAAAGAGTCTAATTTCTTTTCTATTTCTTTAGTTGATTTCCAGCTTTCGCATGCATAAATGAGGGTGGATATTACATTTGAATTGAATAGTCTTAACTTAGTTTATGTGCTTATAACTTTTGAATTCCATATGTTCTCAAGATTCTTGAAGATTGATGCTGCTTTTGCAATTCTGATCCTAACTTCCTTTCTAGTGTCACCATCCTGGTCTATGTAGTTGCCAAGGTATGCAAATTGACTGACTTCTTCAATATTTGTCCCTTCTGTATGTATTTTTCCATTTTGATTGAGATGAATTTTCATTATTTTTGTTTTGTCTTTGTTAATTTCAAGTCCTATTTTGCTAGCCAGTGAAAACAGGCTATCTGTTTTTTCTTGCATGGAGTTCACATTATTACTGATAAGAGTTATGTCATCAGCAAAATCAAGGTCTTCTAGTTGGGTCCCATGTACCCAGTCAATACCTGTGTTACCTGTGCAGCATTTTTTCATTATGAAATCTATTGTAATCCCAAAAAGTAAAGGAGACAGTATACATCCTTGTTTCTCGCCTGTTTCAATCTGGAACCATTCACTCATCCCTTCTTCTGTCTTGACTGCAAAAACATATCCATTGTATAAGTCCTTAATGATGTTGACAATTTTAGATGGTATTCCATATAGACATAAAATTCTCCATAATGAATCTCTGTGTATGCTATCAAATGCCTTTTTAAAATCTATGAAGTTCAGTATTAATGGTTTCTGCTTTTCAATATGTTCTTCGAGTATTATTCTGAGAGTAAAGATCTGGTCGAGACAGCTTCTCCCTTTTCGAAATTCATATAAGGGACGCTAATGCAGTTTAGGTTATTTGTTTTTAATAATTTATTTCATAGATAGTAACAAAACAGCAAATAAATCTTTCCCTTATCTTCTATTTCTCTTTATACTTAACAAATGGGCAGTATTTCACTGTAGAAGGTGTTGCTTAATGTCATTAAGTAATCATTTTCATTCTCTGATAACTCCTTCAGAGGAAGATGGGCTGTAATGAATCGGGAATTATACTGTTCAAAAACAGAAACGCAGTACTACTGTAGTCGTAACAGACACCAAATTTCAAACTTGTATCAAAATTTTATTTTACAGAATTAATGTTTCAATCTTGGCATGAAGAATCTTTAAGATTTTAACAATGAAATGATGTTCATTAAATTTGGTTCAGACTTTTATTCTTTGCGACTGAGGCCTTTTTTTCAGTAAGGTGTATGGCCTCCTCTGGCGTGTGTCAGAGAACCACATCTCCTTGACATGGATCCCATTAGCCGTTGGATCTGTTGTCGTGGGATGGCTGCCCACTCTTCCCGCAGTGCAAGAGACAACTGTCGGAGATGGGTTGGCGCCACGTCTCGCTGGCGGACTTGTCTGTTGAGTTCATCTCATAAGTGTTCTATTGGGTTCATGTCTAATGGACGTTGTTGTCAGCGAGGAACTTGGTGGTGAATTGTGCCACATGAGGTCGGGCGTTATCTTGCTTAAAAATCAACCCTGGTTCAGCCAGAAGTGGAAGGACGTGAGGACAAAGAATTTCAGTGACGTATCGTTAGGCATTCAGGTGTCCTTCAATTTGCACCAGGTCACTTCTTCCCATGAAGTTGATCGTCTCCCACACCAGTACACCTCCACAACCATGTGGAGGAGCCTCATCCACGCTGTTCTGGGCGTAGTGCACACGTACACTGCGGTAAACACTTCTCCGACTATCGTGTCGCTGGAGCAGAACGAATGATTCATCACTAAACCAAGTCCTTCTCCATTCATTCGCAACGCTCCATTGACATTGCTGGTTCGCCCACTGCAGTCGGTTCTGGCGATGCCGCTCCATAAGAACGGGACTTCTGTGGGGTCTTCTATCCCAAAGACCAGCGTCGTGCAGGTGGTTCCTGACTGTTTAATCTGAAATTCGACGAGTTCCTGTCATTGATTGGACTGTTGAGGACGCAGATGCAAATATATTCCTGAGGTGACGCAGCCACATGAAGCGGTCTTCGGCAGGAGTTGTGACTATGGGTCTTCCACTGCGTGGCTGGTCTGCAACTGAGACATTTTCTTGAAATCGTCTCCAAAGGTGACTAATGGTGCTTCTAACCACATTAAATTGTCTGACCACTACACTTTGTGACTATCCAGTCTGTAAATGTCCAACCATGATGAGTTGTTCTGTAGTGAGATGAGCCACACTTGCGCATTGAATTTTCGAATGAATTTCTGTTTTGACTAGTGTCGCTTTTCTGTGCTAATGAATCATCTAGTGAGTACAGTTCAGGTCAGCACCTGAAGTTGATGTCCAAGTGAACGTTTCAAGCAATTTGCCCTTGTCTGATCAGCAAACTTCAGTTTAAATCGCAACATCGTATTTGTTGTGTTTCTTTTTTTTTTTTTGAACAGTTTATCTTTGAGCTTAGCTGTTCCGATGGACCCAACCAAAATCATTCCTGTACGGCCATCTTTTGATGTTATCTACTCATCTGTATCGCTGTCGTCATCTTTATTTTTTAAATATTTTTTTCCGTCAACTTCTCCTCTCGTGTAATTGCATTATATTTCATTTTTGTGTTATGGCCTTTTGATATGGCCAAAACCAGATATGCATAGAAAACTTGGAAAACTCCAGACTTCAAACATTAGATTTAAACCAAAAAAAAAAAATAATGGAGTTATTATTTATTAAGTCTTTTTTTTTCTTCATGTATAAGCCATATGTCCTTTCTAAGCCTGGTCAAGTGTGCTTAGCAAGAGAGCGTACATTCAATCCGCCAAAAGCAGTTGTCCAGATTGTTCGGGCAGGTCTGTTGCAGGCAGCGTGACACACAAAGGGAACGTGAACGGGTATTTATACCGGGTGCTTGACGGAATTTTCCCGGTGGAAAGTAGGAAAAGGGGTTTTTCTGCGAAAGTAAAAAAAGAAAAAAAGAGGGGAATGAGTAGAAGTGGGGGTGGGGGGTTATGAAAAGGCATCGGCAGAAATAAGAGGGCAGCCTTAATTCCTGGTGTTGAGGAGGGGCTTAATTTTTTAAAAAAAAGATTGTCACGTGACGTGAAGTATGTGGAGACTGGATAAAATTCTGCCACGTGAGTCAGAGATATCTCAGGGAAGAGAGTATAAAGAGCCATTTTTTTTTCTAGTTTGAGGGAGTTTGGACCGGCATGCTACGAGAAGAGAATAGAAGCGAAAAGAAGAGAAGAGGGATAGAAGCGAAAAGAAGAGAAGAGGAGAGGAAATTAAAAAGCATTGGGAGCTTGATTGACCGAAGCATTAATGAAAAAAGCGTTGATGGAATAAACAGATTTTACGAAAGAGTTGCGGAGAGAAAAGAGAAAGTAAGCGAAGCATTCAGGCGGCCATGTTTTGCAATGTGGAAACTATAGAAAGAGATTTAAAGGGCGTTCAGTGAACAATAATCTTGATGTGAAAATTTAGGACCTTTTTTTTTGTCCTGTTTTTGTTTTTGTTTTTGTCCGAAATGACAAGATTTCTGAGCCCATGGGAAATAAGCCGTGTTATTGATGGAACGGTCCTGTAGCTTTGTCAGCCGTTAGCCAAAGCAAGACACTAAGCCGGGGCGTTCTGTTAAGCATTCAGTCAAAGTATATGTACAAGATCTGTGCCAGTTCATTTTCAACAACCTCTCGTTACTGTAGAAGCCCAGTGGAGGGAGACGATGCAGACAGTATGGAGGTCATCTACCCGCGGGTGGCAGCTCCACTCCACACTTATCATCATTAGGTGCCATGCTGACTGGCGTTGGCTATTATGCTTCTCCAGAGTACACGATCCTTCATGCAGGCCATCAGCTCAGTTGGTGATCTCCCCTCACACCATCCCGTCAGACTGTCCAGTATCATTTCTCTTGGTCTTCCTCTTGATCTTCTTCCTTTTATTTTTCCTGTTGTTATACTATTTTCAATGCCCCCTCTTCTCATTGCATGTCCTATGAAAGTACATTGTCTCTCTCTTATCTTTTTGACAAGGTTTTTTTTTGTCTCTTCAGCTCTTTCTTCTCATACATTTCCATTAGTTATTTTGGCTGTCCATGGGATTCTCAACATTCTTCTAATAAACCACATTTCTGTTGCTTCCAATGATTTTTGTGCAGACCTGCCTGTTGTCCATGATTCACTTCCATATAACAAGATAGGTTCAATATAGCATTTTAGGACTCGTTTTCTAACATTCATTGATAAGGACGTGTTGCATAATACGTTTCTCATTCTCGGAAATGCAGTCTTCTCCACACTTAGCGAGCCATAACGGGTCAAAATCAATGCAGGATTTAGGCTCCAGAGCCGATACGATGCTGTGCCTCAACGTATTTACCGCATCTGGTGCAAATAACATCAGACAGCAGTGTCAGGGGGAACTGAAGAAGTACAATAAGTAGTACTAGTAGCAGCAGCAGCAGCACTGGTAATAGTACTAGTGCTAGTAGTAATGGTAGCATTAGTAGTAGTAACAGTAGTAGTAGTAGTAGTAGTAGTAGTAGTAGATGCAGCAGCAGTATTAGAAGTAGTAGTAACAGTAACAGTAGTAGTAGTAGTAGTAGTAGTAGTAGTAGTGGTGGTGGTAGTAGTAGTAGGAGTAGCAGCAGCAGTAGTAGTGATAGTAATGGTGGTGATATTGTAGCAACAGTAATAGTAGCAGTAGTAGCAGCAATAGTAGTAGTAGCGGCAGCATCAGAAGTAGAAGTAGTAGTAGTGACGGAAGTAGTAGCAACAGCAGCATTAGTGGTAGTAGTAGTAGTAATAGTAGTAGTGGTGGTAGTAGTGGTGGTAGTAGTAGTAGAAACAGCAGCAGCATTAGTAGTAATATTAATAGTAGTAGTAGTATTAGTGGTGTTAGCAGTAGTAGCAGCAGCAGTAGTAGTAGTAGTAGTAATTGTAGTAGTAGTAGTGATAGTAGTGGTGGTAGTAGCAATAGCAGCAGCAGCAGTTGTAGTAGTAGTTGTAGTAGTAGTAGTAGTGGAAGTAGTAGTAGCAGCAGCAGCAGTAGTAGTAGTAGTAACAGGAGCATCAACGGTATTATTAGCAGTAGTAGCTGTGGTAGTAATGGTGATAGAAGTTGTAGTAGTAGCAGTAACAGTAATAAAAGTACGAGTAGTAGTAGTAGTAATTGTAGTAATATTAGTGATAGAAGTGGTAGTAGTAGCAATAGCAGCAGCAGCAGTTGTAATAGTAATAGTAGTAGTAGCAGGAGCATCAACAGTAATATTAGCAGTAGTAGTCGTTGTAGTAATGGTGATAGTAATTGTAGTAGTAGTAGTAGCAGTAATAGTAATAATAGTACGAGTAGTAGTAGCAGCAGTAGTAGTAATAGTAGGGGTAGGGTAATAGCAGCAGCAACAGCGAAAGTAGTAGTAGTAGTAGTAGTGATATTAGTAGTAGCAGCAGCAGCAGCAGCAGTAGTAGTAGTAGTAGTAGTAGTAGAGTTTTAATAGTGGTAGTAGTAGCAGCAACAGTAGCAGTAGTAATAGTAGTAATACTAGTGGTAGTAATAGTAGCAGTAGCAGCACAAACAGTAGTAGTAGTAATGGTGATAGTAATGGCAACAGCAGCAGTGACGGTAGTAGTAGTAGTAGTAGTAGTGATGGTAGTAGTAGTGTTAGTCGTAGCAGCAGCAGTAGTAGTCGTCGTAGTAGTATTAGTCGCATTGTTGTTGTTGTTGCTGCTGCTCCTGCTGTATTGCCGTTTGTAGATAAGACAAGTGCAATGACTTGAAGAAAACTGAAGACAAAGAAAAGACTACTAAACAAGTTACTGAAACATATCATTTACACATTCAATGTTTATCCCAAGTTTCGAACTACATATAAACGAGCGAAAACGGTACCTTAATATATATATATAAAATTCACTAAATTCTGTAATTGATTTATTGACTGAACATAGCCTAGACAGCTTGCATCTGTGGAAGCTACAAGCCACTTTTTTTTTTATTTTCTGAGATGAAAACTTCCTCTGTTAATGGAAATGATTTCATAATTTTGTTTCTAAAAACATTTCTTTCCTTTAGCCAGAACGAGGAAATTTAAGGAAAACATTTTGTTTACAGATGAATTTTATTTCAGTTTCACTATATTCCGTAAACCTACTTTCAAACAGCACAGAAAAAGATCTTGAAAATATAATCTTAGCATTCATAAGATCTATCTATCTATCTATCTATCTATCTATCTATCTATCTATCTATCTATCTATCTATCTATCTGTCTGTCTGTCTGTCTGTCTGTCTGTCTGTCTGTCTGTCCATCTGTCTGTCTGTCCGTCCGTCCGTCTGTCTGTCTGCTTTAAAAAAATGAAAATCATGCAACCTAAAAAAAAATCCCCTTTTCTTCAAAACTCTTAAAACAATTCATTTATTGTCGATACTCGCACATGCAGCTTATATTTTGCTTCAACTCTAATCTATAATGTCCAGTAGTTTGTATCGACACTTGCCCAGATGTCTAATATCGACACCTATTTATGTGTCTATTAGTTGACACCTATCTAGGTGTCTAGTAGTTTCAGTCGAACCTATAGAGAAGTCTAGTAGTTTGTGTCTACATTCACCCGGGAGTCTAGCAGGTTGTGTCGACATTCACCAAGGAGTCTAAAAAAAAAACAAACCTTGGACTAGTTTCCAGTTCCAGCTACTAGAGCCTCATACAAACTTCTATCCCCTCTCCTCTCTTCTGCTTTTTTTTTTTTCATCTATTCCGCGGCTCCCCCCCCCCCCCACCCCCAAAAGGCCTCCTGGCCCATCTTTAAAACAGGAAAACCTTCCTGATCGTGGAGCATTCCACCGACTCTACCCCTCTCCCCACTCCCTTGGTGGTCCTGTAAAGTAACAGAACAAAGTTTCCTAGGATTAGTTAGACTTCGGGAAAAAATCGTAGACATTTTCTTGTGATGTTTCTTTGTACGATTTTTTTTTTTCGAGGTCTAGTCCTACAAAACTGTTCTGTTACTTTACCGTAGGTAAACCTCGTTGTTTTCTATTTATAAACCTTTGGTGGCCCTGTCCATCGCTAAATGTTAGCTGTACAAATCAACAGTTGGAACCTCTCATTTCATGAAAGCCGACGCATTTTTTTTTTCTCTTCCATTAAAAGCGATGAGCATGAGAGAATCATGTGAGGAAGAAATTAAAAAAAAAAAAAACCTCGCTGAAAATCTTCCCCCCCCCAAAAAAAAAAATAGCCACATTTTGTTCCATTCATTGCTCTCGACCACCCTGATGGCATGTCGGTTTGTCTTACGTCGCATCCCTATGGGCCTCGCGTTCTGTGCGATCTGCATCGGTCAGTGCCGTCCTTTTGTTTGCTAGCTGTTTATTTGTATGTGTGTATATGCCGGCCTGGTTAGCTGAGTGGTTAGGCGCTCGGTTTACTAATCAGGTGGTACCGGTTTCAGTCCCAGCAATGCAATTTTTGTTGTTGTCGTTGTTGTTGTACCCACCAAAAAAGGCCCTGGGGACGACCCAGCCTCTAAAAAAATGGGTACCAGAAAAACCTTGGAAGGTAAATACGGGCCAGACGTGATACTGACCTCTTCAGACTTTCGTGTTCCGAAGGTCGTGGAAATTACAGGCCGGACACCGTATCCGGAATACGCCTTCAGGGCATGGAAACGGGACTTTTACCAGACCTTCCTTATATGTCTTCCGTCTGCATGTGTATTAGCTAAATATGCGTGCCATACAGACACATAATTTCTTATTTGCTCTACATTTCATTCATGTATGCTCTAATTTCATTACAGCTGTCATCTTAAACTCATTCTCTTCTCCTGCCATACCCCTCTCCTGCCATACCCCCTCTCCTGCCGTACCCCCTCTCCTGCCGTACCCCCTCTCCTGCCGTACCCCCTCTCCTGCCGTACCCCCTCTCCTGCCATACCCCCCTCTCCTGCCATACCCCCTCTCCTGCCATACCCCCTCTCCTGCCATACCCCCCTCTCCTGCCATACTCCCTCTCCTTCACTCTCTCTATCACTTATTCTGCGAGTCTGCCACTGAGTTTAACCAGTTCTTAGGAGGATTTAAATGTGTGTGTGTAGAGAGAAAAGAGGAAGAAAAAAAATGAGAGGGGTATTCCCAGTTTTCAATTTCGCTAATTTGGCACTTTTTTTTTTTTTTGTTTGGCCAGCATTTCCTCTAAGTTCTGTTGTCCCGCCAGCTATCCTACTCTTCTGAACTAATGCATAAGAAATGTTTTCCCTCCCCCCCCCCCCCCCTCCGTATGATTGAAGAAAATCCCTTTTCTGTGCCATTTCCTGACTTCCAGTTTGTGTGAGTTTGTGGGGGGGGGGGGGCGGTGTTTCAGCTGTTTAGGTGGTGGCAGTAGCGTTGACTGGAGAGGTGAACTGTCCGAATAAGTGAAGCAGCCCCAGTGCCCACCGGCTATGGGAGGGTGCTGGCATCAGACCAGCTGCACCGCCGAACCTGGACCGCAGTAACGTACTTGCATTTTAAGGGACATATTTCTATGCTGATTGGTTAACTTTGATTAAGGGGTAATATAGCGTGCCTAACTTTGTTTAAGGGGTAATATAGCGTGGTTAGCTTTCTTTAAGGGGTATTATAGTGTGGTTAGCTTTATTTACGTGGTAATATAGTATGGTTAGCTTTGTTTAAGGGGTAATATAGCGTGCCTAACTTTGTTTAAGGGGTAATATAGCGTGCCTAACTTTGTTTAAGGGGTAATATAGCGTGGTTAGCTTTCTTTAAGGGGTATTATAGTGTGGTTAGCTTTATTTACGTGGTAATATAGTATGGTTAGCTTTGTTTAAGGGGTAATATAGCGTGCCTAACTTTGTTTAAGGGGTAATATAGCGTGGTTAGCTTTATTTAAGGGGTAATATAGCGTGGTTAGCTTTATTTAAGGGGTAATATAACATGGTTAGATTTGTTTAAGGGGTAAGATAACGTGGTTAGATTTATTTAAAGGGTAATATAACATGGTTAGATTTGTTTAAGGGGTAAGATAACGTGGTTAGATTTATTTAAGGGGTAATATAACATGGTTAGATTTGTTTAAGGGGTAATATAGCGTGGTCAGCATTGTTTGCAGGGTAATATTACGTAGTTAGATTTGTTTAAGGGGTAATATAACGTGGTTAAATGTGTTTAAGGGGTAATATAACATGGTTAGCTTTGTTTAGGGGGTAATATAGCGTGGCTAGCTTTGTTTAAGAGGTAATATTACGTGGTTAGATTTCTTTAAAAGGTAATATAACGTGGTTAGCTTTGTTTAAGGCGTATGTAGCGTGACTAGCTTTGTTTAAGGGGAATATAGAATGGTTAGCTTTGCTTAAGGGGTAATATAGCGAGGTTAGCTTTGTTAAACGGGTTAATATATTATGGTATCTTTTTAAATATGTAATATAGAATGGTTAACTTTTTAAAGAGGTAATTCAGTATCGTTATCTTTTTAAAGAGGTAATATAGTATCGTTATCTTTTTAAAGAGGTAATATAGAATGGTTAGTTGTGTTTAAGGGGTAATATGTTATGGTATCATTTTAAAGAGGTAATATAGTATCGTTATCTTTTTAAAGAGGTAATATAGTATCGTTATCTTTTTAAAGAGGTAATATAGAATGGTTAGTTGTGTTTAAGGGTTAATATGTTATGGTATCATTTTAAAGAGGTAATATAGAATGGTTAGCTTTGTTAAGGGGTAATATAGTATGGTTATCTTTTTAAAGAGGTAATATAGAATGGTTATCTTTGTTTACGGGGTAATATAGTATGGCACCGATACTGCCAGCATCCGCAAACTTCTACACCAGATCACTGCGTCCAGACATCCGGATATCACAAAGTTGTTAAAAACGTACAGAAAGTGATTACAAAGACGCTATGTGTAGAGTATATAAGACCAGAATAGCTTTAATTGACCTGAACGAGAGCTGTAGATTCCCCTAGTACTCGAATTAAGACAAGATGTTACTAAAACTGTGTGCTGTCAATGTTCCTCGATGGAACAAAGTGTTGGAGAACAATGGAAAAGGGAATGAACAAATTATCCTCATTCCATACAACATGCCCTAGAAAGGCTTTGAATATTTACTGGCCAAAGACACTAAATGACAGAGACTTATTTGCCTAGTGTGATCTGTACGAACTCCCTGTAACTGCGAGCTGTTGTTCTCTGCAGCCGATGCTGTAGAGATGTTGAGACACAGCATCGTGTCAGCGTGGGAAAGGGTTATGGCGGCTACTTTCTTCAGTCCCGGAGTACAGCTAAAATAGCAGGGGGTATGCAGTGATTCTTTAGCAGACTCCACCACCATGGGGACTATGGCGTTCCCTGCCCCATTAGCCAGGCTAGGCCTGCTATTGGGGGTACCACGGAAAGGTGGAAAAGGTCAGCTATGGTTCGTTAACCCTGACGCTGGCATATCAGCTATGGGGTCGCTGATTGCCTCATCGGGCAAGCGTCTTTACCCCTTTGTCTAGTGTGAAAAAGACACTTATTTATAGCGAAAACAATGCTGAAAATTGATTGGTCATATGCACCGAAGTGACCCCAGCAACATCGCCAAAACAGCCATAAGACAGGCTCCTCACAACAACAAGAAAAAAAAAAAGAAGAAGAAAGGCGAAGAGAGACTTAACAAAGAAAAGCTGGCGAAGAACTGTTGAAATAAGGATGAAAAACATCGAGCATTTTGAGCGCCATACGCAGACTGTCTACAGACTGTGTGAAGATGAGAGAGAATGTGTTTTATAACCTGCAAGACGCTATATGGCGTAATGGACGGCGACTGCTTAGACAATAATGAATAAAGTATATGAACAGAATAAATGCTTAAGAAAAGCACCCTTTGTTCTAACAAATGTATGCTTTCAAAAGAATAGGCTGTGTCTTATTGTATTGAAAGTACACTTACCATTCGCACGGTTATAGTTATTTCAGAAAGCTGATATCTTCATACATACATTCACATAAACAGATTCATATGGGCTCGTGCCGAATGAGTTAAGAAATGTTTGTTTTTTTAATTAGCAGTGATAACTAGTAAAACTCAAATGCATTGAAGCAAGGAGTCCATTTACTTCTAATCCGTTTACTTGTAAGAAAATAAACATAATATTAAGTGACAGACTTGTTTACCAAAGCAAAGAAGGAAAAGTATTTAACCATCTCTCTGCTTCAGAACTCCTGTGTAAAACAAACAAACAAACAAACAAACGAACAAACAAAGCAACCATTAAGTAATTGAGTATAATGTCAGCGTGGAAGGGCAAATTAAATCAATGAGCTTTACACGTTCTCAAACATGGACACTGCTTCACAGTCTAAAGCATTACAGACTTTAAACCAACTCCTAGACGTGACTGCTAATGCTTCACTGGAGCTTTTAGAACTACAAACATCTGGGTAAAAAAAATGTTCTTTTTTAATATATATTACCAATAATAAATACAGTTCTTGAGTTGTTGAAGTAGTTTTGGTGTTTCATTTGTTTAAAAGCTGGCTTTCAAATGAAATTGATGCAAGTTTGTTTTTTTTATGAAACTGAGACGGCGATTCGTGACCCAGCTCATCGTGTCTTTCAGGGACTGAATCTCCAGATCATCTGACAGCATTGTTGTTTTTTTTTTTAAACTGCATGCAACTCTTTATTGAATCTTCTCGCTGCATTAATAAAATCAGTAGCTCATCAGAGCTCCAGAGGAAAGCTCGTCTTTCAAAATAACGCGCCGATGAATTGCAATAACTCACTCATGAAGAAGATAAGATTCTGAAATTACGACAGCGGGCATCAGAGCTCCAGTAAATGAGTTACAATCTTTGAAGAGATGTCATTTAAAGAACAAAATATGTATACATAGACTAGCGTAATACGGTTTGCTTAAGAAAACGTTTTCACCAGCGTAAAAATGATTCAGAAAAAAACATTATTGCTATTCATTCATTTCATTCATTCCTTTGCATGTCCCTTGCGGAACTTCGCCTCCCAAACAGCACTCCTGTAGGCCTCTCGGTTGTGAGCAAGATGGCCTGCTGCTGCTGCATCCATTTCCAGATCATCAACGATGTCTTGCAGCCATCTTCGTTTCGGTCTTCCTCTCTTTCTTTTTCCCATTATGTATCCTTCCAATATGGTCTTCTCTAAATTATCATGACGTTTAATGTGGCCAAAATATTTAAGTTTTCTCTCTTTAATCCTCTTTACTAGCCAGCCTTCTTCAATATTAAGCTCTTGCAGTATAGATATATTTGTTCTTTTTTGTGTCCACGATATTTGGAGAACTCTTCTATAGCATTTACATTCAAAGGCATTTATGTGCTTCTCAGCTGTTTTGTTAAGTGTCCAGGTCTCACAGGCATATGTTGCGATGGGAAAGATGCATGCCCTTAAAAATCTTATTTTTGTGGTTCTGTCTGCTCCTCTCCACAGATTCTTTATTTGTTTTACTTTCTGAAGAGCGATAGATGTCCTCCTTTTAATTTCCCTCATTGTATCTCCATTATTAGTTAGTAGTGATCCAAGATATTCAAAACTCTCCACTTCTTCCAGTTTTTCCTCATTGATACATATTTCAGTTGCCTTGTTTGTTTTGTCAGTTGTCAACACTTTAGTATTCTTTGCATTAAGATAGAGGTTCTGCTCTTCGCTGTTCTTGCGGACTGACATAATTAGTTTTTCCATTCCCTCTTGTGTTGTGGACAGCAATTAGTCGGAGAATAAACAGCTAGCTAAGATTTTATCGTGCTCCAAGACAGTGGTTTTAGGTGTAGCTTTTCAGACAGGCCGTCGAGATAGCAATCACAGTGCAATCTCCAATCCCCTAAGAAATGTGCTTTTTTTTTTAGATCCTTTCTGAGAAGCTACGACAGCCAGTCTAACATACTCGCCTAAACCGATATGGCATGTGTCTTCGAGAAATTTAATATGATATAGGCAGGACTAATGCTAGATTTGCGACAATTAAAAAAATCCCCGAATCACGCTGTATGGTGTAGTAGTGATGTTTTAGTTGTATAGTCACATACTTCAGAAGGATACAGCAGTGATGTTTTAGTTGTATAGTCACATACTTCAGAAGGATACAGCAGTGACGTTTTAGTTCTTCTTCTTCTTCTTCGTTCACTTCTACCACCAAAAACCGCACCATGAACCTACTGAATTCACGCATGTGGTCCTCGTTAGGTCCCGTGGTCCCCTGTGTCGTCCAAAATAGACCACACGAGTTCCACGAAAGGACCACAAGGGGTTCAGAGTATCACAGTGCTTTAGCCTGTATTCTTGGTGGGTCTCGGAAGCGGGATTGCGTGACACCGTGGTTTTCATTGCACCAGTTTAGTCTAGGGTTGGACTTTCTCACCGGAAGACCTCGACGTGTTTGGAATATCAGTGCATCCCCGCTGGGTGAGAGGCGTTAGCCAACCCAGGCCAGACGTTTTAGTTGTATAGTCACATACTTCAGAGAGATACAGCAGTGATGTTTTAGATGTATAGTCACATACTTCAGAAGGATACAGCAGTGATGTTTTATTTGTATAGTCACTTACTTCGGAAGGATACAGCAGTGATGTTTTAGTTGTATAGTCACATACTTCAGAGGGATACAGCAGCAATGTTTTAGTCGTCTAGTCACATACCTCAGAGAGATACAGTAGCGATGTTTTAGTCGTCTAGTCACATATTTCAGAGGGATACAGTAGCAATGTTTTAGTCGTTTAGTCACATATTTCAGAGGGATACAGTAGTGATGTTTTAGTCGTCTAGTCACATATTTCAGAGGGATACAGTAGTGATGTTTGACTAGCACAGTTCTGAGTAGGTTAGTTAGTTTTATCTGGGGACCAAACAAAAGAAACTAGCCCCCGATCTCGGATTACAAACGACAAAAAAAAAAAAAACCAAAAACCTCAGAGTACACATAGCTTAGTTTTGTACAGATTAGTTAGTCTTGTTCTGGGGGAGGGGATGTGTTTAAAAATATAACCTAGCATCCGGTGTTGGATTTGAAAAAAAAAAACAAAACAAAAAGCTCAAAAGCATACAAACATCAAACACTTGACATGTTTGTGGCGTACGCGTCTCCCTTTTCCTTTCTAAGTGTTGAGGCTAAGTGAGATGGTTTGATCTAGTAACACATGGCTCTCGCACATTGACAACACGAAGTCCTGTAAGCAAGACTCTCGACAGACAGTGGATCTCACATGACATGACGAATAATTGACATACCATGATTATCAAGGCTGATCATCAAGTAACAATCAAGTATATTTAATGGATGACTCCGGATGATGACGATGATGGAAGTCAATGGCGAGTGAAGCACATCAAGTCACGTGTCATATTACTCGTGATGACATGTAGATGACAAGTTCAAATGGCTCAGTCTAATACAACCAGCTGGAGCCACCAAAGTACGATGAAACACGGACAGAACAAAGACATAACTGTTTCTTCCATTCTCGACAACGAGTATAGACTTTTTATAACAACACATCTACGCCTTCTCGACACCAGACGAAAACTCAAATTCCAGAAAGTATAGTTCTCGTAATTTCGTGTATGGTTCAGTTTTACAGAGAGAGAAGAGTGAGGAAAGTGGAAAGAAATATTATTTCTGCCCAATTCTCTTACTCCTGTCTATTTGTAAAACTGGACCATAACCTCTGTCTACCTTTACTACTAGAATCAATTTTAGCTTATTCATCATTTTCCTTTATCTCTCAGGTTCTTGTCATTCATTCCTTTGCTTGTCCCTTGCGGAACTTTGCCTCCCAAACAGCACTCCTGTAGGCCTCTCGGTTGTGAGCAAGATGGCCTGCTGCTGCTGCATCCATTTCCAGATCATCAACGATGTCTTGCAGCCATATTCGTTTCGGTCTTCCTCTTTTTCTTTTTCCCATTATGTATCCTTCCAAGACGGTCTTCTCTAAATTATCATGACGTTTAATGTGGCCAAAATATTTAAGTTTTCTCTCTTTAATCCTCTTTACTAGCCAGCCTTCTTCAATATTAAGCTCTTGTAATATAGATATATTTGTTCTTTTTTGTGTCCACGATATTTGGAGAACTCTTCTATAGCATTTACATTCAAAGGCATTTATGTGCTTCTCAGCTGTTTTGTTAAGTGTCCAGGTCTCACAGGCATATGTTGCGATGGGAAAGATGCATGCCCTTAAAAATCTTATTTTTGTGGTTCTGTCTGCTCCTCTCCACAGATTCTTTATTTGTTTTACTTTCTGAAGAGCAATAGATGTCCTCCTTTTAATTTCCCGCATTGTATCTCCATTATTAGTTAGTAGTGATCCAAGATATTCAAAACTCTCCACTTCTTCCAGTTTTTCCTCACTGATACATATTTCAGTTGCCTTGTCTGTTTTGTCAGTTGTCATCACTTTAGTTTTCTTTGCATTAAGATAGAGGTTCTGCTCTTCGCTGTTCTTGCGGACTGACATAATTAGTTTTTCCATTCCTTCTTGTGTTGTGGACAGCAATACTGTGTCATCAGCATATCTAATCTCTGGTATTTCATAACCTCCAACTGTTATGGCATCGTAATATTCTTTGTCTACATCTTCTCTAACATTCCTCATTATATTTTCAGTGTACAAGTTAAATAAGTAGGGTGACAATATGCACCCCTGACGGACCCCTTGTTTTATGTCAAACCAACTTGTTGTTTCACCATTTATTCTTACTGCTGCTTGTTGGTCTAGATACAGCAGTGATGTTAATTGTATCAAATGTGTTGGAAATCCCATTTTTTCCATTATTTCCCAAAGTTTCTGGTGTTGTACACAATCAAATGCCTTTGAGTAGTCTATAAAGGATAAATATAGATTCACATTAAACTCCCTGCAGGTTCTTGTACTTTCAGCTTTATGCTCAGACTTTCACGACATTCTCTTGCAAAACATTGCACGCCCAACTGATCACTCTGATAGGCGAAGCGGTAACAATATTTAGGGGCGTTAACTTTACCTAAGTTATTTTCCAGGGTTGCGTACCTTTTCCTACATGCTCTGTTTACGATGTATCGCTTGCTAACAAATAGGCTAGAAGCCATTACAAAGTACGGCAACGAGAATATAAATTAGAAACAATGGATTTTTTGCACTATTAAGAAAGCCAAGACATCTGCCTCGGATCTGTCTAGTTTTACTTTCTGTAGCTACGCTCTGATGTCCATTTACCTGATATCTGTCTATGCTTGATACTGCATCTTTTCACCAACATATTCAACAGCGATCTCTGGATAAATCAGCTCTTTACGTGATCAGCCTGTATAACATCACAACAGCCGTAATACTAATCACACAATTACGCAGCCTGGCATTTACAGCCTTTGGAAAAGCCACATTATCATTTGTTTATTACGGTGGTTCCATCAGTATTGTTGTCAGAACGGACGCTATCTGATATTTTTCTTTGTTTCTTCATTTCCCTGGATATCCATGAGATTTACCGCCTGATTTTCTCATACATGCCACTTCACATTATTTTATCTTTGATCTCCACAATCTGTGATTTCCAGTTGAATTTCCAGTGGAGACTACTCGCATGTAAGAGTATCATCTTGTGTGGGAGAAAGGATATTAATTATTTAGAGATGCTGTACTGATCTCATAAAATCCTTTGTACTTTGTGGGGTTTTTTTTCCCCATCCCGGTTTGGGTGATGCTGCTGTTTGTTCCTAATATTGGTTTTGTGAAATTATTAATCAAAGCTTTGTTGTTAGTAATCTCTATAGCAAGGTTGTTCAGTGAAAGATACGGTGATTAGAGTGAATGGTACTTTTGTTAGCTGGATTTTCGTGCTGGTGTTGGGGGGGGGGGGGGAGGGAGGGGGAGAGGTTTATTTTTTTTTTAGGAAATTATTTATATTTTCCATTTTTTATACTTTATGCTTTTTGTGCGGGAATGATTATATACGAGTGGTACTACTGTTATCCTAGTAGCTGGAATGATTATATACGAGTGGTACTGCTGTTATTCTAGTAGCTGGAATGATTATGTACGAGTGGTACTGCTGTTATTCTAGTAGCTGGAATGATTATGTACGAGTGGTACTGCTGTTATTCTAGTAGCTGGAATGATTATGTACGAGTGGTACTGCTGTTATTCTAGTAACCGGAATGATTATGTACGAGTGGTACTGCTGTTAGCTTAGTACAAGGATCATTATAACAGAGCTGGGAACGTTCAAGGCTTATAGGTATAAACTAGGAAAAAAAAGTAGGAACAGCTTTATTACTTAACGAGTACACATAACGAGTACACGTGTGTACTCCTTAAGTAATAAAGCTGTTCCTACTTTTTTTCCCTAGTTCATACATTTTGGTATCATAGCTTTACTGCAGTGGCTTCTTGTATAGTTATATACTCATACACTAATTATTGTGTGTTATGGCTTATAAGCATCTGTTGTTTTTTTTGCCAGGATCCATGAAGGCGTTATATATGTTTTGTACTAAGATCTATGAATACGTTATCTGTGTTATGCACCAAGATCTCTGAAGGTGTTATCTATGTTTTGTACTAAGATCCATGAAGACGTTATCTGTGCTCTGCACTAAGATCTATGAAGGTGTTATCTGTGTTCTCTACTAACATCTATGAAGGTGTTATCTGTGTTTTGTGCCAGGATCAAAGAAAGTGTCATTTGTTGTTCTGTATTAAGATCCAAGGTGTTATCTGTTATTTTGTACTAAGATCCATGAAGGTGTTATCTATTGTTTTTTTTTTAACTGAGATCCATGAAAAAGAAGAAGAAAAAGATGAAGAAAAGCTTATTTTCTGAGATCACCGAGAAAGCTAAATGAAGTTCTCTGTGACAGCGAATGCTTATTTGGAGCATTTAGCCAGAAGGTCAATTTGTCTGACCAGAACCACGAAAAGCCTCAATCAGGAGCAGTTTCTACACCGAGGAGTAATAATTATCGGTGAAAGTTTGAGAAGTTTATTGGTAAAGACATAGAGGTGTACTGCAAGAGTCTCAAATGGAAACCATTTCAGCTTGGGGCACTGGAGTTCAACTGCTGGCTCTAACAGCGATACTGTTTCAAAACTCTACTGTTGTATGCTATAGGGCCTACAAGATGCGATAGAAATCCAGCATTTTTGCAACACTGTTAATAAAAGCCCGCAGTTAAGCGCTCGGTTCATTAATCCAGTGGTACTGGGTTCAAGTCCGAGCTGTGGGATTTTTTTTTTCTGGTACACGTCATAAAGGCCACGAGATCCACCCAGCCTCTAAAAGTGGGTACCGGAGAAGTCTGGGACCGTAAAGCGGCCGGGCGTGAGACTGACCACATCAGACTATCATGTGCCGAAGGTCATGGAAAATACTGGCATAACACTGTATCCCTAATATGCCTCAATGGCACGCAAACAGGAATTTTAAGTTTACCTTAGTTAAGTAAGGATTGTGGATCTATTTATTTAGTCAATTCTGGTGATCATTTTAACTTGCAACAATTTTTTTAACGTATCAGTTTTAAAGAAAAGAAAGAAAAACATCTGCTCCATCCATGTTCTATCAATGAAACACTGAAATAAATTTTCGTTATGTTATATTAATGAAGTTTGTCAGGTTTATTATTTTTTTTCTTGTTATTTAAACTGTCCTTGGCAAAGTCATATTGCCGAAATATTGGACTGTTACTGTTTGATTGTACGGTTCTTATAATTACATCCAGTTGCTACCACTACATTCAGCTGCTACTAATGCTATATTCAACTGATGCTAAAACTGCTGAGACCACATTAAGCTGCTGCTACCACCGTTGCTACTACATTCAGCTGCTGTTACCACATTCAGCTGCTGCTATCACTGCTACTACTACTACATACAGTTGCTACCACTACATTCAGCTGCTACTAATGCTATATTCAACTGATGCTAAAACTGCTGAAAAAACATTAAGCTGCTGCTACCACCGTTGCTACTACATTCAGCTGCTGCTATCACTGCTACTACTACTACATACAGCTGCTGCTACTACAGTACATCAAGCTGATACTCCTGCAGCTGGTGCTACCATTGCTATTACTACAACCACACGCTTTTGCTGCTACTACAACTGTAGTACTGCCCCTGGTATTTTGTTCTCTTTACTTCTGCTTTTACCACCACCACTACTTCTACTACTACTACTACTACTACTACTACTGCTGCTGCTGCTGCTGCTGCAGCTACAACTGCTACTAATACTACTACTGTACTGCCCCTGCTATTTTGTTCTCTTTACTTCTACTTTTACCACCACAACCGCCACCACCACCACCACCACTACTACTTCTAGTACTACTACTACTACTGCTACAGCTACTACTTCATTTACTGTAATTACTACTAAAGTTGCTGATATTACTATTACTATTGCAACTAAAGTTCTGATACTACTGCTATAACTGTTACTATCACATTATTATTAATAATATTATTATTATTACGCATTCAGTTCCAAGACGGCCAAAACTAACACACCATCCCTCAACTTGGATTCTTCCTTGCGTTAACGAGACAGCTACGAGTGTCATAGAATATGGAACACCGAATGCACATTTCAGATAAAAGAGATCGGATCAAGTGGCACACAGAGAGAATTATTTAGCAGAGACTGAGGCTAAAATACTGCCCGGGTAATTTTCATAACTCATAGAGCATGCTAAGTTTCGTCAAAAGTGCTTTTCGCGTGTGTTAGATCTGTGTTGCTTGATTCTGAATGAAAAACAACAACAACAACAACAACAGCAACAACAAAAACAACAAGCCCCTAATAACATATAAAGTATTTTAAATAAGAAAGATAATATAAAGGCTTTCAAATAAGAAAGACAGTATAACGGGCAATAAAAATTTTAAAAAGATAATAGGAGCTTAACCATCAAAGTTAGTATAAGGTGCTGTAAATAACAGAGATAACATAAAGTGGTGTAAATAACACAGATAACATAAAGGAGTGTAAGAAACAGAGGTAATATTAAGGGATGTAAATAACAAAGGTGGCATAAATGGATGTAAATACAGAGATAACATAAAGAGCTGTAAATAACAAAGATAATATAAAGATCTTAAATAACAAACAAACAAACAAAACTATATAAAAGGCTTTCAGTAACGACGATAGTTTTAAAAACACTTCAGATCTGGTTTGTTTCTAAAATTTAAAAACAAAAATTTTGCATAAAACATCATCATCATGAGCAGAATCGTCATCACCGGGTCTTAGCAGCTATGCTTCACCAGGGGCCTCAATACTTAATATCTTCCATCCGCTCAGTTAATAGACTGTCCATGAATCTTCTCTCTTGACCTACCTCTGCCTCTCTCTCTCTCTCTCTCTCTCTCTCTCTATCTATCTATCTTTCCTATTGCTCTGGCGTTTCTTAAATCTTCTTATTGTATGTCTAATAATTTTGATTATTTTTGTATGCTTTTAATTCATACCTTTCCAGTTTTGTTTTGTTTTGTTTTGTTTTGTCAGACGTTTCTCGCCTGCAATTTCAACTTACCGTTTATGCAAACCTTATATTATAAATGTGGTTTGTCTTTGTTTTCTTTCTTTCTTAGTCTCTCTGTAACTGCGAGCTGACGTTCTTTGCAGCTGATGCCGTGAAGTTGTTAAGATCTCGGTTTGAAAGCGTGATATGGCGGCTATTTTTTTCCCTCAGTACCTGAATGAAGCTTTAAAAAAAAGCAGGGGAATGTGCATTGCTTCTTTAACAGATTCCACCACCATGGGGACCACGGCGATCCCCACCCCGTTCACAAGATTAGGACTGCCTGTTACTGGGGGTACCAACGGAGAGATAGGGTAGGGTCTTGATCAGCTACTGTTTGCTAACCCTGACGCTAGCATGTCAGCTATGGGGTCTCAGGCTGGCAAGTCGGACCGAAGTTTTGTTACCAGCTTCAGGTGTCCGTCTCTGCTGCTTCGAGGAATCTGCAGCTGAATCCCTATAGTGTCTTCCTTCTGTATATACAATAATACATGCAGTTGGTTAGTCAGTGGCATAACGATAATAGAGCCTCATATTATAAAATATAGCAGAATACAGCACAGCTACTGACTATTAAACAAATAAATGTCATGTGATTTTGTTCGTAGTTACGAGTTTATAATTTTAAACTGCCGTAAACGCTAAAAATAGGCGTTGGGTAATTCCCAGTAAAGCGTCATGGCTGTTATTTTATTTTCTTACATCAAATGCTCGTGTATCTTGGATGTTATCTGTAAATCATAGATTTTGAAGTTTTTTTTTTTTTTGCATAGAAAAATGAAACAGTGGGCGCAGACTCCTCATACAAAGCAATGTAGACAATGTCTATAAGGGACGAAAGAATGTTATGATCTTTAGAGAGTGATACTTCAATATAGACTTTTTTTTTGCTAGCAGTTGATTAGTTGTTTTTCTTGATCCCCCCCCCCCCCCCATCCCCACCTATTGCGTCCTGGAGGCTGCATGTTCATATCTTACAAGTGACAAGTTTTTTTTCTCCCTCGTTGAATCCCTGTGCTGAAAGAAATGGGGAGTTTTGAATATCTTGGATCATTGGTAATTAATAATGGAGATGCAATGAGGGAAATTAAAAGGAACGCATCTGTCTGTCTTCATAAAATAAAACAATTAAAGAAGCAGTAGAGAAGAGCAAACAGAACTACAAAAATAAGATTTTTAAGAGCATACATAATTCTCATCGCAACATATGCCTGTGAGACCTGGACACTTAACTAAACAACTGAGAAACACATAAATGCATTTGAAGGTAAGTGCTACAGAAGAGTCTTTGAGGTATTAAGGACACAAAAAAGAACAAATATATCCACACTATAAGAACTTAATATTGAAGAAGGTTTGCTAGTAAAGAATATTAAACAAAGAAAACTGAAATATTTTGAACATATTAAACGTCTTGATAATTTAGAGAAGACCGTCTTGGAAGGGTACATAACAGGGAAAAGAAAGAGATGAAGATCAAGGCGAAGATGACTGCAAAATATCGTTGATTTATCTGCGAATGGATGCATCAGCAGCAGGGCACTTTGCTTACAACCGAAAAGTCAACAGGAGAGCTGTTAGGGAGGCAAAGTTCCGCAAGGGACATGCAAATGACTTGGAGTCCTCCAGCAATAAAAAAAAATCCCCTGGTCTCTAGTTAGTGGCACTGAACGTCCGTATGCATTATTGCGCACGTTAAAAATCCCTTGGCAGCTGAAAATCGCCAAAAGAGTTGGCCAAACGGTCGCCACTTGGGGAGGGGGGGGGGGAGAGCGGGCAGAATTCTAGTAAAAATCTGCAAACAGAGATATGTCACTGACGCTTGGAGTGTCTACGCTGCCTGCGAGACCCCTTCTGGCCTGCTGGAGCGGGTAGTCGAGCAAATGCTGTGAAGTCATTTTCCGGACAACGGATGAGGGGAATATTTTCATATATTGCAAAATATGATACATAATAACAACTCAGAAACGGTTTTAATCTCACCGTTTTTTTTAATCTATTGACTTATCCAAGAAAAGATAAGGGAAGGCCAGCGCTGTTATTCAGCTTTCAGGTCTTTTGCCCTTCTGCGGAGACTGGTAACTTCAGATTCTGAAGATCTTGGACAGTGGGGAAATGAAAACGTTTGCTAATCTCTGCTCATGAATTGTTAACCATGCATGGCTCTGGGGAGAAGAGCGTAGCATGGAAGTCATACATTATTACAAGGCAATAGGCTTTGTTAGATAACTGTAGCGCATTGCAACTCTCCGACCTTTCTTGAAGTGTTTATGCCTGTTTTTGTTTTTTTTGCTGCATTCTGTTTTTGTGGTCTCATGGATTGAGCTAGTGTGTGGAAGATTGAGGGGTGGAGTTTGAGGAAGGAGAGGAAAGAGAAAGGATGTCATCTTTCACGGTCCTTGTGGTATTTCATTTCTCCTTTTTTTATTTGTATTTGTGATATATGATAGTTGTGACTATCTGTGATTTGTGGTAACTGTTTCATTGTTAAGTTATAGTAGTTACTTGACAGTTTGTGAATTGTCTTAGCTGTTGGATAATTTGTGATGTGTGGTAGTTGTTCGATTATCTGTGATAACTGATAATTGTTCGGTTATAAACTGGCCAACACATATTTTGGTGACTCAAATGTTAGACCTGTTTCTGGGTATATTTGACCTGCTGATTCAAAAAAATGTCACAAGTTTTCTCCTATCAGTTCTAGTTTTTGAGATACAGAACATATACCATTCTTCACTCTGCTCGCCCGTACCAAATCAGAATATTTTAATTTAGTGTTTAAATTAATATCTTTTAAGCATGAAGGAAACATATTAAAAAATTTTTTAAAAGTGTACTACATGAAAATCTACTCATTTCATACCAAAAACGCAAGAATATGATACACATTTTCCACTCACTCGACACACAAGAAGTTCCTTTTGTAAGAATTCCGAAAGTGGAATCTGCCAGGACAATCCCGCATAAGATTCTAAAAATAGTCTGCCATCACGTGTGCATTAAATCTTCCTTGGTATCTGACTTCCATTGTTAAATCTTCCTTGGTATCTGACTTCCATTGTTAAATCTTCCTTGGTATCTGACTTCCATTGTTCTTACGTCTTGTTGAAATCTTTCACCTTGCTCTTCGCTTAAGTAACAAAGGTTATCTGGAAAGTGATCTAAGTGACTGTTCAGGTAATGGATTTTAACACTCATATTACAGCAGAGCCCGTCGAAATGAAAGAGCATATCCTCTACTAATTGTTGCCAAGGAAGCTTTTCACAACAAGAACAAACATGATTCAATTTCATTCACTGTTGCTATGAAATGTAGGTCGTTTATAAGTTGTCTGATCTGTGGACTAACGAAAATTCCTGTCTTCAGTTTTTCCTAGGTAAGCCCAGGTAACTCATAACACTATGTATTCAATGCATCCAACCGTCTTTGTTCAAAGCCTTTACAAACTGTTTCATCAGACCTAGCTTTATAGGTAGTGGTGGCAGTAGGATTCTATCTTGTGATGCCAAAGGTTCAATGATTACGTTTTGTCCTCCAACCACCATCTATTCCCTCGGAGGCCAATCTTTTTTTTTTTTTCGCTCAGTGTTCGTTTGGTTCTACTATCCCACGGGCATAAAAAGCAAGGATACTTTGTGTAGCCACGTTGTTGACCAAGAAGAAAATTAACCATCTTCAAGTCTACATAAATCACCCATTGATGTTCTTGGCAATTTATCTTTTCCAAGACTAAAGAGATGGCCTTGTACTCTTCATTCATCCTGGTGGAATGATCGATTGCAATAGAACCATATTTGTTGCCGTTATTTAAAAGAACATCATTTCAAACTACGTTTTGAATCGTCGATGAAAAGACGCCACTCACTTGGGTTATATTCTGAAAGACCAATTTTCTTCACAAGATTTCTGATGTCACTGCAGAATACTAAGTTGTTGTCTGCGGTAAAGAATGAAAGCAAATCCTTTTCTCTCCTTCGATAAAATATAATGTTGGTTCCAGACTGAAGTACATTCTTTTCCTTCAGTCTAGAGGCAAGAATTCAGAAGACTCCTTGGAAAGATTTAAGTCCCCGGTCAGATCACTCAGTCCATTCTGATCAAAATGATCACTATGTGAAGTTGTTTGGAATTCACTGTCACTGCCCCCACTTTCTTTACTCTGTGCGGTATCAGACATACAAGACTCATCCTCTGAGAGCTGTGGTAGTTCAAGGAAAGGTGGAACGGGTGCAAGATCAGAATGGAACAGGTCTCCTGGCTGAAGGTAGATCGAGGTAAGACCGCTTGTCACGATTATTTCGATTGATGCCTATGATATCAACCATACAAAAATAACAGTCATCAGAGTGGTTTTTTGGTTCCCTCCACACCATTGGTACACCATATTTCAAGTAGCTTCTCTTTCCTTTTGTCCACTGGCACAAATGCTCCATACAAGTTTTTCATACAGTATGAGGAGGCAATGGTTTATCTTGATCTCCAAGCTTGGCACCAAAATTACCTACATATGCTCTTTTTTATAAACTCAGAAATAGGTTTCCTACTTGCTTTCAATGTATACTTACCCACAAATATAGCAAAATACACAGGGATGATTCAAGCAGCTCCTTGAAGTAGCCATAACCTCTACGGTTTTCGATTTGCAAAAATGATATGAGTGGCAATACACACAACCTCCTGTGCGATCATAACTATTACACAGCGCAGCTGTTTTAAACAGATCAGGTTGAGAAACCTTTGAAATACAAATTTATGTAGTGTACAAAAACCATGATTTACCATCTTAATTTTGTGCACATAATTATATAATAAAACTGAACAATTTTTATGCCAGTGTGCATTATAGGAAAGGAAGTAGATGAATAGTTGTGAAACAAAGGTGCGCAACAAATGTGGGTAAATTTCCCATTCAAATAAGACAGTTTCTGATGGCATCAAAATTCTGCAGAAGAAATACATTTTAAATAGCGGACTAAAATTGTATAAATTCAACCATATCTAAGAAACTAGACCTGATGCCAACCATATCTAAGAAACTAGACATTATGCGGTTTGTCCGATGCAATTTTCTGAATCAGAGGTCAAAATAACCGCAGGAGCAGGCCGAGAAAGTAAGGCACTAAGAATTTTGTTGTTGTTGTTGGGCTGTTTTATCTATGACATGTGGTAGTTATTAGATTATAGCTGTGATATGTGGTAGTTGTTGGGTTATCTGTGATATGAGGCGGTTTACGGTACCTAAAACACATATTCTTGGAATCGGCGTCACGGAAAGCTAATGCGGTGAGTCTAAATTGTGAACAAGCGGTTTTTGTTTATTTACTTGACAAACATTCCAGATTCATTAAATCATCAAAATCTTTCTCTCTTTCTCTCTTTCTCTTCCTCTCTCTTTCTCTCTCTCTCTCTTTCTCTCTCCTCCTTTCTCTCTCCCTCTCCCTCCTTTTCTCTCTCTCCTTTTCTCTCTCTTTCTCTCTCTCTTTTTCTCTCTCTCTCTTTCTCTCTCTCTTTTCTCTCTCTCTCTCTCTCTCTTTCTCCCTCTTTTCTCTCTCTCTTTTTCTCTCTCTCTTTCTCTCTCTCTCTTTTTCTCTCTCTCTTTCTCCCCCTCTCCCTCTCCGAACCTTAAGTGCCCAAGATCCCCCTCTCCCTCACATGGGGCTTCCGCAAAAGTATTTCACAATCTTTTGACCTTTGCCCTTTTTTTTCCGCTCTTGCCCAGTTGAGCCCTCTATCACTCAACATCCTCTCTGCTGTTGGTTTCCATGTCTCTGTTGGTCTGCCTTTATTCTTATTCCCCTGTGATGTCCTCCTCAGTGCTACTTTTTTGGTAGTGGGTCGTCAGTCTTCAAAATATGAAAGTTCTAAAATAATTACAACTTAGCCGATGAGTGGTGTAGCGTTTACTCGGATGAGTGTAGCGTTTACTCGGATGAGTGTAGCGTTTACTCGGATGAGTGTAGCGTCTAATCACTGTAAGCCTCAAAGAATTATCATTTGCCTTCAGAGCTGAGCGACCTGGAATAAAGAAGAAGAAGAAGAAGAAAAAAGGTTGCAAGCCAGTAATCAAGCTAGAAGCTCGCAGGAGGTACATCAAGATAAGATCATGACGGAGACAACAGCCTGGGTATGGAAAACGATACAGTGGCTTTCGTTATTCCCTGGGGGGGGGGGGGATGATTGTTTGTCTGTTTGTTGTTCTGTCTTCCTGCATCTGCGAGCGCGGTGTTCTTGCCAGCCCGCACACGGTGAAGATGTTGGAACCACCTGCATCTTATAAAATTTTGGATTTGTAGTGGCTAAGATTTAATGTTTTCGGGGGATCCAGAAAAAAGAAAAGCGAGTTTCTCTATAGGCACCGTAAGTCCTGTCTCTTTACACAGACTGGGTTTGGTTTCGAGGAGTATCAGTAGGAGAGATGGGTCTTTTTTGGATCTTGCCTTTTTTTTTTAGGAGCACTAATAGAGAGATGAGTCTTGATGAATTTGTTTTCTGAGAGCACTAATGGAGAGATGAGTCTTGATGAACTTATTTTCTGAGAGCACTAATGGTGAGATGAGTATTGATGAATTTGTTTTCTAAGAGCACTAATGGTGAGATGGGTCTTGATGAATTTGTTTTCTGATAGCACTAGTAGTAAGATGGGTCTTGTTGGATCTGTTTTCTAGGAGCACAATTGGAGAGATGAGTCTTTTTGGATCTTGCCTTTTGGTTTTTTTAGGAGCACTAATGGAGAGATGAGTCTTGATGAATTTGATTTCTGAGATCACTAATAGAGAGATGAGTCTTGATGAATTTGTTTTCTGAGAGCACTAATGGAGAGATGAGTCTTGATGAATTTGTTTTCTGAGAGCACTAATGGTGAGATGAATTTGAGTCTTTTTGGATCTTGCCTTTTTTGTTTTTTTTTAGGAGCACTAATGGAGAGATGAGTCTTGATGAATTTGTTTTCTGAGAGCATTAGTGGTGAGATGAGTCTTGATGAATTTGTTTTCTGAGAACACTAATGGTGAGATGAGTCTTGTTGAATCTGTTCTCTGAGAACACTAATGGTGAGATGGGTCTTGTTGGATCTGTTTTCTAGGAGCACAACTGGAGTGATGGGTCTTTTGGATCTGGGTTTTTATGGGCACCAATCCCTGTCCCCGTCAGTCATTCTGATCTGCTGTTGCGGGCACCAAGGGAGTAATGTGCTCTTTAACGTTTTGTAGTTCGTGCGCAAAATGTTCAACCCGTGTGAAATATATCCTGCAAAATAATAATAATAATAATAATGTTTAAATGTGATTTGCAACGTCAAATTCCAGAAATGGACTTAAATTTCTCATAAAAAACCCCACTAAAATCTGAAGAAATCAGGAAAACAAATACATGTAGCACTATCATATTTATCTTCAGCGCTACAGTTGCACAGAATAACATACAGGAAATTGAAAAACGAATATTAGTGTAGAGTATGTGTGTGTGCGCGCGCTCGTGCGTGAGTGCGGTATATAAAATGTCGTGCTCGACATGACTTTTCGTTTTCTTCCCCCCCCCCCCCCCCGCGCACCTTAGAAAGAACATTGCAAACGGAGAGGTCAGACAGGTTCCTCATCGCCTGTGGTTCGCCAACTTTGACACGAGCAGTCAGCCTATAGGTCACTGAGATCGATACATCGAACTGCATCTTCACCTCCTGGAAAAAAAAAAGAAAACGTATATATTAATAATAAGATATGGAAAGAAGAAATCTTCACAAAATGATCAAGGACTTTTGAAGAGAAAAGAAGGAAAGCCTTAAGATTAGAATCTCCTCGAGCACACACAAAGTAGAGACTCTTTTTTTTTTTCTCCTCGTGGACATCATCGCTGCGGCTCTAATGATGGCGACGTCTACATAATGCTGTTTGTTCATAGTCTTCAGCTCCTTGTTTTAATATCTTTTTGGTTTGCATATCAGAATGAGGTTTTTCATCATCACCAGTGGATTACTACTGGTCGGCCCGTATATTTGTAACCTGTGATCTTGCCTTTCATTTATCAAGCTGGTGTGAGATTACCCTCCCATTTCAAAAAAAAAAATCAGTATATTACTGGATATGTCGTTTTATATCGTTGATGATCTGCGAATGGCCGCATCAGCAGCAGGGCATCTTGCTTACAACCGAGAGGCCTGAAGGAGAGAGCTGTTAGGGAGGCAAAGTTCCGCATAGGACATGAAAGTGACTGACTGATTGACTGATATTACTGAATGTGTTAGTGCGTTTGTTTTCAGTCTTTTTTTTAATCACGTGCTCTCTTTTCATCATTTGTCAGAATGCCATTCTTCTCTTCCCCACCCTTTCCAAAATTGTCTGTCTCAAAAAAAAAAAATGCACTCCAAAATAATATGCGTATTATATTCCAACGGTTTGAGTTATATTCTAACAATCTGTCTTCCCACCCAACCCCCTCTACCCTCCACCGGAAACCCTAAACTTCCCCTGCTTTAAATCTTCACTGTTTGAGAATCCCTGTGTTAAGATATTGAATACCTTCTACCAGTGCTGCGACACCATATAGAGATCATATACATGAATGGCAGTGAGGAAAATATGTAAAGATTTAGCCAAAGATCTTTTATTAAGATCATTAAAAAAAAAAGGTCCAGTGTTCATATGTTTTAGGGCAGTGGTTTCCAAACATTATAGATCTGCCACATCCTTGTCTCCCATGTCACATCTCTGGCGTCGGTCACAAATTCTTTCTCTCATCGGCTGCTGCTCTTTTTTTTTCTACAGTAACACCATCTTAACAGAAAACGAGGAAGACCTACACTTAACTGGAGAAGAGAAAATATGACAGTGCTCAGAGACAAAGGGTACACATGGAAGGAAGCAGAGAATAATTCAAAGAAAAGGGATGACTGGAGAGCCTCTATCCGTGGCCTATGCTCTCACGGGACTGAAAGATGATGATGATGATGATATCATCATCATCATCATCATCACCACCACCACCACCACCACCACCACTACTACTACTACTACTACTACTACTACTACTACTACTACTACTGCTGCTCATACTAGAAACCACTGTCTTAGATCTATTTTATTTGTTAGATTCTGCAACAAACAGCCAGTATTATGACAAGCAGAAGAAATGTCTCTCAGTTTGTTTTTTCTCCTCCAGAATCTTGTTTTCTCGGTTGAATATCACTAATTTTCTTGTGCCCCCGGCTTTATGTAATTCCTGAATTTCTCCTATTAAAAAAACACTCTCTGAAAAACTTATCTTCAATATCTGGTTCAAATTTTATAACTGTACAAGCGACTGTCTCCATTGCACAAAATGCAAATCACAGATTTTGCGAAAAAAAAAAAAAAGAATGGCATCTATTTAAATCCATAAGAAAACGACAGATGTCATTCACTGGACATGCGAGGTAAGGAGAGTGGGAGAGCTTGGAGAAAACGTCATAACAACAGGAAAGATAAACGGCAAGAGGGGCTAAGGAAAGTCATGAGGTAAAAACAAAAACAAAAAACATGAGCAATCTAATACAATCTTCTTATATCTTATATCCTTCCGGCGCCGTTAAACGTCACATAGGGCTCGCAAGGTAGTTAGCCAATTTCTCCTGTCTTCGGCGAGTCTTTCAACCTCATCAAGGGATTTTATGCTTGTTAATTTGGCCTCTCTTAACAATGTCCTCTTCAGAGTTTCACGCGGTCTGCCTCTTTTTCTTTGGCCTGTTGTGTTCCACTTGATAGCTTGTTTTGGGGATTCTCTGATTGTTCTTCTCATCTAACACAATGGCAGAGTAAAAAAAAACGTCAGCAACCGAGATGGTGGATAATATGAGGAACCAAGATCTGTAGAGAAGTTTGATCATCACGGCTAGTCGGCACGGCACATGATGATGATGATCTTAAGTTTCAAGGTTTTCCTCCAATCGTTTTATTTCGAACCGCACAAAAAAAGACAAAAACCAACAAAAGGAAGGACTGAATGCTGACTTAAGGGGGGACAGAAAGGATTTTCAAAGCAATGAAAGAATGAGAGTTTGAAGGTTTCTTCTATCGAAAAGGCTATGCTGAGGATTTAGGATAGAGAGAGATAGAGATAGAGAAAGAGAGAGAGAGAGAGAGAGAGAGAGAGAGAGAAAGAAAGAGAGAAAGAGAGAGAGAAATAGAGAGAAAGAGAGAACGAACGAATGAACAAATATAACTTTATTTTCAAAGAATTGGGCACGCAGGCCCGTCTAACATTCTGCCCTTCATCATACAGCTTTCACTCAGTCACAATCATTCAGCGTTTGTTATTGAGCATAATAATCATGAAGACACAATTAAATGATTACATAAATAAATAATAAACTACAATTAAATGATTACATAAATAAATAATGCACTATCTTTTGTCCATACACTCCACACTCTGATTTATACAACTACACGAAATAAACTTAATTACATTCTTACATTCGTTATAAACTAACAAATTTATAGAAAAGCAGTTTTTTAAAAAAATCTAACAATCAACCCATGCTTTAAATCAATTTAGACTGACTAAATTTATTGACTAAATTGAGAGAGGGAAAGTGAATGAGGGGGGAAGGGAGAAAGAAAGAGAGAGAAAGAGAGAGAGAGAGAGAGAAAGAGAGAGAGAACAAACGAATGAACAAATATACTTTATTTTCAAAGAGTTAAGAATTGGGCACGCAGGCCCGTCTAACATTCTGCCCTTCATCATGCAACTTTCACTCAGTCACAATCATTCAGCGTTTGTTATTGAGCATAATAATCATGAAGACACAATTAAATGATTACATAAATAAATAATAAGCTGCAATTAAATGATTACATAAATAAATAATGCACTATCTTTTGTCCATACACTCCACACTCTGATTTATACAACTACACGAAATACACTTAATTACATTCTTACATTCGTTATAAACTAACAAATTTATAGAAAAGCAGTTTTTAAAAAAAATCTAACAATCAACCCATGCTTTAAATCAATTTAGACTGACTAAATTTATTGACTAAATTGAGAGAGGGAAAGTGAATGAGGGGGGAAGGGAGAAAGAAAGAGAGAGAGAAAGAGAGGGAGGGAGAGAGAAAGAGAGAGAAAGAGAGAGAGGAGAGAGTGACAGAGAGAAGGAAAAAAGGACAGAGAGAAGGAAAGAGGGGCAAAGAGAGAGAGGGAGAGGAGGAGAGAGGGAGAGGAGGAGAGAGAGAAAGAGAGAGGAATGAGATAACGAACGAACGAACATACTTTATATTCAAAGGGGTAAGAATTGGGCACACAGGCCCGACTAACATTCTGCCCTTCAGGAAGAGGGAGAGAGGAATGGAAGAGGGGGAGAAAGACTTGGAAATTGATGGAGAAGAGAAGGAGAGGGAAGGAGGGAGGGAGGGGGTGAATGGGGAAGGAAAGAGTATAAAATAATAATGGTATACTCTGTTTCAGAGGAGCTTTATTTAACGCAGGCATTTGTTACCATATCATTCCTAACTTGGACATTGGTATTGGAAAGTTCCTATGCACTGGCAGCGCTCTTGTCCTCACGACTAAGCAAACAGTTTTCACAGAACGTAGAAAAAACAATAAAGAGAAAAGTGGTCAGTTTTGTATAGTTAGCAGCGAAAAACACAAAGCGCTTTACACGTACAGGAAAGAAAAATGGTAACAGATTGACCAAGGGTTAATTTTTTTTTCCTTTTACCTCACGTGTAAAGTGTTTTGTGTTTTTATAAGCAGCCAGACAACACTTTGGTCTATTACTTTACGCTGTGCAAGCCTTCTTTTGCCTCCTGTTTGCTAAATTTGTGTCTGAAAGTTCAGCAGAACTATAGGGTAGGGTGGCCAGTTCCTTTCTTCGCTGCCTTTCCTTCCCAAATTTTCTCTGGTACCCATTTTACGAAGCTGGGTCTACCTCGGGGTCGTATTGGTCGGAAATAAAAATCCCGTTCAGCTGGGGATTATAACCCTCGACCATTCGAGGTATGGTTAAAGGGATAAAGAAAGAGTAAAGGTAGACAGAGGTGTATAGTTAAAAGGAATAAAGAAGGAATAAAAGTAGGCAGAGATGTATGGTTAAAGGGATAAATAAGGAATAAAGGTAGGCAGAGGTGTATGGTTAAAGGGATGAAGAGAGAATAAAGATAGACACAAAGTGTGTGGTTAAAGAAATAATGAAGAAATAAAGGTAAACGGAAGTGTGTGGTTAAAGGGATGAATAAAGGTAGACAGAGGTGTACGGTCAAATGAATAAGAAAATAGTAAAACTAGACAGAGGTGTATGGTTAAAGGAGTAAGGAAAGAGTAAAACTAGACAGAGGTTTATGGTTAAGTCCCACACAAAAAAAAAAAATATCAAAAGCGTGAAGAAAACGGGCAAAAACGAGAGTGACAGAATACAAGATGAGCACGTGTGAACAAAGAATATTTACAACAGTCCAATATTTCGGCCAAAAAAAATGCCTTTTTCAAGGACTATATACAAAAGCAAAGCAATAAATAAAAACAGGGAAAAGAGATGAAAAGTTTAACACTTAGTTCTTTTGGTATCCTAAGAGAGAAAAAAAGTGTGGGGGGGGGGGGGGAATAAAAGGTTATGAACTGCTATGAGAAAAAAATGGTTCCCCCCCCCCTCTCCCCTGATCTCAGAATATTATAGTGATTTGCTTCTTTGTTTTATTGCTAACTTCTTCTTCTTCTAAAAGACTGTACCATAAACCTCCTTCTAACTCTACTAGTACGACTTTTATTGCAGCCTCTATCGCAGCCATCCTTTGCCTGGTGATTGTGACGGCGGTTACCTTGGTGATAGGTAATAATGATAGACGACTGGCCAGCGTTTCTTCCTATCCCCAGGGTGTGAAAGAAAATGAAATGACTTTGCCCAGTAAAACGAACGAAACAAGCGCGTTTCACTACTCACTATTGCCACGTAGAGGTGGACCCGTCTTAAGTATGGCCACTGGCCATTTGTGAGGTGAAGGTTACTATTTGCCTGGGACAGAGTAGACGGTAATGTCAGCGGTGCTTTATCTTAAGTTTTCTCTCTGGCAGTCCCACGGGGGGGGGGGGGGGGGGGGAAGAAGGGGTGGTACAGGATTCTCCAAGATGGCGGAGTAATGTAGGGTAATGGAAAGTTAATGTGACGAGAACATCAATCCTTTATGATGTGTATGCGTGTTTATAGGCGGGTATATGTTGAGAAGCAGTCTGATGCCCCCGTACGTTGTATGCGCTTGAAGCTGAGTGAATGGCTAGGATTATTTGTTGTTGTTGTTGGTTGCCGACAGCTTTAGAGGTCTCCAAAAACTTGTGACCTTTACATTCACAACTCCCTCTGAGATGTGAATGTGGTTGATGACGTTTAGTCATGTGTGTGTGTGTTTATATATATATATATATATATATATATTATATATATATATATAATATATATATATATATTATATATATATATATATTCATTCTCATCATCTATTTTAACGCTGGAGCAGTTGTGGACCATGACAAGTGAAGAGTTCCGTGATTAGGTCACGAGACAGGCCCTAAACTGGCGTTAACTTTTTGAATCATAAATGAGATCAGAAATGGATTCTCCTGAATTAGGGCAGACCCAACCCGTGTTTGATCTTGCCTTGTTACTCTCGGTTAATGCTACTGTGATCAGCAAGGACGGGTCCAGCTGGATTTCTATTTCCCCGCCTTGTTTGGAAGGTGTGAGGAGAGGGACCTTCTGTGGTCAAAGATAATGACTTTGCAGGTGAAAGAAGGGGGTGAAGACGCCCGATAAAGTAATCAGCGACCCATAGCTGACCAAGACACTGTCTCACCTCTCCGTGGTATCCCCCCAGTAACAGGCATAGCCTGGCTAACAGGGCAGGGATCGCCGTAGTCCCCATGGTGGTGGAGTCTGCTAAAGAAGCATTGCACACCCCCCCCCCCTGCTATTTTAGCTGTACTCCGGGACTGAAAAAGTAGCCGCCATAACCTGCTCCCACGCCGATACGATGCTGCGCCTCAATATATCCACAGCATCGGCTGCAAAGAACACCAGCTCGCAGTTACAGGGAGTACAAGTACAAGTACAAGAATGTAAAAAAAAAAAATCTATACATATTATGTTATCAGCTTCTCAGCCCCCGTTTGGATAGATCCTTACCGCTAATTTATGCAAAGATGTCTCTCACTGACTCTTGTAATGTTTCAGTCACCGAAAGCTTCAACTGTTAGACTAGGGAAAAAAAGGTGAACATTTTCGAAGTTATTGTCGTTATTATATTTTGTGCATCCAAAACTACACAGAGAGCTCTTGAGATACTTTCAAATGTTTGGGGCATGAGAAGAAAAAAAAAAGATGGACGCGCAAAATATTGGGTTAACCGTGTTCAGTGCCTCAATTCCTCACCAGAATTCCCTCTGGAGCTACTTACCAGAAAACTGATCTATTCTCCCACTCTTAACAATAGTATATTCTCCCACTCTTAACAATAGTATATTCTCCCACTCTTAACAATAGTATATTCTCCCACTCTTAACAATAGTACATTCTCCCACTCTTAGCAATAGTATATTCTCCCACTCTTAACAATAGTACATTCTCCCACTCTTAACAATAGTATATTCTCCCACTCTTAACAATAGTATATTCTTCCACTCTTAATAATGGTATATTCTCCCACTCTCAACAGTAGTAAATCATGACTTCTACTACATTGCCTCCTGACTGAGGAGTTCTTAATCTTTTTTTTTCTTTTCTTTAAAGATTTACAGATCCCAATGTATTTTCTGATATGTCCCCCCCCCCCCCACCTCCCATGTAACACTGTTCCCCCGGTTTCCCGAAATGGGACGGACAAGACAGAGTGTTAAATGTAGGCGGAAAGGAGGGGGGGGGGTCATCGTGATTTGATATCAAACCTTTCCTTCTACGGCCACAGGAGTTTAACGTGATGTAGAATCACATACGTGTGTTCCCTGAGACCTGAAAATTATAATCCAATGGGCAGACCCACTTGGCCGCGAGGTGGGGGGGGGGGTTCATTTTAAGGGAGACTGTGGAGGGCTTCTGGAGGATCCATCATGGTTTAATATGGTAAGAAAGGGGTAGGGGTAGAGAAGTTGGGAGGGTTAGTTTTGCACTGGCTTAACAACAGTCCCTGTCAAATGCCTCTACCGAGTCGGAGCTCCCAGCCTTTAGAAGAGTCTCGGCATTTCTTTCTATCGAGCAGTCAGACATGAGGTCGATTTCTTTCTTCCAAACTAGAACATCAAACACATTTTTTTAAAAAGGCCAGCTGACCTTCATTACGGACAGAAAAGTTTTTTTTTTAAAATTTCTACTGAATATTACGAGAGCGTGCTCAAGATCAGGCATCGCATTTCAAGAAGCGATCGAGTCTGAATGAGTGGGGTAGCTGTGGTATCTTAGAAACCTTTCAGCCAATCGCCGTGAATGAAGTTCAGACAATGCTCTCTGAAGACGGCGTAGAATTTCATTATCTTCTTGTACTCGTCGAAAGATCGCCCCGATTTTACGGTGTGCGTGCTTGTGTACCGGAAGTTCACCAGAGGGGAAAAAAAAAGAGTAAGACGGGAAGAAACTTGTACCGGAAATGAGCGTTGCTAAGCAGTTTGTGATCGTGGTGTGAGATTGAGGGTGTGTTCACGGAGAAACCTAAACATTTTTTTTTTTTTTTGCTTTCAATTTAGTGAAAGTTTTTTAAAAAAAATTTTTTTAAATCTACCACTTGAATGATTCCAATATGACAAAATAAGGCTCTAAACTCACAGTTTCAGATGGGGTTAAATTCCAAAATGGCTGCATTTTTTCTTCTTCTTCTTCTGTAATGTGCATAAAAATATGAGACGTTGAGCAGATAAATTATTTTTTTAAAACTAGAACATGGTTTTGACTAGATGAGCCCGTCCCCCACAACAGGGCAATAGTGGGGGGTGGGGGAGGAGGGTACTGTGAAACCCTAGATGTATGTTACCTTGCAACAAAGTTACCTTAATCCATTCTTCGTCTTTCCTATCGGAATATAGAACGGGGATAAAAACTGGCCATCTTATCCGATCATGCTCACTCTTTCATTTAGTTTTTGCTGCTTTTAGGGGCGGGATTCTGCTGAAGTTTAGTCTGTGTCTTGTTTAGTTTTTGCTGCTTTTAGGGGCGGGATTCTGCTGAAGATTAGTCTGTGTCTTGTTTAGTTTTTGCTGCTTTTAGGGGCGGGATTCTGCTGAAGTTTAGTCTGTGTCTTGTTTAGTTTTTGCTGCTTTTAGGGGCGGGATTCTGCTGAAAGTTAGTCTGTGTCTTGTTTAGTTTTTGCTGCTTTTAGGGGCGGGATTCTGCTGAAGATTAGTTTGTGTCTTGTTTAGTTTTTGCTGCTTTTAGGGGCGGGATTCTGCTGAAGATTAGTCTCTGTTTCTTTTAGTTTTTACTGTATTTAGGAGAGGGCGGGATTCTACTGAAGGTTAGCTGTCACGTAATTAAAAGCCTGCTGTGATTGATTTCTCCCGCTCCAGTGAGTGATCAACTCCTTCCCGTCATCTTTTCTTTATCACTATATCACTATATCTCTATATCACTATATCACTATGCTGAGTACGTAATCTATCAACCAATCTCCATTTTGTGTTCGTGATCTCAAAGTATTTTATAATTTATTTCAGAATATTGCTGGGTTTAAATTCCCCACTGCCTTCCTTCTCATCGTTTTCCTAACGCTATTCTCGGTGCTGTTCCAAACAAACCAAACTGTAGGACATAGAAAACCAGTTGTGAGAATAGGACGTCTTCTGTGAATCTTATTGCATTTGAGCCGGTGAAGCTCTTCTATCCTGATGAAGATCTTCCAATATATTTGGAGAGAGCGGAGGTGGCAGTTAGTGATCTAAGATAAGTTAAAACAGCTGCACCTGTCATGGAGGCACCTAGGGGAACATAGTGTTAGAGACTGTTTTCGCTGACCTGACGGCGGGCTAGAGGGTGATGTAGGCAGCATCATGACTGGCCAACTTTTGCAGAAGAAGCTTCGCCCATTTCTACACGTGGGTGACTAGGACATCCATGCATGCAATGAAATGCTCCTCCACCGGCCACACAAAGCGAACTGACTAGAAAGCACTTTTTTTTTTTTTGGTAAGGCCTTATACTAAAACAAGAGTTCTCACAGAGGTAAGCAAGATCTGCCAACACGGGTAGGTGTTTTGGATTGAAAGAGTTAAAAGAGGCTCGAGACTAGATAAGATAAGTTAATTCCGATAAAAATCTCCATTCAGCGACAAACTGTGGCGGAATTCTTTGGCCTGTCAGGCAGAGACTATGGGGATATATATATTTTTTCATATATATATATATATATATACACACATCTACTATCCAAAAAAGAAACGCATAACTACTGATGACTCAATATTAGCCATACCTTTGATATTCTATAGCTTTTTAAATTGAATGAATAAAATTTTCAAATTGCACACATTAATACCTAAGGGTTTAAACACTCACTTGACAGTTTCTTGCATCTGTGTGATGAAAATGTGTTAGTCCCAGGGATTCTCAAGTTAATATGGTGTGTGGCCTCCGCTTGCGTCGATCAGTGACTGGCATCTCCTGGGCAAAGATGCGATCAGATGTCTGATGTGCGCCTATGGGATGGCTGCCCACTCTTTCTGGAGTGCCTGACACAGATCACGACGATTGGCTGGAGAAACGTTTCGGCAACAAACATGTCTTTGCAACTCATCAAATAGGTGCTCGATCGGATTCATGTCTGGAGAGACAGGGATGTCCAGGGAAGGGTGAGAATGTTGTTGGCAGTCAGGAACAGTGTGGTGAACCGTGCAGAATTGGGTCTGGCGTTGTCCTGTTGAAACACAGACCTTTGTGCAGCCAAAAATAGAAGGACACTGGGTCAAAGAATTTCATTGACGTATCGTTGCGCATTCAAGCCTCCTTCGATCTGCACCAGTGGACTCCTTCCATTGAAACTGATCATTCCCCATACCATTACACCTCAACCACCATGCGGCGGAGCTTCATCAACGCAATTTTCGGCAAAACGTTCATTTGGCCTACGGTAGACCCTTCTCCGCATATCATGGCGGTGCAACGAAAAGGAAGATCGTAACTAAACCAGACACGTCTCTATTGATTGTCACTTGTCCAGGGCCAATGCTGGTTGGTCCAAACAAGTCGATTTCAACGATGGCGTCTCGTTAAGACAGGACCTCGGTGAGGTCGTCGTGCCACCAGTCCAGCTTCATGCAGTCTATTCCGGACAGTTTGATCAGACATACGACGTCCTGCAAGCAATGACTTGGCACTTGAGGAAGCTGTTGTAAACCTGTTTATGAGGTGATGAACGAGAATAAAGCGATCATCAGCTGCTGTTGTCATTCTTGGTAGTCCACTGCCGTGCTGGTCTTCAGCTGAGCCAGTGGCTTGGAAATGGTGCCAAAGTCGAGTGATGGTATTCTGCTGCACGTTTAAATCCCTGGAAACCTGACTTTGACTTTCGCGTGCTTGCAAGCAACCAATAGCAATATTTCGTAAATTTTGCAATAAACACACCATAATTGTCTGTTTGAAAATTAACTGAATTTGTTTGCGTAACCTCATCCTTTTATAAGGTTTCATTTGCGTGGGAAGTGAGTAGTGCTAACCACAAAAATCACGACTTTTCAATAAATGCAACGTGAGTTATGGTAAACAAAATGCGTGATTAGCAAGGGCAGCTACAGGGTTCTGACTGTACACGAGAATAGCAAAATTCACGCTAAATCATGGACCTGATATCTTGGTGACAATTTTTTGTTTCGTTTCAGATACCCGGGAAAAATTTTTTTGTCATAACATATAAAAAATGAAGCTTATGTAAGCTATGCGTTTCTTTCTTTGGACAGTGGATATATATGAAAGTATTTAGAAGAAATGATGCTGATAGTTCTCCCCCCTTTCTCGCAAGAGTGTAAGAAAGATTAACCTTTATTTTCATTTTCTAGTTATTCGAGCTTATGATTTGTGGAAAAAGTTTTCTATGTGTGTGTATTTTTTTCTCCAAACTTCTCGCCTGTTAAGCAAACAACAGGCATCCTTGACAATTTCAGAAGTAAATATTCACCTCTGTACCCCCACCCCTTCTTCCGTGGGTAATTTATTAAACAGAACAGAAACAGTTTGTTATTACAAGGCCTGGAAGAGATAGAGCTTTGCTGATGGTTTTGGTTAGCTATCCTCCCTTCCCCTTTTGCTTTGCTGATGGTTTTGGTTAGCTATCCTCCCTTCCCCTTTTGCTTTGCTGATGGTTTTGGTTAGCTATCCCCCCCCTTGTTTTGCTGATGGTTTTGGTTAGCTATCCCCCCCCCTTTCACCTTTTGCTTTGCTAATGGTTTTGGTTAGCTATCCCCCCCCCCTTGTTTTGCTGATGGTTTTGGTTAGCTATTCCCCCCCCCCCCTTCTCATCTCGATCAAAACACTTATATATTTTTGTTTGCGCCTTCTCTGCTTCTGACACTGGTAACACGAGGTTTCTGTACACCGGGTAGAAATATTACATTTATAACCTTCCTTCACACAGAGAGATCCGTTGTTATTATTATCAAAACTCTTCTGGAAATATTAGTACAGTTGCAGACGTAGATATTTGACCCATCTTTACAAACAAGACTGGCAAGTGGAAGAAATTGAAAAACTATCAATAAATGACAATAAAAACATCCAATATTCCCCCCCCCCCCCCAATACCTTCATCACGGACAAATGAGAGACAAATTTGCAGGAAAGACACACAAAGAATCAAATATTGTTCCGAGATACAGCTTGAGAGGAGAGTTAGGCATACATATACATCTTGTCAAATGATGCGTGACTCGGTGAACGTAATGAAAAAGAAATAAGTGAGTAAAAATTCACATTCATGTGACGAACAGTTTTTGAAAATAGCGTGAAAATGTGAGCAAGAAGTTTCAATTCAATCCTTTTTTTTCCAAAGAAAACAGACATGAGAGCAAATACTGTGCAAATCCTCTTGACAGCCAGTCTAAAGTTGTCTCGTCGTTTAATCGAGATGATTGCTTTCTTTGGTGTGGTGTTTCATCATCATCATCATCATTATCATCATCATCATCATCATGTGCCGTCTCCGGTACTGAGACTGGCAGTAATGAATCCACAATGTCCTCCCTCCTTCATCTTGAAGGTACACTCCCGTATGTTATCTTCCCAAAAGAGAACGATATGTAGACAAAGGTGTAGACCTTTTGTCTACATCTCGCTCTTTTTTTTTCCTTCAACCTTTCCTTCTCGTGTGCTTTCTCTGTTATTATGTCTTTTGACGTGGTCAAAGTATCTTGTTTTCTTGGTTCTTATTTCTTTGAGAAAGTTCACATGGCTGCTGTTTTTTCCTAGTACTCATACATTTCTTCTTTTTCATTCTCCATGATATATGGCCTACTATCCTGTAGAGCTACATTTCTGGTGCTTTTATGTTTTTCTCCAACTTTTTACTTAAGAGTCCAGGTTTCTGTTCCTCACTGTAGTACAGAGTGGATATAGCATTTTATAGTTCTCACGTTTGTTTTTACAGGAAGATTGCTGGACATCAGCACTGTCTTCATGGTGTTGCTGGATATCAGCACTGTCTTCATGGTGTTGCTGGATATCAGCACTGTCTCTTTGGTGTTGCTGGATATCAGCACTGTCTCCTTGGTGTTGCTGGATATCAGCACTGTCTTCTTGGTGTTGCTGGATATCAGCATTGTCTTCATGGTGTTGCTGGATATCAGCACTGTCTTCATGGTGTTGCTGGATATCAGCATTGTCTTCATGGTGTTGCTGGATATCAGCATTGTCTTCATGGTGTTGCTGGATATCAGCACTGTCTTCATGGTGTTGCCGGATATCAGCATTGTCTTCATGGTGTTGCTGGATATCAGCATTGTCTTCATGGTGTTGCTGGATATCAGGATTGCTTTCGCGGTGTTGCTGGATATCAGGATTGCTTTCGCGGTGTTGCTGGATATCAGCATTGTCTTCATGGTGTTGCTGAAGAACAGCATTGTCTTCATGGTGTTGCTGAAGAACAGCATTGTCTTCATGGTGATGCTGGATATCAGCATTGTCTTCATTGTGTTGCTGGAGAACAGCATTGTCTTCATTGTGTTGCTGAAGAACAGCATTGTCTTCATGGTGATGCTGGAGAACAGCATTGTCTTCATTGTGTTGCTGGAGAACAGCATTGTCTTCATGGTGATGCTGGAGAACAGCATTGTCTTCATTGTGTTGCTGGAGAACAGCATTGTCTTCATGGTGATGCTGGATATCAGCATTGTCTTCATGGTGATGCTGGATATCAGCATTGTCTTCATGGTGTTGCCGGATATCAGCATTGTCTTCATGGTGTTGCTGGATATCAGCATTGTCTTCATGGTGTTGCTGGATATCAGGATTGCTTTCGCGGTGTTGCTGGATATCAGGATTGCTTTCGCGGTGTTGCTGGATATCAGCATTGTCTTCATGGTGTTGCTGAAGAACAGCATTGTCTTCATGGTGTTGCTGAAGAACAGCATTGTCTTCATGGTGATGCTGGATATCAGCATTGTCTTCATTGTGTTGCTGGAGAACAGCATTGTCTTCATTGTGTTGCTGAAGAACAGCATTGTCTTCATGGTGATGCTGGATATCAGCATTGTCTTCATGGTGTTGAATGTGTCTCACTATTCGTGCTCATGTGGTGTTTAGAGTATCTGTAATGCATGACCTCCTCGCCACAACCACCACCCACCCCACCCCCTCCCTCCATCCGTTATCAACCAGAAGCAGTATCGTCCATTATTGTTCTCCCTGGGGAGTCATCCCTGTTAAACACGAAGAAGAAGAAATGATACTTTTCATTTCTCGATAGAACTTGGTAGCCAGCTTTCATCCACGTCCAGTTCTTCCAAGACACTTTTGTTGCTAACAGTATCCTTCTAAGATTTTTTTTTTTTGGAAGATTCTTCTGTAACAGTATTATCACGAAAAAGAAAAAAACAAAAAACAAACACACACACACGTGGTAATGAAGTTACAGTGATATACAGGCCCCAAACATTGGCAGTCAACTATTGCTTGATGGTTTGCCTCTAGACTACACAGACTGCAAGAGAAAGGAAATAATATAGAGTTCAGAATAATAAAGAAAAGAAAAGGAGTCAGCAGAGTAATTGTGCTCCTCCCACGGGCGTACAATATGAGTAATAGAAACAAAGTAAGGGGAATAAAGAGAAGAAAAATTGCGTTACATGGGGGCGAGAAGACTAAACTTGGTAATGGCTGTTCTAGAGTCATTTAACTTCTTGCGTGTTCTGTTGTTAATCAGTTACGCTGTAGCCACGCCCCGAGGATTTTAAATCTCGGGGTGTGGTTGGGGGGGGGGGGGCTTTCCTGAGCTGAGATTGCGCGGCTTAAGTTAAATGCGAATTTGAAGCTGGGGTTTTCAATTCTCGCGTGAATTTGAAGTTAGATCGGCAGTTTTATGTTAATGCGAAGCAAGATTACCAGTTCCAGGTGAAGTTTTAAGCCTAGTTTGGCAGTTCTTTTTTTTTTAGTTCGAAAGTGGAGGAGTATAAAGCAGGGAAAGTTAATTAAGTATCGTTATAAAGGAGGAAATGTTAATTAAACATCGTTATAAAGTAGGAAAAGTTAATTAAGTATCGTTATAAAGGAGGAAATGTTAATTAAACATCATTATAAAGCAGGAAAAGTTAATTAAGTATCGTTATAAAGGAGGAAATGTTAATTAAACATCATTATAAAGCAGGAAAAGTTAATTAAGTATCGTTATAAAGGAGGAAAAGTTAATTAAGCATCGTTATAAAGCAGTGAAAGTTAATTAAGTATCGTTATAAAGGAGGAAAAGTAAGACTAATGACGGCAGCGGTAAAACTGGTTATAGTAAAGAATGTAGATGTAGGTGTATGATTCAGTTTTACAAACGAACAAAAAAAAAAATAGATGGAGAGAGTGAGGAAAGTGAGTACAAACGAGACTGGCGAAAAGTAAGATGAGTACATATAAATGAAGAACAGTACAAGAATCCAATATTTCGGTACAGACCTTTTTTTCAAGGATCTCTCTCTCTCTCTCACGCACATACACATATAAACAAACACAATAGATTATCGACTTCTCTGTGAGCCTCTGCTGGAGTCTATAACGTCTTCTTGTGGCAGCAGAATTGTTTATCTTTCTCACGACGTTCAGACTGCAACATTTAAACTGTAGTGTATGTGTGTCTTTGTTGACCTTCGCTTTGTGATAAAAAGAACAGGCCTCGTAGACATTCCGACGAAGCGTGGTTGAGATGATTCCTAATCCACACTATGGATCCTTTTTTTTTTGGAGGGGGGGGAAGAGGGGGATATCTATTCTATTGTGCTGCAGATATGGTGAAGTGTGGCAATATCAAGGATAAGCCATAGATAAAAGATAAAATCCTACGTGCCGTGCCCTAGGCGATCATTTCTCTCCACAATTCCCTGTCTTTTGCGTTGATTAGAGAGATCCGCCGGTGACTTTCTTCCTAGCCACACTGACAGCCCATCCAGTAACTTCTCTCTCCATCTTCCTCTATCTCTTCTTCCTTCAATTTTTTTTTCCCAGTTGCCACTATGTGTTCCAGTTTTCGTCTTCTCAGGAAATCTCCTATAAGTCTCGCTTGTCTGCCTCTCTGATCTTTGCTGTAATTTGCTTTTTTAACTCCCGCCTTTCTTAAGACTTCTTCGTTGGTTTTCTTAGCTGTCCGTGGTACCTTCAACATCCTTTTTATAAACCACATTTCCATGGCTTCCATTTCTCGCTGTATTCTCTGATTTACAGACCATGCTACACACCCATAAAACAAAATTGGTTCGATGTAGCTTTTAAGTACTCGGAATCTTGTTTCCATTAGAAACACAAAAGTGCTACAGGATATAATATCAAGAATCCAACTATTAAAGCGGGTAGATGAAAGTATCACCACAGAAGAAGCAGAACAGGGAAAGCATTGTTAGATATAGAAGATAGCCTCGACTTGTCTTGTCTTGTCTTGTTGGGTCTTGTCTTCTGTCTCCATGGATCTGCGAGCTGGCGTTCTTTACAGCCGATGCTGTGAAGATGATGAGCCACAGCATCGTGTGGGTTTGGGAAGCGGGTTGTGGCGGCTCGTATTTTTTTTCAGTCTCTGTGTGGGGTTAAAAAAAACTTAGGGGGGAGGGAGGTACGCAGTACTTCTTTAGTAGACTCCACCCCCATGGGGACTATGGGCCACCCCTGCCTCGTTAGCCAGGCTAGGCCTGTTACTGGTTGGTACTAACGGAGAGGTGAGACAGGGTCTTGATCTGTGGTTCGCCAAACCTGACGCCAGCATGTCAGCTATGGGTCACCGATCACCAAAGCGGACAGCGTCTTACAACAAGATATCAACACTTGGAGTCTAAATGAAATACGAATATGTCCCAGGTTCGGGGGGGGGGGGTGGGGGGAAGGAAGCACAAGAATGAAACTAAAAGCACAGGAAAACATACTGTAAAGATCTGTCTGAGATGTGAAGTTGTTGTCCATTTCTGCTAAACAACCGGCAAGCTTTCATAGTCAACGTATTTATCAGAAAGCACTCATCCATCTGCCCCCCCCCTCTCCCCGGAACTGGACAATGCCTGCCTTTCTGTCCATCTGAGTTCATGTGCCTACCAAATGCTCCCGTGCAAGAACACAAACCAACAACACACCGCAGACGAAGACACACAAAAGGCCAGGCAGAAACCTGTCTGACTCTGCCCTCCATACCGGCGTCCGTTAACGACCTGGAGCTAGAAACTCTAGCACAGATGGGCACGAAACAGCAGAAATCACACGAGAATAAACAGCAAAGTACAGCACATATCACGCAGCGGAGGGCCGTGCTGTTTGCGGTAACTCTTGGTCAATATTTGGGAAACATTCCCCGGGCAACAGAGATAAAACTATTGATATTGTTTGGCAATCCCGAAATACTTACAGACCTTGAGGGGGAAAGATAGTGCATAAAGATATAAAAAAAACACCCCGATTTTCATATGTTTTTTTTTCACTTGTAATACACATATGATAGCCGAATGATCAAGGAGATGCGCAGACCCAAAGAACATGCACAGTCAAGCTCAGTACTATTTAAAAGAACAGATTAAAAGCTATTTATAAAGAAAAATCGATACAATAACATACACAAGAAAAGCAGATGACGAATGCTATAAACACTCAAGAAGCGACCAAGTTATAATCTTCTAGCTGAGAACGAGGGAACTGTAGGGAACTATCTATAACATAAACTGAGAATTGATTCAACATACTTATATGCCTGGAGCAAAGAGACGCACACAGCAAACTATATACTCCAGAGTTTCCAGGTGCGCAACCACTCAGGCAAAGGACATGGCCAGATGAAGCCACTGAATTCGATTACCCAGGAAAGACGTTACATGTGGTCCAGAACGGCTGATGACTCATAGTAAAAAAATAGAACCACGATGGACACTTCAAGGGGGGGGGGGGGAAGAACAGGAGTAAGGGTAGACCAAAGGAGACACGGAGAAGAACAACAGAGAGGATGCTGAATTCGTACAGGGGGGAAGCTGTATGCGCTGCTGAAAACCAGAGACGAACCTCCGCGTTGTGACAGAGACTGGTGCAGTAGTCCGAACGGACGGTGAAGAATAGGCAGGAAAATAAAACTCAGTACGAGAGAGCGTAGATGATCACAGAAAGGAATGGCTTCAACGACTGCACAGGAAAACAAAAAAAAAACAAAGGAAGATGACAAAAGCATCTTAGAGAAAACTGGAAGGTTTTAAGGAACAATATTTTATAATTGTTTCTATATCATCGGGCCGGTCTAAACATGCTCTCTGACCAGAGCCGTTTCGAAGATGAGAAAGCAAAACACATTTCACCTTTAACAGAAACAGGAAAAAATACTTTCGTCTTCTTCTTCTTCTTCTCTTCTTCTACTACTACTACTACTACTTCCCTGGAACTGCCAGTTGTGTTTTTGCAGCTGATATTGTGGAACTGTTGAGGCACAACATCCTGTCGGATTGAGAGCAGGTCATGCTATAATTTTTTTATTCAATCCCTGAGTATGGCTAAAAAGCAGGGCGAGTGCAATATTTCTTTAGTAGACTCCACCACCGTGGGGACTATAGCGATCCCTGCTCCATTAGCCAGGCTAGGCCTGTTACTGGGGGTACCAACGGATAAGTGTGACAGGGTCTTGGTCAGCTATGGTTCGCAAACCCTGACTAGCATGTCAGCTATGGTTTGCAAACCCTGACGCTAGCATGTCAGCTATGGTTTGCAAACCCTGACGCTAGCAATTCAGCTATGGTTCGCAAACCCTGGTACTAGCATGTCAGCTATGGTTCACAAACCCTGACGCTAGCATGTCAGCTTGCCAAAACTAGACGGGAGGGAAAGAAAAATAGGCAGAGTACGAGTACTTTAGACGTGAAAGAAAGCACAATAGAGAATGACTTCGTTATGTTGCTTCTAGCTAATCAATAGCAGTAACAGCAACAACAATAGCAGCAACAGCAACAACAACAATAATAGCAGTAACAACAACAAAAATAGCAGTAACAACAACAAAAATAACAGTAACAACAACAACAACAAAAATAGCAGTAACAACAACAACAAAAATAGCAGTAACAACAACAACAAAAATAGTAGTAACAACAGCAACAACAACAACAACAACAACAATAGCAGTAACAACAGCAGTAACAACAGCAGCAACAGCAACAGCAAGGCCAACAGTAGCAGCAATAACAACAGTAACAGCAACCAACAGTAGAAGCAGTTCCAAAAAAGATGCACACAAAAAAGATGTCACCAAGATAATTTCTAAACAATCTACGTATTGAATCATGTTCTTTCAGACAAAACTTGGTGACTAACGAGCCAGATCACGAGAGGCAAAACAGGGAAACAGGAATAAAAGGGACAGTTCCTAACAATAATAAAATGGACCGTTTGTTTAGACAGCTTGAGACAGACAGTCGCAGCACTACGCGATCTAAAGTTAAATTTTCCGGACATAATTAGATCAAATCTTTCTCTGGAGAAAAAATGCAAACTTTTAACTGAAAAATAGAAGAAGAACACTGGTCTGATGCCGGGGGAACATCAGAAAATTACAGACCAGACCTGGACGAGGCAGCCAGACTCCCATGGGTACAGATGACTGCTCATAATCGTATTTAACTGTCGCCAACTGCGATATCTACATCTGTCAATGACGGAGAATTTACAGCAACAATCAACACGTGTTATTGATTGGGAAATCACCTGTCGCATGGAATACATTTCTGTTTGGCTGTTCTGTCTTTCTGGGTCTAAACGAATAACACTGATCTGGGGAGCAGCTTCTGTGTTCGTGCTCCTGGTTAGTCTGTGCTTCGAAATCGCCGTTTTCATGTGCCATTATCATCCTGGGTGACGGTAGCAGCTGCCAACGGCTGTGAATATATATCTCGTGTAATTAGCGTTTTATGATACGAGTTAAAGGTAAAATCGCCGTTTTCATGCCATTAAGGTATATTGGGAATGCGGTGTTAGACCTGTATTTTCCACGACCTTCGGTACATGAAAGTCTGATGTGGTCAGTATCACGGCCTGGCCCGCATTTGCTTTCCAAGATTTCTCTGGTACCCATTTTTAGAGGCTTGGTCGACCCTCGATGGCTTTTTTTGTTTTTGTTTTGGTGTGTACCAGAAAAAAATCCTACTGCTGGGTCTGAAACCAGTACCACCGGATTAGTAAACCGAACGCCTAACCACTCAGCTAACCAGGCCGCCTGGTTTATGACACAATGACAAGTTTAATTAAAGAAGAAAATAAGGTCTTTTGAAACAACAACAATAAGAACAACAGCAACAACAAGCATAAAGTACAAAGTATGTCATATCACGTAAAAATGAAGTAGATTTTTTTTAAAAATTGAATGATATCAGTAAAAATTAAGTCATTTTTTTAAATTTTAAACCATATAGCGTAAATATGAACTGGCTTAAGAAAACATTTTAAATCAAATCGCGTAAATGTGAAGTGATTTTTAAAAAATTACATCACGTATGCATGAAGTAGTTTTTTTTAAATTTTAAATCATAAGACGTAAATGTGATGTGACTTTTTAAACTTTGAAATCACGTGACGTAAATGTGAAGTGACTTTTTAAAATTCTAAATCATATGACGTAGATGTGATGTGACTTTTTAAACTTTTAAATCATGTGACGTAAATGTGAAGTGACTTTTTAAAAAATTTTAAATCATATCACACAAATGTGAAGCGGTTTTTCTATTTTTAAATTTAAATCAAATCAGGTAAACGAGAAATGACTTCTTTTTTTTTTCTTATTTTCAAACACTAAAATACACCACACGCTGGTCTTCATGTGATGGTTACGGCAGGTTCCCCAGAAGTTCTGCCTTCAACATTCCCCCAGAATTTACCACTCGCAAACAACAATTAAAATCCCATAATTGGAAATCATTCCAGTATCAGGAGATGGTTCCACATCGCCTGGGAGGCAAAACTAAAACTTTTCATTATTTCATAACTGATGTTGCCCATTCAGTTGTTTGTGATGTGCAAATCAATCACATTTAACAAACATTCACTGTATTTTAATACTGATGTTTGTACTTTTTTTCCCAATAAGCGAGGAAGGAGCGATTGAGGGTGTGACGAGGTTAGGAAATAACTAACACTCTAAACACCACACCCACTGAGGCAGAGATCCAAGTTTGTTTTTTTTTTCTCTCAGACTGGTCATCAAGAGGACAGTGTTTTGCAAAGGACGTGTTACATGAACGAGCTCTCTGGGTCTCAGGACCCTGCTAGATTTGACAGGCAGCAGCAATGCAACAGAGGATACAAACATTCATGAACAACTGCTTGAGGAGGATTTTAAACATTAAATGGCAAGATAAGATCAGGAACGAGGAGGTCTGGGAAAGGGCAGGACAAGAACCTATGAACCTACAAATAACGTCTAGAAAGTGGTGATGGATTGGCCATACTCTAAGGAAACCCGACACCAGCATAGCAAGACAGGCACTGACATGGAGTCCTCAAGGAAACAGAAAAAGAGGAAGACCTAGACTTACTTGGAGAAGAGAAATTATGACAGTGCTCAGAGACAAGGGATACACATGGAAGGAAGCAGAGAATAATTCCAAGAACAGGGATGACTGGAGAGCCTTTATTCGTGGCTTATGCTCTCTACGGAGTGAAGAGCCATGATGATGATGATGATGATGATGATGATGAAGAAGAAGAACCCGTAGCTACCATTCTGAATGGGTCAGGGTTGGAGAACCATTCTCGACTAATTTTTTGTGTAAATAGGAAACAACGATGCTTTCGTACGGTAAGATAAGACAACATAGTTTTGTAGGATTAGACCTCGAAAAATCGTAGACAAAGCACTTCAGTGAGACGCGAGAGAAAGAAAACTCACAAGAGAATTACCTGGGATTCGAACCACGAGAGAACAGCGTACTAACGAATTGCGCACCTCCTTCTCGACTTAGACTCTGTTGTTACCCACCTGTAAACAGACGTAGCCTGATGAACGGGGCGTGGATCGTCATCGTCCCATGGTGATGGAGTCTGCTAAAGAAGTACTGCATGCCCCCAGCTGTTTTAGCTTCTCTCATTTAATTTAAAAAATAGCTACCACTATCGCTTCCAATCCGATATAATGCTGATCCTCAACATCTTCACCTCATATTCTGCAAAAGAATATGAGACTCCCAGTTCCAAGAAGAAGAAGAAGGAGGAGGAAGAAGAAGAAGAAGCAGAACAAAAAGACAAAGAAAAAAAAGGAGAAGGAGGCGGAGAAGGAGGCGGAGAAGGAGGCGGAGGAAGATAAGGAAGAAAAGGAGAAGAAGAAGAAGGAGGAGGCGGAGGAGAAGAAGGAGGAGGATAAGGAAGAGAAGGAGAAGAAGGAGGAGGATAAGGAAGAGAAGGAGAAGAAGAAGAAGGAGGAGGAGGAAGCAAAACAAAAAGACGAATAAAAAGGAGGAGGCGTAGGAGAAGAACAAGGAGGATAAGGAAGAGAAGAAGGAGGAAGAGGGGTGAAATGAGAAGGAAGAGGAGGAAGAAAAAGAAGGAAGAAGAAGAGGAGGATGAGAAAAAGAAGAAGAAAGAAGAGAAGAAGAAGGAGTAGGAGGAGGAGAAAAAGAAGAGCAGGATAAAGAGAAGGAGGAGGAAGAGGAGGAGGAGTAGGAGGAAGAGGAGAAGGAGGAGAATTAGGAGGAAGAGGAGAAGGAGGAGGAGAAGGAAGCACTCTTCTAGCACCAAGTTATGAAGGGGGGGGGGAATGCATCGCGCCATATTGTGCATGATTTTAACATTTTATTTATCTTGAGCAGGGAAGTTAAAACTGAAGCTGTACCCTAGCCACACGTCGTATTATGTGTGTTTTTTTGTGTGTGTGTGATTTTAAAGCGATTCAGGAAACAAATGAGGTTATGAATAACTTCTCTTATTTCTCCCATTTAGCTTACCATAAAATTGGCAATCCACTCGGCCAGAAGCGTAGGTTCTCTGCGTCATTGTTTACGTGTAGTTTATTATAGTTTCTACACCAACGATCTAGGCCGTTAAATCACTGACACCATTGTCCACATCGTGAGTGTCCCACGGGGAGGAAAAAACCCAGCGGGATTGTTTATGGTCTTGCCTGGGGTACGAAGATGGCGATGATTAACTAACTAACCGAAGCAGGGTTTATAAAGAGAACAAGCGCCGGTGTCAAGATGAACTAGATGCTTAATAAATGTGTTAAGAGAGGGCAGAACTGATGGCGTTTGTGCGTGTGAGTTTTACAGCGGACAAAGTACAAGAAGGACCCTGTATGTAAATCTCTGGATAAGTCTAGACCAAGAGAACCGTTTTTAAAGTCTGGACCAAAAGAACCGTTTTTAAAGTCTGGACCAGGAGAACAGTTTTTAAAGTCTGGACCAAGACAACAGTTTTTAAAGTCTGGACCAAGAAAACAGTTTTTAAAGTCTGGACCAAGAAAACAGTTTTTAAAGTCTGGACCGAGAGAACAGTTTTT